>CAMZMU010000046.1:8111175-8711175 GCA_947311845.1 Poa pratensis
AACAACTTTTGCTCACTAATCCATGTTCATGTTTCAGAGACAAGAACTCGTGCAGCAGCAGCCAATGCCGGAATGCTCTTCGATAAAAGGATCAGGGATTCATTGGGTGCGTCAGAGAAAAACTGAAACCCTGAACATTTGCAGCCTGATTTTGGTAGACGCATGCATGTGTGTGAGAGATCATCATTCCAGTGATTTGTGTTGATCTAAATAATGTGCCATCATTGATCGGTGTGATCAAAGCTAGCCAGATTTTACCCCTATTTTGCCGTAGTAGAAAAACCTTTATTGATCTTATTTCTTCAGTTATAAGGGTTGTATTGAGATGCCACTGTCCACTAAGAATTCAATACGAAAAAAACCATTCACAGTCGTCGCTGCAGACTAAAATTGAGACCACCAAGATGAAGAACTCACTACTTCTGTTTTCTGGTGGCCTAAAAAACGGCGGGCTTTGAGATTTATAATGCTAGTAAAATGTCTGAGGTGAATTTCATGTTAGTTTTCAACCATTTTGTCCTGCAGTTAATTTTTTTGAAGAGAAACGATAGTATCAGAACAAGATTCAACATGGATCTTATTTTAAAAAAAATCAACATGCATGGACCTTAGTCTGGCGATCCAATTGAAGAAACAACGCTATTCCTATCGATTGTATCTTCATGGTACAACCCATAACAGGGGTTGTCCTAATTAACTGGATCAATTCTATTCCCCTTCTAATAATGCATAGGCAGAGCTCCTGCTACTTACCGTAAAAAATAACGGGGCTTGTCGCTTGTAACACCCCCATATAACCCAAATGTCAAGTCCGACCACTTTTGTTGGCGAGGCATGGAAATGGTGGGAGTCATCAGGAAGAAGAATTTCGTCATTAAGTGGTTGTAAGACTGGTGCAGAGTATGCTGCCAGGAGGCAACATCCTGACCAATCCTCACGAAGAATTACACGTGCATCAAGAATAAAGAATGGTCAAGTGATAGCTCCATTTCTTATCACATTTTTAGAGATGTTTTCCATGGGTTTTGCTTCCTATGTATTCATATTTGCTCTCACACTAACCCAAACACCCAAATGTTTGGAGAACTTTCATTTTCTCAATGACTTTCAGGAATTATACGTTTTAGGAAGGAAATGAAGTTTTAGGAAGGAAATGAAGTAATATATGGAATATTTGGAGCAAATTAAGCATTTTCTTTTTTGGTGCAACCTCATCTGAGGCAGCAGAAATCATAACGACTCACGGTACGGTCAGGTGCAACCATACCGGCGACCGTACCATACGCCGCCGCCTCCGCCTCGTCAAAACCAGGAATTTTCGTCAAAGTGAGGGAGGCAGAAAACATTCACAACATTGTCGAAAACATCTAGAATCGAGAAGAAAGGATCCGGAGGGAAGACCTATCTGCAAGATCTGTCCCTGCGATTCAGCTCTTCATGATCCTTCACTCCACCATCATCACCCCCACGAGAGATAGAGAGAGATTCATCTTTGTAAGGCTAGGGTTTGTAAACTCTACTTTATATTGAAGTTGAGATATTGTTTGGTTAATCTCCAACTATTTTTTATTTCAACGCAAAAGGATTAAGAAAGTTTTTCAGAAAGAAAAATATGACCTATAAAAAAAGAGTTTTTTTTGGATTTGAACGAAAAAATATTCTATTAATTTTCATTTTCCATCTATTTAGTTAGTTTTTCTTAGTGTGGAATCCTACGGTAATATTGAGATGAACCCTATTTTTAGCATTATCAAGTATATGATCATTTCTCTCATGTGCGAATAATTCTCCATAGGCGTGGGAGATGTAGGGGATTGGTGAGATGTGTTTGTTCATATCCATTTCATTATTTGTGAGAGCTTTCTAATCATTGTTTATATGATTGTTTATGTATGGTTTACCTAATGCTTGTCTAGGGCCAGGGTAACATGATCTAATGACCCTACATAATATGCACTTGTTGTTTAGTGAATCTGCGACCCCCAAAGTGACAGGTGGGGATATCAATAAGGAACAAAGATGACTCGAGGATAACGGCAAGCCACCAAGCCTAATGTGTTGGTTCGGTCTTATGAGAATTAGACCTTCAATGCTGATGCGGACCATGATCGTGGTAACAGTAGGCAGGATAATAGTATCGAACAAGACCGACAGGAGGAGTTTGATGATACAAGGGCAACCTGCCTACCAACTATTCAATAAGAAGGATTTACCTTACATTTCCATCACCATCAAGGCACACTCACTATCACCATGAACCGCATCAACCCTTGCGCCTTCCTCTCATCATAAGCAGTACAACCGTTTGTTAATCTCTTGTTCACTTTCAGCTTGCAACAACAAAAACCCCATTTAAATAATTCACATCACCTTTTTTCACTGTTTAACTCCACAAACCTTTGCAGTCAATGCACCCAAGTTTGACACTTTGTGTGCGACCGAGACATCCATAAGAAACACTCTCAAACAGCTCTCTTGGGACGATATAAATCAGGAGTTTTACTTCCAGGAAAGTGTGCGATAACGGAGAGGAGCGATTTGGTTCCCGAGCACAGATAGTCCTGATATCTGGTCCATGCAAGTAGCGTTGAGATTTGGTACAGATTTTTGTCGGCATGTGCGAGCGCGTGGTAAAAATCCGCGACGACGCGGTGAACAGCTGGGACCGAATTCGTCGGTGGGTCCCGTCCGGGACGACGCGGAAACATCTTCCTTGGGGACATGACGGCATCATTTTCTGTGCCGCCACCACCGACGCCGCCGCTCCCTCCCGCTGTCCCGCAGCCTCGCAGGTCCTCTCCTTCCCTCAGCCACCGCCACTCCCTCCCGCAGCTCCGCAGCTCCTGTCCCTCCCGCAGCCACCGCCGCTCCCTCCCGCAGTCCCCCCAGCCTCCATTTCGTCAGATCCATTAGAAAGGTGAATTTTTTCGACGGTTCCGCGCCGCAGCTCCCAGCGGTGCCGTGATGTGGAGATCGAAGCCCAGAGGGAGCGCCCCCGCTTTGTGCCGGCATCTTCGCCACGACAGGGAGGCCATGCGCCACCTCTACGCGCCGGATTTGACGGCAGGGCTTGCGCGCCCTCACCGCGGCGACCTCGAAAACCAAAGGTCCAATTTTTCCTTCTTTGCTTGTAGGCCAGACCCCTGAACCTGAAAAATCATTCTATGTTTGATTCAGTACAATCACTCTATGTTTCCTTGATTCAATTCAAAGAAATGATTTTCTGTCGTCGTGATTGCTACTCCCTGGTTGATTCCTGAAAAGGCTTTTTGCCAAAATCACAAGAATATCTTAGGGTCTCGAGGGTAGAAATTTCCTAACTTAGGTTTAGGTTCAGTGGTAATGGTCATACGGATAATCAGTTGTCATACGGATAATCAGTTGATTGATTTAGTTGCTCTGCTGACTGTGTACTTCATTTTAGAAACATTAATTGGAACCATCATATGCAGTTAAAATACTACCCGAAGCTGCCATCCCAGCTAATGTGTCAAGTCGGCAGCATCACCATGCATGTAAGTTGTGATGGTTCAAGTTCATGTCCTACTGGACTACTGGACAGTGCGTATTTTCAGTTAGTATTTGTTCTACTGGACTACGAGACAGATTTATTGATTTTCTTATGAAGCTAGTGAATACAGGCCAAGTTAACAAACATACAGAAATGTTGCCGTTGATTGTTCTGGGTTGATAGTAGGTTTTCCCATTTTCTTGCTCCCAAACTGGAAATGCTAACTCAGAGCCTCGGACCGATACTACTGAACGAGACGTCTCTCTGACTGGTTTCATGAGGTCTCCTTGTCTTAAAGCTTGAGCATACATGTGCCAAATCTTGTTGCATATAGGTGCAGTTAAAATACTACCCGAAGCTGCCATCCCAGCTAATGTGCCAAGTCGGCAGCATCACCATGCATGTAAGTTGTGATGGTTCAAGTTCATGTCCTACTGGACTACTGGACAGTGCGTATTTTCAGTTAGTATTTGTTCTACTGGACTACGAGACAGATTTATTGATTTTCTTATGAAGCTAGTGAATACAGGCCAAGTTAACAAACATACAGAAATGTTGCCGTTGATTGTTCTGGGTTGATAGTAGGTTTTCCCATTTTCTTGCTCCCAAACTGGAAATGCTAACTCAGAGCCTCAGACTGATACTACTGAACGAGACGTCTCTCTGACTGGTTTCATGAGGTCTCCTTGTCTTAAAGCTTGAGCATACATGTGCCAAATCTTGTTGCATATAGGTGCCGAGTTAGGCATAATTATGTTTCCCAATGTTTACACATGGATTGCAAGTAAACCTCGCCGTAACGGCTACGAGCTGTTCGAAATAACAGGGTTCAGTAACTTCCATCTGTGGAGAAAATAGGGTCACTATTTATCACTATCTTCCATCTGTGGAGAAACAAGGATTATTTTTTAATTGGATTTGCAAATTACAGGGTTCAGTAACATCTTTGAAATTGCAGCTATCTTGTCTAAAAGTACAAGAGTACATGTCAGGCAAGGTGTCAAAGACACTGACATGGGAGTGAAAAGTGAAAACAGTCATCATCTCATCTTCTATCCGATTGTTCAAAATGAACCAGAGTCAACAGTACTGGATCAGCACGCATGTCTCACTTGGTTCATCACATTGCAAAGGTAAAATTATAAATTGTACAATTGCCAAGGGAGTCACTTGCTCTCTGAACATGAGATTTCAGCCCACCAGTGCACTACAGTTGATAAAAGATTATCCCGATGACTCTGTAGCAGTTGTAGGTTTTTTCTTATGCTGCTACATAAGAAAAATAGTTTTTTCTTATGACATTTTAGAAAAAAGGTGTTTTCTTATGCAGATATTCAACTTGGTAGCTTAATTAATAACCCATTTTAACTTTATTTCTTGCATACTTCCAGTTAAGGGGTTGCTTGCAGGCGACCAGGTCCCGTGCACCGGCACTGCGTCGGCCAAGGAGCGGTTGGATCTACTTCCACAGCTTTCAGAGCAAGTCGGCCGAGGAGCTTTCACAACAAGTTGGGCACAAATGATGGTGTATCTTGGGCAAAGAAGACAAAAAGGAATCACCTCTTGCAAACTGCACTTTGCTTGTGAATGCAAAAAAACCCGAACCAGGTTGAGCTGCTTGCTCATCTTCCTATCCTAGTGTCTCTCAGGTTGGAAGCTTTGAGCAAACTGTCTAGTTATGTTTCGTTTTTGGATCATATATTTGTGCAGCAGAGTAGTTGTATTACTCGACATTGTCTAGTTCTTAAAATTACTGGTGCAAGCTGCAAGCCATCCTCTGGCTGGATAGCTGTAGCCCTATCTCTCTAGGCTTGCTAGGTTCATTACATGGAGAAATACCAACTTGTTGCTGCAACTTGTATTTTGTTGCAAATGCTGTTGACTTAAAATGCAGGAAAACAGATGCACATTCATTCATTTACCAAAAAGGTTTTGAAAACTGCAGGAAAACTGCTGTTGATCAATGATTTCATTCATGCATTTGCTGACAAACATGTACTCCAGGAAAACAACATTCATTCATTTTGAAAACTTCAGGACAACTGCAGTACATAGGAGATCGACAGGTGCCTGGAACAGGAGATGGCAGGCCAGCCGGTGCCTGGAGCTGGAGCTCTCCTCGTCAAGCTGGAGCTGCCGGCGAAACCGCAGACCGTGAGCTGGAGCTGCAGGCGAGACCGCAAGCTGGAGCTGGAGCTCTCCTTGTCGATTTGCTCCTGTGCTCACGATCGAGGAGGAGGCCGGGCGGACTAGAGCAACCAGCGGGAAGTGAAGCAGAGCGCCAGCGGGAAGGGGACCATAGTAGCCAGCCGGAAGAAGGGGAGCAGAACGCCGGCGGAAAGCACTATGGGATTATAGTTTTGATTAATGACATAGTTTTGAGACCTGGTGCCGTATGTTGGACAATTGGTCAGAGTAGATTAGCAGTACGGGACATGCTGATCGACTGGATTATTTTACCCTGGACAGTGTGTCTACCAGTGTGCATTCGAACAGTGAGGTCTAAATTTGAAAAGCATACGTTCTGGACAGATGTGTTTGTTGCTATAAATGAGGGCGGTGGAACGGCAACGTCTCAGTATGGTACAGATCACGGTCCAGTCAGTTAGCGATTGTCTGTCCCGTCACGAGCTGCCGTGAATGTGTACATTAAATGGCTGGGCAGGGGTGGGACAGTGTCTGATTTTTACCACGGTAAGTGCAGACTGTCTGGGGCCATTGTTGCAGAACTTGATGCGAATGGAGGGACTGGATAACAGGAGCGCGAATGGAGGGACTGGATAACAGGAGCAGCTGTGCTCGGGTGCCAAACAGGATTTTCGGCGATAACGAAACTATACACTTTCATGTATCATTAAGTCAAGAATTGTCGCGAAGAAACCACTCAAGCTACAAGCAAGAATGTTTCATGGTCCCTGAGCCAAATTTTTGAAGGAAGTAATAAGTACAACGAAGGCGATCATCGTAGGCATCATATAAGAAAAGGGCATCCTCATAGCTCGCCTTGACTAGGGAAATCCAAGAGTATGCAAAATCCACACAAACCGACATAGAAAGCCTTCTACGGAGAGGCCGACCCACTTCAATTCTTGGCCACAAGAGGTGGGTCCAGAGAGATGCGCAAGCTTTCCTTTTCACCGCTAGCTTGAATTGCGCAAACTTTGTTCCTTATGCAGAGTTGAGTCATGGGACCATCTTGAGGAGCCATTCCAATCAAATGACTATTCAATCTCCAATCAAATGAACCCATTGATGCTTTCGTCGGTGTACCCCTGTGAGCACATGAGTAGGGATGTAAACGGAACAGATAATTTCCTCACCGAATCTGCTGCCGAATCTATTTTAAATAATCCATATCCGATTTTATGAAATCTAACGGATAAAGATATCTGATTCTAAATTACACCCTGATACGGTATATGATATGGTATGTAAAATAGCATCCGAATATGCATTATCCGAAAATTAGTTAGGCTAATCCGATAGTTTTATCCGAACAATCCGATTTTTTCCGAAAAGATTAAGCTGATATATCATACTTAGGAGTTAGTGAGTTTTCGTGTAGTCTATTAATCATCAACTCACTCATATAGTCATTGCACCGATTATGGATTGCAATTTTGTCAACCATTATGCTATTTAAACATGTGTGGAGGGGTAATTTAGCACTTGTGTTTACGTTATTGTATCCATATGGACTTATGTTGTTCATGTGATCACGTCATATTTATTCACTTTACCATGTTATCATTATTTATTATATGAGTGTATTGTTGATTTTATTTTATCAATTTTTTTGTTGGATGGCTTGATGATCTACTTACGCGTGTACCGATCCGATTAATGTTGTTTCCGCCCCAAATCCGCTACATTTTTGTTCCGTATCCGCGGTCTGATATATCGGATTCGAATCGCAACCAGTTATTATCTGCTCCGTTCCAAATCCGATGAGAAAATAGTAGAAGATTCGATAGGGGGAAAATCCGATCCGATCCGATCCACTTGAGGCTGAGCGAAGAAAGAAATTGTGACGAGTCCCACGACATAAAGACTTTCCTTGGTGAATGAACATCAATTAAGATTTCTTGTTAATTGCCATACATATCAAGATGCTGAAAATAATGGAAGAAATATTTGTTCCAAAATAAAGGGAGAAACATATGCACAATGACTACATAGGTACTATATAAAAGTTGGACGAAATCGCGCTTAGTCCCGCTTCCACGTCGCGCGATGACCGCTGGCCGTCCGATCGTCGCAACGGACGGCCCAGATGCGGCCACGTCGTCCCCAGAACAGGCAAAACTGTAGCACTGGACTTTCTACCAATCACCGCGTGACACGTCGCCCGGTCATCAGCCGGTCGTCCCGGTTCCAGCCGGTCACCGCGTTTTTTTACAAAAAAAGACCTCCCAGATCCACAAATTGCCCGCAACCCGCACTTCCTCGTTGAGATGGACCTATTTACAATTACAGGAAACTCCAGGGATCTCGGTGAAAAAATGTCCGCAGATCCATCCCTCTCATTCTCTCTCCCGCGCGAGGGCGGAGGTCGCCGCCGCCACCGACGCGCGACCCCGCCGTTCCGCGCCTCCCCGCTCGAATCGGAGCCCACGACGAGCTCCGCCATCGCGTCCTGTACCTCCTTGCCGATGAACGCATGCCGGGACGACCAGAATCGCCGCCGCCGTGTTCTTCTTTGTCGCCTCCGGCCGACGGTTGCCACCGTCGATCCCGACGTCTCCGGCGACCATTTGGCCCCAGCTCTGCCACCATCCGGGTCGCCGTGCGCCGGCGCGTTAGACGCGCGTAAGCGCGCTGCCCCGCTCGCTCTCCTTCCACCGGTGCGTGCTCGACATGGCCGCTGCGCCATTGATGACGTCATCACGGGCCCACTGTCAGATTTTTTTTAAATTTCGTAAACGATATTTGTAATTAATAAATAACCTGGCATGTGGGTCCCACTGTCAGAATTTTTGTAATAACAAAAGATTCTCAAATTTGTAAAATTCATATCTTCTGAACTGCAATTCAAAATATTGCAAACAAAATATCAAAATTTGCTGAAAAATGCAATTTCCCAAATGATTCTTTCTCACCAAAAAAAATTCCAATATAGTTATAGGAGATCCTAAAATTTGTAAAATTCATATCTTCTGAACTGCAATTCAAAATATCAAAATTTGCACGTAAATGCAATTTCCCGAATAATTCTTTCTCACCAAAAAACAAAAATCAATATTTTTAATAAGTTTTAAAATTCCGTAATTACAGAAAACACTGAAATTCGTGTAATTAAAATCTTCTAATCGGCTAATCAAAATAATACAAATAATATATCATAATTTGCAGAAAAATGTATTTTCTCGAATAATTCTTGCTCACCAACAAATATTCAACATTTCTAATAAGTTTCAAAATAGATTTCAAACAAGTTTTCCTTAGATTTTTTCCCAACAAATATTCCCCCCCATAAAACATTCAACAATTTTTTTAAGTTTAAGATAGCTTTCACACGGTATTTGTTGAAGATCTTTCCAACAAGTATTTTTCCCCAGATAATATTCAACAACACGAAAATATCATTTCCCCAAGAATATTCAACAATATTCACAGAAGTTTCAAATATATTTCATACATGTCTCTCTGATTTTCTTTTCCCGAACAGGTTTTGCTGCGTTGACTCGGTACAAATTGCGTAGACAGATACATAATGTATCAAGACCACTGCAGCGGCCACGCGTGCCACAAATTTCAAATTTAAGAAATTTTCAAACTTTCAACACAAAAGTTGCACCGAATAACCATTGTACAGAAAAGTGAAACTAAGAAATTTTAAAATTTAAGAAATTTTTGAACTTCCCACATGAACTAACAAATGTTCATTTTGTTTAAAAATTTATTGGGTTAGTCCTCCAGATAATTCTTCTATTTTCTCACTGAAAAAAAACAAATTCCAAACGGAATTCAAAATTTCCGAACACAACGGGCACCGCGTGTCAACGCACTAAATTTTGAACAGTACTATCCATTGTAAATTCAGGAAAAAAAAGATCTCCTCCGCGATAATTTCCAGCCGATAATACTCCACACGACAAATTCAGTGGAATTTCAACATTTCGAATCCCGCATCCGCAAATTGCCTAGTTTGCATAAAGGTATTCAGATGTGGACCCCACACTGCTGTAAAATGGTCCCATATGTTGTTCTGGAGAGACCCACTCGTCAGTCTTGCTGGTAGGAGCGCCATGGGTGCCGAAAGCAGCGAAGAGAGAGCCGCCGGAGAAGAGGAAGAATGGGAGGAAGAAGAGGACGGCGAGAGGGAGGAGACGGCCCCGGTGAAGAAGCCCAAGAAGGGCAAGCGGAAGATCAGGGACTCCGGCGAGCGGGAGGTCATGGACTCCAGGAAGGCTAAGACCAAGGACGCCGGCAAGGTCAAGAGAGCCAAGTCCAGCGGCACGCTGGCGGGGCTCCCGGCGGATCTCCGCGGTCCTGACACGGAGTGGTGGTACGCCTTCCTCACCAAGGACGCGGAACTCCACAAGGAGTCAGGTATACATCTCCCAAACCCTCGCGCTTTCAATCTCCCCAAACCCCAGACCGTTTCTCATTGCTGCATTCCCCACCAAATTCGCTCCAAGCGACAGCCAATCCTTTTTGATTTGTTTGTGTATGTGTACTCTGCCCAGATTTGGGGCTGGGCAGCCATGTTCTTGCTGGATAGACGAAATCCTGTAAACTTTCCTCTCTGTTACTCCCAAATACACCCAATTTTTTTTTCCGTGTCTTCCTATTGACCTGTAGATGCCAGATATAGGACAAAAATGCAGGAAAAATACAGGCGCAACAACTCTAAAATTCAGAACATAAAAGCTCCCGAAGATAGTAACAAACATTTTCTTCCTTCTATTTGAACTCTAAACACTCTATTGGGTTTTCATTCAATCTGCTGGACAGGTAGAAGTCCGCCAGTGCCTTCGGATGAGGAGGAAGCATTCAGGTACTTCTTCAGGACATCGAGGAGGACCTTTGACTACATCTGCTCGATTGTACGGGATGATTTGATATCGAGGCCGCCGTCTGGACTGATCAACATCGAGGGGAGACTGCTTAGTGTCGAGAAGCAAGTAGCAATTGCCATGAGGAGGCTGGCATCTGGGGATTCGCAGGTGTCGGTTGGATCTGCTTTTGGCGTGGGGCAGTCTACTGTTTCGCAAGTGACATGGAGGTTCATCGAGTCCATGGAAGAGAGGGCTCGACACCATTTGGTGTGGCCGAACCCGGAGAGGATGGAGGATATCAAAGCCAGGTTGGAGCTTGTGTCTGGTCTGCCTAATTGTTGTGGTGCCATTGATGCCACACACATTATCATGACGCTCCCTGCTGTTGAGTCATCTGAAGACTGGTGCGACCCTGCGAAGAACTACAGTATGTTCCTGCAAGGAATTGTTGACGATGAGATGAGATTTATTGATATTGTCACTGGTTGGCCAGGCAGCTTGACATTCTCACGCTTGTTGAAATGCTCTGGGTTCTACAAGCTCTGTGAGGCTGGGAAACGCTTGAATGGCCCTGTCAGAGTTTCAGGGGAAGATGCAGAAATAAGGGAATTCATAGTTGGTGACATGTGTTATCCTCTGCTCCGATGGCTTATGACTCCGTACGAAGGAGATAATCTATCCACCCCAATGCATCATAACTATAATGCCTGTCAAAAAGCTGCAAGGAGGCTTGCAACAAGAGCGTTGGCACGTCTGAAAGGCTCCTGGAGGATCTTGCACAAAGTCATGTGGAGGCCTGATAAAAATAAGTTGCCAAGTATCATTCTTGTGTGCTGTCTGCTTCACAATATAATTCTGGACTGCAAAGATGAACTGCTTCCGGATATTCAACTTCCAGAGCATCATGATACCGGCTACAATGAAGAGAACTGCAAGCAAGAGAATCCTAGTGGCAAAGTGATGAGAGAGACCATCACAGGGCGTCTCCCAGTCTATTAAGCTACCTTGAACTGAAGGTGACTGGAAGTATAGGTGAAAATGCGATGATGCATATTTGTTCTAGTGTTATATTCCTCAGTTATCCTTAATGTCTGCTTTCTCAGTTATTTTCTAGTGTAATCAGACCTGATGGTTACAGTAGAGATTCTCCATGAATGGTGTTATTCATTCCTCTAATAACTAGCTACTTTGAAAAGCATACACAAGTTAATGTTTACCTGATGACGACAATCTCCATCATGTTGAGTTGCATACGCATAATGTCTCTGAGGTACTCATGGGGCAGAGACTAATAAAACCTGAGCCTTGGGCCTATGGCCGGGCTGCTGCACAGATGGCAACAATAGTACGTGGCAACTGCCGCCATATCTGAGGATTTGTCATCTCTTTATGATTTATTAAGATTACTTTCCCGTTAAATAATGTTTGAAACCATAAGCTAGAGATTGCTTTCCCGCCTAAGTTGATTATCCCTATAAAAGGGAATCATCAATCATGTATTCAGTATGTTAAAGCAATACGAACCAATCTGAGATCCATCTGCTTCAACGTGCATATCGCTCACCCATGATCTAAACCCATCCCCAACCTAGCTTTCTCCAACCGGCCATCCTCCTGGTGGTGTTTACCCTGTTCTGTACCTTGGTACACAACAAAAGTATATTGTTGTGAACCAAATAAAGCATTTTTTGGAAAATGGGCAAGGGAATCATCTTTGAGGAGCCATTATCATTAGCTATGCAACATTGCTTTATGAAGATTTATTCTTCTATGACAAAATCCATGTTAATTGAGTATTGTCCATACATATGACATGTTGTGGACATTATTAGTTCAGGAATGTTTCGTTACCTCATCTCTGGTTGATTACAAGGCCACAGTTTGTTATATTATTATTAATGACGTTTGACATTCCTGATGGTGATTTACTAAACTGCTGATTTCTGAATATGGAAGATATTATTTGTGATCTCCTTTTTCTTCTGGTGATTTGCTATTATTTCGCTGATAATGGTCTAGAGTCCTTACTCTGTAGCAAGTGCTTTTGTGTGTAATGAACCTTCTTCGCAGCACATTTGATATATTGGTTTAGTCAGAGATATGGTTGAGAAAATAAAGTTTTTTTGGTAATTTCCTAATAAGACTGATATTATGGCAATAGTAGAACACTGGAACTAACTGGATTGCCAATAGTACTCTGGAACTAACTGTAATACCATAATTTATGCAAGTTATCTTTCTGCAAAGGTACAATGGAATGTAATACTAATGCAGTGGAGACTTTTTGCACTCGGGCATTAGTGATCCCTCCCGTTTAAAAAATTCGAAAACTATATTTATATGTTTCAAAAAATTCTGAAAAAATATCCGAGTGTAGCCAATGATATATCCCTCTACAACAACAACAACAAAGCCTTTTATTCCCAAACAAGTTGGGGTAGGCTAGAGTTGAAACCCATAAGATCTCGAAACCAAGTCATGGTTCTGTCACATGATAGCTAACTTTCACGCAGCCCTATCCATGCTAATTCTTTGGTGATATTCCAATCCTTCAGGTCTCTTTTAACCGACTCCTCCCATGTCAAGTTTGGCCTACCACGACCCTCTTAACATTCTCATCCCGCTTTATCCGTCCGGTATGCAAAGGCGCTTCCGGAGGCCTACGTTCTATATGACCAAACCATCTTAAACGGTGTTGGACAACCTTCTCTTCAATCGGTGATATCCCAACTCTCTCACGTATATCATCATTCCTAACCCGGTCCTTTCTTGTGTGGCCACACATCCATCTCAACATGCGCATCTCCGCTACACCTAACTGTTGGATATGTCGTCTCTTGGTCGGCCAACATTCTGCGCCATACAACATCGCAGGTCGAATCGCCGTCCTATAGAATTTTCCTTTTAGCTTCTGTGACACTCTCCTATCACAGAGGACGCCAGAAGCTTGGTGCCACTTCATCCAACCAGCTTTGATTCGATGAGTCACATCTTCATCGATATCACCATCCTTTTGGAGCATAGACCCCAAATATCGGAAGGTGTCTTTCTCAGGTACCACCTGTCCATCAAGCCTAACCTCTTCCTCCTCGTGCCTACTGGAACTGAAACTGCATCGCATGTACTCAGTTTTGGTTCTACTAAGCCTAAAACCTTTCGATTCTAGAGTCCGCCTCCACAGCTCTAACTTTCTATTAACCCCCGCCCGACTATCGTCAATTAGCACCACATCATCCGCAAAGAGCATACACCATGGGATATCTCCTTGTATATCCCCTGTGACCTCATCCATCACCAAAGTAAAGAGATAAGGGCTCAAAGCTGACCCCTGGTGCAGTCCTATTTTAATTGGAAAACATCGGTGTCGCCATCACTTGTTCGAACACTTGTCACAACATTATCATACATATCCTTAATGAGGGTAATGTACTTTGTTGGGACTTTGTGTTTCTCCAAGGCCCACCACATGACATTTCGTGGTATCTTATCATATGCCTTCTCCAAATCAATGAACACCATATGAAGATCCTTCTTCTTCTCCCTATATCTCTCCATAAGTTGCCGTACCAGGAAGATGGCTTCCATGGTAGACCTCCCAGGCATAAAACCAAATTGATTTTTGGTCACACTTGTCAATCTTCTTAAACGGTGCTCAATGACTCTCTCCCATAGCTTCATTGTATGGCTCATCAACTTGATTCCACGGTAATTAGTGCAACTTTAACATCCCCCTTGTTCTTGAAGATTGGCACTAATGTACTCCGCCTCCATTCTTCGGCATCTTGTTTGACCGAAAAATGAGGTTGAAAAGTCTAGTTAGCTATACTATCGCTATGTCTCCAAGGCCTCTCCACACCTCGATGGGGATACCATCAGGGCCCATTGCCTTGCCTCCTTTCATCCTCTTCAAAGCCTCCCTAACCTCAGCCTCCTGGATCCTCCGCACAAAGCGTCGGCTGGTATCATCGGAGGAATCGTCTAGCTCAATGGTAGAGCTCTCATTCTCTCCATTGAACAGTTGTCGAAGTACTCGCGCCATCTACGCTTGATCTCTTCGTCCTTCACGAGGAGTTGATTCGCTCCGTCCTTTATGCATTTGACTTGGTTGACATCCCTCGTCTTCCTTTCTCTCATCTTCGCCATCTTATAGATGTCCCTTTCACCTTCCTTCGTGTTAAGACGTTGGTAGAGATCCTCATACGCCCGACCCCTTGCCTCGCTCACCGCTCGCTTTGCGGCCTTCTTTGCCTCCTTATATATCTCCATGTTGGTTGCGCTCCTGTCCAGGTATAGGCGTCTGAAACAGTCCTTCTTCTCCTTAATAGCCTTCTGGACCTCAACGTTCCACCACCAGGTATCCTTAGCATCCCTTCTACTTCCCCTAGACACCCCAAACTCCTCTGAAGCAATCTTCCGAATGCAAGTCGCCATCCTCATCCACATAATGTTTGCATCGCCTCCTTCCTTCCAAGGGCCCTCCTTAAAAACCCTCTCCTTAAAAGCTTGAGTTGCATCTCCCTTTAACTTCCACCACTTTGTTCTAGCAACTTTTGGGCGCTTATCCCGCTGGACACGAATCCGAAAACGGAAGTCAGCCACCACCAGCTTATGCTGATGGACAACACTCTCTCCAGGTATCGCCTTACAATCAAGGCAAGCGCGTCTATCTTCTCTTCGAGAGAGGACAAAATCAATCTGGCTAGAGTGTTGACCATTACTGAAAGTCACTAGGTGGGATTCACTCTTTCTAAAGTGCAAAATATCAACTTCCAAAAACTTGTATTTTGAGCTACACAAAAATAACAAATTTGTAGATCTGAGTATGGATATTTTCAAATCTCTAAAGTTTATCAGATTTGTTATTTTTGTGTAGCCCATAATATAAAGTATTTCACACTAAAAAAAATTCACGTTTGTGGGATGTATCATTGGCAACATCATAATTTTTTTCAGAATTTTTTGAAACTAAGAAAATGATTTCAATTTTTTTTAACGGCGGGTTCACTGGTGCCCGGGTTCAAAACTGCTTTTCCGATACTAATGTCGTAGCAAGAATTCATTATGGTCGCGAATAGTTTTTTTTGTTAGCGCTTCTATTACTGAACTTCAGTCTTGTTTTTCCACAGTAGCTGTACACCACTATACCTTTCCTAGCTCACTATATAATGAATTTTTCATATATATTTGCTGCCTAGACCATCTTGAGCTGGCGAGCCCTTTCTGTACAGGTTGTTTTGGTAAACTTAAGCATCATTTACCATAGGATGGTTTTGCTATCCTATTTACTCTTTCAACTCCTTTAGCCGAAAAAAAAGAATTACATGGCATTTATTGCTTAAACATCCTTTGGAGTACATTAAATTGTTTACCAATCTGTATTATGCTCTAATTTTGAGTTGGCATTTGGCAAACCAAGTCCTTACATCTGTCCCATGAAACTATTAATGGTACCTCCAAATTTATTTCTCCCCTGCACACAAACTGCACAAACAAAGATAATTCTCGACACAGGTCCCGGGGATGTGGCTTGCATTGTACCCTCCCCCTTATATCCGACACTTCTATATATGCCTTTCTGTGGTTTTCAACTTCGAGAAACGAACAGGTTCCAAATGTTTGCTTCATCCTGTTGTTAGAAGTAATCTTGTCATATTCTATGCATGAAGTTTCTAGCTTAGTCATGAAGTATCTACAGTATGTAGGAGTCCTAGTAGAAGTAAAAGCCTGAAGGTTTTGCTCAAGTCAGTTTTGAATAGCAGTTCTATAGTAGCTTCTAGAGTACTGTACCGACCTACTGTTCAGTGAACAGTAACCGACCTAGATAGGCTATATAAGGATGTACCCCCTTTGTAAGAAAACCAAGCTTGTGTGATATGAGAAGATACATAGAGCTTCATATGTTCCTGGTGTGACTGTAAGAGAGTGAGGTGGGTGTGTGTGAAGCACAACCTTATTAGAAGGGAGCTAAGTGATTTAGCTCTATCACCTGTTGCTTTATCATTGATGTTTGCTACCCATTTTGTTATTTATTAGTTAATCTGAAGTTACTTGTGAGTTCTATGAAGTGATTTTTATGATACATTCTAAATTGTAGTAACCACCAGTTTGATAAATCAAAATCCCCAGAAAATATATGCTTTTAAAGAACACGCCACAGCAGTTATTTTATATGAATTAATTAGTTCATGTTATGCACAAACCAAGTCCCAAATAAATACTTTCAAAACAGTTTGATAAGTCAAAATTACCCAGGCAAAATATACTTCTTACAACATGTTACATGACTGCTGCTACTTTATATAATGTAATTCGTGTTATGCACAAGCCAAGTCCCAAATAACAGCTGGCAAACCAGTTTCATAAGTCAAAAGCTCCCCAGGCAAAATATACTTTAAAAAAATATGTTACATCTATTTATATTAGTTAATTCATGTTAACACATATAGTTATTTGGCTTGAAAGATATATCGTACTAAATGATACTGTAATCATGTTGTCATGAAGAACCACATTAATTTAATACAAGGCTGAATAACATCTAACTTCCACATAGATTAATGAAATTGTGCAATACTTATAATACATAGATTAATGCACATGCGGATATAAGCATAGTGGCCATTAAATTTGCTGCATTCTTTGATTTCCTGGAGCTTGACGTTGTGTTTGATTTTGGGCTTCCTGCATCCAATCGAATAATGTAGCAGTTAGTGCATCAGCTTTCACCATCTACTGCATACTGAATTTGATCACCAGACTACTGCAGATCTCGTTGTTTAGTTGTGGAAGCATATTTTATATACGTACTGCACCTGATCATCAGTAATTCTGAACTTGCATGATCTAGGGTCACTGAGTCTAAATACTCATCTACTGTATATTTAATGATATGTAACCAATACTAGCATAATGCCCGTGCGTTGCTACGGGTTATTTAAAAAAAATGCTTGTGCCTCAACGACGGATGACAAGATGTCGTTCTTCTTTAGTCGCACACGCCATGAGTGGATGAAAACAACTACTCACTAATACAAAATTAATTATTGATGCGCTCAACTTAGAAGATATTGTGTCCAATAGGGCTCTAGAGCGTGTGCTGGCGTGACATGATCGACACTGGAGAACAGAAAGCCAAAGCGACATCATCACCTCCGCTTCACGGACACCCGCAAGCACACAAACTTGCACAATCTAAACGACCGGCCAAAATAAATTCCTCCGAGCTCCTCGTTCCACTGTGGACGACGTAGAGATGGGCCTGAAGTTAAGTAAGCTTTATTCGTGGGCCCACTCCTATATCTCGAAACTCCGGTGCTCAAAACCCTAACCCTAATGTATTGACCCCTGTTTCTTGTCGCCGGAGCGACGAACGAGGAGGAAGGAACTCTCATTCCAACCACACTGCAGAAAACACACTACTTTACATATATTTCTAACCAGTCGGTCCATCGATTTTTGCAGAACATAGCGCGTGTTTCTTTTATATCTCTTGTTTAGCACCGCATCTATTTATTATGTATTATCGACATAGGAAGTTAGGAACCATCAGAGCACCGATTTGTTCAATAAAATCACTCATTCTCAACGCCATACAAATATACAAAAGCTACTAATATGTTCATGAACATCATAGGATCCACATAGAAGAGTAGAAAAATACTAATGGAGCATGGTATATCTCAATTGTATTTCCTTTTAAATTTGGGTCAGCAATTTTTAATAGCAAAATTTCACACAACCATAGTTGTGCTAGTCATATGGGCAGTTCCTCCAGAAAACTGTGCAAACTTAACAGAAGAATAGGAGTATCATGATTATTACTGAATTTGGACCATCTTATGTAATGATTGTTAATAAGATTGACCGGCGACACATGGTTTAGGTTGAAGTGTTTGTAAATCCGGGGGTGCCTTGCATCAAGATAAGATAACGGAGTAATATTTAACACTTAATCTCGTAACTATCTTTATTTGCTTAAGGCTAGTTTGCCATTTGCTAAACCGTTTGGTGCTGAACATATTTTATAGGGGAGTTTATAACAATGCATTTAGTTCACCATGTAACTCCGAGTCTCTGAGATGAAAAGAATCATGCGAAGCAGAGCACTGCTAGACGCTCGACGGTGCAAAACGCTGCATCAAATAACTCGAAGCTGAGCTTTGCTGTGTTGGTCCAAAAAAATCATTCGAAGCTGAGCTTTGCTACAACTCATCTATCAAATAAAACCTTTCAATCTAATTCAGTCTATCATGCCATTCCTCCATGTTCAGAACTATCGAGAGCAGTATAAAATTCATCTACTAACACCACATAATACAGCTCACGTTTTGGTCTTGTTCACAATCGTGTGGTACCAAACTTTTAGAAATCAGAATCGTGTGCAACCGAAAATTCAGAAAAAAGAAAAGAAAAGAGGAAGCGGTGGATCCAGATCCAGGAGCAACTCATCTTCCACAGCAATCCTCCCCGACCCCCTCCCACCATGCCCCCCACGTTCCTCCACCTTCACTTGTCCCCGACCACCTCCCGCCGGAGCACCTCGTCGCCGGTCGCCTCGCACGCCTCAATGACCGGAGCACCTCGTGAGCGGCATCTCAGCAGGACGGAGCTGAGATCTCTCGCGGACGCCCGGGGCCGGGAGGCTAGCCACTATCGGCTGGTGTCGAGCGCTGTGGTGGAGCTGGTGGTTGGAGTAGAGAACGTGGGGGCGGCAATGGAGTAGAGGGCGCTCGTCACCGTCGCTGGCGATGGCGAGGCAGAGAGGCGATGTGGTCTGGTGTGAGTCGATTGGGGAGAAGCGTCCAGTACTGCGGCTTAATTTCCAAATAACATAGGACTAAATTGTAAAAGGCGCGACCAAAGTTCCAGAAAGGACTGCGGGTTGATTCTTCAAAATATGAGGGACTAAAGGGAAAAACGACCACGACGTACCAGACACCGTTAGCTATATTAACTAGTAGTCGTGCACGTGCAATGCACGTCTTTAAAATATAATCTCGTTTATATTTTAGTTAGTTTTTTTGTTACCAGAGCAATAGATTTCATAACTAAACCGCGTAAGTATATACGAACATACAATCCACACACGTTGCATCATTTAAAATCCACAAAGCATCATATATGAAACAAGTCAGAGTGCACCTACAACGCACGTCTTAAAAATTGACAATCAAAATTCATGCTCCTACAAAACAAAAATAGACATTCTAGACAGTAGAAATTAAAAGTGAGACACCATTCTACGTAGAGAAAATTCCATAAAAATCATTCAGTTACATCCGAATTTGAAAAATCAAGCTGTCAACGTTATGCCATGCTCTCGAGCAGATAGCCATGCGTGTTGAGTGACTCCGCCAAGCCGTCGAAGATATGCTTCACTCCTCTGAACATGAAAAGGGAATCGTTGCACACCTATAGGACTTATTTTGCAATGCCAGAAATACAAGATGCAAGAAGCCAAATCATATAGTGGATCTATATCTGTTTCTAAACCATGCCAAACCAAAATAACATTCTGCCTCTTTCAATTTGATATGATGTACATGCAATAAAAACAAGTGGAGCTACCAAAGAAAAGGAAATAAATAGAATGACGCATAGACAGTAACAATATGTACTGGGATGCACTCTCCAACACGTAGTACAACTTCAGATGTAACTAATGACATGAATTATAATTTTTACAATGCTCCAGCTAACTGCAAGTTTCCTATAGTCAAAGGAGATAAACTGGATCCCATGATGAATAAAGCGCCATGTCTGAACAACCATTTAGGAAAATTAGGTGCGGTAGCTTGTGCTGGAGCTGTAAAATTAACAAGAAATACCTCAAAAAGGAAAGTAGCGACTCTTCTCACACCGCAGCTGGTACATCCATAGCTCTTTGAGCAGCTGGTACATCCACAGCTCTTTGAAATAGATTTACAGGACTGTGATGCAAGAACAGATATAACTACATTGTTCTTTAGATCTGGTTCTTAAGAATAATTTTGTGAGTGAGCGATAATGGTACAACAAGAATGCTATTTTTGGATTTAATTTGCCATAGCTGAATGTGAAATTTAGATAATTTGCATATGCTTCCCAATTAATTGGAGTAGGGGACATAAAAAAATAGAGTAGGCATGAGAGTCTGGTACTTCTTATTAAACTTCAGCTCGTCAGATCCACATGACATGACACTGAATTCCTCTTCACCAACACTTTTCCAATTTCTTTTATCTAATCAAGCACATCTCTAGAAGGATTCCTACACAGCAGCACTTTGCAAAACTGAAACACATATTCAATGCCGTAATTTTCAAACTTCCGTTTGCTTCCTATGGATCATCTTGAAGGCGGCCATCTTAGTAACAAACGCATATAATATTTGCAGCAGAAAATCCTATATTTTTTTTCTTTTCATGTTAGTATCGGAAAATACTGAAACCACAAAACTCCATTACGTATGTTGCATTGGTTACTCCTTGTACCTTTTCTTTTGAGCTAACCAATATTCAACAATAGTAGTTAGAAAACTGGCTTTAGCACGTGTTGACAATGACGTACTATAGAAAATGAAGGCTAACAAAATAAGACCCTATAAGAAACTGGAAGAAAGAACATCACCTCCAATGTAGAATCGGTACCAACTCCAGTAGTAAAAGAACAATTTCAGTCTCAATGTCGGCAACAGACTGTCACTCTACAGGTACCTACAAATTAGAATCATTCTCAAGTGGTTATCATATTCTCATAACAAACCTAGTACATTCACCTCTTCAATGAGAACTTCAGAAAATAACATTAACACATAACTGATTGGATGGTGCGTGGAAAACAAAATTAGGGAACATTATCACCATTGTGGATGGACACTTGACCTTCCGCACATGACAAAGGTTATGGAAGCCATGAACAGCAAGCTATGCTTGCCTCCAACCACGATGGCCACGATCGGGCCGCTGTAAACTGCAGAATAGACATTGTACAACAAAAAGAAGAGAAAATAGTTCAGGCTGCCGACAATGACAAAGGCAAGACCAAATAACATTCAAGTGCAAAATTGGAAGACGGGGAAAGACTTGAGGACTATGGAAATAAGAATCAGTTCAGAGCACATAAATTAGTAGAACACATGGCATATTTTACAAGGTAAAAGGCAACAACGTAAAAGTTGAATGTAAGAACACAAAGAACACAGCGATATCTCCGAATAACTGCACGGGATAGTCCAATACAGAAAAATACATAGCAGTTACCATGCCAATGAGACAACACAGAAAGTTATAGTTGCATTAGGAGGTTGCCATCGAGTAAATACATCTTAGACAACATTTGACCATCCAACAAAACTACTGCTGGTATTACAATTGCAAAATAGTTCAAAGTTATTTAAAACTTGAAAGATAAGTGAGGGAAGAAAGACATCTTTTAGATAGATAATTTGTTAGCAAGATATAGACCAGTGCCAATAGATATTTCGAAATTACATGTACATATGTACTCTAATATTATTCATATAATTTTTTGAAAATTTCTTCTTTATTGATTTGGAAGTTACATGTAGCAACCATGCTTCCCTACCCAGATTCTACATGTCACTTTTCCTGAATGCATGTATCCTGTACATAAATAAAGAGTGTCGATTAATCGTTGGAACTTGATCATTGCCAGCATCAAAATTTCGAATCCAGATTAAATGGAGTAAGTACTCATTGTTTTGGAAACCAGAAAGTGGATTAGTGATGGCTGTTCCTATTTAAGTCCATATATAAGTGCGAACTGAGCCTAGCTCAGCTGGTTTGGTTCCTTGTGGTGGAACCGGCCCACCCAGGTTCAAGTCCCAGACTTGGCATGGGTGCTCGCATTTTCCTGGATTTTCCAGGATTTAACCGGCGCTATGCTTTCAGTGGTAGGTGACGTGCCCGTCAACAGCGAGGCGCCCGTGGTGACTTCGTCAACCTCAAGATCTGCCGGACCAGTCTCTCGGAGGTGCTCATAGGGGTAGGGTTTACGTGCGTGCGTTCATAGGGGTGTCTGTACGTGCGTATTTGTGAGCGTCTGCGTCTGTACTGTGTTTCTCAAAAAAAAAAGTCCATATATAAGTATGACAAATAATATAGAGAACAGAGAATAGAGCATAGAGAGTTAATACGTGGATGAGCATCTTCAGTTCCGTGCTGGAGCAGAGGGTTGAAACAGGGGCAGGCTGATGAGGCAGACGGAATTGCAGCGCCGCTGTCCCAGCGAGCACCATCACCATCCTCATCTAGTTCTTCTCCACCTCCAGGCTCCAGCACCCTCCTGCCCTCCCGGGGCCGACGCCATCCAGCCCCGTTCCTCAAATCTCATCGACGTGCGCTGCCCCGCCCGAACCTCTCCTCCCGACATGAAGCTCCCCATATATCTCAATCCTCACCACCAAGCTCCTCTCTCCCCAAGGAATTGAAGATGAGCAGAAGCACCGCCACGGTTCAAACACCCGCCCACCCATGCCGCCTTCGTCTGTTCACACGCGAGACACATCCGGCAGGGCGGCCATACCCGGTGCGACTTCGATCCACCCCGCTCTCTCTCAAGATGCAGCGGCGCAGCGTGCCTCTCCGCCTCGGTTGCCTTCGACGAAGGCGGCGGTCCGCGTCCCAGCCCCTGATCTCTCCAATGGGTGGCGAGAAAGGGGGTAACCGGTCACGGGAGAAGAGGAGGGTGCGAGGCGCTAGTTTTTTCTTCGTGGGTCGAGGAAAGTTTCGTCCGCTCGGGGATGGTCCGCCGATACTAATTGCTAAGTGCACCCGACGCAGATTAGATCAATTCAGTCCGTTAGATTTAAACAGTTGGCATAATCTGATGGTAAAGTTCAGCCTGTGTACACGACGCCGGGGTGGTTGTAGCCTAACTCAAGTTCGCTTGTTTATTAGTAGTGGAGATATCAACAAAATGGATGACATAGTTGATGTAAGTTTTTATCTTGCCTTGTGTACAGGAAAAATAGTAGTGAAGCATATATGAGATAAACACGCTTTATGTTCCATCTTTAGGCTTTTTATTGACTTCACCTTTAGGTGCCTCTTCAAGTTCTTCGCCAGGCGCCAGCGGTGGCTCGCTAGAAGGTGGCGGTGTTGCCGGTGGAGCTGGGATGGCTGTAATTTGACAAGTCTGGTATGATGAGTTTAAGAAGCGACATGCTAGTTATTTTAGCATGCAGTGGATCATAACATTGACATACCTGTGCATTGGCTAATCGACGGTGCTTGGACGTTGCAGATGCCGGGGAGCTCCAAGGCCCTCGTATGGTTAATGGCGATGCCAAAGGACGCTGCTGTGCCATCCAGGACCATGCAGAGGCACCAGGGGTCGGTTTGCACGATGCCGCCGAGGGTGGTGCAGCAGGAGAACCCGGGCTCCTGGGCTTTGCTCCCGATGAAGTCGAGGCACGGGGAGAGGGTCATCATCACGCTCGAGCAGCCATTGTTCTGCGCAACGGCCTTTATGGCCAGCATCGTCGTCATCATCGCCAGAGCAAGCGCAACGGTAGTGATCTCCATCTTCCTCGCAGCCATTCTCAGCTGCTGGCAGTCACTTCCCCCAGGATGAACAATGCAGGTGAATCTCCAAGAAGAGGAACTTTGATGAATTGACAGGTAGGGTTCGTAAGGTTACTGGAGGAGGCACTGTATGCTGTGGCTATGCCGATGTTGTTAGAATGCTATACCAGGAAGCTTCACTGTCTCCTGACCACACACATGTTTGGTCCATTGTTGTAGCATTCTATTCATGGAAAGGGCTTGATGCATGCGCATAAGTTTAGGGGTGGTTTGTTGCTCCCATGTTGGGGGTACAACGATCCAGGACCGCGAGTATTAACCTACATTATATTGTTATTATTTTGGTTATTGATAGTGAAAACAAAGTATCAGTTGGAGGACTATACATTCTTTTGTCCTGATTTAGATTTGTTTTACCTTATTTTTTCCCCTGTTCTGTGATATACTAAGACACAAGCACACCGTCCATATGAGCCCAGAAACGAATTCAAAAGAAGTGGTCATACTTAACATATTTGCAAAAGAGGTTTTGTGCTTCAGGTCTGATCATAAACCGTGCGTAGAGCAGTATTTTATTCAGTCAGAATACACATGCATGCTGCTCTGCCGAAAATGCTGTTATGGAGAGGCCGCATATTCCTGCTGAACTTGGGGTTGCTTTTTGTATGTTGAAAATTTTCGGCTACTTGAAGAACATGATCTTTAAAGTATCCAAGTTTACAAGGAAAACTGTAACTAATTAATATGCATATATGGGGCATCAACACAACTCTGTCAATGCGCGGGCAAACGAAAAAGATACTTGCTTCTGTTTGAGCCAAATTTCAGGTCAAAGTGCTGAATTTCGCTCAACGTCTTTGCAAACCTGACACCATCTTTTTGCAAAATTGAAAACCTGACACCATCAGGCGACAGAGCTATGGCTAATTGAAACCACCGGACCAGCAATTACTGGAAACCAACACCGACGATGCCAACTCTAGTGATGCTAGTTCGGGGCTTTTGCATCAGGTATTCTTGTGATTGCGTGCATGGTTTTTAGGCAAGGAATTCATTTGCTGCTGATAATGGTATGACCATGTGCGTCTTCTATAGAAACGGGGGTCATAGCGAAGGTTCGAGTTCCCCCTCCCCTGTCTCGCCCCCGCACGGGCGAACATGGAAAACCCTAGCCGCCGCCTCTTGTATCCCCTCTCCCCTCCCCCCTCTGCCATCGCCGGGGCGGGCGACCGGGCTTGGCCAGTGCGGTTCCGGTGCTGGTGGCCAGGTTCTCCCTGCGAATTGTGAGGCGCCGCGGCCCAGGTGGTCTTGGTGGCGGGTCACCAGAGTGCTGCTGGCGACACCCTCCCGGCTCATATCTGGGCCCTTAGGGCCCCATCTAGGCATGGGTGGGCCACCTCGGACATGGCACCCTCGATGAACAGAAGAGCAAGGGCTGGTGTCTGAGGTGTCGGTGACGGTTGTGTGCCTGCTGCAGTGCGGCGGCGGGGACTTTACGGGCCCATTTAGGGCTCGGCCGGGCCGGTAAGGACCTGTTGTGTCCCTGTTGCTGCATCCGACTGCCGACGGCGTTGGAGGTCGATCCCTCCCGCATGCTACTGTACTGCCACCCCTCGCCGGTGTCCCTTTTCTTGGTCTTGCCGGCCTCACAACGTGGATCACGGTGACACGGCGGTGGTGATTGCAAGACCGTGGTGGCGTGTGCTGGTGGATGGCAAGTTTGGTGGAGCACTACGGAGCGTCCATGTGTGTGGTTTTTTGGGGGTTGGGAGAAATCCATGTCGTTCTCGACACCGAACTGGTGACGCCTGCAGGTTTCGCCATCCTTCCTGAAGGACGTCGGGTGTACCTCTACCCATCCCCACCCCCCCCCCCCGCGTGGAGTACCGGGGGAAACCCTAGGACGCATACCAGGGGTAACCCTAGAACCGGTTCGGGGAGCAACGTCATCGTCGTCGTCGCTCACCTTCTTGGAGGTGCTTCTTGGTACTCGGCGCGTTGGAGTGCTATGAGAATGGTTGGAGTTCTCGGAGGGCGCAGCGGTGGCGAGTCATCTCCATTTTGTCGAACCGCCATTATCTGCGTTATTTCTTTTCTTTTTTCTTTTTTGTTTCTTTTGGGTTTGGTTTGTGCTATTTGCCCCATCAATAAACTCATCTTTGTATCGGTTGGTTGCTATATTAATATATCAGGACGAAATTTTGTTTCGAGGAAACGAGGTCGTAACCTGACTTGCTTCCGGGTCAATGAGACAATGGAACAAAGAGAAGTTGCGATGTTGCCTTCTTCTCTGAAGCTTCCGAACCTGAAACTCTGGACTTCTCTAAACCTGCTTCTTCGTGGATCGTGGTTGTTGTTAGCAAATTTTGCAAGGGTGAACCCAAGTACCAACCTTCCATACTTCAGGCCCCAGAATATATGCTAGCAACTGTAGCTGCAGAACGTAATTTAACCCCATTACCGAGTAATAAAGCTTTCTTATTCATTTCACCGCAAAACAAAGAGAGAAAAGAACACCTAACTTGCAGATTTCAGCTAAAAGACACATTTACCATTTTTTAAAACCAGAGACAAATTGTAAAAATAAGGTAGATATTTCCCTACAAACACCTCACGTGTATCTCATTCTTTTTCATGAACTGCAACAAGACACTACTAAGGTTGTGCACTTTGTTAAAAATAGAAACCTCACCGTAGAAAATATAAAATTAGTCACCATTCAGGAATCATTAAACTGAAGCCACTGGAAACATACAAGGAAAGTGACCAATGCTTTATTGCACCGTATTGTCAAAGTTTCATAAACCTTGCTTTTCCTTGCATGCTTAATGAAGCGCATATCTCCTGCGGGTTCTAAAAAGGTCCGATATAAATCTGTGTTTTAGAAAAAATTTCATATTTTAAATAAGGTTAAGGTTGTATGCATATTGTTGATGCACATGCCGGGGTAACACCTTTTTTTTTTTGAAAATAAGGTTACACGGATTATTAAATGAACCATCGATCTTTTGCTGGTTTAGGTTTAGTTTGTACTTTGTAGTCATTTAAGTAGATTGTGTTGAACTTGATTCATAATTTATTGTGAGAAAAGACCAGATATAAACAAAATCAAGCTGATAGCCAAACTAGATCATCATTACCGCTCGCAGTGCTAAGCATATGTCGACACAATGTTTTTGAACAGATAAGAAAGATGATATAACACAAAATTCTGCATTCAATAATACATCTATTAAGGTTAAGTCTCCGATTAAAAACCTTGCACAATTCTAGATGCAACATGTTGGAGCAGCGTAGCAATAACAAATACACAAGAATGTTATCACATATGTAACTTGATATAAGAAAAAAAATCAAAAGCAAATTCCGTTTGAATTTTTTTCAAATCTGAACAATTTTTCAAATTTAAACAATTTTTAGATTTAAACAGTTTTCAGATTTGAGCATTTTTCAAAATGAACAATTTTCAAAAATCATAATAGAAGAAAAATTAAATAAAAGAAAATGGAAAAGAACATAAAAAATAAAACGAAAAACAAAAAAGAAAAATTAATAAAATAAAACGAAAAAAGAAAAAGAACACAGAAAACGAAAAAACACTCGCATACAAATGGATTCGAATGGATTTAAGCTAAATCTCACACGTCTGGGATCTAGCAAATCCGATAGAACTATTTCGATCGGAAGAACATGGACTCGGTTGTAGTTTACGTTACAGGCTGTCTCGGTGACGCAACTTGTTTCAGAACGGATGCGGACAAAATAACGAAAGCCGGCAAGATCAGACTGACCCTGCCACACAAGTACTGACAGGCAGCAAAGCTACCCTGCTGCTTTCGTCTTACATTCCCGTTCGCAACGGGCGAATAAGTTTGTCTCGCCGCCGGTGCTTCACGGTTATTTGCCCAGTATTAAGCATAGTTTGAACCGATAATCTCGGTACATAAATGGAATACTCTAAAGACTATATGTACGGTCGACCACATGAAGTATATGTGTACTATTGCAGAATAATACGACTTGTACGATTTCAATGTCTCAACTCTCAGATCGGTCTCTAGCATACCATGGACACCTACCAAAGAATTAAAGAATGGGAAATAACTTTGGAGCGATCATGCATGATCATCTATGAGCTCATCATTAGCATGTTTTTCCTCCTCTTTTACTAATAAATCATTCAAAGCTCCAACGTCTGATCTATCTAGTTCCTCGGGAAGGAATCGCGTTCCAGATCAAATTTATTATTTTTAATTGCAATAAATCTAGCATATATGTGGGATTAATTTTCTAAACAGTATATGTACAATGCGTGCTTCCCATGCTTTTGGAAAATTTCGCGTCCGACGCACATGGAGGACGAGGTCGGAATACGTCGTCAGACCTTCCGCAGGATAGGGACAACCCATGCCACGATATTATATAATAAGGGTAATCTCTGACCCAGACTTTTGACTCATGGCCCCGAGCGTGGATGGAATCTATGCCATTGGTTGGTGCTTCGTGATTACTAAAAAAGTAGTGTTAATTGGTTAAAAAAATGATATGTATAAATACGGTATAGCATTGCATCACCAAAACAGGATGGTACAACATTGCATTTATTGGGTCGGTGCCTTTAGGCAGTACGTTGATGACTTTGGATACTGGCATTTATTGAGTTGATGACTTTGGGCAGTAGAAAATTGATGTGTTAGCTAATCTCATGGCATTAGGGGCATTAGTTGTACAAACGTAGAAGGTTAAGAAAATGCATGTTAGTATGGTGAAAAAATCCGGGGAGAAAATTCCATGTATGGTTCCGAAAGATTTCAAATTTCATAGGTTTTGGCTGGGAATAAGAAGCATGATTTGATCTCATATTTTTCCGAGTTACTTGATTATATTTGTTTTTAGGGATTTCAGATTTTTTTGTGACCTTGTTTTTTAAATTACTTAGTCATATTTGGTTTCGAAACAATTCTAATTTTTTTGACATTTTATTTGAATTACTTGGTCATCCGTGTTAGCTAATCTTAGGACATACTAGGGGCATTAATTGTACTAATGCAGTAGGTTAAAATGCATGTTGGAATGGTGAAAAATAATCATGGGGAAATGACTAAGGTTTATATTATTCAAGCAAATAAATTAAGAAACATATACGAAACTAAGATCTCATATTTTTTTCGAATTACTTGATCATCTTTATTTTTGGGGGAAAATGTAATTTGTTTACCATATTGTTTGAACTACTTGGGCGTATTAGGTTCCAAATTTGTTGTAATTTTATTTGAATTACTTGATCATCTGTGATTCGAAAGAAAGATCATCAATTTTGATTCTAAATTTAGTCAATTACTTGGCCATGTATGGTTCCGAAAAAGATTCTTAATTTTGTAGGGTTTTGCTGGAAAAAAGAATGATTTGATCTCATCTTTTTCCGAATCACTTAATCATCTTTGTTTTTGGGGGAAAATTTCTGAATTGTTGTACCTTATTTTTTTCAATTACTTGGTCGTATTTGGTTTTGAAACAAATTCTGAATTTGTTGACATTTTATTTGAAAATACTTGATCATCTATTTTTTGGAACATAGCTCGCCAATTTTTTCTGTGAATGTAGTCAAATACTTGGTCCCGTTTGGTTCGGAAACATATTCCGAATTTCGTTGGTTTTCGCTAAAAAAAGTATGTTGTTAAACCAAAAAAAAATCAAGAAACAGATTCTGAAATCATATCTCATCTTTTTTTTCGAATAACCATATCATCTTGTTTTTTGGTATAAATATTGGAAGTTTTTACCATATTTTTTCAATTACTTGGTCGTATTTGGTTCCAAATTTGTTGAATTTTATTTTAATTACTTTATCGTCTGCGATTCGAAAGACAAATCGTAAATTTTGATTCCAAATTTATTCGATTACTTTGCCGTGTATGATTCTATAAAAGATTCCAAATTTCGTAGGTTTTTACTAAGGCAAAAGAATTATTTTGTCTCATCTTTTTTTTCCAATTACTTGATTGTCTTTGTTTTTTGGGAAAATTTTAGTATTTTGTGACCTTAATTGTTCAATTTTGTCGTATTTGTTTTCAAGTCAGATTCCGAATTTGTTGCAATTTTATTTGAATTACTTGATTTTCTATTATCAGAAACACATAAGTCAATTTTGTTTGTGAATGTAGTCAAAACTTGGTCGTGTTTGATTGTGAAACGGATTCCAAAATTTATAGGTTTTTCCTAAAAAATGAATTATTTTGTTGCATGTTGGGCAAGATGGTGAAATGTAGTTTAAGTGTGCAAACTGTAGTTAAGTGTGGTGATGATTTAATTAGTGAAAAAAACAACATTCGTTGCACCCTATATGGATTTAAGAGCCAGGTTTAAGAAAATGAAGTTAGGTACTAAATGAGATGCAATTAATGACTGTACATGTGTATTAATAGGTTGCAATTAATGGCTGGGCGTATTTATAGATAGTGACATCAACGACGCATGGAATACGAGAAAAAATATAACATAGGGAGCTGGGTGTACGTGACATAGAGCAATCTTGTGAGTGTGTTGGTTGTGAAGGCAACGGTGAGATTCCAGGGAGGGGCGTCTAGAGGTTCTCCTGAGCATTTTCGGGATAATCTCGGATAACCTATTTTAGGGCTTATGCCTAAAAACCAGATTTTAAATTGCCGAAGCACACAAAATCTTTTCGAAAAGGTTTGTATCCGGCGATGTAGAATTTTACATTGTGCCCCCAAAAATTTGGGTTTGATGCCTCATATATACATCACCGAAGCAGCTGCCCCATATCGAAACCCCCGGAGCTGCGTGCACCTCAACCGCCGCCTAAAACATCCCCTCCTTAGTCCCGCATGCAACACTTCACCACCCTGTCGCCGCTGATTCCAACCGTTTCTAGCCAAATCCACTGCCGCTGAAGCTCGCAAAAGCCGAATCCCGCACGCCTTTACCGAATCCCAGCTTCGCTGCAACAGATTTCACTACCTACCGCCGATGCACCGAGGCCACCGCAAGATGTCGCCGCCCGCTGAGCAGCACCGGCTTCCTCGGGTGCGGCTGCGTTCGTCCGGCCGATACACCGTTGAGATCTGCACCGACGGCCACCGGGTGCGGCTCAGTACCTTCGACATGCCGGAGATGGCCGACCACACCTACGACACCGTCATGTGGAGCTTTGCTCGATCGAAGCATGAGCTTAACTTTCCTCAGCAGACCCGGGAAGAGGCGAAGTGGCTCGTGTCGCTGGTGTAGCCCGCGACCGAAGAAGAGCACGGCAACACCGCCGCGCCGAGAGGCTGCTCGCCGTATGGGAAGCCGACGAGCTGGCCATGGTGAAGCTACGAGGAGAGCACCTGGAGTATGTGTAAGTAGAGCTGGAGTTTTATATTGGGCGAGGGACACGGCGGTGAAGAACACGACCATCGACGAGGCTGGTCCCCGACGACGGTGAAGGTGGAGTCAGCGTCCTCCTCCTCGTTCCGTTGGACTAGCTCCGATGATCGATGAGTAGAGTGGCTAGTTGAATTGTAGTATAAATGTAATATGGGTATTAGAAGTGTCGAAATTTGTATAAATTTGCATGTTTTAGTTCAAATATGTAGTTTATAAATTATAAGTATGCTATCGGTTTGGTACGCTATTTTACATCATCTGCCGGAACAAATCTAGTTTTCCTGCCCTAACATAAATCATCCACCGGAGCAAATCAAATTTTCATGCCCTAAACACCAAGAGTTGGTGCCCTAAAAGTAAAAAGAGTTGTCCTAAAATAGGTCATCTACTGGAGATGCTCTTATTACTTTGCCCCTCTCTATATATCTCTCGGCTAGAACATTGGCATGTGTTTTTGTCGTTCTCAGAGTTTTTTTAATTTATTTTTGTTAGTTTTGTTCCTTTGTTTTCTTTCACTAAGTAGGGGGTAACCAAAAATCTGTATAATTACTTTTTCTAAGGAAAATAGGCATTAGCACAAACTTGAGCTTGCATGAGAAAAAGTAACACAAAAGATGGCCCCGGTATGTTCGTGACTTATATATGCTCTGCATAATACTATAAGAATTGCTTAGCGGATGTGTGATTAGTTTCTGAATCCCAATTCTCACGCATGCAAATATTATTTTAAATGGATCTTTGATAGGCAGATTTATGCAGTCACTTGCATTTTAACTGATACACGTGTCAAGTTTATCACCGTGTTTCCCGAGCATAGATATAAATATTTCAAATTAATATAATGAATCTTGATATTTGACCTGCCGTTGGATAGTCCCATTGATTGGATACCACGAAATCATAGTCCTTTTTATGTCATCAAGTACAACTCATATGCATCACCTTTAGACCTGAGACTGACACGTACCCACTATATGAACTGGTCTCTTTAGGGGTGTCACCAAACATTGCTCCGTAATTGCGCAATTGTAAGGGCGACTTTTAGTTAACAGAAATCATTGTTTTATTCCCCTCCTGAGATGGATAGATATCTCTACTCAAGTGATCATTTTCCAAGACGCATGTCCATGATTATGATCATACCATGAAATCCAGTTGAACTAGGGACGGTAACGGGTCTACTTCGCAACGGTGAGTGCATTCCCATCCTCATCCTCATTTAACAATTAGGGGGAATTTTTCCCCTTCCCTTCCAGTTCGGACGTAATCAAATTTCCCATTAAATAGTTAAATTTAAATGATATGCTCATAGTTTCACGATGTTATGTTTTTTACACACAAATACATACTTTATATAACCCCACAACTAGGAAGGGTTTAAAAGAGGATGGGCTGGTGCTCTAGTACCATGTCAATATTGTAATGTGTCCGGGCTGGTGCTGTTTTATGGAGGGGCACTAGCGAGCGGGCATCTCGTGCTATTGCATCTGGAGGTTGTGAGGTCGCTGCGGCGGGGACGCCCCTGGAGCGCGGCGGAGGCAGGTTAGTCTCGCCGGGTTCCGATTCCGTCCGTACCTGGCCTCAGTCCAGCGACGTGTTTCTGATTCCGTCCGTACCTGCCCCTGTGCGCTTCTCTGAACCTACCAAGGGAGTAGCTCTGAACCTCACGGTGGTGCCTCTCGAGTATGCTACTAGTGCAAACTGCTGGAAGTTTAAGATCGATAGCTACGAGAGCGACAAGCGTCCCTTTGGAGATAATTATTGCAACCAGATTTTTGTAAGAAAGTTCCAAAGATGCGAACTCCTTCATGTCTTCCTGCTAGCTGTTGTTGAATGCATTTTATCTGAACTCCATTTCACTGAAATTTACCAGCAGGAGGTAGGATAACAACCGCTGGCCCCGGCAGAGAGTGCACCGACGCTAAGGTGCAGGTGACCTACAGTAGTCCACCGGCAGCACACAGCTGCAGCCCTGCCCCCAGTTACGCATCAAAGACGAGGTCAGGCAACCCAAGTCTTGCAATTTCACCAGCGTGCTACTTGTACCTCATGTGTGGTTACCTTCATCTTCTTTTTTCTATGTGATTTACATGTTTCCTCGGTGGTGTATGCTTGCTACTGCACTCTCTTCAATTGATTTATAAACCGGGCACCTACTCTTTGTCTCAATTTAATTACGTGGCTTCAAGAATAGAAATTCACCTCATCAATGCACGAAGTTTATTTTATTTTATTTGGAAGTTGGCTTTGTCCACTGAGTTGAAAAAACGCAGCAGAAAAATTGCCATTTTAAATTTTGGTTATGAAGTTATCTTTAGTTTGCAGAGTAGTTCAACTCGTTATTATTCGGAGTTCAGTTTTTCGGCAAAAAACTTAAATTAATTCAAACAAAAAAATCTCATTCTGAATTTTCACCGATGGATCGATTCCTTGCAATTCACAGCGCGGCGTGTGGCGGTTCACACGGTGGCCAGAGGCGGTTCACACAGATGACACAAATTGCTGCTAGTGAATTTGTGTGAGATCGGTTCTAGATTTGACCCTTATCCCTAATTTTATATTTTGCTGGATCGTGCAAAAATTGCCCAAATAGGTCTGTTTGGTTTGGTTTGCTCATCGGCATCACGTATCCTTATCTTGTTTGTGTTATTTTTACATCTTTCCGCAGCCATCATGTTGTACTAATTCTTTGCTATCGTACATGCAGGTACTGCCCTCAACACGTTCTTTACCAGGTTGAATTCTTGACACCACAGTAATCTGGACTGCTGCTATTGAAGTTGTGTGATACCGGTCCTGAACTGCTGCTAGTTTCTGAACTACGTTGACGCTGCTTCTAAATTTTTGTGCAATTGAAAAAACAAATTCGAAAAGAAATAAATATAGTGAGGTGAAGCTATGAAGTTCACTTTTTTCGGAGAAGTTTAATTCGGGTTCAGCTTGGAGTTCACTTTTGGCAGTAAAGTTTCAGTTCATACGCATAGAAAAAAATTCACTCTCAGGGTTCACAATTTGTAAAAGTTACAGTTCATGTAATTTGTAAAAATTACCTTTATTTGTCAGCAAGTTAAGGTCGTGAAGTTCACCTTCTGAAGTTTTGTTTTATAGTTTGCCAATTTTATTCCATTTCCGAAGTTTTTCTCTGTAAGTAATCAAGAAAAATTGATGTGAAGTTCACTTAGATATGCCCAGAAGTTGAGAAAAGATGGTCCTGTGAAGTTACAGTGACGAGTCAGCTATCCAATGACCTACATGAAGTTCACTTATTAACTGACTCGAAGTTACATTCTGCTCCTACGAAGACGTACAGTCCATTGAAGAAAGAAAAAATGAAGTTCACTTTAAAAAAGGCCGAAGTTAACTAATGTGACGGGTGAAGTTCAGAAGGGATTGTAGAATAGCTATTCTACAAGTGGTTGTAGAATAGCTGAGACATATATATATATATATATATATATCTACTACAAAAGAACAAACTGTCATGTCTCGGCCATGACGGACGAAATCGGACGATCCAGAGCCATCACGGACGAAATCAGACGCGCCACAAACTGCCTGGTTATGACATGATCGAGGTAATTGCACCTCCTCTAATCACGTACTACTCCATCCGGTCCGGTCAATTAAATGCTAATTGTACCTGCTGTTTTCATTATGTTTTCACGTACTCCCTCCTCTAATCACGTGACTTAATTGTACCTGCTATTTTCATTGGATGACATTAATACTAATTGTGCCCAATGGACGAGCCAGAAACTTGCCTGATTATGAGAGGATCGACTACAAAATCAGTTTGTGCTTCGTCCATAGTCCGCCCACTCCCCGCCTAGCGCGCTGCCGTCGCAATCTTCCTCCCCACCGCCGCCCAGCCCGCTCCGGTCCACCGCTTCGCTCCCCGCCTACGATCGACCAGGGACGGGTGGGACTGGGTGAGGTCCGGGCGTCCGGCGAGGCAGCTTCGGCATCTACGCTAAATCTTTTCTCCTTATCCGCTGTTTTGTAGTTAATCTATTACCCGGTGCACAGGATTTATCAGAACCGACGCAGCTTCACCGGAGACGAACGACGTCGCCGCCGGGATCGCGTGATTGCGTCATTCATTGCCGTCTCCATCGTTGTATAAACCAGATAGGGGTGATATAGATCAGAGGGAGCCAGATACACTATCCCGACGTCGTCTACACCACGGCCCGCCGGTGAGCTATTCCTCTCGCGTATATCATCGGGCTTTGGAGTATGCTTCATGTGCTGAGTGATTTGCATTTAATATCTATGACTGGTAAATACTGATTAGTATATGCATATTGAAACACAATGTAAACTTGCAGATATACGTGAAAGAATAATTAGTGGAGCGACGAGAATGAGCTTCGTCAACAACTATCTCGTGGCCAGATATTGGTGCCTGGCGATCGTGCATGATAAGAGATATGCACGATTCCGAAAAGTAGACTTAGAAATGGTCATATTCTTATATAATGATGTCAATAAATTATATGTTTGGCCTTTTGCAAGATTTTTGTACTACTACACGGATTGTAATCTTGATGGTTTTTATAGCTATGAAAACTGCACCGCAGACCAAAAGTTGCCTGTGTACCCATCGGTGTGTATTTTGTGCCCAAACATTAATGTTGCACGAATTTTTATCTGCTATTTTCCTACACCAAAAAACTTAATATTTTACAAGGCCTGCTGTCTAAATCTTGAACTTACATTCCTGCTAAAGGATGGAAAAATAACAGACAAAAATCCCTTGTAGATCGCTCAAAAATAATTATGGATTGTACTGATATCGGTCTATATTTTTGTGCCGAGACCTTATTTTTGCCAGCCACCGTTTACATTCCTACCGAAAAATCTGAATAACTTACAAGGCGTGCATTTACATGTATACTAAAACGGGTGAAAATATCAGCATAAAATTCCATAAGAAACTGAGTATAATAATTTACATTGCTATTGATGCTACTTATTGATGAATTGAATAAAATTCAAGATACTAATTGCATTGTTATAATACACAATACTTTTGGTGCAGATGGGGTCACCAACACGGTCCCTGGACCGAACTCCTTTCAAGGACCTAACAACAACATCACACATGGTAATACTGATCAGCTGTGTATATGTATTATGCACCATCTGATACCCAACAACTAATTACATTGTAACTGCAGGGGAACATGTGCCATGTATTACGCAACAAACACCTATAGACCCGAAAGAACAAACAAGGCAACGGGATAGGGAACGATATGCGAAGATGGATCCAAATAAGAAAGATGAAAAAAATAGAAAACGTCGTGAAGCTTATCAGTGAAAGAAAACTGCTCCAGATGTTCATTTCCAAAATGCGGAAGCAACTCCAGGTGGATAACACGCCAATAAGTAAAGGTGAGCTAGAACATGAAACACTTATTTCAATTGCAAAAATATCACTTGTTGTTTTAATGACTACCGGGACCTAAACATCCAATCGTTTATTTTACCAAGGAGATGATGCTTCGGAAAAGGAAAATGTGGATCATGTTGGAGATAATGAATGGCTAAGAAGAAATGACACATACCAAAGGCGACCAATCCAGACATTGTTTGAAGAGAGAAAAAATCTCCTCACGGGTACGAAGTCCAAAAGTCCTATATAAAATATAATGTAAATTCTTGTTATTAATATTTTATGCCTTATATATGGATCTGAATACATGATGTGTCTGATGCTTTTCTATGTAGATATCAATGTGAACATATGCAGTAATGATGAACCTACAACGTGCATCATTCAGGAAGAACCAGCGACATCCATCCATCAGAATCAACCAATGACGCCCATATTTCAACATCAATCCACATGTCCCAAAGAACTGAATAGACAGCGAAAAAAAGATAGGTATGCACAGAACGCTGTCCAGGAGCGTGCAAACTCTCGGGCACGTTATGCACGGATGGATGACGATGAGAAAAAAAAAAGTACCACAACAAAAAAGGCAACGCGAAAGGGAAAGGTATGCACAAAATGAAGGAAGCAGTGCCAAGAAATCTCAACGCAAAGCACGACGCAACACTCTGAACCCAGAATCCATAGCCATGAAGAACTCATCATATATCCCTGAGCTTGTTTGGGATAACGTGGATACATCTGGTCCTCGTGGGCCCATACCCACGAGTGAATGGACTATTCCTGATTTCAGCGGTTCCCCGGTTTATATCCAGTCTGCATCAGAACAAACGACGGATGCGGATGCCGCTGCAATTGATAGCAGTATGATATCACAAAGAAAACACATAACACATGGAGAAAGGCATGCACTAATGTGTCGAAGACACGAAGCATTCCAAGCAAGTGGCAGGAAGAATGTGACTGATACGAGGAAACCTACAATGAGAATGGTAATGTTCCTACCTTAATGGTTTTTAGAGCTATCTTTTCACACACATAAATATTTAGACATGCATTATATTTACAAGTGCGTTGATTTTTTGTTTTTGAAAACCCGTAGCAACGCACGGGCATTCAACTAGTATATAGGGTGAAACTATTCTACAACCCCTCTTAAGAGGTTGTAGAATAATTATTCTACAACTCTGTAAAAACCGAGCGAACCAAACCGAACCACCGAACCGCACATAGCCTAACCACTTTCTTCGTGTGCCAAGATCCAACCTCCCGAACACTTCTTCCTATGGCACCGTGGACCCACCGCGTCCCCCAATCAACGCGCGCCGGCGGCCGGGGCTCCGCACGCCTCCTCCTTCCCGTCGCTGGCCGGAGCTGCCACGTCCCCCACATCCACGCGTGCCGGCGGCCGGGGCTCCGCGCGCCTTTTGATTTCTGTCGCCCGCACGGGCGGCCGCGTTCTCCATCCACGCGCGCTGACAGCCGCGCCTCCTGCTTCCCATCCACATGCGCCGCCTGCTTGGGTCCCGGTCGTCTCCCGCTTCCAGATGCGCGCTCGAGGAGGCAGGACGCGCGCCGGCGGTCCACCGGCCTGATTGCCCGACGGAGAGATTGGACGGCGGCCTCGCGAGTACCTCGGGAAGCCAAGACCAGCGGCGCACCCTGGTGCGACATTGGGGAAGGCCTCGGCGCCGGTGTTCCGCTACGTCTCCGTGGCTTCCCGCAACTGCTAGCCACGGTGGGAGTGAACTCCAGAATCCTCTTCCGTGGACTCCTGCACAATCCTCTCCCTCCCGGCCTTCTTCCTGCCGGCACGCGTGTGCAGTCCAGGGGTTGCGCGCGTGGAAGTATACTCGTTTCCTGTCTCCGTCCATGGCCGCCTTCGTCGCCAGCCAGAAGGTCGCCTGCTGTGCAGCCTGTGCTCTGGATTCTCTCGGGAAGAAGACAATGCTTGCACCAGTTTCCTCTCCAGCCTTCCGCGGCTCTGCTCCGAGCTCCTGAGCAGCACCCCATTGAGAAGCCTCGCCCTCTCCTCTGAATTTCCTTAGCGTCAGGTCTGAAGTGCCTCCTTAGCGTCAGGTCGGAGGTGCCCGCAACCCGCGGCAGTTCACTACGCACATCTCCTCGCAGTTCACTACGCCGCACCGAGGGAGTTCGTCGTGCGCCGTGAGGATACACGCGGCAGAGGAGTGCGCTGCGCCGGCAAGAGTCCACTCCCACTGCCACGGGAGTCCAGCCTACCCTGCCGCATGCGCCGATGAGCATCATTGAGCTACTGGTTCACCTCACCGTGCTCTTTCTACTCGCTGTCGCGCTCCCGGCACGGATGGCTCGCTCGAGTGGACCAAGCAGGCGGCGGGGCTGTAGGAGCATGAGGCTTGTCCAGCGGTAAGTGGAGCAACCGTTGCTAGCTGCTAAGCTAATTTGATGTCGTTGATGTCACGCTAACTGCATGTGCTTTTGTTTTCTTCATCACGTGCATGCACTATGGAGTTCAGATAATGAAGATGTCAGGTCCAGAAGTAACAAACGAAGTCGACATGAACAAAAAAGTTCAAAGATAAAAAGACAGCGGTTGTGAAAAAGATAAGTCTTGACCATGAGATGCGATCCTGGATTGCTCACACATGAGATGGGAAAATGTCACGGCTTTTGTTAAAATGGGCCACCAGTAATCTTGTCTTTTGTCTTAAGAAAATGATTTTGCATGCAACCATTCGACTAGTTTCTTTCTTCTGCACTATTGTATAAAAAAAGAGAAGTCATCTTCTCTTGTTTCTTCTAGATTGTTAGAGCAGTTCTCCTTCGGTAGTATATTTCAAATTTTCACATTGAGGAGTACATTTTTTCTTATAAAAATGTTGATGCGTGTCTAAACAAAAAAAAGAAGTTCATTTTTTGAGAGGACAGGGTTCAGTTGTCACTTTAGAATATTACGAAGTTCAGTGTATATAGGCTCGAAGTCCACTCTGAAAAACAACAGGAAGGCTTGCCTATAAAACAAATTTTAGTATATTTGAAACTGCTTCTAAACAATTAGAATTTTCAAAACAATTCCAACAAGATAAAGATGCGTCATTTTATTAGCTTTTCAACGGTATATTATTTGCGTTAGTCCAACAAACGGTTTGAAAATTACGACCAAAAAATTGTGCGCAACAAAGAACGTTTATACCGTGATCGGAAGTTTATTTATACATACCGAGAGTTCGCTAACATATCAGAGGCAGTTCGGTACCTCAAGTTTTTGGGTTAGAAATCTTACACAAAGAAATCATCCATAGGAATATTGTCCGCAAAAACTTATATGTTGTAAACTTCTCACAATACTTAAGCGAATTTCTTTCGCCAATGAATTAAATAAGAAGTTAACTTAGATATAGAGAGAAGTTTAAAACAAAGATGTTCCGGCAAATAAGTTCACTTTTAAAATTAATAAAAAGTCCACTTCATATTAAACAGGAGTTCACCACGCGAAGTTCAAAGTTCATCTCGTATTAAACAAAAGTTCAGTCGCGAAGTTCATATCGTATTAAAACAGAAGTTCAGTCGCAATGTTCACCCCACGATGTTCGCTTCGTATTAAACGAAGTTTATCCCGCGAAGTTCACTTAGTATTAAAATGAAAGTTTAAGAAAAGTTAAGGAGTTCATAACCCAGAAGTTAATTAACCCGAATTTTTTGTTGTGTGGCTGTGAAGTTCATTTTTTTGTTGGCACAAAGTTCAATTTGTGTTAAGCATGGAGTTCATTTTTTCGTCAAAAAAGTTTCAACTTATCCACGTGAAATAAATGTTCACAATTGTTAGAAGTTCACTCTCTTAAAAATTCGAAGTTCAAAGTATATAGAAAAAACAACGTGAAAAAAGTGTTAACAAAAATATACGTTCTGGTCAAGGAGTACAGTCTTGTTTGCTCCAGTGATTTCCCTCCCAGGAAGTTCATTTGCAAGAAATTTGTGAAGTTCATTTATCTGAAGAGTGAAGTTCAGAAAAAAATTATGGTCAGCCGAATTTCTGTGAAGCTCACTTATGTAACGAGCAAAGTGTAGGAAAATGATGCTCAGCCGAGAAGTTCAGCTGCGAAATTTTTGTGAAGTTCTTGATGTGACGAGCGAAGTTCGAAAAAAGTTATGGCCAACCAAGAAGTTCATTGAAATTTCCGTGAAGTTCACTTATGTGACGAACAGAGTTCGACGAGCGAAGTTCAGAAAGAGTTGTAGATTAGTTATTATACAACTGGTTGTAAAATAGTTGGAGTAGTTTCCGACGACGTGCCTTTTTTTCCCGTCGTCACACTTGGTAGGCTTGTAGTTTTCAATCGCAAACTTTGATTTTAATTCTCTCTATTAATCTATTCCTACTCTCGTTTGTTACAGCCGCCCAGCTCGACCACAGAGACAAGATGCATGCGGATGGCGCGACGCCGAAGATGAGACGCGATACGGCCGGCATATGGTGGTGGCTCGACGACGGGGATAAATGAAACGGTGGAGACAAGATGCGATCGGATGCACAAGTCCGCGCATGTAGCTGAGTAGGATTAGATGGGCTGTTTTACGTCTCTGGCTGATGATGATCCGTAGTGCAAAGCTAGTTCGCATGCAACGACGTGATCGTTCTTGCTCCGATGGATTTGTCAGCTAGCTCACATGCAAAACATGCCGGAATCAATGATCGTTCCTGTATATAGTACTACTCCTACTTCATAAAAAAAAGTATATAAAATTATGAAGTTTTTGGGTGAATTTTTTTGAAGTTCACTTATGTGACGAGCGAAGTTCGAAAAAAGTTATGGCCAGCCGAGAAGTTCATCTGTAAAATATCCGTGAAGTTCACTTACTTGACGAACGAAGTTCACTTCTGTGACGATCGAAGTTCAGAAAGGGTTGTAGAATAGTTATTCTACAAGTGGTTGTAGATACCTCAATATACCTCACATACAAGGGTATTATACTCTTTATATTTTTTATATACCTCATTAATTATTCTTAGATACCTCAATTCAAATAGTATGAAAAAAATTATCACCATAGTCCTCAAAATTTTTATATACCATTATCACGTACAAAAAAAACAGTATATGTGCAAATAATATAAAATATATAGATTCAAATGAAAAATTTCATGTAACTCACTTTGTGGTATCTACTATTAATAATGAAGTATATTAAAAATGATAAAGAGGTATATATGAATCACCTATGTGGTATATTGAACGTGAGAGTACGTACGCCTAGGAGTACATAACCATTTTCCTATATATATATATATTATATATATATATATATATATATATATAGAAACCCTATTTAGCACCCAGGGTGCAGAATAATTATTTTGCACCCACGATTTGTTTATGTCATCACATAAAAAACAATTATGTTACGTATATACTTATTTACGTTCATGTTGACCTATAACAGAAAAAATTGACATAAAATTGCAAAATATATGTCAAAATAACGTAAAACTAATTAAAAACAACATAAAAATATGCATTTTTGTCATATTTTTGTAACACCGCGCAAATATTTTTTTTATGCCATGTCAATATTTTTTTATGTTCTCTATGACTTACAACATAATACAAAATTTACGTGACGTAAAAATCATTTATGGTTTAGAAGATACGGGGTGGGTGTAGAATAACTTATTCTATACCCTGGGTGTCAAATAGCGCGTCCCTATATATATATATATATATATATATTATATATATATTTATATATAGATGAGTATATGTACAATTTGTTTGGCACCCATCATTTCATTTTATTTGGCAGAAATGAAATGGTGTCGTCATTTATTTTATTTAGAAAGTGAAATGACAGTGTTAAGGATAAGAATTGACATACAATACAATAGCCATTTGCTGGAATTTCAAATAAAATTACATGTCCAATTCTATGCCAGTCAAACAGGTTGGACATAGAGTCAGAAATAAATTTCATGATTCCGGCTGGAAATATGGCTACCAAATGACCTCTTACAGCTGAATCACGTACTCCAACTCCAAGGGAAGCGGTACGTTCCTTCTCTAGCAGGCTACTTCGGGTACGGGATCACGAACAATATGGCAAAAATGGCGAACCAGAAGAACCATAGGTTGAACTGTAGGGGTAGTGTGAGCAGTGCCTGGATCCAGGTGAGATCCTCGTACATGATGCTCCAAACGAAGACACGCACTGATTCGACAACAATCATCAAAAGTGGAACCTGCATGCAGACGCGCGCGTTAGTTAGTTTTTTCAGAATATAGTTTTTAGAGAAAAGCAGTCATCCGATCTACTCTAGTTGTAATAACCGGATCAAGTTGTTCAAAAAACAAAAGTTGTACTCACAGCTAATAAGGCCATCAAAATGTAGATTTGGGACATAATTCGTCTTCCTTGTTTAGGGGATCAGACGATCTCTGAATCGGGTCCTCCAGATCGCCGGGACGTCCACAGCCCAAGCCGTACGAAGAGGATAGCTCACTTGGACGACGACGAGCACCGGCGGCGGGTTTCGGCTGGAGTCCATATAAGTGTGCCTAACTGGGTGCCTCTATCGTAGGTTCTACCCGAGTTTGTTAGGCGCAATCACAACGACGCTCGAGTTGCAGAGACGACAGAGCCGTGCGTATATATAACACATGCCGATCTACGTGCCCCCGTGACTCCGAGGTGTTCCCACCCGGCCTCGTAGTCGAACTCGTATCGTATATGTTCGATCAATCTGTTTTGACTCGGAAACCGAAACGCGCTGCAACCTGCTTCGACGGCTTTGAAGCTCAGGGCACAACACGTCAACCTATGTACGTACCACGACTGGCGGATGATGGCGCTCCAGCGCCCTCCTGCCCGGAGGAAATTGGCTACTTTGCCGAGTCACTACAGGAATGGCGCTATACGCCGACGGCCGGAGGCTACGCCGATGACTTTTTGTCGGGGCCGTCGGCGTAGACCCCGCCGCGGCCAGCCCGTCGTGGTGGCCCTCGGCGTACCTATTGTCGTCGGCGTAGAGACGCTACACCGACGGCCACCCTCGGCGTATACTTTGCCGTCGGCGTATATCTCGCGCAGGCTGTCGGCGTACGCGGGCCGTCGGCGTAGAGTCATATTGGGCTTTTTTAATATTTATTTTTTATGTATATAGCTACGCCGACGGCTTTGCCGTGGCATAGCTATGTTTTTTTTTTTCTATTTCTCATTTAATATACAATAATTCATATCTTTAAATCCGTAAATCGAAATTTAACAAATAAAATGTCTAAATCGATTAGAAAAATTAGAGGAATCCAAATATGACATCCATATCATCTTTTTCACCATGCATATGACTTTTTGTAACATACTTTGGTACTTGCTTAATTAAAAAGTCATTTTTGGCACTTAAAAAATGAAAAATGATATTTATAAAAATATTTTGGAAATTGTTTTTGGCAAAATGTTTGCCATACCAAGACACACCTATGTGTCAAATAAGCACATTATCACAAACTATGGCACGGGGATGGCCATAACTTGGTCATTTGGCGCGAAACATATACATGTCTATAGATGATAGACCTTGTTGTGAAGGTTTTTTTTTGAAATATTTGTCAAAACTCAAGTTTATATTTTTGCTAGCAACTAGTACACATAAAAGGACTCCATGCCAAATGATTTCATTTTATGAGTATTTTCTCAATTTCTTTTATTTTTTTGAAAAAATGGTCGAAATGGCCGTCGTGCCTATTCATTGAAAGGGGTCACATTTTTAAAAACTATCGATATTTCTGTGATAAAGTCACTACTTGTGTACCTAAAAATGATTTTTGTAAAAAAATTAGACCAAACTATCACACACTTCTAGTTCAAATTTCAATTACTTTTGAAAAATCGACATAAAGTCATTTAAATAGGCAAAATTAGGTAGAAATCGATAAAATTCCTAATACTGGGGGATTATCCATCAAATATGTACTACTCTTTGTGACAATAACATAGGTGCCTTTTTGCAACATATTTTTGGTACTTGCTTCATAAAAAAAGTCATTTTTGGCACTTAAAAAATGAAAAATGATATTTATAAAAATAATTTGGAAATTGTTTTTGGCAACAATGTTTGCCATACCAAGGCAACTATGTGCCAAATATGGACATATTATCACAAACTATGACACAGGGGATGGACATAACTTGGTCATTTGGCGCGAAACCTATACTTGTCTATAGATGATAGACCTTGTTGTGAAGGTTTTTTTTGAAATGTTTGTCAAAACTCAAGTTTATCATTTTTGCTAGCAACTAGTACACATAAAAGGACTCCATGACAAAGGATTTCATTTTATGAGTATTGTCTCAATTTCTTTTATTTTTTTTGAAAAAATAGTCAAAATGGCTGTCATGCCTATTCATTGAAAGGGGTCACATTTTTCAAAACTATCGATGTTTCTGTGATAAAGTCACTACTTGTGTACCTAAAAAATTTTTGTAAAAAAATTAGACGAAACTATCAAACACTTGTAGTTCAAATTTCAATTACTTTTGAAAAATCGACATAAAGTCATTTAAATAGGCAAAATTAGGTAGAAATCGATAAAATTCCTAATACTTGGGGATTATCATAAATATGTACTACTCTTTGTGACAATAACATAGGTGCCTTTTTTCAACATATTTTTGGTACTTGCTTCATAAAAAAAGTCATTTTTGACACTTAAAAAATGAAAAATGATATTTATAAAAATAATTTGGAAATTGTTTTTGGCAACAATGTTTGCCATACCAAGGCACACCTATGTGTCAAATATGGACACATTATCACAAACTATGGCACAGGGATGACCATAACTTGGTCATTTGGCGCGAAACCTATACATGTCTATAGATGATAGAACTTGTTGTGAAGGTTTTTTTTTGAAATGTTTCTCAAAACTCAAGTTTATCATTTTTGCTAGCAACTAGTACACATAAGAGGATTCCATGCCAAAGGATTTCATTTTTAAGTATTTTCTCAATTTCTTTTATTTTGTTGAAAAAATGGTCAAAATGGCCGCCGTGCCTATTAATTGAAAGGGGTCACATTTTTCAAAACTATCGACGTTTCTGTGATGCACAAGATGATATGGATGTCATATTTGAATTCCTCTGATTTTTCTAATCGACTTAGACATTTTATTTGTCAAATTTGATTTATGGATTTAAAGATATGAATTATTCCATGTTAAACGTAAAAAGGAAAAATAAAGTAAAATTCATTTTATTGTTATTTATTCAAAATATACTATTACATAATCATTGTCAATTATTCAAACAAATTTTTAAAATTTAAACAATGAAAAAGTGTAACATCATAACCGAGTGGTTAATATGATTGATAGGATATTAATATCAGTAAGTTCTAACTTCTCATTTGGCAGCTAATCTGGAAGGAACTCAAAAGTTAAGCGTGCTTGGGCTGGAGCAATTTGAGGATGGGTGACCGAATGAGAAGTTTGACCAGGATAATTAGTTTGACCAATGATTAAGTGTGTAATTAGAGATTAAAATATGTGGCTAAGTGGGAAATTTCGAAATAGAAATAAAATAGATTTAAAAAGTTCAAAAAAAAAGTTTACATTTTTTTAAAAAATTTTTTTTTAAAAAGTTAAAAAACAGAAAAACATATGCCGACGGCAAAGCCGTCGGCGTGGGGCCGTCGGCATAGCCTACGCCGACGACAATCGATACACCGACGGCCAAACGGGCTGACCCGAGGGCGTATAACGCCGAGGGCCATACGCCGTCGGCGTATACATACGCCGAGGGCAATCCTGCCTATGCCGACGGCTTCCGGCCGTCGGCGTATAGCGCCATTCCCGTAGTGAGTGTTGATGCCGCACTCGGGAAACCCTCCGTGGACTTGGGCCGGATGCTTCGCGTGATTCCCTCCATGTGACGATGCCGAGATAAGCATGTCTCAGGAGCGGGCTAAGCATGGTGTCATCGAATACCTCCATCCCATCGAGGAGGTCAGGGGCTTGTAACTCCATCACGCCATGATTGTAAAGCGTGTGTGGCAGACACCCCTCGACTACAAATAACTTCCTCTCCCCCAGGAGAAGGCAGACTCTCAAGTAGTCATCTCTAGACACACACACACACAGAAGCTCTCGAAGAGCCCCCATCTGTTTCGTTCCCCCGGAATATCCAACACCAATCTAGCCACTCACCACAAGAGTATGATGTTTACCGGAGATCTTTTTCGGGGACTAAAACTGCTCATATCCTTCGGTCTACATGTGTTCACCCATCGAAATCTTGATCTCATACCAACCTACAAACCAATCTACAAGTACATTGCTTGTAAACAAACCTGACAGTTGGTGCACTAGGTAGAGTCGTTTGTACGCCATCTTCGTTTATCCAATGCATGGGCCTCTCCGTTACCACCACCGAGGGCCACCACCCATTTCTGAAGCGAACATGACGGGAAGCACTCAGAATCCACGGAAGTGACATGCTATTGGTTGATACCACCTGACACTAGTACATATCGGGCAATTTAAGCCCATGATCGCATACGTATGGCTTCTTCCTTGTGCATTATCCCCTATCGCTTACCCTTTGAAATTAAAGCCGTGTGCGAGACTTTGATAATGCATAAACAAGATATTCTAACGGATCTGGCATCTAACCGATCAATATACTAACATATGTACGTGGCCTTCCTAGTGAGATACGTCATATAAAACATGAAGACGGCTTTGCTAGACGAGCGCTAACCTTGATATGTCACCATGATATGTCATACTTAGCGAGATTTCTAAAGGAAGTGGGAGGACGAAATATTATACAAAAGAGAATGGAATTTCAGAAACATTGTGAAAAACAAGTTAGTCCATGTACTCCAATGTAAGCAAGATCTTTGGAAAAGTAGATGTACCATCCGGTGGGCTAAGTTGGGGTATGAGAACACTAGCTTCTTCCACTCCATGGCAACTGTCAGATTCAGACAGAACAACATTGCACGGTTTACTCTTGACGATGGGACTGAGGTAACTGATCATGAGGCTAAGGCGGGTGTTCTTTGGAATTCCTTCAAGGACAGACTTGGACAGACTATTGCCACTGACATACCAGATGATGTTCTGAACCTCATATCTCATGCTCTACGGCCCCTTTCTCTGAAAAAGAAATTGACCTTGTGGTCTCTTGTCTGCCTTCTGATAAGGCCCGGGACCTGATGGTTTCAATGGTCATTTCATGAAGTCCTGTTGGCCCATAATCAAGCAGGATTTTTACAATCTCTGCAGAGAATTCCATGAGAATAATGCCAGCCTGAAGAACATCAATGAGTCAATCATCACACTCATTCCTGAAAAGCCATCACCTCAGACACCAAATGATTTTCGTCCCATCTCTCTCTTGAACTCTGCTCTGAAATTAGTCACCAAACTGTTGGCAAATCGTTTGCAAGCCAAAATTACAAAACTTGTTCATACCAACCAGTTTGGGTTCATCAAGTCTCGCAACATTCAGGATTTCCTTGCCTGGTCCTTTGAATACCTTCATCATTGCAGACATGCACCTGTGGGAGCTATGATTCTGAAATTAGATTTTGAAAAGGCCTTTGATCTAATGGAACATTCAGCAATCTTGCAAATCTTGAAGAGAAAGGGTTTTGATGACAGATGGATTGCTAACATTCTATCCTCTGCTACATCTGCAGTGTTGGTCAACGGGGTGCCTGGGACAAAATTCTTCTGTAAAAGAGGTGTTCGTCAGGGAGACCCCCTCTCCCCCTTCTTTTGTGGGGGGGCTGATCTGCTCCAAGATATGATAAATGACATGTACTTGAAAGGAGATATAGCACCTCCGGTGGTGTTTAGTAATATGGATTTCCCAGTTGTCCAATATGCTGATGACACACTCCTCTTCATGGAAGCAAGCTTTGAACAACTCCATAAACTAAAGCACACTGTGATGGTTTTTCAACAGGCCACGGGTCTCAAAGTGAACTTCCACAAACCTTGCCTTGTTCCTATAAATTTCGATATCCACTATGCTACATGTTTAGCTAAATTTTTTGGCTGCGTGGTGGGCAAAATGCCCTTCACCTATCTCGGCTTACCACTGGGAACAACTCGACCCACTGTGCTGGAGCTGGCTCCTTTGACTGATAGTGTGGAAAGAAGGATGAATGCTTGCTCAAGGTTTCTGAATTATGGTGGTAAGCTGGCCTTTGTTAATTCGGTGCTATCTGCATTACCCACTTTCTTCATGTGTATGATCAAACTCAACAAAACAGTGGTTAAGGTGGTAGATCGTGCTAGGCGAAATTGCTTATGGAGTAAGAAGGATAGATGCAAAATTCAACCTCTAGCTGCTTGGGACTTGGTCTGTCGACCAAAAGATAAAGGAGGCCTTGGAGTTATTAACCTTGAAATACAAAATGATGCCCTTCTAATGAAACATTTGTATAAGTTTTACAAGGCATGACACACCCTGGGTTTCTATGACATGGCAAGCTTATTATCAGGATAAAGTTCCCCATGCAACTGCACCTATGGGTTCTTTTTGGTGGCGGGATGTTTGCAAGCTTTTTGACACCTTCAGATCCATTTCGGTGTGTAAACCACAAGCTGGGGATAGTGTGTTGTTCTGGAAAGATAACTGGCAACAGAGCCTTTTAGCTCTGCAATTCCCTTGGCTGTATTCTTTTGTCTCTGATCCGGATACCTCTTTGAGTCAGATGTTGAGGGCAGAGAACTTTGCTGAACGTGTACAAGAAAATTTCATCACGCCAATTTCGGCACAGGCTCTTGAGGAACTTAATCAACTTCAGCTCATTATAGATGAGCACAGACAGAGTTTAGTCCATCCGATTGCTCATGATTCATGGGAATTCAGTTTGAATAGATCCGGATACAGTTCACAAAGATTTTACAGGTTTGCTTTTGAAGCAATTCTGGCACCTCATCTTTTTAAGAAGCTCTGGAAAAGTAAAATTCTCGGTAAGCTGAAGGTGTTCATGTGGCTGCTGTTGGTTGATCGTCTTAACACTCGAGATATGATGGACAGAAGGCATTGGCACCTCGACTCCGGTGTCAACTGTGCTTAATTGTGCTCTAGAACGGAGCGAGAGACTAGAGAGCATCTATTTTTCAATTGCCCCTTTGCATGAAGAATCTGGAGTCTCCTCAACATCACCTGGGTTTCTATGCCAAACATGTCTGATATGTTCCAAGAAGCAAAAAATTCTTTCCCAGGACCAAGCTTCCTGGAAGTGGTTTCGTGTGCCCTGTGGGGGATTTGGAAGTGCAGAAACAACAAAATCTTCGAAGCCAAGTCACCCTCCACTCAAGGCTGGAAGATCTTATTCCGTGCTGATTTGCAGCTGATCATTCACAGGATCAAACCTTCTCGCAAACAGAGCTTGTTAACTGGCTACTTCTTTTCTAGGACCTTTTATTGGTCCTGCTTTTGACCTGCCTTTTCTTTTCTAGTTTACTTTCGGTTGTTGCCCTCCCCCCTCCCCTCCCCCACCATGTAAATATTTCGCCTCAGACTCTTGCTTGTCCCCCCTCTCGCGGGACAAGTTTTTGTGTTGTTTGGGAGTTGGTTAATAGAAAATTACCGTAGGGGGTTCCCCAACGGTTTGCAGGTCAAATAGAGATCTTATTTTGGTAGCACTATATAAGAAAAACAAGAGAGGGTGTGTTTTATTTCCCTCTCTTGGCCAATCCGTACTTGCTGGTATGTGATTAACCAGTTAAATTTTGGTGTTTATTCTGTTTTTACCTTGTTGCATTGATGTATATGTTGAACAAAACACGCAGAGATTGTGTGGTGGATAACAATTTGACCCCCTTTATTTACCAAGTATCATTTCACCCACAACAAAGAGACAAGTATGGTTGAGCTCATCGAATAGCTTCACCTTTATGTTCGTAAGTGACTAATCATTTACATTTTCTTTTATTTTTCTGTTATTACTTTCTTGCATTGACGAGTTTGTGGATGATGTTTTGATTCTTGTATTCACAACATACGGTATCTGCTCTCTCTTGGAGCAATACATTTGCAAGTGGAGTCGAGCTCTAAGAAGGACAAGGAGGTTTCTTCCATATTTTGTGAAAGAAATGATTGAAGGGTGGGGCAAGTGAAAATTTCATAAAATTCGTAGATCCCAAACCCTCTGAGCCTAGCTTTCGTCGCAGAGGCAAAGACGTAACCAAGAAAAGTTCCTTTGTATATCTTTTGTATAACTACAGTTGATTCTTGTGTCACAATGTATGTACAAGTAGTGTGAAATTAATAAAAAAGCAGATTTGTGACTAGATGATGCTTGTTCTTCATATTTGCTTGTGTTAGAGCTGACAGTAGACTAAAACGTGTGCGATGATTTCGTAAACACACATGACTGATAGTAGGCTAAAACGTGTGCGATGATTCCATAAACACACGACTGACTTCAGCAAAACATGTGCGAATATAAGCAAACAGACGCGGCTGAACCCCAGAAATCGCGTGAGATCGTCTAATGCATCGCTCACGATTTATTAAAACGAACCGTCTGCGATAATGAAACAATCGCACACGGTTATTCCGCCCGTGTGCGAGGTTCCATGCCATCGCCCACCCATGTATAGCAACAGAGGCATAAATTGTGTGTGATGGCCGATTACGACCGCGTGTAATTGACGTGTGTAATTGCCCTATCTGTACTGGTGTGAGCGCACTATACTCAGTTAAAAAAAATAAAACGGTATTTAGGAGTTTCGAAATATTCCTACTTTTGAACATGAATAAGTATACATGCTATGTATATTTATGCAAAGTTTCGGTAAAAAGATGTTTTAGTTTTTGCCACAAGAAATAAAAAATTGTGTCTGTATAAAAGAATAAAGAATTCTTATTTTGTCCCAAAATTCATCTTTTTATGTACCAAACATACAACTGCTTTCAAAAATTCCGACTGTTAACCCCATGTTCAGAGGAAGCCACACTCAAGTTGTAATATTCTGTCAAGTTGGTTGCACCCTTCTTATTTTTCCATGAAAATTAAACCGCGACTGTAGGAGGAGAATGAGCTAATTAAGATTTAATTGCCGCCAGAAATCCTAATTCAAGGTTTAATCTAATTGCTCCATATTCACTCTAGATTTACAACCACCGCCTCCGTAAAAACTATTGTGTGTGGATAAACACGGTCTTCAAGGCATAGTTTTTTTTAATGTCATTTGGATATATGTATCAGGCTGACCTGGGGCCAGGGATGGTGAAGCCTTGGGTTGTGACGCCGTACCCAAATACCGTCGTGCCACGGTGCTTTCCTAATATACTATAAGTAATTAACAGGGAAAATTTACACATTAGAATTTCACTATCTATAATCCGAATATTTTGCATTAGTAGTAACTAGCAAAACATGCCCGTGCGTTGCTACGGGAGTGAAAGGTAAACGACGTCGGTCGAGAAATGTGGCAAACCCAAATTGTAGCCCAAAATTGATTGACCGATTAGAAGAACATTAGTTTTTTATTTTACCAAGCACATAAGTTAACAACAATAAATAACTTGAGGGGAAAATATACATGCATTATTGTCTCAATAATAACTTGATATAAATTTATCTCGGATCATCTCTTGTTATTCAACGAAGGTCTACCCTTACTAACTTCTTCTTCCGATTCGACCCATAAAGGGTTCACCATCGCAATTGATTCTTTGCACGGCGTGTTGCGTCTATGCTCACGATTAGCTATAATTTGCTCTATTCTAACTTTTTTTTTGTTCTGGCTGCATGTTTGCATATTTTTGTTTCTCCCGCGCGCATTTTTTTGACTTTAGTTCAGGCTCAAAATCTACATATTTCTTCCTTCCTTTTGTGTATTTTTTGGCAGTGGGTTGAATCCTTCATCGTTTTCTTTTGTTGGTAGGCTTGACGACGCCTTTTCAATTTTGCTTGTTTTTCTTCGCTGGTCATCCGCGCATACCGATCTCTATCTTTTTGTCTTCTTTGCTCCTTGGCATCTATGATTGGAGATTGGGTCCCAAATTGCTTGTTTGCATGAGAGTTTTTCATACTGTATCATCGATTCAAAATAGAAACTGATTAGATCCTACATCACATGTATAGTTTCGCTCCGCCGAGATACGCACATATTGCGAAGCTAGCCTAGTGGATCCAGTTGATTCACCTAGTAATATATGCATGCAAAAAGGATTTGATTCCACCGTTACGTCGTCTGTTGTGCTATGTATTGATTCCATAGGTACATGTTGAGGCGTCACAAGGTCCACCTGGCGGCGAGTGTAGGCAGGACACACTGGGGTCCCAACTGCATGCAGTCGTGAAGCCGCTTGCTCTCGCCCAAGTTCATCTAACGATGCTCACTTGCACGTAGAGTAGAGGCGTAGAGCTGTCCTGGATACTTGCTGCTTGGCTTAAGCTTCTGCATGATGGCGCCAGCTCGGCCGAATAAGACCTGAGTCTTCCGTGTGTTGGCCGTCGCAGTGGTGTCCATGGTGAGAGACGACGGCTGCTGCTGCCTCGCCGGAGGCCATGGTGAAAACCTCCCTCCCGGCGCCACTCCACGACGCCAGATTCTGTCACTAAAAAGAGCGGGAGGGACAAGATCTTGATGGAAGTGGAAATCTGACCTGCAGGATCGGGATCAATCATGTCGAGAGAGTTGCCGCGGCGCTGCACTATGGATCGGAAGTGAACTGCCCGGCGTCACACGACCTGATTGGTACAGCTTCCTCTGCCTATCCCAAGTTCCCAACGTTTGACGACTCGACGAGGATCTCAGCTGCAACTGTCGGACGTCGTGCACTGCTCGGATAGGCCGTATTGGGCAGCATAGCTCGGGTCTCGACCTGGTAGGTCTCGTCTCCTCGATCTCACCTTATATCAAACCAGGGGGTGGGAGATAGGAAACGCGCCCGGCGTAGGAAAGCCTATACCCTATCGATCTCGAGTTGTTTTCTTTGTGGACCTTGTCTCGTAGGGAAAAGCCATCCGGATCCATGTTTATATCGTAGATCTATCTGGACTCTATCGGTGACAATAGCTACGACGTACGAAACCAAACGACGATGACAAGAAACGCGGAACGGACGAAAATTTGGAGGAAGAAACGTTCCTGCTTTTATTGTTAGGTATAGATAAATTTTAAAGTCTGATCATGCTTAAAACCAAAGCAACAACTTTTCAGAACCACATTAAGTTGGAATCATAACATAACTCCTTTCTTAAACACGTGTAAGAAAGACAATTGAGCTCTATTTCCAGTTTGAATATTACGCTATGACCTAATGTTGCCATAATATATTCCTTCATTCCGAATTAGTTGACACAAATTTATCTAAATATAAAAACTAGTTCGGGACGGAGTGAGTATATTATGGTAAATGTATCGAAATGGCCAAACGGCTGTCTTTCTTTTTTTTCTCTTTTGTGAAATCCACATACATACCCGGTATATTCATGAGTACCTAATGTCTTCCTATGGTACATACTAATAGCACTAGCTAGCCCGTGTATTTTTTAAAAAGAAAGAAAAAGGCCCGCTAGATAGAAACGGAAATCGTTTGCACATAAAAAAATAACAAGACTGGAGGGGGGACTCCACCCCGGCTTTGTCATTAAGTTAGAAGTGAGGACTCGAATCCGGGACCTGCCCCTTATGCGCATATGCACGGCTACCACTAGTCCACGGAAGAGTTCTCAATCGTTTGCACATAAGATTTTCATGTACCTATAAACCAGATATTTCTAAAGTTACTACTCCCTCCGTATCAAAATATAAGACTTTCTAGCTTTTCTGACTTTGTCTTGATTGGTACGTATGTAAACATACTTTAGTGTATTGATTCACTCATTTAGGAATGAATCAGGACGGAGTAAAAAATGCTAGAAATTCTTATATTTTGATATGGAGGGAGTAGTTGTCAGAAGTTAAAGCCTGATTTTAGCCTTATCCAAAACAACAACTTAACTAGCTCACGGGGAGTACAATATTTTAGTTGGTTATTTTCTTTGATTAAGCTATAAATGTGTACTTTATTCTTAACCACGTGTGAGAAAATAAAATTGAGCTATGTATCCGGTTTGAATATCAAGGTATATATGGGGTTAGATGGCGGTCACCGGCCGGAGAAGCCCCGCACAGTTACTTCCCGGCACTTAAAAGACAAGTTGTGGAAGGGGAGTATGAGGACAACACCTCATCGGAGAGGAGGACGAAGAATAGATTCGCTGACGCCATCGTTGTTGCACGCCCTTCTCTAAATCCGCCACCATCCACTCCTTCTCCCTTACTACAATCGCTCGCCACAACCATCCGCGTTGCAAGGCGTCACCCTGCCCAAATCTTCGCCTTCGCCGGTTCACCGCCATCTCCGGCCATCCCTCTAAACCCTTTGTACCCGTTTCTTCTCTGTGCTGGCGGCCACACCATTGCAACACTAAGTCAACCGGCGACCCATACCTCGCCCCTGAGTTTAGGGTTCGCCTTCAGCTCGGTGTAGACTCGGCGCCCTACTGACAGGTCATGTCAGCCCTGACTCGAGCAAGCCTTGTCTAACGCGAGGATGAAGGAAAGATGTAGGGGATGGGACCCGCAGGTAGCAATTTCACTATGCATGACGTAATCCTTGATATTCGCACCCATGGGTTAAACCTGTCTAAATTGGAAGGCAAAATAACATACCTACCATTAGATATCACTTAGTTATCGAGTACGGTGATTTGTAGCCTGGGCTACATGTAGCTCGGTTTTTATTTATTTTTTAATCGCCATTTAAAGTTTCTAAAAATTCTAGGAAAATACTATATATTGACAACGACTTGATCTATGCTTATGAAAAGTTTCAACTCGAAATAGTTTGTATTTCGCCCTACACGAAAATGACAAAATTCTGACAATTTTGAGAGATTTTGAATCACCACCCAGATCTCGAAATTTGTCATTTTTACAGAGGATAAATACAGAATGTTTCGCGTCTCGTTTTTGCACACAGGTAAAAAACATCATTATCTACGTTTAGGATTTTTTTTCAGGATTTTTTACAACTTAAAATTACAGATTTCGAATTTGCAAAAAACCGGGCTACATGTAGCCCGGGTTACAAATCGACTTTTCGTTAGTTATCTTGTTTCTTGTGTAAAAATAAAATTTCGGTTATAACTCACGTAGCAATTCAACACTGTAGGATATTTTTCTTAGTTGCAGCCCATGTTGGAGCTGATGATTAGCACAAATCATGAATTAATCCGATGCCTACGTGATTTTTCAGTTGTAAACCTCATGTGCAACTTAGAAAAATACCAATTGCAATCCACATTGCAACTCATAGTTAGTACGGATAGCGACTTAAATCCAACATTTTGAGAGGGGACTGAAATTTGGCTTAATTATCAAGGTCTAAGATAAGCATAATTCTCATTAAACCGAGAATCAGTAAAATCGGTACAAAGATACGGTTCTAAGAGCTAGTCACCGCTGGTCGCTTTTGGTTTGTACTAGCTAGCCTTTGTATTTTTTTGAACTAAAAAAAAGAGTACTAGCTAGCCTTTGTAATTTGAAAAAGGGAATGGAAGAAAAACAAACAAGATGGCTAGTCTATAACGCAAAAGTAGGAGCAGTTAACACGTGTCAGCGAATTAGCCAGAGTCAGGATGCGGTCACCAGCTGTTCTCTTCCCCTCCTCTTGCACAGTACGATACATTTCTTCAAAGTGCGTCGGTGATTTTCAGGCTATGATGTGTATATGAGATAATGAGAAGTAGTTTATTACATAGTTTAATAATGAATTTAAACTTAACTCGTCAATGAACCATATACTCCATTAATTATCCCCACGACCCCTCGCGCTGCTCCCAGGCAGCGCCAGGGGAGCAAGCAGCGCCGCCCAACCCTCTCCCCGTCCGGCGCCCTCCTTGTCGCTGCCGTCGCTGGCTCCGGCCGCGGCGGTGGCGGCTCCCCCCCGCTGCCACAAAGATGGTCGGGGGGCTGCTCCTCGCTCTCGGCTGGGGGAGATCGGCCCGTGGGGGCGGCGGCGGTCTGGACGGAGGAAGCAGGGCCGGCGGGCCCGGGTGGAGGTCACGGCGGGCGTGTTGGCTGCCGGCGGCGGCTGTGGTGCGGGAGACGGAGGCGACTACAACGGGCGGGCTTGGGCGGGCCTGATCTGGGCTCGTCGGGCCCAAGCGAGGGCGCGCGGATGCGGGCGTCCGCCGGTTGCGGGACGCAGTGGGGGAGGCAGAGGAGCCGGCACAGATGCAGAAGTCCCCTGCCGACGCGCTCCGGCGCCCGGGCGACGCGGAAGCCAGGGCGGCGGCCCCAGAACGAAGACGGTGCGGTGCGGGATGGCCGTTGCGGCCGCCATGGCCGATGTTGGGCGGGCTGCTGGTTGGGGAGGTTGGGATCCTCCACCCTCTTCCGGCCACAACAAGCTCGCGGGAGGAGGAAGCCGGGGCGGCGGCCCCGGAACAGCGGCTGCGACAGGAGTGTGGCCGGCATGGCGCTTGCCGTGGCGTGAGGTGCCGCGGTGGCTGCGGCATGTGGAGGAGCTCGGTGGCCGACCACGGATGCGGTCTCCTATCTTGCGGCTCCCTAAGCTTCGTGGGGGCTCGAACTCCGGGCGAAAGCCTTGCATCGACTCCGGTCGGTGCCGACGATGGCGGTGCCCTTGGGCGCCGTTCTCCTTCTTGATGGCATCGTCGTGGAGTTTCGACAACCGGCCCTACGGGAGTGGTCCGATGGTCTCCAGGTGAAAGCCTATGCTCCGTCGGGGGCGGGCGACGGTGACGGACGCGTCACTATCTTGTTGGAGGCGTCGTCTTGGAGTCACCGACTCTCTCGGTGCGGCGGGTTCGCTGCGGATGGGTAGGGTGGCAATGTGGTCAGGGGAGGTGGATGCCGGGGTGGCGGCCCCGGACGGTGGCGGTACGCCGAGGCAGCGGCCTCGGGCTCCCACGCTATGACAGTTCTATGAGGCAGAGCCGTTGTTTGGCGTGGATCTGAGTGGCGACCTGGATGAAGACTGCGTGGGCAGATGGTTCGTCGACCTGACTGGATCTCTTTCGGGCAATGCGAAGGTCGATCTGGTTGCTACGTCGGGGCGGCGGCCCCGGAACAGGGTGGTTTTGGTGGCAATCTGGATGAAAACTGCGCGGGCAGACGGTTTGTCGACCATGACTGGATCGCTTTTGGGCAATGTGAAGGTCGATATGGTTGCTACGCCGTGGCGACGGCCTCGGAGCGGGTGGTGTGTGTTGTGGCGTTTGGTCGACTTGTGTCGTGTTGGGCGGCGAGTCGCTTCCTCTGTGTGATTCTTTTGTACAGTTTGTGTGGTTTTTGGACCCGATTTTCCTTATAAACTGGTCAATTCTATTATATCTATTCCAGCGGTGGTCGTTATCCTCAAAATATACTCCATTAATTGCAAAGCGGTTGGATTGTTGGTCAAAAGTTTTTCTTCAATTGTTCAAATCTCGGAACCCAAGAATCGACATACTCCCCAAGCGGTCTGTAACTTGAATAGTTGTTGAATTATTCAGTTTTCCTCAAGCTGTCTGTAACTTGAACATTCTAGCATTCTGCGCCTTATTCGAGGGACATTTATCTTTGACCGTCAACCAAGCGAAAATACGACAGCGAAGGGGGGCGTCAGAGCACCATATCGTCTCTTTGTAGTTTGACTTTATTGATCCGTGGAACTGAACTGAATATGCACTGGCTGCAGAGTATTCACCTGATGCAGTCCACTTCCAGGTTACCATGTCGCTAACTGTGGGCTGGAGTGTGATGGCTTGCAATTTCTCCCAAAGCAGCATTGCTGGTCAAGTTCAGGTGGTGTCGTTGATAGTTCATGTCTGAAATGCCTGGTCCATCTCATATCGGTCATGGCCTGAGCCACTGTCAGTTTTCTCCTTGTGCAAATGTTATACAGCAGAGGCATGCTGTCTTTTAGGCATGTGCCTTCTAGCCAAGGTTCAGACCAGAACTTTATCATGTTTCCATTCCCCAGCTTGAAGTGAACAGATGCATTGAAAAGATCTCGGACTGTCTTGTCGACAGTAAGGGTTAAACCCTGCCATGGTTTATGGGGGCATTGCCAAGCTTGCCATAGCCAGCACGTCCTTAGTGCCGTCCCTCTCGCCTGCAGGTCTGGGAGTCCAAGGCCTCCAAATTCAGTCGGCCTACATACTGTTTTCCATGCTACGAGGCATTTTCCTCCTGGGGCCACTTCATCTTTGGCCAAAGAAACCCTCTTCTGATTTTATCTGCTGCTTTTGTTAGCAAAACTGGTGCTGCAATCCCGATCATCTGGAACACAACCATGGCAGACAGGACATGCTTAACAAGGATTAACCTTGCATCGATAGAGAAGTGCCCTCGCATCCAGCCCTTTTGACGTGGTATGCCTGCTGATTTATGTCCCAGTCGATGTACTGATACTTTACTTCTATGCAATTGCCTTCTTCTCCGATTAGGAGATGGTTGATCTGCCATTGAATGATTAGGGTTACATCTACCGTTAGATATGATGAGCATCTTGTGATGCGAAGATGTTTTTGACCACCTGAATGAGCAGGGGCCTAGAAGATTTCATCTTGAAGAAATCAGTAAGGTAAATAGAGTGAGCCTGGACATGAGCTCCAAACCCTACTTGTTAATATGACATGAAAGCCTTGCTTGAGGGAAAGCGCTCCATTAGAAATGCTGTGGGAAACTATATCTGCAAACGGAAATAAAATAATCACTCTGTTAACTAAAAAATGATATACATTGGTGATTTATTTTTAATTGTTAAATTTATGTTTGCCATCATTTGCAAATAAATAATTTGCTTTAAGCAAAAATTTGGTTTTTCTCATGGCGACTAATGTATTCAGATTTTCTAATTAACTACCTACGGGTTGGTTCTGCACATAACTGCACTACCAAATAATACATTCATGACAGTAAATGAAATAACCAGCATTTGATATAGCATAAGAAAGAAAAAAAGCAACTCGTCAACAAACCTGAACAACTAACATTTAAAGTAATATCACAGATCACAAATACCCACTTTAAAGAGATAAAAAATACTAAGAAATCTATCACATTTAAACTGAATCACGAACTTGCCAACTGATGGAAGATCGATTTTCTTTTACCACGAACCTGTAATGGGCTACTCTTTGTTCAACAATAGGTGGGGATCCAAGCTTTACTTGAGTTTTGTAGAAGCATACCTTTGCCAGGTTAATTTACAGGTTCCCGCTACACACAATTGGCCATGTCCATACTCACAGCAATACCACGGAGGAAAGAACCACCCACTAAACAACTTTTTTTTTTTACGGAAGGCAGTCAGCACTGCTTCGATTACTTAAGGGAAACCGGGACAAATGCCGGAAAGTTACAGAATACAAGTAAGCTGTAGTAGCAAAGCGCTATCACAGGTAAGCTATACAAAAGAGAAAAGAAAGGAGAAAAGGCGAGCCAAAATTGTATGACTCGCCTAGGAGCTATGTGTAAAGTCATTTTATGTAGCAGAAACTATCTCACCCATAACCATCAATGCTCTACAGTGGGAAAAGCAAAGGCATGACATACAAGGGTCCACAAAAACATACTCAAGAAAAGCCAGCCAAAGATGAAGCAATGTACATGCTAATCTAATGATAAGTAGTAAGAAAAACCATTAATAGTTTTAAAAGGAAATACTTTTACAAACAGGCAGATCTCACCTCTCTAGCCAAGATTGCATTGTTCTGCATTGCATTATGGCAAAAACCTTACATTCCTCAATTCTGTGCAAGCAAATATCATGAACAACATATAATTGCACATAACATACTGACATGTACAATATATTATAGCCATTATCCTTAGGATCAGAAGCTATGTATTTCCCGTAGAAAATGATCTGGTATATCTAACCGAAAGTATGGTCTGCTTAACGTCGAAAAGGAAACATACACAAGCTACATAATGAATTCAGTACTATGATCACAACTTTTTTATCAATGTTGTATTCAATGTAGTTGCCAACAGTAGTCCATCAGTTATAACTACATGTGCCAATTTGGAAATGCAAAGGTCGTTGAAGTTAAAAGTTCTTCGCTTGGTAGGTGGCGTGGAATAGATGTTGGACGGGGCGAGCCGAGGAAAAAGCATGGGCTCACTGATGACGATAATTGTCCCATATGTTTGCAGGACACAGAGTTCATTCAGAACTTGCTCCTCAACAGCTCCTTCACGCTCGTCATTTGGTTTGAAACCTTCTCGGAGCTTGGTAGGCCTGACCTCACTCTGTCGCCCTCAGATGATCTTGAACCTTGGTGGATGTCGGTGGCCATGCACTGGCGGGCCAAAGAGGCTCCCAAGATCAGAGCGCCGATGCTTTTGGTGCTTCACTCCAATTTGTTTGAGAGGAACAACCGTGTCGTCAATAAGACGGATCGTTCGAAGGCGGCCCTCCGCGATGCGATCATGGCAGAGGCGGTAGGTGGAACATCGTAGGTCTTCTACGAGATTTTTTTCGATTTCTTGTGGTCAGTTGACCGGGGGGTGTGTTTGTTGTGGGCGGTTGTAAAATTTGTGTGTTCTATCCTCCTATATATGAAAAGGCGTGCTCTCTCGCTCGTTCCTGAACAGAACAGTAATGTTCAGAAGACTGCTTTTCTTTTTATAGTAACTAAATTTTATAACTATGCATCATCTTTTAAATCATGCGTACACGTCTGAAAAGATGTATTATTAAAATTCTTGACTGTTAGAACACTGCAATGCAAATACAAAGTAATGTATTAAGTTTATAACTACGCATCAGCTTTGAAATCATGTGTGCACGTCTGAAAATGTGTATTAGTCATGACTGTTAGAACACTGCAATGTAAATACAATATCAAAGGAGATGTGAGAGACATAAATTTCATGTTCAAGCATGTTAAGTAGCAGATAAACAGTAATGTTGATATTTTAGCAAAGAACGTTAGGGAGAGTGTCCTCTTGAATTGAGCTTCAGCCATAGGAGATCACAAACGGATCATTCAACTTCACAAAGACCAGAATTGTCATACTTATATACGTAACTATTAAGACATGCTGCGAATTCAGAAATTCAAGTGTAAGAAAGATGTTACACAGGAATTTTGGTGATCTCATCTCTTAACCAAAAGGGCCTTTATAGAGACGATTGATGGCAACTGTTGCAGGGATATATACTGCTATGAATTTTGGTGATCTCAGCACTAAATCAAAAGGGCTTCTATCTGGTATGCACCTCCTTAAACTTGATACTTGGTAAAACTCTGGATTTTTTTCCTTTAATGAAACGGCTGTGTGCATCGTCAATTCGTCATGATGCAGAGGCCGGGGCTATATTCTCATTTCTTAAAAGAAAACCTGCTTACCATCATACCATCTACAGTGCACACACTGCTGCAGCACCTACCTACATAGCTCCTTACTAGCATGGTTCGTCGCCGCTCCCTTGGGCCTTCAACCAAGGTATAATCAAGAAATCATAAAACGAACAATAACTTAGGAAGGAAAGCTGAAGCAGAAACTGGGATACAAAAAGAAAAATGCTCGAGACATGAAAAGGTTTTGCATCAGGGTCTATCACGAAGTTAACAAACAAATGCGCCCTTAGACCGCCGGGCGCCGGCCAGGCCTAGCTTGCTCTCGTCCTGGTAATCGCCGTGTGGTACACAGAGAGAAAGGGCTCACCACGAGGACGACGATCGATGCATTGAGGGGTGGATTTATCCGGGACGGAGCACCGGCCGCATCGGGCCCTCCCATAACCTGCTGCCTGAGGGCGCCCGGAGGAGAGGAGGGCGAATCGATGGCTGTCTCGGGAGGAAGAACGGCGGCAAGGGAGAGAGAATGAGGGCGCCGACCCCTTTTTTTTTTTGATAGCAAAAAAAAAAAAAGAGAGAGACGGGGTGTTTCTAGAAGTGAGAACTGTTACGTGACACGTACTCCCTCCGTTCCAATTTAATTGACTTGCTATTCACCACATGTGGATGTATCTATACATGTAACATGTCTAGATACATCCACATTTGATAAATAGCAAGTCAATTAAATTGGAACGGAGGGAGTAACTGACAAAGTAACAACGTACGTGGCAACAGTTAAGAGCGATAGAAAAGGAAGGAAGGCACCAAAAGCGGGACGGGGCTTGCCTGCTCCGCTCCCATCCGTGCTCCCACACACGTGGCGCACATCCATGCACTCGCAACCCACTCGTCCAACAAAAGATCCCGAAAGAAAAGAAGAAAAAGCAGTGTAAGACGGGCTTCAACATCGACGGAGCCTCGCTTCTGCGAGCAAACGGCCGTCACCATATTTCTGTTCTCGCCCTTATGGTATACAAGGTCATGTGACAACGTCAGTTTCGGTGCGTGTTGATGGACCATGTTCGTGTCTTCACAGCCATCAGATGATCACCGTCTCTAACTTCTACATCAGTTTCTACTGTTTTGCTCTGGAGACAGTGGATTCAGTGCACCGTGAACGAAGTCCCGCTCCTACGTCTTCACGGTAGCCGCATCGTCGGCAGACTTCCACCATACCCTACAAACAATACATGTCATTGTTAAACAGAGCACAAACTAAATATTTGCATTGTTAAGAAGCAATTTATACATCATTGTTAAGAAGCAGTTTAGAACAAAAATAGACCAAACAAACAACCAAACTAATACACATCATTGTTAAGCAGCAGTTTATGACATAAACAGAGTAAATAAAAAACTAAACTACGAGTATTCTCACAAGTATTAACAAATAACTAAGTTTACATGATTCTCAAAAGTACTAGAAAACTTTATACAACATAAACATATCTGCTACACAACCAAACTAACAGGATTGTAAAAATTACTAAAAATAATTTATACAACGTAAGCAGGGCTACCAAATAACTAAACTAATAGTGAAGACTCCGCGCGTGGCCACTGGAAGGGTAAAACTCCAGACACCAAGTACCTGGCGGAGCTCGAGTGATATCTTCCCGGGGCAGACCTGGTACGGCTCTACACGGGGAATGCGGGGGAACAAACCACGTGCGAGCCTGCCAGATAAAGCTGCACCAGTACAACCCCAGTTTGGCAGGTTCTAAGCTAAAGGTGGTAGTTGGGGTCATCTCTAGGGAAAGAAACCAAAGACCAGGGGTAGAAAGGTAAAGCCACTGTGGTATCCCCTTGAGATAAAAGGAGAACCAGGCCTTGGGAGAGGGATCATCTTGGAACACAAGCTAGCTAGGTAGATCAGATCTAGAGAGCTCATCTTGGAGAGAGTACCCGGGAACGCTTCCTTGTAGCTCGGATACGCATATCACCACATATATTCAGACAAGCAGGAGTAGAGTGTTACGCTTCCGAGCGACCTGAACCTGGGTAAACTGCTCGTGTGCTTTACTTTCTGCATCGCTTACTCGCTCGCCTAGATCCTCCTTGCGCCCCTCGCCGAATCTCTAAAAGGGGATCTCGCGACCTCCGGTGTTCGTGACTTCGAGCACGACAAATTTGTATAACATAAACATATCGAATAAAAGGGTTTACCTTAGGAGTAGCAAGGTCGCTTACCGCCGCCGGCCTAAGGTCTCGACATAGGAGCTAGTGTTATAGGAGCATGCAGAACAACCGGCAAGCGCCGCGCGGCAGACGGGCGGACGGTGCAGAGGAAGCCCACCTCTCCCGCCAACGCGGAGAAGGGGTGCATGGACGGGTACCTCTACTATCGCTTGTGGTTTGGGTAAGTATACTGCCGCTCGTGGTCCCCGCCCGCCGCCGTGCGGTTCTGGTCCACCATCCTCGGCGACTACACATCCGAGTGGAGCGCGCATGCGGAGTAGGAGGAGAAGCGGAGTAGGTGCCGGTGGACATGTACACGGGGAGGAACATAGGATCATGAGGAGAAAGATTTACCTGATGTGTGGGCTCCCGCCCATTAGTACTGGGCCCTATGACTATTTTAACGGCTTTCGTCTAATGTCTTCGTCTAATTTTGATACGTAGGCATGACAGTGGGCCAGGTTACTCAGAAATCGAGTCAACACGCTTAAACCAATGAATCAGTGCTCGGTATCACAGCCCTGCCCCAAGCGTGCGGTGCTCTGCATCATTTTCGTTAAAAGTGGTGATTAGTAGACAACTCAGTCTCAAATGTGGTGGTTTTGTGTAATTTTCTCTTCTTCTTGGGATACGGTGGTAGGCCTAAAAAGAAAAGTGGCCCGGTAGATTTGAATATGTAAATTTAGAATGAAGGGTTGCTACTCAAACACATTCTATAACAAGATGGATACTCCTTAGGCCCATCTTCTATAGAATGCATATTACATACATACCGTTCCTCGTGTCATGGATCCTTGTGGGTTTTTTTGGAGATGGTTTCAATCAAAGTCTTATTTATAGAGACATTTCCATATGTAACACTGGGGATGGTTCGTCTATCTTTTTTAGAAAGATCTTTGGCTGGACAATGTTGCCATTGGAAAAATTCCAAATAGCATTTTCTTATGTCCAAAACAAGGATATCTCTATCAGGGATTTCTTAACTTCCGGAAACTTAGCTGACACATTTTACCTAACCCTATCTCCTGAGGCCTTTTCTGAACTTAGAGAGTTGCAGGCCCCATCTGCACACATTTTCCTCAGTTTTCACTCTAGTGATACTTGGAGCTATGTCTGGGGTAACTCACAGTTCACTGCCAGTCGGTATTATAAGTTATGTTTCAGGAACATTTCCTCTCATGTTGCTTTTTCCTGGATATGGAAAGCTAAGTGTACAAAGTTGAAATTCCTCTGTCGGCTGGTCATATTTGATAGACACAACACCTGATATATTTTTAGGAGGAGGCATTGTCATATTAAACCCAAGTTTAATATTTGTTTTAACAAAATCTATCCGAAGAAAATGTTGAGCATTTACTCTTCAAAACGGGCACTCGAGAACGTATGCGCCTGGTTAATAAAAATGACAACCCCTATCTCAAATAAATCAGAAATAACTTAGACATGTAAATGTCCATGCTCTATAGGGCCATGCAAACTTTTATGGGCAAACGATAAGTTGTGTGGGATGTGTGAAAAATTGGTGCTTCATAAAATGTATTTTCAGAGCACCGGGTTCTATTTTTCCATCTAGGATGCAACATATGCATGTCTTATATGCATGAAATTTTCCAAATACACGCGTGAAAAATAATGTACTCCCTCCGTTACTAAATATGAGATGTTTTGGCTATTTCATATGTTGACTAGATGTGGTTTGAAATGAGTGAACAAATAAACTAAAACGTTTCTAGATACATGTGAATCCGAAATAAAAGCTAAAACATTTTACATTTAGGATCGGATGGAGTATGTGGTAAAAAACAGATGTTTTCGAAAAAAATCAGTATTTATAACAATTTTAATTGCTCTAGGAGCCAAAGTGTCGCTCGCATAATAGGCTGTTACCCTGAGATTTTTTGAAAATTTGAAACTTTACTTTTACGTTTTCATAAATTCTAGAAAAATATACAGGTATTGTTAATATGTACGTTTAAATATTGATCAATATAGATTTTCAGGTGTGATCTGCACAAAAGGAACAATTGTGGAGACCAAATCGAGTGAGCTATTTTTTTATGATTTTTGTGTAGCCTAAATTACAATTTATTTTAACAAAAGTTACAAGTTCGTCAAAATCAGTGTCATATACTTGTAAAAAAACAGATAAAAAACTTATAGATACCATTTCTGATTTTTTAAACACCAATCTCGTTGGAGCACTTGGACGAAAAGACCGTACCCTAATCTGAAACTTCAAATGGAGAGCCAGAGCCACATTTGAAGTTCACGGAATGCTCATGCACTATTTCACGACAATGAATGAACCCAAATAAAGAACATATCAAAACAATATTTACTATAAGTCCTTGCCAAGATATCTGGAATATGAGGAGTAAACTGTTTTAAATTACGCAACCACTAGGAATCAGATGTCGATATTTGCTTCCCATCGGACCCATAGTGTACCGTCGGATTGGAAGTATGTGGACCGTACGATCTTCAACAGGACCCGCGTCTGCTTTCCCATCGGCATTAGCTGGAGAGATGGACCGAAACGTTTTCTTTCGTGATGCATGCTTCCATTCATAAAGGATCGCGTGATCTCAGCTCCGTTCATGTCGCTCTACGGGCATGTACAATGGGGTGACGTCAGACTTCTCTTAGCGTTGACACGTAGGATATTTGTCTAGTTGGCGGAGAGAGAATGAAGAAAGGGAAGGTTGCATTCACTTAGCTAAGAGATGATCTCTTACGAAATAAGGGAAGACTAATTTCACCATTGTACCATTTGTCTTCCCTTAGAAATACATATTCCTACCAAAATATAATTAATTCTCATTAATTGCTAGGGATGACAATAAGAGATAATGCATTGTACAACTTATAATTTTGCCTTCTCTAAATGACGTGGATAACTAAGAGAAGGCGTGCCTTCTCTACCATTGTACATGCCCTACTAATCTGCATGGATTGCAGACGTCATTCTCCTTCTAGTTAGTTGCTTGATTGCTTCCATCCTCGTTTCAAATAGGAATGCTAGGGTGGCCGTGGTGCTTCAGATCAGCATGCGTGCTGTCTCAAATAGTTTGTCCTATATGCTTCTTAATATATTCAAGAGAGTTTCTTCTCTATGTTAATTACAGATTTGATTTCTATATGGTCTTTTGGAAACTAATTCCGGATTTATTGGGAAGCAATTAATTATTGTTCTAATGCACTGGAACAAAATTTCGCTTCCATGGTTAATGCAAATTTCTTCAGTTTAATAGAAATATGTGTATTATGCAAAAATAAAATGTTTTAGAAGCATCATAGTACCCTCCAACGACCAAACCTGCTTCAAACATAATATGAATATGTTTCTTGGGATAACAAAATTATTTTCACCGTCATAATTATATATGCTTCAAATAAACTGGGACGTGCTTCTACAGAAATAAATATTTGCTCCTATCAAATGGACATTTGCTTCCATGGACAAAATATATTAATTTGAAATTACATGTTTTACAACTATAAGTAATGAAACATGTCTACTTGCTTCCTCCACCATCACACCATGCTATACATGCCACCTCCCTGGACGAATCACATCTTTTAGAAGACAAGTATTGACAAATATTTTCATCGATTCTGCTACTTGCTTCCTAAGTGGCTTCTAGGCTGCAGTTTCATGTCATCTATCACAATGCAGACTGCATCAGGTGGTGTTGCCGACATGCTTCCTTCCGATGGTTGTCGTGCTTCATTCCGATCGGGCCATGCGTCCTTCCAGCGGTAGCCGTGCTTCCTCTATATTGTGGTCATGCTACTGTCCAATGCTGGTCATGCTTCCTTCATATTGTGGTTGTGCATCTTTCAGACGCACCTTCCGATTTTGACCATGGTGACCGTGCTTCCTACGAGTGGTGATCGTGCTTCCTACAGATGGTCGTCGTGCTTCCTACTGCGTCAGAGGCAGCAGATGCAATCGTTGAGGAATCACCGGATCAAACGTGAGACATGAGAGGTGGTTGTCCAGGGCGCCCCGTCAAAGCAACAAAGGTGATTGGTAGATCCAGGTCGCTGGGGCACAGCGACGTCGCGGAAGCTCAGATAATATGTACCCCTGAAAATGATGACATATACACATATAAGAAGCATAGCTAAGAAACAAATTGGTCTGCACATACAGGTTACCTAAGAAGCATGGATGACGTGATGATCTTTTAATTCTATCGCTAGTTGGCGGAGATGAGGATATGAGCCGCTACTTGATGGAGTCGATGCGCGTTCAACTGCTGCCTTCGAGATGACGGCGGCGGGGCAGGAGGGTTCGACGCGCAGATCGCTGTGGCTCTCGTCAGATTGGTGCGGGAGACCTTGGCGCCGACGCGTTGATCATCTCTCGTCGCATGATGGAGTCCATGCGGCTTCTGCCGCTGCCTCCGAGATGATGATGATGGCGGGGTAATAGGGCGACGGCGCACAGCTCGCCGAGGATCTCCTCAGATTGGTGCCGGAAAGCGGTGGCCGCGTGGTGAGGAGAGCAACGTTGACGGTGTTGGCCCAGAGATGATTTGGGGAGAGAAGCAACACAACTAGGAGCTATAATTCCGGGTGCAGTTATGCATCATGCGTGATTAATGGGCCCATTTTTTCTTAAATGTGAGAAGGATTCTGGTGCGTGAGATGAAAGTCAGATTGACGGCAGGAAATCGGTCCGATGATTTCATTCCCATCGGACTAGGATGTATAGTATTTACCTTTAAATTATCAGGACTTTGGTATTAATGCCGATGATGCATGTCTTTTGTTGTTTTAAAACTTGGCACGCGTGCAACGTCCGGTTGTCCTTGTTCGTCTGCGGTTTCGACTTTACATTGTCGATCGTCAGGTGCTTGGCGGATTTCGCCAGTGTTCCAAGATGGTTCAGGCAGAGGCGTGATGTGCAGGCCACATTGGCGACCAAATGGAGCTCGAACTAACGTGCTGCAAGCACATCAAGATCCTACAAGCAAGAGCAGTGGGTAGGTACAAAAATGCAGCGGCAATGTTAATTGCAGGCGGAGATCCAGGAACCCCTGGAAGGCGAATATGCGCGATTGGCCTCAGGGACAAGACGACATGGGACTCCTTGCCCCGGCGGCGGCGTCCTCCTATCACGGAGTACTGGAGTAGGGGTGGCGATGCGGTTCACAGGCTCGTGGGGAGCCGGGCAAAACGCAAGGGACCAGGGCGGTAAACCAAACGCATAGCGCGAGAACAAAGCAGACAACTGGACCGGCAAGAGGAAACATTAGAGGACACAGAGGCACGGTGCGACAGCGCGGGCAGCGGCAGCGTCGTTGAGGCGATGATGGCGAGGAAAGGAATGCGATGAAACCGGGATTTGTTTTCTCCCTACAACAAGATCGTGCGAGATTACCGGAGTTGATCCATCGAGGTGAGCTCTTTTATAAGTAGTAGAGAATCAGGGGGTAAGAGTCTCAACTCTCACCCTAGCCATCTTCCTCTCTTCCGCTGCGGCGCTCGCTAGGGTTTTCTCTGCTCTCAAATCGCCAACACATCCATGGACGGCGCAACCGGCGAGAAGAAGAGGATCATCCTCAGGACCCCCAACGGCGACGAGTTCCATGTTGAGGAGGCCGTCGCCATGGAATCGGGGACCATCTGCAACATGATCGAGGACGACGGCACCGACAACGGGATCCTGCTCATCAACCTCAACTCCGCGATCCTTAGCAGGGTCATCGATTACTGTTACAAGCACGCAATCGACCCGGACGAAGAAGCCGCCTGGCCCGCGGCAGCCGAGAAACTCAAGTACTGGGACGCGGAGTTCGTCAAGGTCCACCCGGAAACCCTGTTCGACCTCATCATGGCTGCAAAATACCTCAATATTGAGGGACTACTGGACCTTACGTGCAAGACTGTTGCTGACAGGATCAAGTGAAAAACTCCGGACCAGATCCACATTGTTTTAAACATTCTGTACTGACTTCACAGTTCACACCTGAGGAGGGATAAGGCTTGGAGGATCAGTCGGCTTTCGAGTAGAGAGAAGGCAGCTGCACCCTCTGCCTCCTTGATGCTTAGAACTCGTCATTATGTCCACGTTTAATGTCGTAATGGTTGTAGTAGTTGTTTTGGACTCGAGGTGGGGTTTGTCAGTTATTGCTTGCTAGGAAAAAAACATCATGGTCATTGGTTGTGAACTGAAATTGATATCGTCAAGTGGATCTTTTGCATGGTGACTGATGGCGTGTGCTTGTGATTTTTGGTCGATGCTTTGTGTGTGTTTGACTGTTTGTTCATCTCGATGGTCTGGTTAATTCTTGATGATAGGATGGTTGCAGATTGCTTTTTGGCTAGAACAAATGTGGAAAGAGCACTAATTAAATAGCTGATCTCGACAAGTTCAGAAAGAAAAGGTGACCTGGTCGTGATGATCAGGTAGGTGTAAGCGAGTAATATGGGCCCGTCAGTGTTCAGGCGTCCAAAATATTAATACATGTTGGTATTTCGATGTCAAATTGCTCTGAAATACTCGTAAAATGCTCCATGGCTTTGGTATATAATCCAGCCTGCAGAGAAAAGACTCAAAATTAAGTTACAAGTTCCACACCAGCATCCTTCAGCTATCCCTACCAAAAAAACACTCGAAGATCGTAGGGCAACATCCTTAAAGACGCCAAGAGGGAGCAGAGCTCGTCGATCCTGGACAATCTCAAGGAGGTGAGCGCCCTGAACCCCTTTCGCGTTGTACAATCTCGTTTCCTTTTCACTCCCAAGGCGCCGTCTTTGCTAGCCTCTGCAGCATCATTTGCTGCTGTCTTCCTCACTAATAAGGCTATGAAGAATCCCTCCAGATCATCCTCAGGGAGTCAGGATCCGTCCGAAGCAAATGGTCAGCTTCAAACGAGACAAATTAACCATGGGAGTCTATTATTTACCAAACTCAGATATGTACACTCCTCATTTTTGTGTAGCTCAGAATGTTAAGTATTGGCTTTTGCTCTGTTTTAGTTGACTGAAATTGTTTTCGTCGTCAGTCGTTTTTCTGGCCGTTGGATTCGTGCCAAGATCCGTGCTGCGCAACACGTCGCTGCGCTCGCTGGCGCGTGCGTTGTCCTCTGTGGCGTGTTTAACGGGTCGGGTTTTCGGGTTTTGGGTGCGGTATCCGTTTCTTATCTCCCCCGGTGAGACGTGCGCTAGCCGTCGGTGGAGGAGGATTTTTTGAATTTTTTACTCATTTCATTGTACGCGTGTCTCTGTCTCTCGAGAGAGAAGGGGAGCGGCGAAACAGAGGAGCTCTCCTCGCCGGCGCCTGCTGCCGCCGTTATGCCGGAGAACCGCGGAGGACGGAGTCGTCGCCGGCGTCTAGACAGGTACTCAGCCCTTGCTACCTCTGTTCGCCGGCAGTTTGTGAGCTCCGGCGTTTGGTTTTGTGCGCATCGTGTGCTCGGTCTTCGCCGGAGGCGGATGTGGTTGTGGCGGTGTTGGGGGTTGATTTGAGGTGCCGTCCTTTTAGGAGCGTCTCTATTTTGAACTAGCGCAGCTAGCTCCAGCGGCGGCGACGAGTAGGGGGTGTTTCCCGGTGGTTCTATTTTGTGTCGTAGTGGCGTCGAGGTGGATGGGTTTTTGCGGTGGATCTGACTACTGTCGGCGGCGACGAGTAAGAGGAAGCTTGCATGAATCCCTTACCTCGGGTAGCTAGCTCGTGGTATCGATGAGTAGCTTTTGTCTGTAGGTGTAGTAGGGGTGATCTCTCTCTATGTTCAGTTCTATGTCTGTTGGATCCAGCGGCTGATGTCTTTGTTGGATTGTTCTTCGAATTGGTTCATCAGCAGAAACCAATCCTTTAGTCTGTAGTCTGGTGGCACCACCCCAACGTTCTACTTGTAGTTTGACCGTACCCGTGTGTGTCCTTTTAGCTGGTGAACTTCATTTTTTGTTGGAGCAATGACATGTGCAGCTATGGCGTTTGGATAATGTAGGCGGCATGGTTGTTTTTTGTTACATGGTTTTTTCAGTCTCTGATTTGTTCTGGAGTAGTTCATTAGCTCAGCCATTGCATATGCTGACCAACCAAATGTTCTCTTGCTACTGTAATATGACCATTTCACAATCAGGAGCAGTGCCATGTGTAGGTATGGATATGGTTTAATGTAGAAGGGATTGTTGTTTCTTTTGTGTTAGGAGGTTCAGTATCTGATGTTGTTATGTTTTTTTGATTTGTGCATGCCCTGAATATAATCTTATGTCCTTTTTTTTGGTTGTGGTTGTGCAGATCTCAGCGTTTACGCACTGACCATGGGGATGATGATGTGGATCATAGTGAAGGGTCCAGTCCGCCCTGTCACCGTGATGTATGTTTTGTCATTTAGGGTTTTTTTGTTGTTTGTGATAAACACTGTGCCGTTATGCTTCTAACTGGTTTTGGTTTCTTTTCAGGCTATATCACATGGAAGAAGAAACACGGATCTAGACGATGCATTGTTTGGGTTCTTCATGAAGCAGGTGTGCTTACCTTTTTCCATTACTTTTTTCAGTCATCACAGGTTTGCATTTTTTCTTTTTGGTGGCTGGATGTAGTTTGACAACTTTTTTCTTTTCCATGGGCTGCAGTCTTTGGAAAGCGTGAAGAGGAACTTTTCTGACTTTTGCCAGGATACATTGGGGAGCAATGAGGTTAGCACTTCATTTGTTGCTCTTTTTTTTCAGTTTGTTGTGTTGTGTTCAAGCAATCCAATGGTTTATTTATATCTTACATTTTTCCTACTCATTTCCTTTGCAGCTTAAGAAGAAGAAACTCAACGCTGTTGAAAAGTCTGGGACTCTAGATGGTGTTGACAGGAGTGCATTTAGCAGATTTGGCTTGAAGTACTTTTTGCATGTTCTGAAGAAGTTGACCCCTGAACAAAGAGCTATTATCCAGAAGTTTGGGTTTGGGTGTTTGCTGTTGTTTGATTGTCCGGATCTTCCTTCGGATTTCTGTAGGTGGGTTGCAGAGTGTGTTGACCCAGTATGCTCTCAGATCACTGTTTGCGGGAAGCCTATCAGTATATCCAAGGACACGTTTCGCATTGTCCTAGGATTGCCTATAGGAGGGCTGGAGGTTCCATCTGACTGTGAGGACGGCACGGCTTTTATCCTGTCACTCTTCAAGTTGCCAGAGTTGCCCCACATAACCTTCTTTGGCAACAAGCTCATTGGTCCGGATCCGTTAAGCGAGCTTGAGGTCTTTGTGTGTTTTATGTCGGTGGCCATTTCTTGTTTTCTCTGCCCTGAGTTGAGTTATCCTGTCAACATCAAGTACCTTTCAATTCTAAAGGATCCTGCTGCTGCTAGAGGGTATGACTTCAGCCAGCTTGTCTATTCTCACTGTCTCATTAGCTTGAATGAGTTCAGATTGTTTGCTAAATCAAAAGGTAGAAGGTTGAAGTCTCCTGTATGTTGCATCTATGTTCCAGTGGTACGTGAGCATCCTGCCTCTTGTTTGATCGAATGTCTATACCTTTTTTGGTACTCTATATCTTCATATTTATGTGTCATCTCTTTTTTGCCAGGTCCGTTATCTCGATTCTTTGGACTTTGGCATAAAGAATGTCTGTCACATTACTCCCAGGGTTTTGGTATGGAAGGGAGATATGATTCATGTTTTCTCTGAACTTGATCGAAAAAGTCGACATCAGTTTGGGAAGAAGACTCTTATAGAAAGGGAAATTAGGACTGCTGGCCACCTCCCCAGTGTATGTTTTCCTTTCTTTTTTTGTTGGACATGTATGTTTTCTTAGTTGGAGTGGGTATTATGGAACTCGATTTATATTTCACTTTCAGCTATATATTTACCTTATTTTTATATCCTTTTTTTCTTGCAGGTTTCGGGTTCTTCTCAAGGAAATGGATCTTGTAGAGTCTCTCCTGTGTTGTCTCCATTGTCTCATGACTTCAGGATCAAAGCGAGAGAAGATTTTGTTAGCTCATTGCAGCCTGATGTACGTTTTATTAGTTTGTTAGCTCATTTTGCAGGCCTTTTTTATTGTTGAGTCTCTTCATTCCAGTGCCATCTTTCAATATTCTTTTTTGTGCTGTAGGTAATAGATGGTATCATCAGAATTGGTGATAAATTTCTGTCAACTAAGTCTTCAAGCAGTAAGAGGAAGTTGGAAGTCTTAGTTCAAAATGTTCTTGAATTTCTTGGCAAGTCCAGCATCATGCACGATAAAGTAGTAGCAAACCAGAGGGAAGCTGATAGAAGCATTGATAAGCAGCCACACTTCGTTGTATGATCAGTCTCAACTAGTTTTTTGCACTATGGTTCTCCCTTTTTTGATTTTGTTGTATATATGAGTCTGATATAAATCTTCCATTGTTTTTTGTGTCTACTGTTTCAGGTCACAGACAACAATGTGAAGCGCGCAACTTTTAGAGTTGAGTCCAAAGAGCTTCAGCAGAAGTTTTGGCCCACTGCCCAGGATGCTGATAAACCAAGCGTGTCTGGAGCTAAGAGAACTCCTGACCCAGGTATTTGTTCTTTTCTCTTTTTCTAAGATGTTTTTCTGAAAATGCGCTCTATCGCTCGTGCTTGCTGTTTTTTCAGTTATATCATTGATCCCTTTTTTTCTTTTTTTATCCCGCGCAGTCACCCCCGAGTGTGTGATAACCAAAGTTGTGGAGGGTCAAACTCATCCGACAGGTATCTAGTTTTTGCTTGCATTTATGGCATGTAGTTATCCACCAGCCCCTGCAATGCATTTATCTAGTTTCTAGTTTCTCTGAATAGTTTTTGCTTGCATTTATCCACCAGCCCCTGCAATGCCCCCGCTACGGAAGGTGAAGCCTAGGAATTGCGAAATGATGTCAGAAGAAGATGAACAAAACATTTTAAATCGCAGGTCTATTTCAGCTACAGGGAAAGGAACAATTCCTGTGGTAGATGTTCCGGACTCCCCAGTCCAGAAGGTTAGTTGTCCTTTCTCTTTTTTTACCATGAATGTTAGTTGTGCTTTTCAGTTTTGATTATGTTTTTTGTTCTAACTTCGTGCTTTTTCTTGTTCTGAATCTGTGTTTTCATGTTCTATATCCACATGCTGAAATCTTCAAGTTAAATCGGCTTCAAGCTATTCAGAAACATGGATCAAAAATAGCTCCAATTAAGATGGCTGATTTTTCACCTAAGCCATTAGTGGTAAGTATGACCTTCATATCTTTTTTTCGACCCTCTCCACTGAGTTGTTATTTTTCATCAGTTTTATGTTGTTTCCCCTTTTCGTGTAGAATGCGACAGATGGTGGTATTCATCTAGTTGGCTCTAATCAGTTTCAGAGGAGGTGTTTTGAGATGTCAAAGGAGACAGACATTGTCTACAACAACTTGTTGATGCCCAATCAGCCCAATCAGCAGGATGTGAATGGTGCGTCGACTTCCCATGATAATGTTCACGGTGCTCATGCTGAAGCAGTGACCAATAATGCTCAGAATGTCCCAAAACGCCGTCTGCGGGCGAAGTATCAGTTTGTTAATTGGCTTATGACTGGGCAGACCCCTCCTTTGCAGTCTAATCCTAGATTTCCTGTATCTGATGAGGATATCATTCATTATTCTGCAATCGTTGAGCTAGCACACAGCTCTAAAGCAAGGTATGACCATCTGTTCTTCTCACTTTGTTCTCGTCATGTTTTTTAACATTATGTTTTGTTGTTTGATGTCGTTGAAAGCTATATGTTGCCCCTGTACGTGTTATTGTTCATATTTTTTGTATTATTTATGCGCCGTGTGGGGTGGGTGTTAATTCATTTGTGTGTTTCTGTAGGGATTCTGGTATTGAGTACCCAAAAGTTCACTGCAGCTACAAGTCTCTGGGTGAGTCGTTGATGCCTAATGGCGAGGTAGACAATTTCATAATCCCTTGTTTCTGCCGTGTGTTCTTTGAAGAACGACACCCATCAAAATCCGGGAGGCATTACTTCTTTCCTAATATCGGGGTTTGTACCATTTTATCCATCCTTTTTTCAAGGTTTAGCACTCGTTTTGGTTGTGCTTGATGTTTTAGCTTTGTTCTTTAGTTGGTCACATATACCTTTTTCCTCAAATTTCTCTCTCGTAATCTAGGATGCTATTCTGAAATATAACGGGGCGCAGCAAGAGTCCACTGTTCGTGTATCTTTTGAAGGTGCAGCGAGTGCAAGTAAGGGTAGAAAACTAGGTCACAAAGATAATAAGGTAACCGCTTTTTTATTATTATTCTTTTTGATACCTGAACATGTTGTTTGTTATTACAGCGTAGCATTTTTTTCACACCCTTGATATGTTTATCAATGACTTTATTTTTACGTGTTTTATCTGTTTTTCTTTTTGTAGTTGTTCTTCCCTATTGTGAACACTGGTCATTGGATTGCTTTTGCTGTTGATTTCGATGAAAAACTGTTTGCATTCTTGGACTCATTATATGATGAGAATTCAGCATGGCATGTACCAATAAAGAACCGTATGGTTAGTGTTTTGTTCTTGCATTTTAGTTTATTTTTTAATTCACACTAATCTTCTCTGAAATCAGGTTCATTGTTTTTGATTTTCAGGTAGAAAACTTTATTCGTTTGTGGGAGTTGATCATCAGCCCGAATCACAACTTCCAAGAGTTTGATGTAGTGTATCCTGCAGTACCTAAGCAAAGGCCTGGGTAAGAATCTCAACCTTAGTTCTTTTTTTGTCGCCTTTTTTGTGTGTTTCTTAAGGCCATGTGTTGTTGTAAATAGGAAAGATTGCGGAGTGTTCATGTTAAAACTAATGGAGACTTGGAGGGCTGATGTCGACACTCGAAGCCTTTTCTCTTATCAGGATGTACTCAATATAAGAATCTTGTACGCAAACAAGCTCTATTTCTACGTGAAGAACCAAGTTGATCTGAGCTTGGTTACTGAGTTTTATGCCTTGGTAAATGTCTGTTATGTAGCTTTTAGTGGTATATTTTTCCATGCATTCTTTTTTCATGAGCAAGTTCAGGCAGACTGCAGCTTTTTACTCACCCTTTTTTTGGTTTGTTGTTTTTATTCACAGGGGTGAATATGATCGCTGTCGCAGCCAAGGTGGAACAAGTTTGTGACTTTTCGAGAGGAGATTCAAGTTTGTGATTTTTGAGAGATGTTTTCTTCTGGAGCGCTACTCGCGGATGGCGATGAACTGATCTTTTCTGTTTTTTTCTTTTTGCCCTTTGGTTGGCACCTTTTTATACTTGAACAATTTTTGGTGTCAAGCTTTTGTTTGCGGGAAGGTTGAGCTCGCATGACAGTGTCTGTAGCTTGTTTGTCACGGTGTCATACAAACATTTTTTCACTACCTGTCTTTTTTGAAAACTAGGGAGAATACTTTGTTATGTGTCTATCCTTAATGAAATAGCGTCAACTATAATTTTAATGTTTTTTCTTTATTTTGCTTGGTTGTACGTATGTCTTTTTGAAAAATTTCATAAGTAAGAGCGGTATAGTGTTAGGTTCTAAACTTTTTTTATTTCGCACACCTTAATTTAGCCATATGAGCAGAGTTCTACAACCAGGAATTTGTGAAAGCAGCATTTTTTCTCAGTTGTGTCAGATTTTTTTGCATAAAATAAATCCTTATTTCCCTGTTTTTTTGAATAATCAGACTATCAGAGTTACAATCAGTAGTCTAAATAGCATATTCAGAGCTACAAGCATTCCTAAGAGATACAACAAATAAATTCCATCCATGCTTTCTCCAAAATTTGGGTCTGTTTTTTCTGCAGTAGGTTATGTTTCAGCTTTGCAGTCCCGGCATCTCTACTAGACCTTGCACGGGCACGGGTGCATGCGTGGTGTTGTCTTGTTGATTCTCGTTGTTTCCTTTTTGGTTCTTCTTTGCCAACGGTGGTCTTTTTGCTTGAGTCTTGGCTTTGGGCGGTGCTGCGTTTTTGTGCCTGGTCATCATTTACATACGGTGTCAGCATTTTCTGTTTTGTTTCTTCAATAAATGAATTTTGTTTTTGTAAGGGATCAGTTCATAATTTTGATAAAAGTTCACACTCACCTGGACCATCCATCTTCCTTTTACGAGTCCTCCTAGCGGGTGGATGGTTGTACACCTTGTCTCGGTTGGTGCATTTTCGTATAGTGTGGCCGTATTCCTTGCAGTGGCTGCATTTGTAAAATCTCCCTGCCTTTATAGCTTCAACGATGGTCATCAATCGTGGCCTTCCTTTTGTGTGCGCATCATCTGGGTCAGTTCTATCGTTGAGTTATTTCCATCTGCACTTGTTGAGTTTGCGAAGTTTGCTATTGTTCTGGTTTGAGCGTCTTGTTTTTTCATTTCTGCTTCAAGCTGCTTGTCAATTTCTTCCAGTCCCTTGTCTACCCTGTCCATTTCTCCTTGCAAGTACTCGTACTTTCTCTGATGCGTTGCTCCTTTGGAAGCTGTTGTCACCATCCTACGTGCAAGGAGATTGTACCGGAGTGTATCATTGTCAGCCAGTTTTGTTGGCACAGGTAAAGGATTCAGCTTCTTATACTTTTTGCGCCATCTGTCAATGATATATTTGTCTGGTATTTGATTTATGTCCAGGTGCAGCATTATCTTCAGTATGTGAGAGCATAGTAACCCATCTTTTTCGAACTTGCAGCATATGCAGTGATACTCTTCTTTCTCCAAGTCAACTTGGACCACATAGTTCCTTGGTCTGTGCTCTTTGATTGGATAATTTGGTGCTTGAAATACCAGGTACAGCTTCCTGGATCCTCTTCTCTAACCCGCAGTCTTGTGACATCAGTTAGGACTCTCTGAAATCTCCTGAATATAGATAGGTTGTATAAATCATGCGCTTGTATCTCGAAGTAGTACTTAGTTTTGAACTTTTTGGGTGGCACTTTCTTGTGTATTGCATTGTGGTCACTCTCATTCTCCCTGGCATGAATCGTGTCCATGATTCTCTGGTATTCCCGTAGGAAACTTGTCATGCTATATTGTGCTCCAACACCCTTTTTGAACAGTGAGTTTGTTCCTTCACTCCTTGCTGTTGTCTGCAAAAATGGGAAGAAATCCTTCTTGAAATAAACTGGCACCCACCTTTTTCTGCTCTTCCATATTGTTTGGAAATATTCAATGTGTCCGACATCGTAGTCTGCTATCATTTGCTGCCACAGTGTCTCAAACTCTTGCTCTGTTAGAGAGTTATCAACTATGTCCTGAAACTCTTCAAATAGCCCCTCATTAACTTGGAATGTCCTGCCTGCTTTCTGTTCTACTTTACTCTTCACATGATACAAACAAGATTTGTGAACCGTGTGTGGAAACACCTCACTTATTGCAACCTGCATAGCTCGGTCTTGGTCTGTAATTATTGTTTGAGGGTGTTTCCCACCCATAGCATAAATGAATTCTCTGAATACCCACTTGAATGCATCAGCCCCCTCATTGACAATTAGAGCACAAGCAAATAGGTAGGTGTGTCCATGTGGGGAGACACCAACTATTGGAGCAAACGGAAGGTTATATTTGTTTGTCAAAAATGTTGTGTCAAAACTAATGCAGTCCCCACAAATTTCATAGAAGCTTTTTGATTTTCCATCTGCCCAGAAAACGCTCTTCACCTTGTTATTTGTATCCACCTGAAATGAATAATAGAAGTTCTCGTTTTCAGCTCGCTTCTGTTTGAAATACTCCGTAACTTGCATCACATCGCTGTTCTTGAGCTCCCTGTTAATTGTTGTTCCATAGTTGCTCACTTTTTTCCTGTTGTATGGTGTGTTCTCTGGCCCCCCTCTCAAATAAGACAGCACTGATACAATTTTGCTTGTTGTTATGTTAGCCTGTCTCAGCGATCTTATCATTGCCTTTTCCTCATTTGTCATGTAGATATGTGACCTGAAGAACTTGCTTTGTGGGCTTAAAGCATGATTATGGTTGAGACAGAGGTTTGTGATGCGCCAAGTACCTTCTTTCTCACTTATTATCATCTCAACCTTGCATCCAGTTCTGTCAATAACAGTAGTTTGCCTTTGCACTTCCACATCTTCTTTTTCTTTTTCTGGGGCCCTAGCATACTTGTTGCATTTCATAGTAACTCTGATGACCTCCCGGTTTCTTTTCTTGCTTGTTGTCCTGGCAGCCGACACCACAGAAACAGAGAATCCAATTGCAAAAGCATACATGTTAAAGAAGACTTGAGCTTTCTCTCTAGTTTCAAATTTCATCCCAACTTCTGGTATCATCTCTTTGTCTATTGTGTAGTCATTCTGTCCCTGGGAGTTTGATTCTTCATTTTCCAGGAAGTTTTCGACATCTTCTTCACATATCTGTTTTTCTTCCTCTGCACCTTCTGTTCTTGTGGTGGTCACTTGGTCTGAAGAATCATCAGTTACTGTTTGTTGTTTTTCCCCATCATTGTGTTCAATATTGCTTGCAGTAGTCATCTGTTTTTTATAAGATACAACACATTTTCATGTTCAGTTTAAATTAATGTCTCTTCTTTTTTTGTTAGCTTGAATTGATACGAGAAGTTTTTACCTCGTCAAGCTCCATGTTTTCAAACAAATTTTCTGCCCATGGGTCATCATCCCAAGTTATGTGTTGTCCGCTTCTACTTGGTGTTGCCTGTAAGTACTCATTTCCCTGCATAAGAATAACGGTTACATTTTTTGTTTGAACAAGTTGCTCTTCACAATATTTTTTGTTGGTAATGTGTATATCATCACCTGTGTATAGTCTTCGCTTGCGTTGTTGTAGTTTCCAATCATTTCCTGTACGAAGTTTGATTCTGAGTTTTTCTCCTGTGCACGATCAATCTGCATTTGCGAAATCGTTGTCAGTAAACCGAAATTTTACCCTCCAATAGTTGTTTTTGTTGTTTTTAATTACCCATATTTTACTTGTACCTGTATTGAAGATAACGATTGTTCTGACGAATACATTGTCTCAATTTCCCCGGTCAGCAAACCTGTGAACGTAAAATTATTGTCCTGCATTTGTTGAGTTATTTGTTAGTCCAACAGTACTATAATTTTATATTAAATATGTTGTATGTAATATTTAGTTGAGAAATTACCTGGAAAATCATATTGTCGCATCTAAATGTGTCCATTTGTCCATGGCTGATGTTTGTATATCCACGACCATCATCCTGCGAAAATAAACATGCATGAAACAGTTTAGTTTAGTCTCATTATTTAATCTCTATTTATTTAGTTTCATTATGTCTATTTGTCTATCTGTCTCTCTCTCTCTTGGTTCAGTCCTTCTCTCTATTATTTTATTTTAGTATCTATTTAGTCTCTATGTTTATGTGAGACTGTGAAGTGAGGGTCTGGTTTGTCAATTTCAGTGCCTCAGTTGTCTTTCATTTTTTTCAGTGTGAGTGTCAGTTAAGTCAGTGTTTTAGTCCCTCTCTATATTAATTCTCTCAGTCTCTCTCTATCTATTTAGTCTCTCTCAGTGTCTCAGTTTCGTCAGTGCCTCAGTCTCTCATTTATTTTAGTCTCATTTTTAACTCTCAATTTTTGTCAGTGATCTCAGTGTCTCAGTTTAGTTTCCGTGTTTCAGTTTTTCTCAGTTTTAACTCTCAGTGTCTCTCTCTTCAGTCTCTCTGTCTGTCTCTCTGTTTAGTCAGTTTAGTCATTGTTTGTTGTCAGTGTCTCATTTAAGTCAGTGCCTCAGTCTCTATTTTTTTTAGTCTCATTTTAGTCAGTGCCTCAGTCTCTCATTTTTTTAGTCTCAGTTTTAACTCTCATTTTTTAGTCTCAGTTTTAACTCTCATTGTTGTCAGTGTCTCATTTTAGTCAGTGCCTCAGTCTGTCATTTATTTTAGTCTCAGTTTTAACTCTCATTGTTTGTCAGTGTCTCTCTGAATTGAGTGCCTCTTTATTTCTCGTGTTTTTGTCTCAGTTTCGTTTCAGCAGCACTGATTTTTAACTCTCATTGTTGTCTGTGATCTCAGTGTCTCAGTTTTGTTTCAGTGTCTCAGTTACTCTCAGTTGAGTTTCAGTGCATCAGTGTTTCAGTGCTTTAGTGTGTCAGTGCATCAGTCCATCAGTGTTTCAGTGCATCAGTGTTTCAGTGCATCAGTGTGTCAGTGTCTACGCACAGCTCACATTTGTATCAGGTTGTCAGTGCTGCTTCTGGTTTCAGTGTATGAGCGATGTTATGTGCACAAAAGACAAAACTGTCCCATCCATTCTACCTCTACATAACAACATACCCCTCTCTTTTTTTGCCTTTGGTTCTGTCATTCATCCCACAGCTTCACAGTCGAGAAGGTTGAGTGTTGGTTTCCATTCTTGTTTAACCTTATTTCTCTATTGATTTCCTTTTTCTCCTTCATGCCACATACGCAGATGGCTTGTGGTACGTGCGGATCAACCGAGGGTCGGTGTGGACTACGACTAAGCTTAAGAAGCCCATTCTATGTGTACCTTACTAGTGATTTCTTCAAGTTCTGTGTAAGTTGCATCCTTACTGTCATGTCCTTTTCGGTCAGCATTCATTTTTGTGTTTGTGTTTTTCAAGTTGGCTTGATCAATCAGACCTCATGATTTTCATGTGTATCCTTTTTTTTGTCGATAGGTTGTGCCATGCCATGTTAGGAAATCATTTAACCAGGGGACTGGGAACATTGTAGACGTCGCAACACCTGATGGACACCAGTATCGCTTTGACATTAAGAAGAAATCAGACCAACCCACACGGCTTTGTGGTTCTGAGTACAAGAAATTCATTTTTGAGTTTGGCATGCGTGCAGGATACAAGATTTTGTTCAACATGCAGGAAATGCCAGAGGCAACACCAATCTGGCCTGAAGGAGCTAACGGCGAACCATTACACGGTATCATCTTCGTTCTATCTTTTTTCTTTATGTGTGGGCCTGTTTTTCTTGTATCATTGTGTCTTATGGTTAGTCCTTTTTCTTTTTTTTTGTGAAGTTGTATATCCTCAAAATATGACCCCTGGAGGTATCGATTTTCACCTAACCGAGGAACAGTGGAACAGATATAATGCCATCCTGCAGGTGTCTGGTGATGTAGACTGTGCCTATCTACATTGCTTTTCTAGCTCGGACATTGAGCTAAACTACATGGTAATTTAATCACCTTGTTGATACATTTTTGACTTGTTGTTGGTGATTTTTTGTCTGATCTTTTCCTAGCAGTTTTGTAATATAGCTCAGTCTCACTTCTGTGCACTGTTTTTTTTGCAGAGGATTCCGAAGATCATATCTGAAGCTCTGAACCTGGGTGATTCTGGTGATGCTTTCCTGTCTTTACATGGTGGGATGATAATTCAAGCTGAGTACGCTATATGTGCTGACGGGAGAACAAGGTTCACATCTGGCTGGGATTTTTTCGTTACATCAAGCAACTTTGCAGCCGGGTTGCTTGTGTTGATCATTTTCAAGAGGAACGGAATCCAACCAGTGAGCATGGGTTTCCACGTGCTATAGGGATGTCTCTGTTATCCTTCTACTTTATTTTTCTATCAAATGCCTTTTTTCTGGTTTTCAATGCATGAGTAGTCAGTGCGTTATATATGTATGAATAATATGGACCATGTATCAGTGTGTTTAAATGTTTCTTTTTTTTGATTGGGGTTTTGATTTGTTTCTTGAGTTTGTTTTTGGGGTGGGGGGTAACTCCGCCTAACATCTTTTCTAAAGGTGGTAGCCGGTTCCAAGCCCGGGTAAAGGAGGAGGACCTTTTTCTATCTCTACCATCTTTTTCTGATTTAGTGACTCAGTTTTAGATTTAGTATTTGCTCAGTATTGTTTTTCAGTGTCTTAGTCATGTTTCAGTGTTGTCTATATGTTTATGCTTCTTGGACCTATATATATGCTTCCATCAATTCTACTCCAGAACTCAACATACCCTCTTTTTACCCTTGTTTCTGTCATTCAACCAACAGTTTTTACAATCGACAAGGTTGAGGGTGAGGCGGGGGGGGGGGGGGGGCGAGGCGCAGTGCCTCATTTTTTTTCAGAGAGTGCATAACCTTTTTATTATTGATTTTTCATTTCTCTCTTCATGCCATATATGCAGATGGCTTGTGGTACGTGCGGATCAACCGAGGGGGGCCGGTGCGAACTATGACTAAGTCTAAGGAGCCCATTATATGTGTACCTTAGCAGTGCTTTCGACATGTTTTTGGGTAAGTTGGATCTTTTCTGTCATGTTTTCATTCAGCAATCTATTTCTGTAATCATTCCTTTTTGTTCTTCCTTTTTCAAAGTTGTTTTAATCACCATCACGCCATTCTTTTTTAGGTGCCTGCTCCGGCTGCTGGCAAGTAGGAGACTGCGTACACGTGGGAGACAGGCTAGACACCTGGGAGACGAACCGGGCACTGCACTTGCAGATGCTTGGCCGAGGTACTGCTCCAGCTACTTTTTCAATCTCCTTTTTGTTACATGTCATTGTCTTTCTCTATTCCTGTGTATATTTTCCCAACCTGACCGATAATGTGCTAGTGATCTTCTAAATCATAGAGCATCTATACCTCTTATAAAGCAAAACCCCACTAAGTGCAATTATTATTTTTCTATCTCAACATGCAAGCTATCCACATCATCCATGCTATTAGCCAATCAATTGTCCTTGTCATTTCCACTAATACGTATTGATATACACATCATACATTCCTCCAACCATCTAATAGTTCTCATTAACAATATATAATAAACACACAATTCATGTCTATGAAAATTTAGTATGTCGACTATGATCAATTGATTTTCATATATTCATTTAATACGTCCTACCTTTTATACCATTTTATTTACACGATATAGTTTCTAAAGTGATACCCGCTGCAACGCGCGGGGTATCCTCTAGTTTTTCATATGGAACATGCCATATATGAGTTTTGCATATTCACATATGCTATCAGTTTAGTATTCTACCTATCTGGCAGCCTCTCCTATAAATCTCTATTACTTTGTCACTATTTGCTTCTCTCTATGTATAGCTCTATTTCTCCATCTCTGTTTGCTCAACTACATTTTTGACTGTCAACTAGTTACAACTAGCTAATGCATGCTCAGTGAAAATAATAGAAGTAGCATCAGTATCAGTAGTATCAGTAGAAGTAGGATCTGAAGCAAACTTTCAGTGACTGTTTTCTGAATGTTACCTGTAGGGTGCAGTTCTGCTGCGTCTGCAGTGGTGGATCCCGTGTCACCACAGCACTTCCAGCTTGCTGGAACAATCCAAGCTGACCCTGTTTTGATGCTTAAGGTGTTAGGCAACCCTGGAACCTGGGAATGGGTGATTTTGGAGACTGATTTTAGAAGAAGAGAGAGCAAACCTGAAGAACATCACTGCAAGTGTTTTGTTGATTTGGAGACTGATTTAGAAGAAGAGGTGGTTCAGTCTCTGCTGTGTCAGGTGGTTTCAGTATTCTGTCCATCTTTCCCTAGTTCCTTTTGGATACTGATTTAGAAGAAGAGGTAGCTCCTTTTTCTCAGATCTGGAAGTGCTTCACTGTGTTCGTTGGGGGGTTGGCGTCTGGGGGTTTGCTTGGGGAAGAAGAAGATCGCCCCGTGTCTGCCTGGGGGTTTTCTGTCGGGGCCAAAGCCTGGTAGTAGTTGTGTTTTTCTGGACCTGGGCCGTGTGTGGTTCGGGTCCATTTTTTAATTTTTGAACCCGTTATGGAGGGAAAGCAACACCACGCGCTCGCGCGCGCAGAATTCGACTGACGACTGAAAATTTCGACTGACGACTGACGAACGTGGTTTCGCAGCCATTTTTGTGATTTGTCACGTGGCAGGGAATGATTCGCTGAAAAATATGACTGACGACGAAAATAAAATCAGTCGACTGACGAATAGACACTCCCTAAGTATTTCGTAGTGTGATTTGTCACGCATGTAGAATACATTATTGGGAACATGCATGATTTGTTTTATAACTTTTTGGAACTTTTAAATATTTGTATTCAATTTTTAACAGACAGAGGGAGCACTGGTTCTTGTTAGCAAGAAATGTTTACTTTTTTGAAGCTAAAGAAATCCTCACTCTTAGCGAATATTCGTGACACAAGAATTCAGGTCAAATTTCACTAGGCAAGCAAAGCCCTTGAGCTAACTACAGAAGGTAGACGACCCGTCAGACTAAAGAAGGATGCTAACAGAGTCGCCTTCTTATTTGTTCGACAAAATGAGCATGCAATCATTTATGTGGTTTGTGGAGAAAACTAGGGTGACCTCAAATGTGGTGTGCCGTCTGCACGCTCATTGCAATAGGGAAACACTAAGCTAACCATCAACCCATGCAGGTAGCAAGTTTTGAATTGTACTAGGAAGTATTTATATGGTTAAGACTTGCCTCCGTAACAAGCTTAGTTACCTCTAGTCTAGAGTGTACACGGAATATTTATCAACTTTGACAGCCAATGAAAGGTAAGCTTCTGGGTCACTTGTGACATAGAACTTAGCCATGTTGAACTTGATAGTGTTCAAGTCATCATCATCCATTTGACGACGTTGATGTGTTGCTGCGTGCCCAAGGGCCTCATCATGATGATGGTGTTGTCATAGTTGCTCTTAACGCTCTTGGCTTGCATCACGATGACGGTATCGAGGTGGATGTAGAGGAAGTGTGCGATCTTCATGCTCGTCATGATGATGTTGACGCTGGCGTGGCCTTCGAGGTCACCTATGATGACACTAGCTCTTGTACCACAAGTTCATTGGCGCTGGGATCACCCATTTAGATTGTGCAAAAGGCACATGACGAGTTCGAGGAGGTTGCGGTGGTGTTGGGTCTCGGTGAAGGTCGTCATGCCTTGGTTATTCTTGTCGATCATAATCTTGACATGCTCTTTGTGAAGAAGGAAGGTCAAGTTCTTTGTCGATGAAATCCTTGTTCGCCGAGCCTTGCATACGCTTGTCGATCATGGTTGTGGGGTTCTTGACGTTCACCATGGGCTTGATCTCTTCTATGGGTGGACCTTGAGCTCCTTGAGTGGCGTGAGCTTGAAGAAGTGTGTCCACGGCGAGCAAGGTTTTTGATGGACTCGGTCAACCGTGAAAATTGCTCGTTGAAGTCCGCAATTTGAGTTTGAAGTCGATTCTTGGAACGCTCAAGGCCATCACGCAAGATGTTGCGTACACCAATAAATTTTCCATGAGTAACATAGCGGTTGTCAGGATTGCCCCTTCCATTTGGTGGATCATCAGAGCTTGAGCTCCCACGGTGTGGTCACTTCCCATAAACATGATCTCAAAGAACAAGCGAAACGTGGAGAGATATGATGCTCAAGTTGGAATGTCGTTACCTTGACTGTTAGTATTGGAGCAAGTGGGCTTACCCCAAGAGAAATTTCCACCAAAGAGTTTATTGGCTTGAAAGTTGAGAACCCAAAGCAAATCCAACACACACACACTTATGAGGAGTTTAGGTGGGGAAATGGTGAGGAAAAGAACAAATGAAACGAAAATGTTATTGCAAGGGTATAAGATAAGCACAATGAACAAATTGCAAAAGAAAACCAACCACACAAATATGACAGAAACACAACAGAGAACACACAAAACAAAGGTGGGGTTAGTGTGGCCCAAGAGTAAGCATGAAACTTTAACATGTCGAAGCCTACGTGCTCAGTGCCGCACCAACACAGGAAGGACGCCAACTCAATTGCCTATGACAAGAGGCAACAGATTTCCACTTTGACAAACACTCTCTGTCACTCTTGGCGATGAAGCTTGGCGGTTCCTACAAGGATGAAGCTTGGCACTACTCTTTTTGTTTCTTTTTTTATGATGATTCCTCCTTTATTTTGCTAGTGCCAAGACCACTACACGATACACAACTTGCCAATATATAATAAAATCACCCCAATTAACACAAGTGTAATGCCTCACAATATGGATGAGATAGTCCGGTAGGGTAAGGTACACGAAAAAAAGGATTCACAAATGGTTATGGTGAAGGCAAATGTTCGAGTCCCGTGGTGTCGGCGTCGCTTGTAGATGAGAGTTCAAGTCGTTGTGGAAGCTTGATGGCTGCATGAGGACTAGAATCACCAAAAACAAAGACTCAAACAACTAAGAAGAAATGCCTAAACGAAACAAGGAAACAAAAAAATTCTGAAAAAATCCTGCACCCCGGTAGTACCGCTTGCTCGTCCGGTAGTACCGCTGGCTCCAAGCGGCGGCAGTGGTACCATATGATGCTGGATGGGATCTTGATTTTCACGGATTGGACGGCATGAGCTAAGAACATGAAAAACACGGTGAAAAACACGAGGGAGGCGAGAGAGTAAACGAGGAGGCAAAATCAAATCAAACACAAAGGATAACTATCAACACGTGCAAGAATATGTCAACCGGCAACATGCCCCGAGGGTAGCCTCCAAGTCGTCAAGTCCAAGCCAATATCAGTCTTGGTGAATCTATTTCTCTTATCGGCCGGTCCACGGCCTAGAACCAACTTGACAAGTCTATTTGAATCCCAATTGGAAAGAGTAGTTACAATAAGATGACTTGACCATCACCATCTCAATAGGGAGGAATTGGGGTTTCACATGGGGAAGGTTTGGATCATAGCTCAACAAGTTTATCTCAAATCTAGTAGTATAACTCTAACTCTGAGCATAGAGGGGCCTATTTATAGTCTTAATCAGGAAGGCATAACTTGAGGTGAGATAGTACTGAAGGGGCCTGCGGTAGTATCACACCTGGGAAGGTAGCGGTAGTACCGCTTGCACTGGCGGTAGTAGCGGTGGTCGCGCATGATTTTTATTTAGTTGTTTTGGCAAGTATTACCGGTTCGGTACCGGCTGCGTACCGCCGGGTACAGAGAGCAAATTGTGGGTTGGTGGTACTAGCCTGGTACTTCTAGCGGTAGTACAGGACTTGGGAGCCGGGCGATAGTATCACTCACGTGCAGCGGACAGCGGTAGTACCGGGATCTGTAACTTTCTCATCAGCTTCAGGGTCGCATGGGCTAGTATGCTTTATGGGATTTTGTTTTGTCTGCATCATCATATCATTCATCTCTTTGTCCATCATCCGGGCCTCATTAGAGATCTTCGTGGGGGTCGTATTAGATGAAATAACAATCCATTTAAAGGAGCGTCTAGGTCACACATAAAGAGTATCGAGTTCACCTTAATACTTATCATGTAGTGTTTTGGCTTGAGCTCGAGTAAGTTGTTTTCTCGATAGGCTTGTGGGTCTTGATATGATGGATAAGTCTGAAGTGCTTTTCTCATTAGGTTCGGGTAAAAAAAATCCCGTCCCAGAAGCCACAAACGGGTAGCTGAAAAAACCGGGATGCGTTTGCATCTGAAAAGAGTAAACTAGTGTTAGCCCGAAATGAATTTTACTCCCATTTACCTACTCCGTATAACAAAAGGCACGGCCCCATTCACAAATAGGAGTAACCCAATACTCAGCGATACCTGGACTTAGACAGTATTTCTTGCAAACTAGAGGATCAAAATAGAAGACCCACTAGAAGGGACAAAAAGACAAACGGAGCCGGAGAGAGAAGAAGCCGCGATCGAAAGTTCTAGTAGTAGAATGGAGGCGGGGGACATCGGCGCCGACGAGGGTGAGGGTTCCGGTGAGGAGGACGCCTTCCGCAGCGACATCGGCGCCGGAAGCGGCAACGGCAAGATCGAGGCTGAAGGCGCGCACGCCCTCGAGGTTTCCGTTGGCGACAGAGACCCCTGCAATGGGAACGACGCCGGCGCCGCCGCGCTCAAGGTTCCGGGAGGGGTCGTCTCAGGAATCGCGAAGGAAGACGCCGCCATGGGAGCTCAAGGTGCCAACGGCGCCAGTCCATCTCTCGGCGCCGACGAGTCGTCGGGTGGGTGACACTATCTGTGACCCCGAGAGCCACAGGAGCAGATTGTTCTGTAACAAACTAGAAGAACTGATTGAGTCGATGCAGCGAATGGAGGTGATAGAACTGAAGAAAAGAGAGGAAGATCTGCTGCGAATTCAGGAGGAATTGGATTGCAAACAAAATCAACTTCTCAAGAGTGAGCAGGACCAGAGGCTGGAACAAAAACTGTGGAAACTGTTGCAGTTTAAGGAGGAGCAGGCACTGAAAGAGATAGAGACCAAGACACTAAAGCAGATTCAGGTCACGCAGCAATTGGAGGTGACAATGAGCAGAAAAGTTAAAGAGCTATCACAAATTGAGGAGAAATTGGATAGAAAAGATAAGCAACTGACCAAGAACGAAAATGGATTCGGCCCGATTGGTGATCCCGGGAGAGAGAGAGCGATCGGCGATAGAAAAAAACCCTAGCGGCTCCCGCGTCGCTCCCGCGAGCGACCGGGAGCTCCTTGGCGGCGCTGCCTCCTCGCCCCTCCCCACCCTCTCCCCTCCTCCACGCCGCCGCCGGAGGGCGTCGCCAGGCAAAGCCTGTGCGGCGCCGGCGCCGGCGGGGCCCTTCTCCCTCGCTCGGTGGCGGCGGCGCGGGCCGCGGCGGCTGGTGGGGGCGTCGCGCTGGCGTGGGGCGCGACGGCGCGGCTTCTCAACAGCGGCGCGGAGGCTGCGCGTTCTCGGCGTGCTTGTGGAGGCGTCGTTGCCGTCCGGCGCGGCTACTGTTGCGGGCGACGCGAGCTCGGTCGTGCGTGGCTGGGAGGTGCAGAGGAGGTGACGGCGGCGCGACGAGCAGGCTCTTCGGCAGCTCCGTGGTGGTGGCGGCTCCTGGAGCGGAGGCGCGGCGGCGGCGGCTCAGGCCCGATCTGGGCCCATCTGGGCCCGATCTGGGAAAAGCGGGCTGCTTCGTTCCTTTGCAGGGCTGCTTCGTCTCGTCTGCGTGGAGACTCCTGGGAGCGGCTGATAGGGTGGTGCGGTGTGTGGCCGCCTCGATGCGGAAGGGGCAGGGGCCCCAACCCCTCGAGCTCTACTTCCCTCAGTCCAAATCTGCTACCGTGGTAGCCATGGGGCTGCTGGCGGTCGATTTGGGGTTGGAGGTCTTCTTCCTCGTCTGGTTCTCCTCAGCGATGCGCAGAGCTAGGAAGCCGGGGCGGCGGCCCTGGACGGAGGGAGTCCTTTGGTTGGCGGGCGTGCAAAGAACGCTGGTGCTGGCTGGTGTGCTTGGCCACGGGGGTGGCCGGGTGGCTGGCGAGCGACTTGCGAGGACGGCGGTCCTAGTGTCTCTTCGACGCTCGGCGCCCCGTGTAGAAGGCGGTGAGAGTTTGCCGAGGGGAAACCCTTCCCGGGTCTTCTCGGGATGCGGCGGCGACGTTCTCGAACGTCGTCACCTTCTTGGAGGCGTCGTAGCGGCCTCTCCCACCTTCTACGCTCCGGATGAAAATCCAAGATCCTAGGATCGGGCGGTGACGGCGCTTTGGCGTCGTGAGCTTCTTGAAGACATCGCCTTGGAGTCCTCTGCGGGTTGCTCTCCGGAGGTGTTCCCTCCGGCAAAGCTTGTGTCTTGTCCTGCTCTCTCGACGTTGTTTGGACCCTTGGTGTGCCTCAGCTGGTCGGTGCCCCTGATGGCTTTTCGGTTGAGGATGTGCAGGTCTCGGTGGTGTGCAGTGCGTGTTGGTGAGCCGGCCTGTGCCCTAGGGTGAGCTTCGGCCCGACGACTTTGCCCGTGTTGTCGGTGTGCAGGGTTTGTTGGTGTGCCGGTCTGACCTCGAGGGCGAGCTTCGGCCCAACACCTTTGCCCGCCAAGCTAGTTTGCAACCTCGTCGGAGTAGTTCTTAGGGGGCGCTTGCCCCACTGGTGGTTTCTTTGGTTGTCCTCTTGTGTGGAGTGTTTGCAGTTCGTTGATGTAAGCTGGGATCAGCAATGTGTATCCTTTCGCCGTTGTTGGCGTTATTAATTTAACGTTGGGCCTTTGGCCTTTAGTTTAAAAAAAAGAACGAAAATGAGCAGAGACTGAAAGAAAAAGAATGGAAGGTGTTGCAATGTAAGGAGGAACAGGCACTGAAAGAGAAAGGGATTGAGCTTTTCGAGAGTGAGAAGAAGCAGTCCTTAAAAGAGAAAAATCTGCTGCAGTTCGAGAAGGATTTGAGCACAAGAGCGAACGACCTTGCAATGGAAGATACAGAGCTTAAGATGAGGCAGGAGAAGCTAAACACAGCACTGAGCGAGTCAATGCAGATTCAGTCTAACCTTGTACAGAGAGAGAAGGAACTGAATAACAGGGAAAAGGAGCTGGAGATGAATATATACAATGTTCAAACAACTGATGCTGCTAAATTGGGACGCACCATTGGGATGAATAATTTACAAACACTGATGGGAAGAGACGAGGGAAGCGATCTCATTCTCCCTCTGGTCGCACTCGCACCAAAAGTTGAGGTAAATCCTAGTTGATTGTTTAATCTGATAATGGAGTGCATGCCTTTAACTAATGTTCATTTTCTTTGCTTCAACAGGAGGGCTGGAACAGGCGGCATATCTTGTATGATGCCATTTTCATGCTATTCTTACCTTTGGTTTTCTGCCTGCAAGGGTTGTTTGCTAGCATGCCTTCAGCTTCAGCTCCGTCCCACACAGTTCAGACATGCATCATCTATATCTGTGGGTTCATATGGATGTTTGCATGTTTAGGCGGTCTCCTTGGAATATTTAGCAAATGGCCAAAGGTTCAGCTTGTGTCTACACACGTTGGTCGACTTCTGTTCCTTGCGTTCTGCATTATGCAAGTTGTGGCCTTGTAGTTTTTGGTACCGCCAAGCATAGGCTCAAAAATTGCCGCTGGAATTTTGTGTGGTTCTGCTATATTAACACATATTGGTTGTTGGATCCAGGTAGTAGTGTTGATTTCCATGTCATGCACGATTAGTCATATTATAAGTTTTTAAGTAATAAGAATATGTCATTTGAATTGTAGGATTTAATTGAAAACCGCGAAAGCTGATGACTGTGACTGCGATATCCGCTGAAAGTAAGTATCAGAGGCTTCCCCTTTTTCTTCTTTCTGTTGAAACTTGGCCATTTATTTTCTCTAGAGAGTGTTATGTGATGTGCTAATTCTGGTGATGGACTATTGGTTTTCTCGAGACTGGATATTTTTACTATCCTTTTGTTGGTTGAATGAACCATGTTTGGCAAAATTTGTGTCTACATCATTAATATAATACTAGCTATCTTTAGCTGTAGTCTGATATTGCAGATGCCACAACTCATTTATGGTTGTTTCATTGAAAGGAATGCATAGCAAACAGATATTTGGAGCGAAGACTGCTAACTGATTAAGGGTAGTAAAAACTAGAATCAATGTTATCTTACTGGCAGTTACAGATCTCATTTGAACTAATGATTCTGCTGGGCTAGAAATTATAAGCACATTATGAGATTTACTTGGTTACCTAGTGGATGGTTTCGGTTTGGCTACTAGGAAAACACTTGAGCTCTGTATCCTTGAGAACTATAAATAAATCATTGCAATTTTCATAAATATAGTGGGTCTTATATTAAAGGTCAGCTTAGAACATGAAATCCTAATCTCAACTAGTGCTCAACATAATATTAGAAGTGTGTGTAGTATTATATTTCAGAACAGCAGTGAATAGCTTGTCTGATCAACATATGCTCTGTTCAAAGTACTACTTTGCCAAGTTCTAATTATCCGAGAAGGGTGATACAACTACACATTCATGAAGCATGTCATGTGTAGCGTGTCGGTAAACAACTGGAGGTATCATTTCAAATAATCTTTATCTTTTTTGCTGGAAGTAATTTTCAATAATCATCCGTGTGCAACACAGGAAAGACATTTCTTCTAAGGCCTCCTGTACATGGCATTGCAACACCCTGAAAACATCAGTAGCTCTGCATCAGTTTCAAGATCATGGCATTTATTTAGGATTTCTGGATATCCTTTAGAGAAAAAAATCTGGTTAAAGGCAAGTATCAGGTTATATACAAGCATAAACAAGAATTCTGTATTTATTATGTATTTCTGTTTGCTGCAGCACGGTGAACGAGTTGTAGGTTTTTATTTGATATTCTCTTTATCATATTGCTATGCAGAAATTAACCACGGTGGTCTGCATCAACTGTCAGTAGGAGGAAGAGAAGATTAAACCCACGGCAAAAAAGATTGACCCCATGTGGATGCATCATATACAGACGCATGCCAGTCCATCAGACATAGTGTCTCAGAGAGAGCGATTAACTCTATAATGATGTAAACCTTCGCCTTAGAAGCAGACAGCTTGTATGCGAACTTTTGTTGCTTGTTTGCTTTTATTAGCTGGCTATGTGTTTGTATGCTCTGGAAAGATTACTTGTTCTCAATGTTAGGCACGTGTGGACTGTTGCATCCCATAAGCTAGACGACGGTGACTAGATTGATGAACTTAATATGACAAGATGGCTTTTAGTTTTCTAGCTGATAATACCATCACCTTCTGTCTAACTTTGTTCCTTTATTTTCTGTTAGGATGATGTTTTTCTGCCACTTCGGAGCAAGAGTATGTTGGAATAGTAAGTAACCAAAAGACTGATGCATCTGATGCCATGTAATTTAAGGGTGATCGAGCTGAGAAGGTCGGTGTGATTGACAGCGAGTATGTTGTACATCAAGGGATACCATCATTAGGAGGACCATCACATACCAGCAAGGTCTGTTTGTCATCATATTTTTGAAACACATTATGAGTTGATATTCTGATGTAAACTGAAATTACAAAGAGAATAAGCATCTTTCATTTTACGATTTCATCTCTAAGATTACAAAATCGAAATGCAACCAACATACAGTTTGAATCTTTTAATATGAGTTCAGAGAGAAAGTTGCTTGCCAATGTGGATGGTGTTAAGAGTACTGATTCATGCGAAAACAAGAAACACTGCTAAAATATGAAGTAAATTTGGACTTACTGAATTGTGGTCACTGATGACCCTGTGCGAAGTAGGTGTGCTCTTCTATTGGGTTAATCTCCGCATGAATTCATGATTTAAGAAAAACAATGATCTAGGTGCTGCAGTTTGAAATGTTACCCTCTGATATGTAGCTCAATGTTTTTCGTAGTTATGCTGATGCCGTTGTGCAATTCTTAGGTGTCCTTTATTTGTTCAATCTGAATCACAGATCATTTATTAGCTGGAATCTGCATGATGTTTGTGTAGTCACAGTACTGATGTTATTTTATACTGGCCCTTCTGTCTTATTATCACCCCTTCTATTCGCAATATGTAGGTCTGGGCCATAATTCTATACCAGCCAATTATTGCTGGCGTGGGAGAGAACGATCAGCTTTCATGTGTACCATGGACTGCACCGGTACCACGTATAAGTTCTCGTCTTTCTGCCCACTTTGTGTGTATGTTATTTCTCAAAAGTCCAATTGTTTTGAATGTCTGCGTGCTATGTTTCATTCGCATACTTCCATGTATGTTGCTGATCTCCTACGGGCATGTATATCGTAGTGAAGAGTATTCTATTTATCAGTTTTGGCTCAGTCACAATCCTCACATGTATTTAGTCCTGGGTTAAGATTGATTATCTGTCAGTTATCATCCATTTGCTCACTATATCTATTAAGTTTACACTAAGAACTAAACATAGGGCAATGAATGAAAATTGTAAGGTGTATGACAATGCCTTTCATGATAAAACATGAATATTGAACCATGGCATTCAGAAAACACCAAACTATGGTATAAAATGCATTAAGAACAAATAAATGACTAAATGTTGGCCTATATATTACCAAATATATGATTTTGAAGGTTTATGTTGTTTTAGGGTTACCAGGAGCCGTACAAAGTTGTATTGTTACTGTAGACATTATGCCAATATCCATTCCCATGCGATATGTCGTATCATGGAACCACAGTGCTTTATGTTAAGTCTCTTGAAACATGATAATATTGATTCTTGTGAAGCATAATAGTGGCTTCTTACTTGGCTACTATATCTGTAGCAGGTAATCTGATAAAAAAATCTTCCTTTATGCAGGGAACGGGCAAAAGATTTTGTGGTTTGTGGCACTGCTTCAGAATCAGTATATGGTGCTTGTGAGGAGTCCATATATAAACCAGACATGGTTCGTTTACTTACTTGAGATATGTGTTACATCATGATGTGCGATATCATAGAACTAATCTCTTATGTAGTTCGTCCTACAGAATGCTATAGTAATTTTTGTTAGCGGGTCTTGCACAGTTAGTTTGACAAGTTTCTTTAAAAATTTAATTTGGTAAAGGAACTTGAAGAACTATTCGGGACAATCTCACAAGCAGTGTTGTCTTCTGTTGACTGATTGCCTGAGTGGCTGGGGAGGTTACGCTCTCACTGAGTAAGTTCCACATATGTGATATGTCTCAATCTCCTACATATTCTATACGAAAAGTATGCATGTGAGTATGTGAGCATCTATGTGCTGACGGAATACTTAGGTAATTCATTATTTGGGCACTTGGTGTGCAAAAGTCTACCTATGAAAGCTAACCCCATCAGCAAGTGTTTGATACGTGAACACCAGATTTACTGAACCAACACGGTTTTGTTATTACGCACCATGTGAAACCTTATTTTCCTGGTTTCAAACACTCGCTGAAGTTCAGGGGGGATTGCTCAAAGGGAAGAATGGACCGAGTGCGTAGCACCTGTAGCCCTAGATCACGTAGAAGATTGTTCCTTCATTCCACCTTAAACCCGTGTGATCCATCTATTTCACAGACTAAAGAACTTTAAGCATGAAAGATACATATGACTGATGGTTCTGTTTTCATTTGTAAATCTTCGAAACATGCGGTTTTTATTCAAATTACCCGGACATATCTGAGGCCAAGGTCAATACACATAGGAGCCACACTAAACCAAGTTTTACATCTTTCTGACCCGCAACCTTTCTTAGCTAAGATATGAGTAGCACCATTAGCAGAATGCCTTGCCCATTTGACGGAATATCGACCGAAGCATTGATTTGATCTCCCTGACCAGAGGTTCATGCATTGACCTGTACTTCTGAATATTAGTACAAGAGCCATGTTTGCAAAAATGGTGTTGTCAATGAAATTTTTTCATGCTGGTTCAGGAGGTTACTAATTCCAGGAGTATTTATTTTGATAATTTAAAGAAAGGAGTAGTTGTTGTTTAATGAATTCAATGGATCATCTAGATCACCATGCAATTGGAGTATTTGTCATGTTCAGATATTTGAACATGCACTTGGAGTAGTTGATTGACTAGTTGACTAGGGCATAGTAGGTTTTCACTTTTACATTAATGTTTTAGTGTAGACCATTAGACTACACTAAAATAAGAGTATAATTTTACATATGGACAGTTGAGAGCCAATCGTTGTCCAGCGCAAGTTTTGGTTTTGATTTTGAAAATGCCTTGATGCGCAGTTTACACCAAATTATGGTACTCCCTCCATCTCAGTTTATTAGGCACAATACCAAAATCAGGTTTTCTCAAGAGTTAGGCACAATTAGAATTAATGATCTCCTAGGAATGCTCTCAACCCCTTCCTATCCCCAATCTGCATGTCATTTAGCCAATGCTCCATTTAATGAGGTCAATGCATGCGCTTCTGATTGATCTTATTGGTCTTTCCTAATTAATTGCACGATTTGTAAGTAATTAACTCGGCCAATCCTCGCATGCCTAGGTCGCAGAGAAAGTCCAACTATGCCTAATAAACCGAGATGGAGGGAGTAGTTACTGCCTGAATGCTACTCCAAATTATGCTACTCCTCTGATCCGAATTAGTTGTCGTGAGTTGTATACCACAGTAATCTTTTAGGAAATTAATGATTCGTGACTTGTTGCCAACGAGATGAGTTGATGATTCGTGATTTGTTGCCAACGAGGATGAGTTGTCACATGGAAGCTGGAACCCGAACGGTTGCGTGAAACAAAAGCGTTTCAAATGAATTGTAGCCGGAATGGAAGTGATCGCGGGAAACTAACGCGAACCCCAAATCGGGGAATCGATCGATTTAGATCGAGACCCCCGCGAAATCTCAACTCTACTATGCTCTGCTCTCTCCCGCGAATCCAATCTCGCCTGAAAACCGCAATCTTTTCAACCGCCACCGCCATGCCGCATCACCGCCGCCGCAGTCATCTCCGCCGGTTCGTCTCCATGGCCGGCGGGGTTTCGGCGACCGCGCTGCTCCTGTTCGCCGGCAGCCGCGGGTCGCTCCCGCGTCCCATAGCCGATTCATGGCCGCTGCAGCCCTTCCCCCAGACCTACTTCTCCCCGCCGCCGCCGGAGCTGCTCCAGAGCTGGGAGCCCTCCTCCTTCCCGTGCAAGCTGTTTGTGGCGCCCCGACCTGACTGCTATACAGTGATGCTGAGTGTCACCGGTTAAGCGATACAACCGGAGGTTACAGGTTTACCAATCCCCGGCCAAAACCTTTGGCAGGCGTTGCTCGGAATTGATCACCGGCAACGCAACACCCCGATTGATGCCTTAACACAGGCTCAACTATCAAAGCATAATAGAGAGATCAAGACTTATGGAACAACTGGCACATCACAGACTCTACGACACAAATCATTATAGTTCAACTCTTATAATAGAGAAAGATAGCAAATGACAACCAGAGGTCACAGACCCAACATTACAACAAGCGGAAGCAAATTAGGTTGTTCTAAACAACAAGAACCAAATTATGGCCTAAGAGGCCTGCAGATAAACATCCAGCGCCAGCTGTTCCGGGATGTCCCAAGCTGCCACCTGGGAACCCCAGACTACTCGTCGACGCCCACAAAGAACCCACCTTCGAGGGCGGTGAAGTCCTCCTCTGAAACAAAACAAACGACGTTGAGTTCGACGAACTCGCAAGATTATATATAGAACTTTAGCTCGATGAGGCTGTCAAAGTTATATGGCTGTTGTGCATAAAGCTGGTTTTATTTATGAAAAACATAACTCAAAGGCATCGACTATTCAGAGTATTTTTAAAAAGGGGGTAAGAAGTAACTCATTTCTTTCATTCACTTTTCTCATCATCAACCACGATACCTGTTCATCAAAGGCACCTCCCCGAATCACCCTCGAGAAGCTCACCTTGCAATCTTGAAGTGGTACCTCTAGTACCTAGTTTTTAATCATTCCGTTAAAGTTATTCTATGATCTTATCGTCCTTTCCCAAGTCGTCCGTAACCGTGGACACGGCTTTTCGAAAAGATTTACCCTGCAGGGGTGTACAATGTTTGCCACGCGTACCGTCCGGCCCATTACCTGTACAATTTGCTCTCTTCCATGGAAAGCCGGCTGGGTGGGAGCGGTGTCGACTTCTCCCTCGTTAAGGACTTTCCAGGATCATCAGTGGCGGCAGGACAGCCAGTGCCTTCAACACCCGCCCCACGGCCACTTATTTTCCTAACACCACAATCATCATCCCAGTTCAACCACCATCATCACGTACGCGCAAATGGAAGCCTGAACTAGAGGACCCTGGCTAGCCCCGCTCGAGTTATTTAGTCTATGAGGGTTCCTGCAATTGCATAGCCTCACGCATGGTTGCACGCTCAGTCTTGGTTCGGGAGGTAAAGAACTCGCACCTAGGCGACGGGAACGAGACAAGGCACCACAACCACAGTGGCCTCTCATCCCCACCTTTAAGCATTTTATTATCCGTCACCACAATTTCTCCACCATCATTCTCATCTCATCACCTGTTTCCAGCATGAACCATCCATCGTATAGCTATGCAATTAACTAAGCATGGCTAAGCATCAACCTAGCATAGTAAGTATCTCGGTCAACAATACAAACCTATGGTTAATAGGAGGGGAACAGGTATTGGCATCAGAAAATTAATGCAACTATGGGATACTCTAATCCAATAAAATTGACATTTGGAACCGCATGCAATATTATAGTGGAGAAAATACTTGCGGAAAATAGGATAAGATATGCTCAGAGGGGGATTACGCTTGCCTTGTTGAGCGGAGGAGTCAAACTGCTCGTCGGAGTAATGATGCTCAACTCCGAACTCGTGATCTACCGGAGAGCAAACAACACCGGAAAGCAAAAACAACAATCAACACATGGCAATTGTGCAATGCATACAAAAATGATGATATGACCTTTTAAATGCACCCTAGAAGCATTGAACATGATCAACAAGTTAAATGGGGTCCCATTATATTTATGGCATTATTTGGAATAAACCCCATATTTAAACTTAGTGATTATAATTACTACTAGAGCACATTATTGTAATTGTGATCAATTATGCATGATGGTGATGATTCCGGATCACTCATGTTTTTCTGAGCATCTCGATATAAGGAACACATTTTTCGGAGGTCCCGATAAAAAGTTATTATATTTATAATTTTCTCTTTTAAATTTATAATTTTAATATTACTAGAAGCACCGTAACTCAATTGTGATCAAATATGCCTAATATTTAAATTAGAGGTTTAATCACAATTTTCTGGGCATTTTGGTGTATTACCCGCATTTTTCGGATACACCGATAAAAGTTATTAATTTTCTAACTTTCTTTTTTTAAAGTGACCATTTGATGATTTAATTAGCAACAATATGTAATTTATACATTTAGGGATACAAGGGTGAAAGGAAAAAAAATATTGCAAATTTTCTGGCCAGGCCGGAATTTCGGTCCAACAGGGGCTCACGGGCCGGAGTTTCCGGTCCAGCCATTTTGAGCCAGCGACGGCAGCCACTGGATCGAGTCCGGAGTGACCCCGGAGTCGGGCCGGAGTCTCCGGTCGGAAAAACTCGACACGAGAGAAAAAAGGCAGCCCACGCACGGGCACGAACGCGAGGCTACGGTGGCGAGCGCGCTCGCGAAGCAACGGCGGTGGCGACACAGAGCACGGGGAAGGTAGAGGGGAGAGGGCCAGCGAGGGCGACAGGCTCACCACGCGCACGTACGGGGCAGCGGGGACGGCGGAGGTGCGACGAACGCGGCGGTGCGGAGCTCGGCGATGCCGCGGCGTGGTCGGAGAGGATGATGACGGCGGCGGCGATTCGGGGCCTCCCGCTCCGATTCCTCTGGCGGAGATGAGCAGCACGGCGAGGCGGAGCGGCTGGTACTCCGCGATTTGAACGGGGAAGCTTCAGGCAGCGGCGACGAACGCGGCGGACCCGGCGGCCATGGCGGCTCGGTGGGGAGCACTGGGAGAGGAGGAAGAGATGGGAAACGGGGAGCAGCGCACGGTGGGGCTCGGGTGCGGCGTGCTCTCCTTGCAGTGGGGCAGCGAAGGGGCCCCGCGGCGAGCTCGGCGGCAAGCTGGTCCGGCGGCAGCGACGCGCGCGGTCGCTACAGCGACGAAGGAGATGATGGTTTTGCAATTAAGCCCCTGGAAGTTTTGAGTTCCTCACAGATCGGTCCTTTTTCCTTTTAAATTTAAAACCAGCACATTCCCTGATTTTATTTAGGCACCAAAACATTTTATAAAAATCTGCAAAAAATCCAGTAGCCTCCTACCAACAAGTAGAGCACCACAAAAATTGGCATTGCCAAATAAATTGTTTTGGACCACATTTGTTCATAGGTTCAAAATAGGGCATTTTGCTCAATTCAAAAAGGTTGCTCTTTTGGAAAATTAAAAGCAAGTGCACAATATTGTTTTGAAATCTTGGAACCTCCTTGACAAATATAGCATGTGAAAGTAATTTGATTAAGCGGGTTTGAATTCTCTCATTGATTTGAATTTGTAATTGAACAAGTTGGGCATTTGTTTTTAAATTGTGTCAAAACCATTTGTGTGTTGTTTAGCAAGTCAAATTTGGATGCCATGATGCAATGCAACACAAAAGCGAAAATTTTACTCGGTTTTAGGTTTTCGAACTTTGGGCTGTTACAACTCTACCCTCCTTAGAGGAATCTCGTCCCGAGATTCTTAGAGTAGGAAAGAGGGAAAGGTTACGAGGGTACTACACGTTCTTCTCGCTTCAGGTGGTGACCGAGGGCATCATGAAGATCTTCATTGGCTTCCCTTCGAGGTCACTAACAATGTACACCATAGGAAAGAAGGAAACCTCTCCGGAAGGATGGGTCTTTGTAAGGATACAACGACCGAGTACCTCCTAGTAAACTTAGGATGAGACTTCAAGCATCCCTGGAGTTGACAGTTAGGAGACACAAGCGTTTGACGGGAGATTGATAAGAGTTTCCAGTTGGTAGACAACTGTTTCCCAAATGATCAGAATATGAACTTTGCACAAGGCCTAGAATTTCTGAAGACGAAGGTTAAACAAAATTCCAACCGATGAAGAGGTAACTTGCACTAGTCGGCTTGAGTCGAACCTTCCTCGCGGAGGAGCATTCTAGATCACTGGAGAAGGATTGGAAAGCTAGACCGAGAGAACTTTAGAAACTCCGCAAACGTTAGTATCGGGGACACTTCATGATTTTCCATACATCGGGACAAACTTCTTGAGGATCACCAACTATCGTTCTGATTGAGAGTCAAATCTGGGAAGTGTAGAGATACTTCAGACTCAGCACCGGTAGGAATAGGAAGCTTTGCAATGCATACCAACGGATTACAATTGCTAGGACCCCAAGAGTTGGATTACAATGTCAAACTCCAAAGGAGGAACGAGATGGCGGAACTCGTGTATTAGCGCTTGTCAGAGGGCATCAGCACCTACTGGAATTACTCACGACAATGCACCATTTAGTCTCTGTTGGGGAAACACCAACTAAGACAAAAAGAAGTTCTCAAACTTCCTCTCTCTCTGGAACAATTCACTCAGCGGCTTGGATGCATAGATGAAATTCTCAAGGGATGGAGGTAACAACATACCATTCCGAGAATATTCTACACATGCACGATCGAGTTGAGATGATTTCGAGGAACCAGACAATTCACTCAGATCCACGGCGACATCTTTCAGCAATTGCACGTGAACCAGAGGAAATCACTTCTAACTTCCAGAACACACACCTTGTGACGACACAAAGTTAGTGCTAACAAGTTTCCAATGCTAACGCCCAATATCCAATATGAATCTCCTCAAATATGGAGAGAATAAGAAGGTAGTTGATGGGCTCAACAACAACTTATCCAGATACTCCAAGACGGTAGACTCATATGTCGCATGAACGGGCATAAGTATTGGTCAGACTAACACGTTCAGGTAGGTTGGTCTGAGTTTGATTTGACGATAGCCCAATTCAAATCAAAGATTTGTAGGGTAGCATATCCACAAAGGGGATACCACCTTGCTTCGACACGTAACACTAGACATCCCATTGAGAAGGAACTATATCAGATAGAGCTTTGGACTTTTAACTCTCCAAGTTGTTTAAGCTCAACCGAATAATTCAGGACATCCAGCATGATTTTCTTGGAGAAGGAGTTGTTCAGAGAACCAGCTTACTCATAAGCTCAACATCACGATCAGGTGACGACCTGGCGATACTTCTGGAAAGACCTCCAGAATATCACGATCCACATATAGGATATCACGACATACCGGTGGATCTTGAGTTCAAGAGAGGATCATGCCTTTCAAGACACAACGAGGTGGTCTTGGGAGCTTCGGCACAAACCTAGCTCTTTGACCGAGGGAGTGCATCAGAGCCAACTGACTTGGTAGCACTGTCAAGCTCAACTTATTGATTTGCTAACCAATCATGCTAAGGAGGGCAATGGATATCCCTGAATTTCCGCACAGTAAGAACTGCTAAGAATATCCGATAGCTACATTATTACTCACGTCTCATCACTCTGGAGTAATAAGTCACTCGGAGATCGGAGAGTAACAAAGTGTAAGAGCATCACTTCATCAAGAGATCATGATACTTAGCTCGATACCCTGATATCAAAGAGTGTGACACTCCAAGGTGGAGCAAAACAGAAGCTAAACAAGGCCCTTCTTCTGCAGATTACAATACTTTAACCTGGTCCGAGAAGTGGACAAGGTACAGAGTTATTTCTCCAAACAAGGCGAAGGGGAAAATCTTGACGGACCACAAGAGTAACTTGCATCGGAACATACCAACGCACGATAAAACTTTACTGTCCACTGACAGACAAGGTTGGAAGCAGATCAGAGTAACTAACATGCTCAGGAGAATCCCAAGATGTTGCAGATGCACCGGTTATTACTCAGTTGTGATAACCATGCCCCAAAAAGGGAGAGATGCAGCAGAGTCAAACAAAACTGTAGTAAGATTGTTGTTGATTCGTAGCTCACCCATAAGGACGCCGGAATCTTCTTCAGCTTCTTCAGCAGAGACGTGGTTCAGGCGACGACGCACAATAGGTCCAGCCTTGCCAGCTAGCGGGGCGGGGGCGCGTGCAGGAGTTCCCGTGAGAGTGCCTTCTGAGGGCACTCCCTGAAGTAGTGGCCAGCCTGACCACAGGTGTAGCAGATAAGTCCAGGTGGAGCAGGTAGCGGAGGACGATACCCACTTCCGCTCGACCCAAAGGTTGAAGTAGTGGGGCGCGTGGTGGCGTGCTGAGCAATCTTCTCTTGGGCATCCTTTACTGCGCCTACTATGAACTCCATAGAACAATTAGCCGGAAAATGATCATTTCCTTCGCATAGGTAGCAAGTGGCGCTAGCGGTTGGGCACTTGCCAAGTGGATGCTTGTTGAAACAATGTGGGCAACTGCCGGGGCATTGACTCGCCTGATGTCCACCCCTTCCGCACTGACTACATGCCTTTCCTTGTGGTAGTCCCCACTTTCCGGGGTACTTAAGGGGGCACTTCCAGGACGGATGTCCACGCTCCTTACAAGTGTAACACCTGCGTTTGTCTATAGCTTTCTTGGGCAAAACTTTAGATGTATGGGACTTCTCCCGATCAAAGGGTGTCGAGTGGGTCCCTGGGGTGGCTTCGATTTGGTAGAGCGGAGGACGTTGTGCCATTCTGTAGATTTGACAAGGACGCAGTTAGTATCCACCTCGGTATGGTTGGACATTAGCATTAGCGTACTCAAGTACTCAGACTAGGGACGATAATACTTTGTGCAACAACGAACAAAGAACCAACAAGATGGGACTTGGGTCGAAGATCAGCATCATGTACCAGTAGCGTGAGATTCAATGGCTAAGAAACCACGTGATTCACCCACACTATCCGGCACAATCCGGGACCTTATGTTCAAGTCCTTGGGTTAAAACCCGACAAATGAGCAATTGATTAGACTCGGTAGAAACATCTGAGTTGATTTCGGATTGTAACGCAGAGGGAGCAACTGGACACATAACACTAAAGGTCGAACCCACCCACGTTTCTAATCATTTTGAGTAACAGACGAGAAGCAAAACTTTTAACTCAAATCGAGGTAAGATTGCTCCGAGATTAGAGGGTAACCAGATAAGGAGTAAAAAGAATCCTAAGATGGTTTTCACAACTCATTTTTAGGTTAAAATATTTTCACAAACACTAGACTCAACGTCGACCAGTAGAAGGGTTTCCTACAGGCAGTACTGCTCTGATACCAACTTGTGGCGCCCCGACCTGACTGCTATACAGTGATGCTGAGTGTCACCGGTTAAGCGATACAACCGGAGGTTACGGGTTTACCAATCCCCGGCCAAAACCTTTGGCAGGCGTTGCTCGGAATTGATCACCGGCAACGCAACACCCGATTGATGCCTTAACACAGGCTCAACTATCAAAGCATAATAGAGAGATCAAGACTTGTGGAACAACTGGCACATCACAGACTCTACGACACAAATCATTATAGTTCAACTCTTATAATAGAGAAAGATAGCAAATGACAACCAGAGGTCACAGACCCAACATTACAACAAGCGGAAGCAAATTAGGTTGTTCTAAACAACAAGAACCAAATTATGGCCTAAGAGGCCTGCAGATAAACATCCAGCGCCAGCTGTTCCGGGATGTCCCAAGCTGCCACCTGGGAACCCCAGACTACTCGTCGACGTCCACAAAGAACCCACCTTCGAGGGCGGTGAAGTCCTCCTCTGAAACAAAACAAACGACGTTGAGTTCGACGAACTCGCAAGATTATATATAGAGCTTTAGCTCGATGAGGCTGTCAAAGTTATATGGCTGTTTTGCATAAAGCTGGTTTTATTTATGAAAAACATAACTCAAAGGCATCGACTATTCAGAGTATTTTTAAAAAGGGGGTAAGAAGTAACTCTTTCTTTCATTCACTTTCTCATCATCAACCACCATCATCAACCACGTACCTGTTCATCAAAGGCACCTCCCCGAATCACCCTCGAGGAAGCTCACCTTGCAATCTTGAAGTGGTACCTCTAGTACCCAGTTTTTAATCATTCCGTTAAAGTTATTCTATGATCTTATCGTCCTTTCCCAAGTCGTCCGTAACCGTGGACACGGCTTTTCGAAAAGATTTACCCTGCAGGGGTGTACAATGTTTGCCACGCGTACCGTCCGGCCCATTACCTGTACAATTAGCTCTCTTCCATGGAAAGCCGGCTGGGTGGGAGCGGTGTCGACTTCTCCCTCGTTAAGGACTTTCCAGGATCATCAGTGGCGGCAGGACAGCCAGTGCCTTCAACACCCGCCCCACGGCCACTTATTTTCCTAACACCACAATCCTCATCCCAGTTCAACCACCATCATCACGCACGCGCAAATGGAAGCCCGAACTAGAGGACCCTGGCTAGCCCCGCTCGAGTTATTTAGTCTATGAGGGTTCCTGCAATTGCATAGGCCTCACGCATGGTTGCACGCTCAGTCTTGGTTCGGGAGGTAAAGAACTCGCACCTAGGCGACGGGAACGAGACAAGGCACCACAACCACAGTGGCCTCTCATCCCCACCTTTAAGCATTTTATTATCCGTCACCACAATTTCTCCACCATCATTCTCATCTCATCACCTGTTTCCAGCATGAACCATCCATCGTATAGCTATGCAATTAACTAAGCATGGCTAAGCATCAACCTAGCATAGTAAGTATCTCGGTCAACAATACAAACCTATGGTTAATAGGAGGGGAACAGGTATTGGCATCGGAAATTAATGCAACTATGGGATACTCTAATCCAATAAAATTGACATTTGGAACCGCATGCAATATTATAGTGGAGAAAATACTTGCGGAAAATAGGATAAGATATGCTCAGAGGGGGATTACGCTTGCCTTGTTGAGCGGAGGAGTCAAACTGCTCGTCGGAGTAATGATGCTCAACTCCGAACTCGTGATCTACCGGAGAGCAAACAACACCGGAAAGCAAAAACAACATCAACACATGGCAATTGTGCAATGCATACAAAATGATGATATGACCTTTTAAATGCACCCTAGAAGCATTGAACATGATCAACAAGTTAAATGGGGTCCCCATTATATTTATGGCATTATTTGGAATAAACCCCATATTTAAACTTAGTGATTATAATTACTACTAGAGCACATTATTGTAATTGTGATCAATTATGCATGATGGTGATGATTCCGGATCACTCATGTTTTTCTAAGCATCTCGATATAAGGAACACATTTTTCGGAGGTCCCGATAAAAAGTTATTATATTTATAATTTTCTCTTTTAAATTTATAATTTTAATATTACTAGAAGCACCGTAACTCAATTGTGATCAAATATGCCTAATGTTTAAATTAGAGGTTTAATCACAATTTTCTAGGCATTTTGGTGTATTACCCGCATTTTTCGGATACACCGATAAAAGTTATTAATTTTCTAACTTTTTTTTTAAAGTGGCCATTTGATGATTCAATTAGCAACAATATGTAATTTATACATTTAGGGATACAAGGGTGAAAGGAAAAAAATATTGCAAATTTTCTGGCCAGGCCGGAATTTCCGGTCCAACAGGGGCTCACGGGCCGGAGTTTCCGGTCCAGCCAGTTTGAGCCAGCGACGGGAGCCACTGGATCGAGTCCGGAGTGACCCCGGAGTCGGGCCGGAGTCTCCGGTCGGAAAATACTCGACACGTGAGAAAAAAGGCAGCCCACGCACGGGCATGAACGCGAGGCTACGGTGGCGAGCGCGCTCGCGAAACAACGGCGGCGGTGACACAGAGCACGGGGAAGGTATAGGGGAGAGGGCCAGCGAGGGCGGCAGGCTCACCACACGCACGTACGGGGCAGCGGGGACGGCGGAGGTGCGACGAACGCGGCGGTGCGGAGCTCGGCGATGCCGCGGCGTGGTCGGAGAGGATGATGACGGCGGCGGCGATTCGGGGCCTCCCGCTCCGATTCCTCTGGCGGAGATGAGCAGCACGGCGAGGCGGAGCGGCTGGTACTCCGCGATTTGAACGGGGAAGCTTCAGGCGGCGGCGACGAACGCGGCGAACCCGGCGGCCATGGCGGCTCGGTGGGGAGCACAGGGAGAGGAGTAAGAGATGAGAAACGGGGAGCAGCGCACGGTGGGGCTCGGGTGCGGCGTGCTCTCCTTGCAGTGGGGCAGCGAAGGGGCCCCGCGGCGAGCTCGGCGGCGAGCTGGTCCGGCGGCAGCGACGCGCGCGGTCGCTACAGCGACGAAGGAGATGATGGTTTTGCAATTAAGCCCCTGGAAGTTTTGAGTTCCTCACAGATCGGTCCTTTTTCCTTTTAAATTTAAAACCAGCACATTCCCTGGTTTTATTTAGGCACCAAAACATTTTATAAAAATCTGGAAAAAATTCCAGTAGCCTCCTACCAACAAGTAGAAGCACCACAAAAATTGGCATTGCCAAATAAATTGTTTTGGACCACATTTGTTCATAGGTTCAAAATAGGGCATTTTGCTCAATTCAAAAAGGTTGCTCTTTTGGAAAATTAAAAGCAAGTGCACAATATTGTTTTGAAATCTTGGAACCTCCTTGACAAATATAGCATGTCAAAGTAATTTGATTAAGCGAGTTTGAATTCTCTCATTGATTTGAATTTGTAATTGAACAAGTTGGGCATTTGTTTTTAAATTGTGCCAAAACCATTTGTGTGTTGTTTAGCAAGTCAAATTTGGATGCCATGATGCAATGCAACACAAAAGCGAAAATTTTACTCGGGTTTTAGGTTTTCGAACTTTGGGCTGTTACACTGTTCCCCGTCCGCCAGCAATCCCCGCCGCCGCAGCTCCAACATGATGATGCCGTCTTGCTCCCGGACGACGAGGTTCTCGTCCTCGCCGCCGAGCCTGCCGTGGGGAACGCGATGTGCGTCTTCCACGGCGGGGTCTCGTCCCAGGCGCGGGCGCTCGGGAGGCTGCCGGGCCCCGGCCGCCACGCATACCTCTGCCTCGTTCCCATCTCTGTGCAGCAGCCGCTACAAGCGCCAAGTCTGATCCCCTCCTCAGCTGCCGCTCCACCTCTCCCTGCCCCCGCCGCACCTGCCCCGGCCCAGCTTGCCGCCGCTGATCTGCTGCTGAATTGGAATGACACCAGCCTGGTCTTCGACTCAGCCCTCCTGGAAGGAGGAGGTGATCTACTGGTCTTTGTCAAAGGCCGCCACCGCCAAGGTGTCAACACAACACCTTCTCAAGTCCACTGCCTCTACAGCGGCGCCACCGCCGATGCTGCATGGTCGCCTCCTTCCGGCGATCACCGCAGCACAGCAGCTCATCAGGTGCCCACTCCTCCCACTTCCCTACACTCTGGCCGCATCACGGTAGTTGTCAAAGACAACGAGCCATTGCCTTCCCTTGCATCCTTTAGCTCTCGACTCTCCATGCCTAGCGAAAAGTATAAGCTAATATGTCGTGCACGATGGTCCGCAATGTTGCGAAGTTTTTGCCCGAATGGGTTCGATACCATGCGGCAATAGGGCTCGACAAATTTTTCATCTACGACAACGGCAGCGAGGACGACCTCGCAGACCAGGTGGGTCTTTTGCAAGACGATGGCTTCGGTATCATCACCGTGGCTTGGCCATGGGTCAAGACCCAAGAAGTCGGGCTGTCCCATTGCGCGGCCATCGGTCGGTCTTCCTGCCACTGGATGGCTTTCATGGACGTTGATGAATTCATCTTATCCGACGAGCAGGCGGCGGATCCCCGCTGGGATCCGGCGAACCACGCCTTCTGGACGGAGTTCTTCCGCCAGCGCCACGCCCGCAAGCTGGCCGACGAAGGCCACAACGGCCCGGTGGAAGGCCGCAAGAACGCCAAGGGCCGCAAGAGGTGGCGGGGCGCTCCAGGATGCACGCTCGCATTCGTCCTCGAGCACATCCACGCCGGCAACAGGCCGCGGCTGACGATGCCGCCGCGCACGCCGTCGTGGATGCCCCAGAGGATGTGCGGCACTTCCTCGTCCTCCTCCTCCGGCGCGCGATCGGCGTCGTCCGCGCCTCCTGCTCGTGCTGGCCCGGAGTCGCCGCCGCCCATCCTCAACTCCGGCCGGTGTGCACCCAACCGCAGCGGCAGCCTCTGCATCAACGAGCGCCGCCTCGTCAAGCCCAAGACGGAGGGCAAGAAGAAGGCGCCGGAGTGGCAGGCGCCGCCCGACTACGTCAGGGCGGCCGCCAATATGGCGGCGCCGGAGGACGTGGAGGACTTCCCCGGCCTGAACCTCGCCATCGCCGCATCCATCGACGACGTCCCTCCGGCGCCAGACGACGTCGCCGACGCCTGGTCAGCGAGGGAGCACGAGGCAGAGCAGATCCAGCGCCAGCAGCGCATCCTGGAGGAGTTGGAGCGACGGTGCGCGGAGGAGCATTGCGCGGCAGCGTAGGGGCAGGGCGCGGCTCCTCGCCGTCGCATTCCACCTCCGCCACCGCCCCCGGAGTACTAGATCCTCGACCCCAGCGATGAGGATGAGGACGCCCCCAGCGCGCTCGGGCCGAGCAGGTGGCACGACGGAGACGACGGCCAAGGCCCCAGCCACCCGCCGGAGACTCCGACGACGGCGACGGCGACGGCGGCGACTACACCGTCTTCTACGGCCAACTGGGCATGTAGAACGGCGTGTAGATCGCCAAGTTATATTTTACTAAGTTTTTATTTTATGTTCAACTATGTAATCGGCGAATTTCGCCCATATATTAATGAAATTCGCCTAAATTAGCTAAATTTCTCCCAATTTTAGTTTTTGAATTTTTTGGCCCAAATGTTGGGTTTGGGCACGGCTGGGAAAACGCCGACCCAGCGCGTCAAATAGCGCCGTTGCCCCCAGGCGGCCCAAAATAGCGCCGTTTTTTAGCCTGGGGCGAACGGCTGGAGATGCCCTTAACACCATCAGCCGATAGGGAAGCGGTAGTGGCCAGAGTCGGCGGAGATGTACATTTTCGTGCATGGCGCGGACTCCTCGCCGACCTTCGCCTGGCACTCGAACACGACTTCGTCAGGCCCGTTCCCGGCGGTCCTGTCGGTTGGCACCCGTATGGACACGTTGAACGCCGCCTCCCCTCGCCGAAGCTCCTCCCGGAGCTGGCCCCGCAGGAACTCCGGGATCTTGACGTCGATGCCCCGCAGGAACTCCAGGATCTTGACGTCGATGCCCACGCCACGGGCGGCGCTTCTGCGGCGCCGGCCGGTGGCTCCGTCCACACAGAACTCCGGTACGGGGCCCCGGCCGAGGACGGAACCATGGTAATCCAGAGGCCGCCCTGTGGCCGACGCACGCGTCGCGACGCCCGGTGCACTCGTCGATCCTCAAGGTGAGGTTGAACAACGCTATTGTCACCATCTGGTACGTTGTGAGACCGTGGCGCTGCGCCATAGCCAAGGGTTTTGGTGATGTTTGTCGAATTATTATGACAAGTAGCAGGTACGTGTAAGATTTGTTTTTTTAGATCGATGATGCCGCCGACGTTTAAGTTCCTCTCCGATTCTGAATCCGCATATAATCCTACGTATTTCTTTTACAATTGCAAGCCGAAACCCGGCCCCTCTCCCCCTCTACACGAAAGAATTACGAAGACAGCAAGCCAGCCAACGGGGACTTCTTCGACTAGTGTACCTTCTCTCGCAAAGTTCAGGTCTTGTTTTTTTTTTTCTCGACCGAGATATTTAGAATTATGGCACTACCAGAATTACTCCAACAAGTGAAATATCTATGGCTGGTCTCGCAAGCTTTGCCAATACCCACAAAGAATTCTCGGGATGAGCGAGACATGTGCAAATCTCGAAAATATATTCCTTCCTAACCATTTCATGGCCAAGAGCTCGGATTCAGAGAATGCATAGACTGACAGACTCATTTGTGATTTCGGCCGCTTTCTCTTCTTCTATTCCTCCAACTCCTTCGAGGTAAACATCAAATGATGTTCTCGATCTCATCATCTTCAAACAAATCGTCCAAAACCATCCAACGACAACGAATCCTTGGGAAAGACCTCCATGAACTCATCTACTACCTCTGGTCCGAAAAATACAAGTGTACATGTTACGTTGTCTACTTACAACAATTTTAACGGATCGGAGGGAGCACATAATTTACAATTCCTACATACAACAAATATGATGTGCACCCGATAGATTACCTTAGGAAAAAGTGCCTTCGAAAAGTGAACTGTAATATGAAGCTCCATGCTACAATAATCAATTGTGCCAAGAAGTGAACTTCAATCAAAACAGAGGGTAGTGGGAGCGACCTCACAATGCAGAGCCGCGGTAAACCCAGACAGTAACAGGATAGGGTAGTGGCAGCGGGAAGTCAGCAAAGTAACAGGATAGGGTAGTGGCGGCAGAAATGAAATGCACTCACACTCATATGCACCCCTTCCACGTTTTCGACCTGCCGAATTTTGCAGAACAATCCCAAACATTCAGGACAGAATCATTAGATATCAAAAGATACCCATGGCAGAATCAAACAAGTACCCTGCTGTCAAATATTCGGTATCTACATCAGTAAGGTTAGGGTTTTTTTTTTTTTTTTTGCATGGTATCACAAGGTTCAATCTCATTGGCAGATTCTACACGCATGCTTCAGTCACTTTCCTGAGAGTAGAACACCTTCTTCAGAGCACGGGGCAAGTTCAGGACAATCTCCGCGTATGCTGAACACAGATAAAATTTAGGGAGCAACAGTACAAATTAGAACAAGCTCAGCGCAGAGTCATATGCTTCAGCACAAAGGGGAAGGGCAATGGTTAAGATAGGAGAAACCTTCTGGTAAACTCAAGGTCTTCAACGCATCCTCGGCATAGGGAAGGCGAAATGGTACAGGTTGAGCAGTCGCTCCGCTACTTGAACGGCGGTTTGCTGCATATATTCTCTTTGAAGAGCGAAGCGGCCAAGCCAAGACCCTCGCCTGACTGGGCCAGGTCAAAATTAGATCTGAATATCGGATACTCACTGTAACCTTGCTGCTCAAGTCACACAGGAGTGGAAATTTCAGTCTCCAGATTAGTATAAAGGACAGCACTGCACGGATTAGTATATCTGGAACCAACCGTAGAGTTTGTCCTTACCATTCGAAATCTTCTAATACAAACTCTATCAAATTATAAGAAAGACTGCAGAACAATTCTCCAATTTGGTTCCCATAGAGCTCCTTGATAAGATGAACCTTGAACATGAATTCAATTTTAAATATTAGAATCAACACATTGTTGTAAAAGAGAATACACTGGACAATATATATGGCCTATCTATCTCATAATTTTACTTTCAGGTAGTTACCAAACACTTAACCAGAAAACTCTAGTCTCAATGCAGATCAACCAATGACACTGGGGATGTGGTTGTTGCAGCGTGTAGACATCTGAGGTTTTGCGAGGATGCTTTGGAAGCGGAGCTGGCGGCAATCGAGGAAGGGCTAACCTTAGCCACACATTGGTCTTCAAATTCCATTATTCTTGAGACTGATTGTGCGGATGCAATCTCCTTACTCCATGAAAGCTCTCCCAACATGTCACGCCACGCTATGAAGATTGGTACCATCCGGAGAATGATTCGTGAAAGAGAGATCGAAGTTAAGAAGGTGAGCCGTGATGCGAACTGGGCAAGTCACGGCTTAGCGAAGATGGGTAGGATCGGAGGAAGAACCGAAGTCTGGCTGCATTCTGCTCCTGCTGAGATCGCTGAGGAGCTGATGGCCGACCGTACCCATTAATTTTTTCTCTCTTTCCATAGCAAAAAAAAAAAAAAACCAAGTCACAGAGTATCTCCTATGTCGAAACAAAAAAGGGTGGGGTCACCTATATAATTTTGCAGTCAAAGTTAACACTGATAATGAAAAAATCTCAAAGTGAACCAGAAATCAAATGTGTAATTCGAATAACTTAATTGTGCCAAATAAAAATAGTTTTTCAAGTATTTGCACCGAATGATTGATCTCACACATATACACGTCAATCAACATCCTAGAAATCAAAACACAATGTCAAATACATGGAGAATAAATTAAGGTAGGTAATATGAGATTTCACAAATTGTTTTGTGTAAAATAAACTTCACTGTGATCTATGCAAAGGTCATAAAGGATGCAAAGGCTACAAAAATATAACTGTTTCCAATTTCAAATAAGTAAAACCATAGATATCAAATAGTTTATTCGCCATAATTTGAAATCGAACTTAACTATTATAATGTGTATTAAGTTAAATTTGTAATTCGTTGTATTGAAACATGAAGTAGTCAAATGTTTTTTTATGCTAGAGTAGAAGAAATGTAACACGACTTCACTATGCATCAGTGTTACCTGATCTCTGTAACCAAATTTAACTTGATCTCTTGTAGGACAAATGCTTACCGAACAATAATAGATATAAAGTACATAGTAATTTCCAGCTCTAATAGAAAGAATATGGATATGACATAAGTTTTTTTCACAGCCCATAAACGCAAATGTGTCCAAGATCTATTATTAATCAACATGAGAACTTAGCTAGTATAACCCTATAATTCAAGCATAGACATATAAGGTTGTGCTACCTGATTTCTTATATTTTACATTAGGTGGCATAATCAAAGGGAGCTAGTGCAATATTATGAAACTGACCTGCTCTCTCCTGTCAATATAAGACTGTAAAATTTCTTCAAGGTGATCAATAAACTTCTGCAGGGAACAGGAGTCATGTAAGTAGACAGAACTATAGGAATCGTAATTGAACGGTAAAAGCAAGTGCCCCATGAAGAAACTTTACTATGGCATTAGATGACAGGTGATCACTTTCTACTTCTCGTATCGGCAGAAAGAAAGGTAAGGTGTGTTCAGTCACAGTCATCTTTTCAAGGAATGACTTGCTCTCCAGAACACAATGATAAATTTCACAAGGCTCTCCTGCAAAATATTAATGTGTTTGTTATTTACTGGAGAAAAACATGTGTAGTTAACATGTTCCTCTCTTCTTTCTTTTGAGATAACTTACTATGCTTATGTTGGACTAGTATTCAGAATGCTAGGGCTTGCATGATGAAATAAGTATGATTTGGTTGAAACACACTAATTGTAGCTAATAACTAACTGGTGTTAACTGTCTACTTCGTAAAACAGAGCTTCTGACTATCTTACTATCTTACACACAGCTCTGTATGGTACAGATCAGACAGTTCATGAAAATTAGAAAATGTTAAGTGTAATCACCAGCGAAGAATGTCTCATATTGTATACCAATTCTGGCACCATCCAAACAATAGATAACCTATGAAAGAGAAAAAAATAGTTTTGTTATGGCAGATTAACTTACAAAAAAAAATGAAGGTAATGGAATAGGCGTTACTTGGATCTAGCATGCCAAGTCATGAACAGAATTTTATTCTAAGATAATAATCTAATGACATTTTGCAAAGTAGATATAACATGGTCTGTATGCTAAATTTTGTTTTCTGTGCTCACCGGTATGGTTGTAGCAATCCTAGGTACAGAACAAGAATGATAAATTGTGACACTAACACAAAGCCATTAGCAGCAACAGAGAAAATATTGACCACCAATGATAAACTACAGCATAAACCGCAGTCTTTATGGTGGCCAGCTAAAGAACTCGATGGTGAACAAACGACACTACTGTAGACTCTAAAGAACAAGGTTACCTTATTTCTAATTCTATAAGTTGTCCTTGATTGAAATTGACGGTCTGCTGGAACATTTGCTTGGTTCACCATTGCCTTCCTTTCAACCTCCATATGGACCTGGTCTAGGAAAGAAAGCGAACTCATCAAAAACTCAAAATGCATAGAGCAAACAGTCTATTTCATGTGCAATAAATATGGAAATAATAGGGTGCTTCAGGTTAAGAACCTTCTCACGGATAGTTGCCAGCAAACCATCATTCCACTGCTCATCATCTATTGAAATCTCTACAAGATGCAAAAGCCTAAGTGTAAGCAATAAAGCTGTAGGATAGAATTTGATTAAAATTATACTGCTAGACCATGAGAAAACTAAATATGAGCCATACTGGCTGTAACGACCCAATCTATAAATATGACAATATTTCCGAGATCTATAAGAAAAAACAGTAAAGAAAGAAACTGCCGCATTATCCATAAGTACTACTGAAAATTTTGTAACGAGCTCTTCTAATTGGCAAGAAGGGGAGCCTTGGCGCAGCGGTAAAAGCTGCTGCCTTGTGACCGTGAGGTCACGGGTTCAAGTCCTGGAAACAGCCTCTTGCAGAAATGCAGGGAAAGGCTGCGTACTAAAGACCCAAAGTGGTCGGACCCTTCCCCGGACCCTGCGCAAGCGGGAGCTACTGCACCGGGGCTGCCCTTTTTTTTCTTCTAATTGGCATGTGCATGCGTGTCATGTGGCAATCAAGAAACAAGGCGACAGTGTGAAAAGCAGCGTACCATGCATATGGAAGTGTGAAATGATCAATCACACAAATATGTCTGATGTGCTTGATGTGGAACAATAAACTCGTAGTCATAACCATCAATCTACCACTTGCAATGAAGGTTTTTGGTTCGTGTTAACGGCCAATATAGTTTAGATTTTTGTAGTGAAGTAGAGCTATGTATCTCGGTATATCTGTGTAGTTCCAGGTCAAACACCAACCAAACCAACTCACTATGCTATGCATTTAGTAAATAGCTAGGTTATTTAAGTTTCTGTGAGTGCACACCAAAGTGCTCCATTTTCCACCACATAATGAACTAGTTCATGTCTAGTTGAGATCTAGGACTATATCTGTCCCTAAGAGCTACAGATCCAAACCCACAAGCTCAAAAATGTTCAAAGCGCCCCTAGAGGCCTCGAATGCTATCTAGTGAAGCACGCTTGCATTTTTTCAACAAAGCCTCAACAAGAAAACCTAGAGAGATCAAAATTAATAATTCAGGGGGTAATGTAATGTGTCATGAAAACCTAGAGAGATCAAAATCACATCAGGTTTTACAGACGGTAAATCTTAACACCGCTGTTGAACTTAAATGGATTGACTACCACCAAAGTTATGCATAACCACACAAGAAAATCTGAAGAACCACGGGATTGTGAGAACTGGGGGAACAAACCCCACCTTGCTAATAAAATTCCTAAGAGAACAGTAGGAGAAATCAGTTAAATATAAAGGTAAGTTTTATTGTGCTGCTTCAAATGTGCATCGCAGACTCGACGCAGCTGCTTCAAGCCAGAGAAAAAAGGCAAGGGTAGCAAGAGTGTAACTTGAAGATCTTAATGGTACTATGCCTAATCCAAGATCCAAGAACAGTACACTATTTTAGGAGAACACGAGGACCCCAGCTCACCTTTCGTAAGACTACACAGAGATCACATGTGGAGCACCCCTCGTAGCTTAGGTTTGATCACATTGGTGGACAGTACAAATACAAGTTTGACCAAGACACTAAGAGAGAACAAATAGCACACCCAATGATCAGGAGACAGGGTGAAAGTGCTTCCTATGGCTGTAAATTACAGAGACCATTAAAATCACTGACAGGTGACTTTAGTTGGAAATATAAGGATAATACTCAAAATCATGTGAGAACATGAAAGTCAAAACCTCGTTAAGTTCCAAGATTTAAAGGTTTGAACTCGAAATAATCATCAAATGATATGTGGGTATGTTTTTCCAGAATTGTGCAGCCTTTGTATGGGCTAGCAGCTAAGTTATCTCTGCATTTAGTTTGGAAAATGACAACTAGTTGACCTACGCATCGAAACTTGTAAAGTAAGCAAAGGCTCCTGATAAGTGAACTTCAGTTACAGAAAAACTGCAAATGGAGATAGTAAACAGGTATGTTCCACATATAATTGGTACTGGGAATTGCTGGCAATCTTACATTATTTATAAAGAAGGTAAACCATAAACATCAATGTTGGTGAAGCCAACAGTACCTTCAGTTTGTGCAACTCGTGCAGCCTCGAATTCTCTCTGTAGACGCTCAAAAATCAGCTTATCAGAATCCCTAAAACAATATGCTGAAATGTAAAATACTTTTACTAGCAATGGATTCACACTTTGCTGTAAAAAAAAGCAATGCATTCACACATTTAAAGATAACATGTGCATAGAATGGTATCAGACAACCATTTATGGAAAAAACATGCAGATATCTAATAGGAAGGCCACTGATTTTTTGGGAAAGATCATGTAGGATATGACCCGAATATGGTAGAATAAATGATAATAACAATCGCAGTGATATGGAGATCAGAGCTGCCATGTTTAATCGAAATATCAAACAGGAAGCAATAGCAGCTTTCTGCAGAAGATTTATTCCTTGGGCTAGTACCAACAACATCAGAGGTGACTGAAGTTGCCAGACTACGAAATGTATGTGGATCAAAATTTCAGAGGACCGATCCTAAACATACGATACGATTATGTGGGATCATAACAAGTTTATTAGCATATTGACTATTGAAAATTCAAGTTAATATTAGTTCTAGCAATATTTTAGCTCTTTAAGAAAATTAAATATAAAACTATCATATAGATACTAGATCACTAATGATTATTTTTATGGAAAAGTGAACCAAATAAAATATCAAAAGGTAAGTTCAGTTGAGTGTGATGTTAACAAATGCACCCGCATTTACAAAAGATAAGCTATATTGAATAATACCAAATTAAACTTAAAGAACATATTTGAAAACACACTCTATCTAATATATGTGTTCATAAAAATCTGGTGAAATCGTTATTCAGCAATTTTACAGCAGGCGTACATTAACATTGCATTAGAGAACAGGCTCATTTATAGAACTCAGCACTCAGCGGCAATGTCCTTTCTGAACCTTTTGGTAGTTCTAGATCGGTTACTTCAATTTCATTTGTTTGAAACATATTCTCTTCTGTATCGAGCTCCAAAAGGAGAAGATGACAGATTCATTTACATATGTTTACTGAAGATAAAATTTAGCTCCTCCCTTTCCTTTTGCATGTATCATTTTGTCAAGCACAATTATTTGCTTCCATTTTAGCACAACGATAGAAAGTTCAACAGTAAGGATCAATCAGAGAATTCAATGCAGTTGCAGAGATATTTGCGGTGTAATTTTCCAGCGACAAAAAGGGCCAGCAAATTATAATTGTTTCCACATCTAAATTAAATGAAAGCTATACAAGGATGGCTCACAATCTCACCCAGTGGAAACTGCTGAAAAGGTTAAAGCTCTGATGAAGTATCATGAAAAAGGAACCATCAGTAGGCGGATAATTAGAGTTAGAACAGAGTTCTTGAAATTTTTCGTATGCAAATATTAAATGAGTTGTACATAATTTATCATTAACCAATAAACACTCAGTTGGCCAGCTGAGTCTACATCCTACAAGTGATCAGAATTCAGAAGTTGGGACCAAAAGAAAAGGAACATAGAAAGGAGTACCGCGAGAGGCGCTCTTTCAGATCTTCATGCCTTTTGAGAAGATTTGACACTGCCAAACAAAACGTAAAATATGGCTAAGATAGTAGGGAACGGTGCTTCGTGGAATCAATAAGCATGTAGGTGAGGGGTAGAAGGTTCCCCAAGAGTACAAATAATATGTACAACTACTGAAAAAGAAAGGTTATTACGCCGTGCACGTGTGGTCTCAAGTTTTGCATCTTCATCTCTTACATAAGTCTGCAGTTGATGGAAGGAGAGGGGAAAGACATCTTAACAGTAGCCAAAACATACACCCAAAGACTTATAAAACCATCCATATGCAAATGATAGCATACCAGTTCTGATAATGAGTGTTGACGCCTCCTTAGTTGATCAACATGCTGCAATATACAAAAAAAATCATTAAACTGGATGAATTGGAAAAGCTGAGTTCCTGGTGCATTAACTTAATGTTTTGGCTGTTTAGGAGAAACAACTTCCTTGCAGCTTCAAGTTGTATGTATGTTCTATAAAATAAAATGTGCATGTTATGCCTAAGGTAACCAGATAAGCATAAGGATCTTAGTAATATAACAGTAGGGATTAATTGGTATTTGTTAGGGGATATGTTCTGGTATTTTCCATATTTACATGGAGGATTTCCGCCACATAACGAGCACTGCCACATCTACAAGTTAATTTACTTCTCATGGTCTAGGTTGGTGGCAGTTTATCGTAGTACACAAGCGTGCATTACGAATAGTTAGACACTGAACTTCACTCAACAAACTTGGATGTTACAAAAACAATGGTTTTAAGAAACTTTAGACCTGTTTTGTTTGCGCCTAATGTCCTAGAAGCTCAACACCAAGTACAAGGATCTGTTACTCAAATAATCATACATACTATTCAGAGAATGGAACTAACATTTGGTTAAGCCCCACGTCTGCTGAAAGTCAGGCAGCTCAGCAGCGGTAGGCACAAAATTAAGTGAAGAGTTTATTCATGTTCCAAACGAACAGTTTTATTTCGGCAGGAACTCCAAAGGAAAACCAAGATTGTGTGTTTATAATGTTTAAAGACGCCAATACGGCGCAACGCGATGGAAAGTTGCCACGTGGCAACGTGAACAATCTGGCAACTCACATCCACCGTTGCTTCCAAAGATTGGACGGCTAGCAACTTTCCGTGCAAGGATACCAAATTCTCACGTTCGCTCTTTTTAAATTCGTTGTTTAATGCCTATTATGAACAGAACATGCTTCCATGGAACAAACAAGTTTGAATCTAACTGTAACACATTTCACCGGATCATTGGTCAGCATCTAAAACTGAAACACTAAGCATGTTGTATGAAGATGAAAAAACACGAAAAATGTAAGGTGAAGACTTCTGATCACCTCCACCTTGCCCATCTTCTGGCGGTGGTGGCGGCGATGGCACCCATGGGTGTCATTCCCTTCCTTGGAGGCGTCGCCGAGTTGTGTCGACACTTCCCTCGCCCTCTCACGGGTGGTTGAGGTTTCCGGGTGAAAGCCTAGATTCGGTTGTCCCTCTGTTGGGAGCATCGCGTTTGGAGACACGGCATGTTCCTTGTTACTTTCCTCCGGTGCTTGTCGCTGCCCAAGGTTGACGTTTCAGAGGCGCAATGCACGCGAGTCCAAGAAGGTGCCTCTCGAGGAACCGACCAAGTCCCACCATCCTAAGAAGCACGGACACGGGGACGGAAAGACGGGGATACGCATACGGGGATACGGGATACGGCATTTTCCAAAAACAGCCATTCGGGGATACAGCCAGTATATATAAAATAAACCCTCAATAAACCATTACATTTTTTAAGGGGACTCAATGAACCATTACATAGCCCATTACACAGCAAACCGAGCGAAGTTGCACATTACATAGCCCATTACACAGCAAACAGAGCAAAGTTGTCAGGCCGGCCAGGCCCAGCACGGCCCATCTAACTGCTCCCAACTCACCCCTCAATAAACCTAGCACCCATGACGTGAATCCTCCTCTCCTAGCGCCGCCAGCCTCCTCTCCTTTCCTCGCTGCATTTCCCCTCGATCCACCTCCTTTCTCTGCGCCGGCGGTCCTCTCATGTGCTCTCTCCCTTGCCTCTCCTCCTGGGCTCTCTCCCTTTCCTCTCCTCCTGACCTCCGGTCGCCGTGAGGTCCCAGCCACCAGCCTCCTCTCCTTCCTCCTGACCTCCAGGATTCATCTCCTCCTGACCTCCTGTGGCTACTAACCTTGCGTGTTCCCCCGTATCCCTGATTTTTTTCTTTTTTTCTTTAATTCGAATTTCGGGGATACTGCAAATTCGCGTATCCCGGCGTATCCCCGCGTATCCCCGTATCCCCGCGTATCCCACGGCAGTTCGGCAGATGTTGCCGTGTCAGTGCTTCCGGCGCCATCTACTTGCCCCTCCTCTAGGCATCAAGAGTGGACGGTGCGCCGACTAGGGAAGTTCAGTTGGAGCTCGGTCTTTGGAGGTGACCGGCGTCGGTCGAGACGCGGCGATGCTGCTCAGTTTTGGACAGACTCTTTTGTTTCGTAGTTTTCGATGTTGGTGGTGGCTGTCTTCGGACTAGCCAGTTGTGGAGTGTGTGCTACGCTCTTTGCGAGTTTTAGTCGTTATGCTCTATTGGGTCGTGTTGTATGGGTGGTGCTTGCTCTTCTTTCAGCATGTAAATAACTATTACTCCCTCCGATCCTATATAAGTTTCGCTGGAAATGAGTTGGTTACGTACAAACCATTAGCATTGCTCACGACTCTCTTTTAGGATCAGAGGGAGTATTTTCTATCAATGAATCGAAACGCAAAGCTTTTGCGTTTTCGCGAAAAAGGAATTGGGAAATCTAAGCAGTCGAGCGCACAAGCCATGGCTGGTCTATCAGCTAACCCGAAAATATTATGCCGGTTTAATAAAAAGAGCACAAATTTACAGGAGAATGCGCCCTTAACATGTGACTGAGACAAACATACAAAATCAGTCCACTCCGACCCAGAACCATGCATTCACTAACATTGCTCCGCAAACTGAAATACGCATTGGCTAAATATTCAGTACAACAGGTTAAGTACCAAGTACTCGAGATGCCCCTAATCAACCAGATCACCTAAATTCCGTTACCATATTATCTCCAATCGCCGCTCAAGCTTCAACCAAATTACAGAGACGGTATGCAGCAATAAAGCACTGTTAAATAACGGGAGGGAGGTTTACCTCTGTGGGGGGCAAGGTGACGGAGAGGTCCATCCGGTCCTAGGTCAGGGGCGGTTGCGGATGGGGCGGAGACAGCAGGGACGCGGAGAGGTAGAACGGGGACGGTGATGGCGGCTAGCCGGCTACGCGCGTGGAAGGCGGAGAGGCGGATGCGGAGGCTTCGGCGGGGACGCTAAGCTCCGGCGCCGGCGCGGCGGCACCGCTAAGAGTCGAGGAAGAACGCAACAAGAAAGTTCAGATGGATTTTGATGGTTCGGATCCCTTGGCTTGTGAGTTGTGACCGGTCGTAGATGGAGGGCACATATTCGATTTGTGTCAAAACTCAAAAGTGAAGAAAATATAGGAATAGTCATTTATTTAATTAATCCACTTATTTAATACTCCCTCCGTTCCAAATTAATTGAATTTCATTTGTGCACATATGGATGTATCTATATGTGTAACATGTCTAGATACATCCATGTGTGTATAAATGGAAGTCAATTAATTTGGAACGGAGTGAATACTACGTTTGTGTCATTCACATCCCTTCAGAATAAAAAATGCGACTGAATCGGAAACTCTTTTTGGCTCCCGGGAACCACCGAGACCTTCATTTTTTTTAAATCAAAAGTAATATTTATACTTCAAAACAAATCTGGATGTAGCTAATGATGCATCCTACAAACATGTAAAATCATAATGCAAAAATGTATTATGAGCTACACAAAATGACAAAATATTATATACTTTTGGAGATTTAAAAGTGTGTATACTCAGATCCACATATTTGTCATGTTTGTGTAGATCAGAATAATATATTCAGATCGAGATTTTGCCGTTCGTGAGATACACATACACTATTGATAATATGCGGGATTTCATTTCAGATTTTTACATACTTGTAAACATGATTTTTGAAAAAGAAAAAAAGAGCACCGGTGCCAGGGAGTCAAAAATCTTCACTCAACGAGTAAATCGACTATTGATTGTGCTTCCAATAATGTTGTTATAGCCAGTACAACACAAATCTCCACTTAGGGATAGCAACGAGTATGCTCCAAGCTGGGAAGTTTCTTTTCACCATATCCCCATTTTTCGGAAAACATTTTTCTCACACCGTACTCATCGGATTTGGGGTTGGGATCAAGTTTGCCATTAAGAATTTAATTCAAATAAAGTTTTAAAAATTTAATGATGTTACTTTATATTAAAATACAGTATAACACAATGGGGTAAATAGCAATAAGTTAGTTTCATGCGCTAAATATTATTAACATATCCCACGCTATATATACACACATGCTAAAGACGAGCCTCGGACGTCTCCCTCTCCCCTGCTACAGTAGGGAGCGGCGATTTTTCGCTCGCCCGCAGATCCACCTCGCCCACCGTCGATCCAGCTGATCCCTCGTCCTCCGCCGGCCGCTCCGGCGGCGGGAGGGCGGGGATCTCGTCTCGCGTGTGTGTATATAGCGTAGGGTGTGTGGGTTCTCCGGCCGGCGGCGCCATGCAGGGATGGAGCTGGTGGCTTTTTGGTGCAGGTACGTCCTTCCGTTCGCGGCGGAGTTCGTTGGAGTTCCGCGGCGTCGTGCCTGTCCCTGCGCTCTCTGGGATCTCTGGATCCGCTGGGAGTGCTTTCCCCTTCCCAGATCTAGCGTGGCAGTGGATCTGGGTCGACGACCTCGATGCAGATGGAGATGAAGCAGGCGAAGCTGCTGGTGGAGGACGATGGAGGCTCTGTGGAGTTCGAGTTTCGACGACTTCCCGTCCGTCAGGGGGCTTCTTCCGTTCCAAGGCTTCTGGGAAGATGCGGCGGCGGCGCGTCATCGATGCGTCTTCTTCCACTCCGGCGACTTCGACGCAGTTGGACCAATGTGTAATTTTCTTATTTCTGCTGTCCTTTTCTGCCTACTTGTTGTAATCTCCGTTTGTATCCTCGCAAAAAAAAAACATATCCCACGCTAGATTCAATATTACTATGGTTGCAAGTGGGACGGGACTGGACGTCCGTCACCACCAAAACTAATAATCCACCTATCCCACTGTCCCGCCACCCGCTTATCCCACTAACATGAGTTTAAGTGGACTTTTAGGGATTATCCCACCTATCCCGCCATATCCCACCAAATCTGTGAGCATCGGAGCATCTTCCCCATGGCCGCCGGCGTCGAAGCCCCTCCCTTCGCGTCGTGCTCCCCGCCTTTGAGCCCGTCGCCGCCGCCCTCCAGCCACTCGGCGGCGGTCGTCTCCTCCATGGCTGGCGGCGGAGCCCCCTCACTCCGCCCACGCGCGACGCCGGCCTAGATCCCGCGGCCGGGTCATCGGCGCAACGGATGATGCCGGAGGAGGCGCGGCCGTCGAAGTTTACTGCGCCTCGAACTGCCTCGCGCCGTCACGCTCGCGTTGACCAAGGTCGTGGACTCGTCGACACTCCCCGCTGCGTTCTTCTCGGACCAGGACCCGGCTGTCGAGAGCGCCGTCGGCGGCAGGAGCTCCTCCCGCCGGATGCCAGCGCGCGTCGCTGGCGCGATCCTCCGCGGCGGGATCCATCGCGATATGGCGCTCCGGCGATTCTGGCATTTGGAGCATCCTCTACGCGCCGTCGACAGCCAGATGAGCATCGTGGACTCTGTCGGCAACTCCGACGGCCCGCCGACGCTGGCGGAGATGTTCGAGGCGGGCGGCGGCGACGGGAGGCGAGATCTGCATCTAGTGCTGGCGAGTTTTCCGGCGGCGGGTCCCCACGGTGGGATTCGTGGACTGTCGATGATTAACTGGGGCTCATCCCATTTAGCCCGTATGGGATTAGTGGGTGTTTTTAACAGGACAAGCGGGATTTATATGGGGATTGGTGGAAGTCCCATCCCACCTGCAATCGTAAATATTACTCCCTCTGCCTCTTTTTATAAAACGTTTTGGCAAACCAATTAAGCTTGTCCAACTTTCAAAAAAAAAAATAAGCTTGTCAAAACTTTTTATAAAGGGGATAGAGAAAGTATAGTGCAAAATACTCCTTCCTCAAAAACCAACCCCACCAACACATGATTCCCAATGTTGGTTGGTTGGTGCGTCCTATCTCACCGATGCCCTCAGCGTTCTCTCCGCGGCACGGCGGCGCCACATCCTCTCCACAGCGCGGCACGCCAGTAGAGGTTGCATCCCACGCTGGAGCACGCAAGCGGAGCGCCACTTCACTGCCATTTGCCTTCACAAATGTGGTGATTGCCCCGGGCGCACACACGACACACTGCTCTAGGAACCGTCCGCACCAACCACATCATCACTCGGCATTCCACGCGTCGGCTAGCCCCGATCCACAGAACATTCGCCGCTGCGTCCTCTCTATACGACCCTCTGCATGTTGCCAGACAGAAGATGATGGACTTCCTCAAATAGGTTTGACATCTAAACCACCATGGTCGGCTGGGGAAGCTGAACTTGAGCCTGATGATGAATCGTTCTATGCTGGAACCCTAAACTATGTTTGCATTGAACTAGATAGCACGATTGCATATTAATTATCTGCTTCAACTTGGCATTACAGAATATTTGGTGTAGAAGAAAGGGATTATGATTAATGAAGGACTCGTTCCGATTTGGTCTTCTTTGGCACAACTAGATAGTGTGCACATGCAAAACACGTCTCGATTATTTAATGTCGCAATGCAAAATATATATATGCCATAAGGTTCTCTGCACATGATTTTTCAGCAACTCAAATTTATGGAGCAAGTGGCCACCACCACACATAGTGCACGGGGCACCAAATGTTGTAACAGGCAACAATGATGTCGTTGGTGCCTCTCCTCTCATCAATAACATTTGATTCACAAGAAATGCAAACTTCCACAAGAGAATGACTAGCCAGTGAATCGCAAAGCTGTATATTTACCATAATTTCACAAGCGTAATTTGGCATACGACGACATTTTATGATTTGTGTTCTATATTCGACTTACGTGGAAATAACAGTTAAATTTTAGAGGACCTAACATTGTATTGTGTACATAAGACCCCTAATGAATCTATAATGGTTGTCAAAACACCAAAAAGACTAAGAACTTTGTGTGTCAATTACATAACTTGGATACTTCAACATGGGTGTTAGCGTTTCTCTTTCCCTTTGGTTTCTTTATGCGAAAAGGGGAGATAAGTTTTATTAAGTTAAACCGGGGATTTTCATTTCGTTATGGGTCTAGGCACAATCTTTGCTTCTTAATTGCGTCTTTTATGAGCCCGTGAACCTTTTTACTTGCACATTTGAACCTCTTTATTTGTGTCTACGAATTGTGGACTTGACTATTTTGTTATGTTCATATATGTGCTTGCAAGACACGTGACCCTCCTAGCAATTTAAATTTGGTTAAAGACTACATTGTGGACTATAAGTTTTATCTTGTTTAGTCTTTTCCATATATATATTCCATGTCTTACATTGATGATGGGAAAATGGGGCGACAAAATACGGGTCCACGTCATATGGATTCAACCATTCAACTTCAGATAAAATGGACAAAATAGGGCATCTTGCTTACACTGCTATTGTTGCTATCACCCTCTCAGTAGAGAATGTACTACTCTCAGCGTACTGCTCACACAAAGGGGGGGGGGGGGGGGGTGATGGGCTGCGACCGAGACCACCAACCACCTGTCATCTTAGTGAAGCAAGAGCTAATGAAAGATGAAACAACTGTGACACTGGTAGGGGTCACCGGACTTCCAGAGACATACCATGTGACAAACGTGATTCCGAGGGTAGCGAGGATACCAAAGCCAAACTTTCAACACCCTCCAGTAGAGAAGGATAAAGCCATCAACCGAAGACCATAGCTCAAAATACATGAACTATGAGACATGACTGCTGAGATCATGTTGTTTTCTTCGAAAACATGTGTAAAAGTGCTTGACATTACACCGACTGTTGTAGAACTCTCGAAGACCACATCACACCAACTCTTGCCACTTCTATAATAGCAATAGAAACATGTGTAGCAGTGTTAGTTCCAATTAATTGTTGGAGCCGGGACGAGTTAAATAAATATAATTACGCTGAATTTATATTTTGTTATTTTTTGCCATATTATGGTTTTAACAACAAAAAATGTTGTATACTCAGTTAGCAATCTTAACCATACAATATTTTGTTACTTTTTCATTATATAGTTGTAATGTTTATCATTGAATATTTATGAGTTACGCAAAAAGTTCCATTTTTCAAATATTTTCATTAATAAGATATAAAATTCATCTTAACAAAAAGGAAAAACTTGTGACCCCTTGATGTTCTTACAGTTGATGAATCATATAGCATATATGTATATTATTATATGTTTGTTCTTATCTATGTTAGTATTATAATTTATTTTGGAAGATATTCCGATGTGGAAAACCTAAAAATATCTTTAAAAAGATGTGTAGTGTATGGTTATGTAACCAAAAAATATAGAAACTTCTAGAATATAAATTAAACAGTTGACATGATCATTTTTTTACTTGCTCAAATGTGTCTTAGATTTAGTAATGAGTTAATAATATGTTAACGAGTTATACTTGTTACTAAGATAACATCACTTATAATAATTGCTGACGAACATAAAATATTACGGGTTCTACTACTTCACACACAAAATTCAATTAGTATATATGATCACTACAATGTGTCTCTCTATACAATTGCTTCAGTTAGTTCTTGGAATAAAAAGTCATGCATGAAATTAAACATTTGAAATATATCAAGCAAAACATGTAATAGCATGTGTAAGATAATCACAAGGGAGAGTATCATACAAGTTAAACTAATGACTCGTGATTTAACTGGTTTGTTCATGTGAATTATTAATACAAACTAAGTTCGACTTTTATGCTATTTAGAAATGGTAAATACTCAATTATATGTGACACATAGATATAATATAAGAGTTAGAAACACAATTTGGTATTTGAGGCCCTCCTTCTCTCGGCGCCGGGGCTGTCGCCCTGTTTGCTCTACCTATGGATTGGCCCTGGTTACTAGACCAACATGGTAAGCAGAGTAAAACCTAGAATTTGAAGCGGTTGGTGTGGCCGGCGCGGTGGTTGCGTTGTCACGCCCCGAGACCAGCCCTGGGAGAATGACAGCCATCGCGCGGCTATAGACCAAGGCCTATACACGCGCAAAGCGTAGAAAAGCAGGCATAAACCAGCACACTGGTCTCGAGCAGCTCATTTACTCGTTTTTACAGGTTATTACATTTACAATAACAAAATAGGTTCTCGACGCGTTCCCGCACAACTGGTCCAGCCTACTACTCGGATGATGACGTCTGTTCCGCTTCGAACTTTGATACTACTGCATGTAAAAAAACAAAGGGAGCAAGGGGTGAGTACGATAAATCATACTCATTAAGCGGATACTTTACTAAGCAACAAAAGAGTTTTTTGAGTATGAAGCAACAAAAGAGTCAAAAGGATATAAATATGGTAAGAAAGGCTTTACTGTATTTAAACAAATTCAAGAAGATATCAACGAAAAAGATAAATAAAATAACAGCGAAGCTAGATCTCAGGGAAAGGATATTTTACCAAAAGAAACAATGAACAAGGAAGATAGTATTGATATCACACATGACCGCAAGGTTCCCTACCCGGAACTCAAAGGGAATGGGTGCCAATTGAACATGTGTAAGATATTCACACTTATACTCTTAAGAGTGGTACTCCGATATCAACAGTCTCGACTAGAACCACGCGGGCGCTAGTCAAGCAGAGCACTTTTACGCACTAAGACCCGGACACCTTGACCTACTGATGTCGTTCGCCCCTACGGATCCATCACCGACACGTTCACGAACAAGGTCATCTCTAGCAGAGAACTCAGACAGTCTCATACCTAAACTATGACTGGTGCAATACGTTTGCGGTCGTAACACCAATACGGAATGAGATCAAGATACAAAACAGATCAGTGATGTAATCACTAGAATGAGGCCAACAACATATGTTCATGACTCCATGTGACCTCATGATTCAATGGACTGAGAGAACCTCATCTCTCTCCGGTAGCACGATAATAGCACCATGATCAACAAGATGAAAATGATCATGTGCGTCAATCTCCAACAATGTATCGAGGATAGATGTACACAATAAGGTATCAAGGATTAAGCAATCCATGATGCAGATACAAATGATATTGAAGAAAGGAGTTAGAAAAGCAGCTACTTGCCTCGATAAACCGGTCATAAACCAAGTGAGCGGTACTCCGAGCGGCGACCGATCCACCACACCGTACACGACCATAAGCTTATATATCACATACACAGCTTGGCTCTCCTCTACAGCGTCTCAGAGGCTTCTTCACGGCGTATTGTTCGGCAATCCAGTGATGCTCTCGGCGGCATCTATGTATAATTCTTCATCGCGCCCTAGCTTTCTCTCTCTGGTCGCGGTTGTGCTGTGAAGCAGCAACAGTAGAAGCCCTCTATTGTAGGAGACGATAGGCCGTATGAGGTTTAAGGCTACCAAAATATCTGAGCTTCTACTATTTTGGCCAGGCCTGTCATGTTTGCTTCTACTATATCAATATAAAAGGCAAAGCTTTTGCCACCGTTTAAAAAAAAATCTAAGCTGCCACTCTAGGACGTATCCTCTCCTCGATGCCGACCCAAACGTGTATCGGATGGAACCATCCTAATATGCATGTGTTCGGTAGCACCTGTCCCAGATGGAACGCCCACGACATGCGAATATTCACCCAGATGTTGTATCAATTGGGTTGCTGAAATCGGCCGAACCGTTCGGCCCACTTGGCCTAACCATCTATTCTCCTCGCTAATTCCCATCATCGAATGTCCTGCCGCCAATCTGTCGTCATCAAGCTCCGGCATGTGCCCCGGTTGCATCCATGTGAGAGGAGGATACAGGAGGCGGCACTGGCACCGCGGACCATGCGCTCGGCGAAGCAGCTCATCAGATCACGCCTGAGTGCTTCGTGCCGCTCAGAAAGTTCATAACGGGAGTGACTAGGGCTCACTCAAGTAAAATTAAGTTAATTCTCACTCACATGACGTCATCCGGTTGCATGTGCAACCCATGTGTAATCCGTGTGCAACTGAGCAATTTTAGTTGCAACTCATGTTTAACTGGGAAAATCCTAGTTGCAACTCATGTGCAACTAACATCCAGCACGAATCACGATGTAAATCTAATGGGATTAGAGTTGAGTGAGATCCAACTTAATTCTCACTCGAGTGAGAAATAGCAAAAATGTTTTTAATTGCTTTTAACCAGGTATTAAATTCTTAACCTTCTGTTTGATCCACTACTATTAACAATTGCAAGGTAAGCACATTTGATCAATCCACCTTCTATCCCTCAACCAAACAGAAAGATGGATCATCCCAATTTGGACCATCCCATCCCCAAAATCTGGGCTATCTCATTCCACACATATTGATGTGTGGCATTGTGAGATCTCCATTCTCCAAGCGATTGGCTCTGGTCTGGACCCGCCTGTCACCGTGTTACCTCCTCACCCGTCTGTGTGTGGCGTTGCGTTCGCATTGTTAGCTTTAAACATTCAGATGGGATTGTGAACATCCATGGATAGCGGGCAAGCTGGAGCAGTTCACATTTGGGCATATCCGGGGAGGCTGGTCTCTTGACAGACGGATTTGATGGCGAAGAGTTTTGTGGCAGCCAGATCGGGAGGTGCTGGCTGTAGAGACATTGATACAACTTGACCTAACCAAGAACGTAGTGGCTACATCTGGCTCGTCACCCGCGCTTCTTTGTCCTCCACCCATGTCGTGTTTCTTCGTCGAATTCGAGCATAGTTTGTAGGGGGCGGGGTGATTGGGTAGAGAAGGTGATGCATAATCTGAGAGAGAGAGAGAGAGAGAGAGAGAGAGAGAGAGAGAGAGAGAGAGAGAGTCATAGGTTGCTCGGGTTGGAGACCAAGAGCATCTCCAACCATGGCCCCGAAACATAGCCCAAACGACCGGCCGGGCAGCCTGGACACCATTTGGGCTAGAAAACATGACCCAACCATCTTCCCCAAACCTAGCCCAAACGTCCGGGCGGTCCGGCGAACCCCAAATCCAACCCATATGTGGGGAGGGTTTGGGGCGGCCCGGACGCGTCCGCCACGTCGGACCTGGAAACGCGGGTCCATGCATTTTTTTCCCTAAATTGGACCGGAACCATCTCTTCTCTTCCTCCGTGCCGCTCTCATTCCCCGCACCTCTCTGCTTTGCCGTTGTTCCCGTCGTATTTCCGTCACCTTCCCGAACCTCCGCCACCTCCCCGCAGTTCAAGGCGCTCGCCGGTGCCCCGCCGCCGCACGAACCAGGCCTGCACTCTCCGTTTCCAGTACGTTCTACATCGCACGCCATCCACCTCGCTCTCAAAGTGTTTGTGGAATTGCTGGAGCCGGTTTGTGATTGACTTTTTACATTTCTAGCCATGGATTCATCCTCCGACAAAGAGTACGATTACTCCGCCGTAGATGAGTTCATGAACAACGAGTTCATCGATGGGTCTAGCGACGATGACATGTTGCAGGAGGGAGACGAGGAGGCTGCCATGTCGATGATTAGCATTCAAGAAGAACTGGAGAAGAAGGAGGAGCACGTTCTCAACTTCCGGGGATCGATTAAGGGCCGGATTACCGTGGCCCGTGATAGGCTCAAAGGCTGACGAGACCTATAGGACGACTATTTCAAACCAAATCCGGTCTTTCACGAGGGGGTTTTTCGGCGTCGATTTCGCATGAGCTCAAACCTTTTCCGATGCATAGAGGAAGCAGTGACTACGTATTATGATTACTTCAAGTTGAAGTATGATTGCTGCGGAAAACTTTCTTTCTCTCCAATGCAGAATTGCCCGCTGCTTTGAGAATGCTAGCCTATGGAAAGGCTGCGGATGCCATCGATGAGTATGTCCGGATGGGAGAGAGTACATGCATTGAGGCTATGGAGAGATTTGCATATGATGTGGTCAAGGTGTTTGGAAAGGAATATCTGAGAGAACCAAAAGCCGAGGACACTGAAAGACTACTGGCCCTTGGAGAAGTAAGAGGATTTCCAGGTATGCTAGGTTCAGTTGATTGCATGCATTGGCAATGGAAGAACTGTCCAAGAGGGTTGCGTGGGTAGTACCAAGGTCACAGCAAGGAGGCCACAATCGTACTTGAAGCAGTGGCATCTCAAGATTTGTGGATATGGTATGCGTTTTTTGGCATGCCTAGTTCTCACAACGACATCAATGTGCTTCAGCGCTCTCCCCCTATTCAAGAGGCTCTGTGATGGGGATGCTCCACCATGCAACTTCAGCGTCAACGAACACGACTACACCATGGGATACTATCTTACACGTGGTATCTATCCTCAGTGGGCGGCATTTGTGAAGACTATCAGCAATCCAACTGGTCCCAAAAAATATGGATTTGCATCTCCACAGGAGGCTGTTAGGAAAGATGTTGAGAGGGCATTCGGAGTGCTACAAGTTCGTTGGGGTATAGTTCGTGGAGCCGCACTGATGTGGGATCCGGAGATATTACGACAGGTCATGACTTGTTGTGTCATTTTGCACAACATGATTGTGGAGGACGAGGGAGAAGGGGCAGCTCGCACAAATGAGTGCACATGCACGTTCAATCTCCCCCATTTTGGTAATTGATGACAATATTTTTTGAGAGGGTTTATAATATGGAAATTAACGAGCAAGAACCAATTCTACTAACATCAAATACTACAAAAGTATGTGATGTTAGTCCAACAACATATATAGAGCAAACTCCCCCACAATCTATGCACATGTGTGTGAACATGAATTCATTGCATATATTGTCAATCAATACCGGTGGTGGAGTTTCCACTATATACAAAACCAAGCAACGAATGCAAATGCAAGAAAAAGGCAAATACTTAAGAACAAATCAAAGTACAAAGCCAAATGCCATAAACCCTCCAAAACTTCTCCCCCATTGGCAACAATTGTCGAAACGGGCAAAAAGCTTTAGAAGGCCAACATAGTGAGAGCTCCTCCACGAGTTTAACTTTTCTCATAAAATGAGTAGAATCAAATGGACATTTCCATTGATCAATAAAAGGAGGAAATCAAACTGTATTGAGGATCCAAAGATTGCACCCAAAAAAGCAGAAGGAAAGATACCTCAACAAAAGAGGCAAGCAATCAAAGGATCCGAAAAACCAATTGGACACAAGAAGATATTATGATAAGATCAACCAAGTGTTCAAAAAATCAAGAGAGAGCTCACCAAGGTACGTGCACAAAGTAGGATTTGCATTTTATTATGGAGTGCACAACATGGAATCCTCACTCCCTCCTAGACAATTTTAGAACACAAACAAGTGCAAGAGAGTATAGATGGGAAAGAAGAAAAACAAATTGCAACAAACAAATGTTGAGCAAATAAGAACAAGAAGAGACAAATAAAGACTTGCTCAACCGAAAAGAAATGGGTGTGACATGGAGAGACATTTTAGGAGACTAATGCAAAGATGAGCGTAGCATTAACATAGTCTTTCAATAAAGAGGCACATAGTGCATATCATGTCTTTCCCATAAACACAACCCAAAGAAGATGTAGCAAATGGGTTCACAAGCTTATTAAGATGCAAAGGATTACCAAATGAGAAGCAAAGCTTGTGCCTTTTAGAAACCACCGAAGAATCAAAAGTAATAAAAGGATGGTCACTAAAGGATTGGAATACCAATTAAAGATGTAACTACTCTCATGTGTATAAGTTTCTAAGTAGACATCAATCATGAAGATATAAGTCCACAAAGAAACATGCACACACAAAATAGATACTACGGTGAAGAACATGATATCCAAGTGGAAGTCATATATATACCAATAAGATCATTGCTTAAAAGCATAGCACAAAGCTCAATTTTATCTTAAAAGGATATAGATGAACTTCCAACACAATCTCATCATAGCATCATCCACAAGGGAAAAAAGTAGTTGGGATGCTCCAAGAAAGATAACAAGTGTCACAACGGCAAATGATTTTGCAAATTATCAATATTGCACATGGAGACATTGAGTAGAATTGCTAGATTAACATATTTGGGATTGGTGAATCATGAAAATGATTATATATATTCCCTTGATATGTAACCATCCCGGCTTGCTCACATTTGCAATAAAGATGTTTTGAAAGAACTTTGCGAGAACCACATCAATTGCAACAAAAGAGATTCATGCCAAGATACAACCTACACAAGGTTGAAAGCTAGAAATGTATGCATGAGGTAGATACTTGTTACCGAGATAGCATTGGTGATGTAGAAGATAAGAGTTCACGATCATCCAAGCTTGGCTCAATAAGCACATGGTGACAACACCTTCCTTGTAAATGAGACAAGCTTCCAATGCATCTCCAATGTACCTAAAACAAATTCAAGTACAAAATGGTACCCAAACTCATTGGGTCCAAAGTAGTTAGAGCAACTACAATATATAGGACAAACTCCACATAAATATGTGCATATTGATATGAAATTGAATTTCATGCACATCTTAGCCATTTAGGATTTGATGGAGTTTATCCTATATATTGGATCAACGAAAGTAAGCATGCCATAAATATACATAGAGTAAATATGCATGCACAAGACTTTCAAGAACCAAACGTGATACAATTTGGACAAAACACCAATTAAACCAAGAAAGCACACACAAGTGTGACAAGAAAAAGAATTGTCCAAATTATATCAAAGACCAAATCAACACATGATTGAAGATACCACTTTGAAAAGATACCAATGAAATAAGATACCAATTGATGAAAAATATCAAGGAATAAACCAAACCCTCTACACTTTTCATGATGGCACAAAGTACCAAGACGAAAAATGTTTGTCTTCCAAAGAGACACGTCATCGGGATCAAATACCAATTGAAGACAACTAATGTTCAAAAGCATATAGGATTGCTCCCCCAAGATTTGTGCATTATTTATGATCTTGCATTTGAATACAAAATGCACAAATGGGATCATCACTCTCCATATAAATTATTCAAACACTAGTCATGTTCAAGAAAGCAATAAGATAAAAACCAATTTAAAGAAGATGTTCTACTCAATAGGATAGCTTCCCCAAGAATAGTGCATTATCTAGAAGTATGACTTTGAATGCAAATGCACAAGAATGGATCATTGCTTTTCCTAAAAAAAGAACAAAACAAATTTTGAGTAGAGCAAAAGGATCCAAAAGATACAAGGAAGACAAGAGGAGTTAGATCAAAACATCCTTGGCAATAATAAGGCAATTCAAAGCAAGAGCCAAATGAAGATGGTCTACAAATTCCACCACAATTATGAGTATCACTTGTCATGGACAAGGAGTATATAGAGATATTTCTCGGTGGTATAAGGAATGATATTGCAAGACCAACTTCACAACAAATAAGCATATGGCAAAGGATAAGATTTAAAGGCCAAAGCTTAAAAGATAGTATTCTTGATAGCTTCAAATTCACGCGATCATGCAAAGCACTACAAAGAGTAGCTTGAAGCAATCGGTTTCCCAAAAAGATATATGCGAACATATTTGGGGAAAGCCATACCAAGAACGTCCATCACAAACAAGATCCAAAAGAGTGAGAACAAAGCATTTTAAGCAAATGGAACTTGTTTGAGCAACATGCCACATAGGAATAAGATAATGACAATATCAATTCTAGGTGGCAATACCTCACATGTTCACATTTTCTAGGCTTGTAATATGCACAAGCTTATTACTCCCCCATAATGTGATAATCCAAAAAACAAGAGGCAAACAAAACCAACTAGAGATAATTAATGGACATTATAGAATTTGAATTTCTCATGAGAATGACATACCACATAGAGAGTAGATAATATTGATATATCAACACTAAGTGGTATTCCTCATGTATACACATTTTTAGGATTGTGAAGTGCACGAAGCACATCACTCCCCAAAATGGATAGTCCATTAATCTCTCAAAAGAGAGCCAACAAGATAAGATATCAAATAAAAGCAATAAGGCTCAACACAAGTAAATGGTGTGCAAACCAACATACACATACTTGATTACTCAAGATAAGTAAGTAGAGAGCACAACACATACAAGCACTAGCAAGGGTGCAAGCAACTTTCAATGTATATATGATTAAAAAAAGTTACCGCAAGGAGGAACATTGGATATGAGATAGAACAATATAATCCAAATGACTTGGCTTGAGAGAATATAATTGATGAAGATCCCTTAATTCTTCATGATGTAGCCAAGTCTCCAATGCCCTCCAACAACACCTATTGATCAAGTTTTAGCTTGTTGGTCCCCAACCAAGTTGGGTCCTAAGAGGTTAGTCACAATAGGCTTGGCAACCCAAATGGTGCTTTTCTTGACACCACTTTGAGTACCAACATATTTGGCAAACACATTGCCAACCTTATCCTTCCGAAGAGAATAAAATCATCAATTATAATGGGGTTGGATAAGGTACCATTAGTGCATGAAGAAGCAAAGTGACCCTTCTCACGGCATAGTAGCAACATTGGCTTTTCCTTCTTCTTAGTTGGAATCTCACTTGAGGAGGTAGCTTGATTCTTCTTGGAGAAGGCCGTTCTTCAACTTGAGGAACTTGAGTTTGAACTTGAGGCTCTTCCCTTGTTGCTTCTCACTAAGAGGCTTCTTCTTCAAAGGGCAAGATCTAACATGGTGCCCTTCAACTTTGCACTTGAAGCAAACAATCTTGGCCGAATCCTTGACTTGTTCTTGGCCCTTGTTCTTCTTGATAGACTTGGACTTGTTCTTGTTATTGGAGTTGAATCCAAGTCCACTCTTGTCATTGGGGCGTCTTTGAACACTCAACACATTGTCAAGTGTGGACCTCCCAACATGACGCTTTTCCAAGTCTTTCTTCAAAGAAGTGACTTGGGCCTTGAGCTCTTTAATTCCTCTACATGGTTAGTATCAACACAAAACTAGAGGAAGTAGATGCTTCATTGTTAGAGCAACAAGGCATGGAAAGTAATTCATCACAAGATTTAGCAATAGTATGTGATGTATAATTACTAGGACTAGCACATGGCAATAAAGCATTAGAGAGAGTTGTGCCATTGTCCACATGAGGCTCACAAGATGTTACCTTTGACATAATAGCCTCATGAGCTAACTTTAGCTTAGCATAGGATGCTAGAAGATCCTCATTAGAGCTAGAGATTTTCATGACTTTCTTCCAATTTCCTATACTTGCTAGTTAGCAACTCAAGTTGAGCCCTTAGCTCAACATTCTCCTTCAAAATAGATGCTTCACGAGAAGTGGAGTTAGTAGCACAAGCATCATTAACATTAGAAATGGAAGAAGACAACTTGGCAAGCTCATCATTCTTAGATAGTTGAGTTTGGAGTTGATCATGAGACTTGATAAGGAGAGAGTGTTCACTTTCTAAAGCCTTGTGAGCTTTGTCAAGTCTCTCTATGTCCTCAATTAGTCTTAGCATTGCCAACACCAAATTCAACTTTTTCCTTTTTAAGCACTTTATATTTAGCAAGCATGATCTCTTTCCTTAATGATTTTAGCAATAATAAGATCATTGGACTCATCAAGAGACTCAAGTCTCTCTTCAAGAGAAGCCCTAAGCTCTTCTCTTCTCAAGAGCATTTTTAAGAAAGCCTTTTCAATAGCATCCTCTCTCTCAATTTTATATCTCTCATCAATTTGAGTTTCCAAACCCTTATGATTTCCCTACTCTTATAGCATAAGTCACAATTTCACATAGAGGAGAGATAGCTTTACTACCTTTGGGGAGAGCACCAAATACCATCTCACCCTTCTTTGTTAAGGATTCAACATCAATATGTTCTCCATAAGAATGCTCATCCACATCATCACAAGATATTTGGGATTCGAGGTAAGAGATACCTCCGAATCTTAGCCATAAGGCACAAGTGAGAACCGGAGGGTGATGATGGGAGAATACTTGAAGCGCCATTGGGATCCATGTCTTGTTCCAACAAATGTTGGGATTCCTCTACATTGTTAGCCACACAAATACTAGAGGATATGGAAGCATTATTTTCATGGCAACAAGACATAGGAAGCATATCATCATGAGATTTAGTTAAGCAACTTTTACATGATATGCAAGGACTAGAAACACTAGCATGTAAGACATTTGGAGTGCTAGAAGTGTTTAAGTCCAAAGATAGGACATTGCAATGAGATACAGAAGAAGTATAGTCAATAGAATATTCACCATCAACAAAGCACTTTCTATCACCACTCACTATGTCATTACCTTGTGACAAATCACATGTTGGTGAAGTGGAAGAAGTTGTGAACTCATCACGGCCGGATGTGGAGGGAGAGCAATCATCCTCAATAATGTTGGACACTTCATATTTATCTTGAAATTTGGTCCAAAGCTCATGAGCATTCCGATAAGGCATGATTGAATCAAGAACTACCGCTCACAACATAGATAAGACCATTAGATAGAAGAGTATCGAGATAAGAATTTTCCTCATACTCTAAGGATAACTTTTGGGAATCCTTTGGTGGAGAAAAACCCATATCTACAATTCGCTTAAAATTTGGGTCTATGTCCCTAAGAAGGTTAAGCATGCGAATTTTCCAAACATCATAATTTGTGCCATCGAATCTAAAAGTGGGATCGTGCACTAATTCTCTAAACGACATCTTTACTCTCTAGGTGGTAAAGCCCAAAAAGAGAGCCGAGCTCTGATACCAATTGAAAGGACAAGGATGTCGCCTAGAGGGGGTGAATAGGCGATTTAAAAAAATCCGGTTTAGGCTTGATAATTGCGGAATAAAACTAGGTGTTTAAATTAACAAGCCAACAACCTAAGTAAACTAGGCTCACCTATGTGCACCAACAACTTATGCTAAGCAAGACAAGCAACAAGGTGATAGCAAAATAAAATACTTCAAGCACGAAGGCTATCACAATGTAAAGTGCATAAGTAAAGAGCTCGGGTATAGAAATAATCGAGTCACGCGGAGACGAGGATGTATTTCCGAGTTCCTCTTTTTTAGGGAGTACGTCTCATTGGAGGGGTGTGAGATTTCAAATCTCAAACGCCACAACTGGCCTCACCCTATTCTCCGATGAACCTCACCCAATGGCTTGGTTCACCTTCCACTATCGAATCCTTCAAGGCGGAATCCGGAGCCTTTACAATAATCTTGAGGCACATCCCACAACTGGAATGGGGGTTCCCAAAACACCAACTAGCCGTCTAGGGTCCAAATACCCAAGAGTAACAAGCTCACAACTTTCACTTCCACAAATCCTCCTGGAGAGAGCAAACCGATGCACCAAATGCAATGGCAAGAGTACAGTGCTCAAATCATCCACTCTCAAATCCCACCAAAAGCAACTAATGCTTATGGGGGGAGAAGAGAGGAAGAACAAAGAAGAACTCAAGAAATGGAACTCCAAGATCTAGGTCCAAAGGGTTCTCTCACTTAGAGGAGAGATGGATTGGTGGAAATGTAGATCTAGATCTCCTCTCACTTTTCCCTCACAGATATGCAAGAATCATGGGAGGGATTAAGAGATGGGCAAGCTTTCCAAGGTCAACAATGGCAAGAGAGAGAGGGCAAAACATGATTCACTTTAGGTTGAAGAAGGGGAGGGGTATTTATACCCCTTCCCTGAAAAATAGCGGCTACAACAACTAGGGCCGGAATTTCCGCCCCCGGGGCCGGAACTTCCGCCCCCGGGCAACCCCGGACGCGCCTGAGAAGCGGTACTGGACTTGGGCCGGAACTTTGCCCGGAACTTCCGGGGGCCGGAATTTCTGGCCTAAAACCCGGAATTTCGCCCCTCTGGAAACTGCGAAAACACCAGCACGAAAACGGCAAGAACTTTTTCATCCGGACTCCGATTTCGATGATGAGCTTGTTGGAATCGTAACAAAGAGCTTTACAAGATCACGCAGAGAAACATCATAGTCCATCATGTGAGGAGGAGACCAAATGAGGAAAGTTAATATCTCTCTATAAAAGATAAACCGGTAAAACCTACAACATCAAAAACACAACAAGATATTCATGAAATCTGTTTTTGATGAACTAGAGCTTTTTTTTAAGCCCAATGATGAACTAGAGCTTGGTATGGAGATAAACACAAGCTCTAAATTCTCACATGGATAAAAGTCAAATAAGAACCAAGAAAGATGATATGCCAAGTATGCAAAGTTTGAGCTCTCCACAAAGATGCGATCAAGTTACTCACTTGACAGCCCCTCTTGATAGTGCGACTATCCTATAACCCAGTCTCCGAACTAACAACATGAGACCGGTAAAATAGAAACCCTATCAAGATCATACATTTGCCTTGCGCATTCCACTTGAGCTAGATGATGACGCTCTTGACTCCCTCAAGTTGGAACACCTTTCTTGATTGTGCTTGCTAGCACATGCTTGATGAAGACTTCTCCAAATACTACCCCATACACCATTATGGAAGAGCCTTGCTAAGCTCCGTCTTCATGTATCCACTTGCACTTCATCTTCTTGTCTTGATGTATATGATGGCTTGGATATAAACATGAATGTCCACTCAATCTTCTTTTCCAAGTCATGCTTGCAATAAGCTCAACTCTAGATGATCATTCTTCATAAAAACCCTTGGATAGAACCTTGGTCATCATATACTCTTCTAGAGTCCAACACATGAACTGCAATCTTTTCCCATGGACAAGATCTATAAAGATATCTCAATGCAAACATTAGTTCATAGAGATTGTCATTAATTACCAAAACCACACATGAGGGCACATGCACTTTCAGTAGTGACACCCAACTACTCAATGATCTGGTGGAGCATATGTATGTCTTCATGGGAAAGCAGTGAATTTCAATTTGCATTGATTTGTGGTCCGAATAATGTGAACTTTTCTTATGCCCGGCTACTTTTATTTGTTTAGATACAATTAATTGTTGTAATAAGTTGATTTGAACTATTTATCTAGACCCGAAACTAGTTGTATGATCGACGTGCATGGCTTGCTTATTTTTGGGTGTGGAGATTTGAACATTTTGGTTTTAGAGCACCACATTTGGGGGCTGTCCGGTCACTGTTCGCGGACACGTCCGGACGTGTCCACGGACAGTTTAGGGGCCGAATTTGGGGGCTCCGACTGGAGATTCTCTAAGAAGGTGACGTGATTCAAGGGGGCTTTTGCATAAAGAAAACGCTACGTTTCACTCGGGGATCAAGACTCTCGCGTCCTCCTCCTCTTGCGTGTGACGTGTGTCCCATGGACCCTATTCCCGATACGTCTCACTCGCCATCCTTATCCTCTCGTGGCTCTCGTCTAGAGAGAAAAAGAGGAGAGCTCTCGAGCAGTGCTCCCCTTCCCTTCCACATCGTGAGCCGCCCTGGCTCCGACGGCCAACAAATCCCTCTGCCCTCCACTCTGGTGGCGGCGGCCGCCCTCCCTCTCCCTTCCTCCCTCCCTCCATGGATCTCACTAATCAAATCAGTCCGACCTCCAATCCCTCTCCTCTCTCTCCTACCTCTGGCAAGGAGGGGGCGAAGGAGCTACATAAGCGATTGGCGGTGCTGTGAGCAGTGCGTCGTGATGCTACCGTAGTGGGCGGTAGGAGCTACTGTAGGTGGGCGGAGATGCTACCTTAGGTTGGCAGCAATGATACCATGCGGAACTGCAAAGTGGTGGCGGTGGAGCTTCATGTGGCGAACGTCGGTGCTTCAAAGCACGGGCGAAGGAGCTACATACAGCAGTCGCCGGTGCTGCCAAGCCATTGTGTCGATGCTACCGTGCTACTAAGCCACCGTTCCAGTGCTACCAAGCCATGTGTTGAGTAATGGCCTTGTGAGTCTCCGTTGCCAATCCTCACATGGCCATTAATCATGGCTTGGTAGCATCTGTACGTAGGACGACATGGTATGTAACATAATTCGTAAGGTACGCATTCGTGTACTCTTGAAATAAAATGGCCACGTCAAAACCAGACGCTATGTTCTCTAGGGGCGCGTTTGGCAGCCTGCAGCTAAGTTTGCGCCCTGTGGGACTAGGCCGGCCAGGGCCTGGTCTGGGAAAACCAGCCTCTGGGACTGGTTGTGTAGTCCGTTTGGTAGGTCACATGGGTTTTTTCCGTGGCAGGCGAAAACATGGAATCAACTGTTTGGTTACATGCTTTGCATGAGCTAATGCGACCAGGCTTGTGTTTGGTTAGGTGCTGAACAGCCACTACGGTAACCTCTTCTCTATTGAGGTGAGCTTACCAACCGTTGCATGGAAGCACAAGTGCAAACTATTTGACATGACGACGATTAACAACAGTAGTTATAGGACATAGTGCTAACATAGACTCATAATCTAGTGCTAACATAGACTTTGAATCGACAATTCTACTTGACCTCCTTCTTCTTCGCGTTCTCTGGGTGGTCACCACATTGCTTGACCACCTCACAGCCAGTTTTGTTGAAGACGATCACCTTGTACTCCTTGGCAGACATCTTCTTGAACATGAGAAGGTAACCAATCTTGAGCTCATGAGCAATGGTAAATGCTGCCCACCCCCGATCAAGGCATGCTTTACCATTCAGATCAGCCAGGGAGATTATCCAGACGCACCCTGTGTTCATCTTAAGGGTAATCTCCATGGGCACCTCACCCAAGTATGGCCTGAAGGCTTCAGGAACAGGAAGGACCCCTAAGCCTGGGGCGACAATCACCTTGCAAAAGTGTTAGAGACACCTCTTCCTTGATCCAGCCAACGTTGGCCCTGATCCTAGTGGGAATTCCTCCAACATTGAAGTTCTCAGCCTACGAGAAAGAACAAAAGTATAATCTTGCTGATCAAAGAACTTGACATCAATGTTTCAACATGTATACATGCCTCATACTAGCTAGGACACAAGTTTATCCAAGAAGTGTTTCCACACTACCATGAGTTACCCACAAGGTACTAACTTGTACATTGCAAAAGGTAGTAAGGAATCACTCCTTGCATAGAAGTGCCGCCACATTTTAATCATCGGCTTCAACAAAATCATTGGCCTCAGTTATTGTAGACACACAAGAGGCAGACACAACTTCGCACCACCAGACTCTCCAAAAAATCAAGTAGAAGCCACTTGTATTTTTGACTGGTTCATACTTTTTTTGGCCGTCTGGTGGAGACATTGCTGTATCGGCCCCATGACTGTGGTGTCAAAAACATCATCATAGACCGAAAAAGTACGCGAAATCAGTTTGCCTCATAAGAAATAGCAAACAAAGATAACATGCAAGTCGTCTCCCTGCACATATGTTATGCCACATTGTAATCATCGGCTTTGTGCAAAACATACAGAAACTAGAACAACTCATCAGAAGCCTCAGTCAGATAATGAAGTCAGATGTCGTTCAAAAGTATGAACCGCATGACAACCAACAAAATCAAGTACTAGACACGAGTAAAGTTGTGCATGGTACATAATTTTGGTGGCTGCCTTGTGGTAACACTGCCACATCTGTCACCCTTCATCATTGGCCAAAATATCACAATTCAAGCCTCGTACGTCAAAGCCATGAGTGGGCATAAAGAGTGCCTACAAGAACAAAGTAAAAATAAAAGCATTGTCCTTGCATTTACCCTTGGTTCAGTAGACAAATCTCCTTGCAAGTAGCATGGCCTAGTTTAATCATTGGCTAGCAATCAGAGTTCATGAAAATCAGAAAAAACAAAAGGGCATGAAAATTTAGGCCTCATACTTGCATTTGACACATGGAAAAGATGATATTACGGAACTAAGGACAAAGCATAATCAGTACGTTGGACGTTGCACAAGGTTCGGTACTATCACCCCTTCCACAAAGGGCGTGTTTGGTAGCCACAGATTCATCATTGGCCCAAAAAAGCAAACAAAGCAGACAAGATTCAATGGATGATCTCTTAGTACCAGCAATCATGCACAGAGAATGTCCTAAGTGCACAATAGATGATACTCCCTCCATCCCAAAATATAAGGCGCGCTATTTTTGTGTTGTTCTTAGGTGCTCAACTTTGACCGTTAATAAATAATAAATTATGTGGATCTAAAATGTATAAAGTTGGACGTCGTTGACCAGCGAAATTAAAGGGCGCCTTGTATTTTGGGATGGAGGGAGTACTAAGAGACACCCTTTGAATCAGTGGAGCCCGATTAAGCAAGAACTTGCCTCAGATTAAGCACATGGTAGACCTAGAGCAACTATACCGATGGGAGAGCACCGGGAAGAGCCGTGTACAAATTCGGTATAGTTGCCCAAGGCTTACGAGAAGTGTTCATCACTGGCCAGAGGTACAAACCGACAGATCGAACACCAAATCGGCAGATCGGACACAAAATCGACAGATAAAACACCAAATCGACAGATCTTATATGATATATGTTCGGTTTTTACCTAATCAGATGAACATCGTACTACCAAACGATTATTTGACAAGAACGAAACCCATACGAAAAAACTCTACTCCAGAACCTAATAGATCAAAGCTTTCATGTAGATCAAACCCTAGATCTACCGTGCATGTCATTAAAAGCTGAGAAACACTAATGGATCTACACATCTATGACGCTTACGAGGCATGAGAGGGCTACGGATGATCTTAATGCCATTGTCGAAGTCCTTGAGGAAGAAGATATGACGCGGTGCTGCCGAGGTGCCGATAAAGCTCCTCCGACGGATGCTGCCGAGGTGCGTGCGTCTCCTATCGAAGATGCGCGCGGCGGTGCTCTAGATGTGCCGCCAGAAAAGGAACCGCCGACGGAGAGAGAAGAGGAGAGGAGAGAGCGGTGAGGGGAAATTAAGAGAGAGAGTGAGCGGTGAAGGGAATAAATGGCGCGTGTTCCCAAAGGGACGCGGCATCTCGCGTGCACTCGCCTACGTCCCGCCCTTGCGCTCCGCCAGACCTGGCTCCAGAGGCGCATTTGCGCGGCTAGACATTCTACGGACGGTGGACGTTTAAAATTTTGACAAAAATTATCGATATTTGTATATATGCTTGATATTTTGTAAATATTTTATTTTATCCATGCATTTGTATGGTTAGAGTTTAGAGAAACCTTAAATATTTTTCCTCAGTTGTAAATTCAGAGTAAACTCTTTATTGGTCCTATCGTTTGTCAAGTTCATTTAAATTTGTGGCTAACATCTTGTGCATTTTCTTTTAGTTTCATTTTTTAATTTCACTTGCATCTAACAAATTTTTGTGATTATTCCTATTTTTTCTATATTCTTCCTTGTTTTTTCTTCGATGTGTCGTCTTATCTTGAAAAGTAGAACTGTGTTTTATTTAAGTCGCATTTTGACTTTGGATCGTTTTAGTGTTTAGATGTTATTTTCCTCTAGCCGCATTATTCTATTGACTTTTTTTTCTAAATACATCTGTGTACCCAATTTTTTATAGCTCACTAAGGTTAACTTTTTTCAAAAAATAACTTTCATACATATATTTTATTCAACCATTTTTCTCACTTTAATAACTTTCATACATATATTTTATTCAACCATTTTTCTCACTTTTCTATTCAGTATAATACCTTTGTCAATAGTCCGACCAGTGTAAGACACATGCCAGCCAGACTCATCTCTACATCTCCCCTTTCTATTCTTGCCTTCAAAAAATTCCCTTTCTATTCTCTATACCATTGTGTCAGACTCTCCCCGAAGTCCCAAGCCATTGGCCTTCCCGTCCATCTCCAACGCTTGCCCGGCCATGCTCTTGCAGGCGATGCTTGACCAAGGCGTTGATGGGCACTGGATTCCCGGATATGGCGTCTGCCCACCGGCGAGGCTGTATGTCGTCATCGACGATTTCGAATGTAGGAGAGGCTGTCGCATTTCTGGCCGCCACTGCGTAGGTGCACGGCGGCCCGGAGCTCGGCCAGCGCCGGCAGGTCGATCTGCAGAGAGCGCAGCTATTCCAACCCGAGCTCAGCGGATCCAATTTCAGCAGGAATGGTAGTGTCATTCTTCCTCCTATTTTCTTCATTTTCCTCGCTTTTACAGTTGACAATTTTGAATAATTTTTCCAAACAATTAGTTGTATTTTATCCTACCATTATTCTTCTCAGTTCTCACTACATAGTTGAGGATAAATCACGGCCACAATCTATATCTCTCTGCTGAAAAGCATGAGTAAAATACGGTATTTTAAATACCTGTTCTTTCTCTTTAACGTGTGTATCCAATCCATTGACCGTACCCCTTTCTCCAATGTATGCCATGCCATTCTCTTGGAGGTGATACTTGTTCAAGTCGTTGATGCGCGCTGGAGACATGATATGGCGTTGTCCGCCGTCGCGGCCGTTGTCGGTTCACACACTTAATAGGATAAGATTCGACTGACTAAGCCGGCACGAGTTGAAGTCCAGTCCGGCGTATACCTGCTATTCTGGAACCTGGTTTAGAATAACTCTTCTGAACCTTCTCACGCCGCGACAGTGAATTTTCCAGCCAAACACTTTGGATTTTCTGGTTTGCGCACAGTGTTTGCAGTGCTATTTTGAACAGTTTATCGGAATAATGTTGCAATATGACATCAAATTACGAAACAGGTCTTCCAAATTATGTACAGTTTAAAACAATTGCAAATTTAGTAAACTATGTTTTGGCAGGTTTCTCCATTTTGTATTGTTTTTGGGTGCTATTTTGAGACCATATCGGTTTGTTACAAGTGATATGTCGTTATAAATATGTTAAAATTTCACATTTTTCTCATTTTGATAGTTTATGAAGATCCCTAACTATTTAAGATCAGTTTTCAATATAATTGATCCCATTTTTTTAATTCTCGGTTTTCGTACTGTTTATTGGACATCATTTTCCAATCCGCTTATCAAACGTTGCAAAAACACTTTATAAATTCTATATGGTTCTCGATTAATTTTGAAAATACGAAAAACAGATAAATGAGCTAACACGGGAACGACTCGAAATTGACATGGCTGTGGTGCTCGGTTGTCCCGTGGGGCATGGGATAGCCCAGTTTGACTCATATGGCTGCCAATTGCACGTGACGGTTGTCGATTTAGGCAACCAGAGCCCGTACATACTACTTCACGTAGAGTTTTTGCTCTGAAACAGTGAGTACTTTAACTCCTTCGAATGTGGTGGTGAACTACTGGGTAAATGTTACGAACTTCCATTTGCTACTTTGTTATTTGGTACCGCACACTATATTGGTCGTAGTTTTTAAACCGTTTGTCGTAATAATGCAAATGATATACCGTTGAAAAGCTACGAGAATTTTACAGCTATTTCATTGTGAACATTTTATAATTTTCTTTATGATTAAGGTGTAACAACCCCTAGGGACACCCCCTTACTATCGGACATTTAAGTGTCGGAAAAAATGGGTGCAGGGAGAGAGGATATACATAGTAGCATAAACCTAAGGATTGGAATAGCCAACCTCCACCATCAGCTCTCGGAGATCTAGCGCGATTCGAGGGAAATACTGATGCGAGACGAACCGAATGGTCTTGACCTAGAAGTGTCCGAATAAGTCCAACCGAGAATGGAGTCCCAGTTGACGTTTCTCAAAGTGATTAATGGGAGCACGTCCAAATCATTATTTGTAGCAGGGTTTTGCAGACATTAGACTTTTGACGACCAGCTGGCTGACAGAAAAAAGTAGTGCTGGTATGTGTGTGGGACTAGTTACTGATCGAGTGCAAAACGTTGTGACGGGTCCAAGGTAGTTCTAGTGGCATGTATAATTGTGAGGTTAGCCTTCCCTTACATTGCCACGTTGGATTTTTTAGTTGGAGGGGACAAAATGAAGAAAGAGAATGTTTTGTTTTCATGGGTCAAGATGATCTCTTAAAAATAAGAAAATATTGTTTTCTCCATTACTTCCCTTTTTTAAAACAATTCACAATTCAATTTAATTAAGTAAATAACAACTGTAGGGATGGCAATAAATATATTGCAGTGTATGACTTATACTTATTGTCTTCTCTTGATGACATGAAGGCCAAAAGAAAGACTTGCCCTCTACTATTGTGCATCTCCTTACACTGTATCTTAGTGACCAGCCGCCACCACCGAATATCGTTTGTCTAATCAGGTTGTTTTAGTTAGGAATGAACATTCAGTTGGGAGAAATCCTGTTGTTCCATGGGAGGTCTCTATCTTGACGAATACAATGTAGTGAATCGGGATTTATTAATTTTAATGGAGGGTATCCATTACTTTATTCAATAAGAATTCACTGTCATAACTCACAGTGTATGCCATACAACTTCCTAACATTTTAATCTAGTGTCAGTCTCATATGTGTGAAGTCACACACATTGCACTCGCAGCCTCGGGCAGTGCACTCAGCAGTCCATGTGCTCCCAGGGCGAAGATGAAGAGCCTGACGACAAACGTGCAAGCAACTTGGACGATCACACGGTACAGGCGTCGGTTTAATTGCTCCTGCGCATATTTTAGTGCCAAACACCGGCGTGGCTTCCACCATAGTCTCTGCACAAGTATTACCATGATATCATTTTCGTCAAACATTTTGATTTTGCTAATTCACTATTAAACCAATATGAAATTAGAAACTAAAGCAAACATGAACGACGGGTGAAACTTAAAGTTATATCTTCTTTACTGAAAAATTTCATCTATGTGGTCAACTTTTGCATTTTGGTGTTTCCTCGTGGTTGCGAAGAAGAAACTTGTATTAGCTAGATTAATCTCAAAAAAGTTAAAACTAGATAAGTCGTCTATCTCAACCAGCTCTATTTTTTTATCTACCCAAATAATATGTGGTGCAAGGGATGCTACGAATATGTGGGCCCTAGAGGCGATAACTATTCTGTATGTTTTCATAAGTTGTCCTTTGTCTGAACTATCGCATATTTTATTGAATGCATTATTCAATTGTGGAACCTTGTGCTTGAATTTGTTCATGCATGCTTGTTCTTAGTCGTTTGATGTTGTGGATGGACTCACACTATAGAGAGTATTGTGTAAGACGGCTGATGACTAAGTACTGCTTGTCATGGACATGGAGATCCTAATCTGATTTACACTAATTGTGCAAAAGAGTTGAGTCGGGTGGACCTGGCCCAAGGGACGACTCGGCATGAATGATCCGTTATATGTACCGACTCAAGCAATAGAATTCTTAGACCTGAGGTAACCGCGTTGTACGAGATGTGGATTTGTTGACATTGAGTGGGCCTAATGCTTAGCGGTGCTTGGTCCGTGTGTGAGCCAATCTTCGTGAGACAGGCTACCAAGACGGTATTTTTTCGCTCCAATTCGGAGGATATACGTAGTAGCATAAACCTAAGGATTGGAATAGCCAACCTCCACCATCAGCTCTAGGAGATCTAGCGCGATTCGAGGGAAATACTGATGCGAGACGAACCGAATGGTCTTGACCTAGAAGGGTCCGAACCAGTCCAACCGAGAATGGAGTCCCCGTTGACGGTTCTCAAAGTGATTAACGGGAGCACGTCCAAATCATTATTTGTAGCAGGGTTTTGCAGACATTAGACTTTTGACGACCAGCTGGCTGACAGAAAAAAAAAGTAGTGTTGGTGTGTGTGTGGGACTAGTTACCGATCGAGTGCAAAACATTGTGACGGGTCCAAGGTAGTTCTAGTGGCATGTATAATTGTGAGGTTAGCCTTCCCTTACATTGCCACGTTGGATTTTTTAGTTGGAGGGGACAAAATGAAGAAAGAGAATGTTTTGTTTTCATGGGTCAAGATGATCTCTTAAAAATAAGAAAATATTGGTTTCTCCATTACTTCCCTTTTTTTAAACAATTCACAATACAATTTAATTAAGTAAATAACAACTGTAGGGATGGCAATAAATATATTGCAGTGTATGACTTATACTTATTATCTTCTCTTGATGACATGAAGGCCAAAAGAAAGACTTGCCCTCTACTATTGTGCATCTCCTTACACTGTATCTTAGTGACCAGCCTCCACCACCGAATATTGTGTGTGTAATCAGGTTGTTTTAATTAGGAACTAGCTGGGTGGCCCACGCAATTGCGCGGCTAGCGATGCGTTTTCTCGGCCCGTGGCCCATAAATGGTCAAAAATTATGACCAATCTTCCAATTTAATTCAATCATAATCGAACAAAGAAACATTTTTATTTTTAGGCCACTGATATTTTCATCGACCTCACATGGGAAGCAAACAAAGATAGCGAAACACGTGCCTAAAATTAAAGATATGTACATCGTGCACAAAAAAGAACACATGCTTATCAGATCGATCCAGAATTCTTGATCCACAGATACTACAAGCTGTAATAAGACCAGGAATTCTCAAAAAAAAGAATTCTTGATCCAAACATACACACATATGTATACAAATCCCTATCAATTTCAATATTTACACGTGTGTATACAACTTCGTAGATAAATCAATCACATACAACTGATGTGCAGAGACTCAATGTGTGGAACTCAACATTGTGTTGTGTGTGAAGTTGACGTAGGGGCTGCAGCGACCTTGCCTGAGTTACCTGGTGGACGCGACGATGTTGACCCAAGGACGTTGGTGACCTCAGCGCATCCACACAATAGCTCGATATGTTCCAACCACATTGGACTTCTAGTGTGTCATCATTTTACAAAAATAGAATGGAAACTCTAGATGCATCAGTTCTAAATACATACTAACTATAGTTCTAAATACATACTAACTATAAATGAAAACAATGAAAATATATAGGAGAATTAAGGTGGATATCACACTTTCACTTCTATATATCCATGAGAGAAGATATGGAACAACTATTACTCTGTTCGTATGGTTAGAGCAAGATCAGCCAAGTAATGCAGAGAACAAAATACTAGTTATCTATTATATTATTAAAACAACAAACAATGAACGATTAAGATTAAACTCAGATTAAGCAACAACAAAAAAACTGTTTAGATTGACAAGAAAATTTAACGCTAGAATATGACGGAACGTCCGGAACTGGGCAGCAGAAGTCAGATTACAATACGTCAAGAAACAAACGGTAGATTGACAAGGAAATATAACAAATTCTGGTGATGCGTGTACTGTATCTACGTTGGCCAGAACGGCATCAAGCTCGTTTTCCTTGCTAGGACATATGCGCCACCAAAACCTGTCACCGACATCATTAGTGCTGTTGAGACGTCAATCTGGCCACGGTGCCTCCATCGTACGATTCCTTCAACCAAAGTTGCTACCGGATGTGGCAAAATGGACAGGAATAACCTCGAAGCAAAACTTTAACACAAAATGAACCCCGGCCGAAACCATTTCACGCCTCTAACCCTTTTAGATAGCGCCTAACGATCGGGCGCTACACTACACGGGGTAGCGCCCAGCGATCAGGCGCTACCCATCTGGTTGCGTAGGGCGCTACATGTGCGGCTGTTTCAAACCTTATTAGAAAATGTACTCATAAATACGCAGGCGAACTGTGTAGCCCAGCTGGTCACAACGATTTGTGCAGCGGGTAGGTGCGGCTGGTGTTTGGTTTGGTGTCGGCGCGGGCTCCTCCGGCGGTGCTGCCTCTCGGGGCGCGGCGTCTCTGCGCGCGACTCGCCGAAGCTCGGGTCCCGGCGTGGTGCCCGAGCTTCTCTGGCTTCCGTCAGATCCGTGCTGGCGGCGGATCTGGCGGTCGGAACCCTGGGCTCGCCGGGATCCTCGACTTCCTCCGGCGGCGGATCCGAAGGCGACTACGGCAAGGTGGTGTAGCTGGGACAGGGGGCCGCTTGCCCCGGCCGTTCATCGACACAAGCTCCGCCGCGGCGCGGCGGACGGGCATGGCAGCGTCTCTCATAGGGCAAAAGTTTCCCTGACAGCGGCAAGGCGGTGGGTGGTCTTCTTCGTCTCCGACGCCGGCGTGGTTCGAGTTCTTGGTGCTCGTTGTTTCGTTTTCCTCTACGTATTGTACTTGTACTGTGTTTGTGGTTTCTGTTGAATATACGTGGTGAAAATTGCAAAAAAAAAAAAAAAAAAAAAAAAAAGATCCTCTCGTTCGAGTCTGCTTCTCACACTTCCTTTTTACTTTTTTATTTTATTTCTCTGCCCCGAGTTCACGTACATCGAACCATCGATCTTCACCGCTGCCGCAAGTTTCCCGGCCGCTGCCTCCGCCGCCCGTCCACCGCCGTCGGAGCTTGCCTCGGGCCGCCACCGACGCCCCTTGCCTCGGCGCCCGTCCACCGCCGACGGAGCTTTGCCTCGGGCCGCCGTCTCCCATCCTCGGCGCCCGCCGCCGAAGCTTGCCTCGAGGCCATCTCCATCTCGATCCCATCTGACGTTCACCCAGCAACCTGACCAAAAAAACAAAAACAAAAACAGTAAACACTAAAAATTGTGTGTAGCGGGATTTGAACCCGGGACCAACTCGTGTGCACACATTGTTGAGACCAGCTGGCTGCATAGTTCATGTTTATATAGATGAGTACATCCTTTAATAACGTCTGAAATCAGCCGGGCATGTAACTCAAAAGGGTTAGAGTCGTGAAATGGTTTCGGCCGGGATTTATTTTGTGTTAAAGTTTCGCTTCGAGGTCAACTGTGCCACCGGATGTGCCTAGCGCTGCCGGCCGTCGGCCGGGAATATGACGGAACGTCCGGAACTGGGCAGCAGAAGTCGATTACAATATTTCAAGAAACAAACGGTAGATTGACTGGGCGAGCCTGGGCCTGGCCCGACGCTGCTTTGATGACCGTGTTGGCCTGGCCCAGGAGCTCACGCATGCAACCACGCGCCGCACGGTTTAGATCCCACAGAGGTGTTTCGTTGTGCAAAGTGAACAAAAAAAGACAGACAAACAAACACCTACAACAGAAAATGCAACGGCATCAAGAATCTCAAGGCCCGTCATGCAGGAATGGATTGGGCAAGGAGTCGGCGGAGGTGCAGAGCACCACCACGCCACATATGTTCATCTGAAGAGAAAGTGCAAACAAACATGAAACCAGATGCACATCGACAAACATTCCAGGCATTTCAAAGCACAAAACTATCTCCATTCAGAAAACACATAACTGAATCCACAAACAAGACCATACCAAATTAAGCCTAGCAGTGCCATAAATCATAACAGGGTGATCATAGACATGCAAACATAACCCCCAACAAAACTGTCCAGTGACTGAGGGCAACCAGGGTTTCACATCATTAGGAGACAACGAAGATAAGCTGGCATGCTGCGACTCAAGGGCATCAGGTTTATCGCTTCTTCGAGACACCAACAGTCTTTCCCCTCCTGCCGGTGGTCTTGGTGTGCTGCCCACGGACACGGACACCCCAGTAGTGACGCAGACCACGGTGGTTCCTGAAACAGAGGAGCGAGTTGTTAGATGCAAATTATCAAAATAATGCAATTGCAAACAAACAGATATCTGGATGTCGTTACATGTTCTAATAACACATGAGTACAAACCCCCAGAGATTTGTACGCACCACCCCAGGAAGTATACATATACACAAAATGCAGTACAGCAGAATCATCATACATCCTCTATCAAGTAGTGAACTGACCTTATCTTCTTCAGCCTCTCGAGGTCATCCCTCAGCTTCATGTCAACGGCATTGGAAACAACCTGGGTGTACCTGCCATCCTTGTAATCCTTCTTTCTGTTCAGGAACCAATCAGGGATCTTGAACGAGCGAGGGTTTTGCACCACAGCCATGATGCGGTCAATCTCTTCAGCAGTAAACTCACCAGCCCTGCACAAAAGGAAAACAATTATCATGAGCTTTACTAGCAGCTGCAGCACCAACACAGCAAGTCTTATATCATACAGTTAGAATCAGGTTATAAGCATCGTCTGGGATGTATACATGAGCAAAGTAGCATGAAGTGTAAAGCCTAGATTCAGGGTCTTCAGAATCTGCTGGCCACGGTATTGAGAGGTTACATCATTATCTTGAGTAGCTTTGCAAATAGTTGGTTCAAAATTAGCTGAGATTGAGGTCGTGATGCAAATGGCTGTGGCTAAATAATCTCCCTACTTAACACACCTTGCACATCAGAGAAAACAAAGTGTGCCATAATCCAAATATGAGTTTTAGCGACACTATCTACGAAGTACAAAACGTGGCATAATCCAAGTATTTTCCACTTAACTGCCAGTTGATATGGGAGTCGTGATGCGTATGGCAGTGGCTAAATAATTTGCCTACTTAACAAACCTTGCACATCAGAGAAAACAAAGTATGGCATAATACAAATTGAGTTTTAGCGACACTATCTACTACTCCCTCCGTTTTTTAATATAAGATGTTTTAGCATTTGTCCACATGCATGTGTACACAAATGTATGTAGACATGTTTAAGTGTGTATGTTCACTCACTTTAGTATGTATCTAGACAACATGTATAACACATAAAACATCTTATATTAAAAAACGGAGGGAGTACTAGGTAGAAAACGTGGCATAATCAATTTATTCCCCTTTAACTGCCAGTTGAGACTGAGGTCGAGATGCATACAGCAGTGGCTAAATAATCTTTCTACTTAACAAACATTGCACGTCAGAGAAAACAAAGTGGGGCATCAACTAAATTGAGTTTTAGTGACACAAAATTTGGCATAATACAAATATTCCTTACTAATTACCCGAACAACGATGTACAGACCCTACACCTCTAATCGCCCAATATCAGGTTGAAGAGACAACACCAAAATAACTAACGAGTAGACGATCTGGGCGTGAGAGGGGATCCTCTGCTTCTTACCTCTTGTTCATGTCGACGTCGGCCTTCTTGCAGACGATGTTGGAGTAGCGGCGGCCGATACCCTTGATGGAGGTGAGCGCGAACATGATCTTCTGCTTGCCATCAACGTTGGTGTTCATCAGACGCAGGATGTGCTGGAACTCCTCCCCCGCGATCAGCGACTGCACGCGACCATCTCAGTTAAATCGACCCATCTAGCAATGGAAGGAACAGGGAGGAGGAAGGAGGCGAGAGGGTCCTACCATGACGACGGCGCTGGGTGGTGCTCTCGCTGCAGAAGTAGGTGGTGGCGGCGGCGAAGGGCGGAGGTCGTCTGCAGCTGCGGGGCGAGAGGTCTTCCGGCGGCGCTGTGGGGGAGCGAGTATATAAGCCTAGAGTACGGGCGGAACCCTAGTAGGGGCTAGGGATCGGACGGCTGGCGTGAATGCTGAGTGGGATCTAGGGTGCGCGTTAGTTTGGATTAACGGGCTGGTTCCCTAAGTTATACTGGGCCATTCGCAAAACAACAAAAGGTATACTAGGCCAATTGGGCCCAGTTACATAACGGGCCTCCATCGGTTTTTTCTTATTTCCAAGGAGCCTTTCGTTTTATTTTCTTTCTTCGGGAGAATTGGAATTCCATGTCTCCTTTGTTTTTCAAAGTTGGACAGATGATGCCCGGAGCATGAGAGCTAAATCATGTTTCTTATTTTTCTGGAGAGCAAGAACACTATATGTTCTTGGCTTCTTGCCTTTTCAAAGTTATTAATCTCCATTTGTTATATATTATTGATTTTATAGATCTAGCTGAGTTCCCATGTACTAAAACACACAGGAGACGGTATCTTGTCAAAGCGAGGCGCTTGTAGCGATGTGGTCAATCTTGAAGTGCCGCGACTTATTAAGCACGATGTGGGTGTGTGTTGTTGCAACATTTTATCTTTCGGCTATTTATTTATTTTTGGTGGTGGGGGGGGGGGGTGGGGGGGGGGGGGGGGGGGGGGGTGTTAGTGTTTTATGCAAAAATCAGCCTAGACACAACAAGTGTGAAAATCCTTAGTCACTAGGCAAGAAAGCTCGAAGGGAACAAAAAGGATACAATTAGTTAAGAATAAAAAAATGTACAATTTAAAAGGAAAGAAGGAATGGCAAGTTTCCCTCCATTGAACATCAATCTATCTACAAATAGGTAAAGGAAGGCGCATCACAGGGGTATTTTGCTTTTTTCTATTCACTTCCGCGGGGTTCTAAATTGAAAACATGAACACAAATGAAATCGTATTGAAATGAAAAAAAAAAAAAAAAGGGAGGAGTAGCTCTTGGTTTAAAGAAAAGGGAGGAGATGGATCGAATTAAATATTTTTCCTTTCTTTGGGACGTCCTATTGATAACGAGCAGTGACTTCACGGAACTGGCCCTACCCACAGTAACTTTTGTCAAACGTTGGTTTGTTTTTCCTTTTCTTCAAGAAATTGTGTCGAAATTCGGTCCTAAAAAATGTCATTCTGATAAATGGTTCAGTTTAGGGGCATAGATTGGCTCGGATTGCCACAGACATATAACGATACTGTACTTCTTTTAGTATCTTGTTTCCAACAAATTTCGATTTTAGATCATTCTCAAAAACACGGACTAAGGACATATCTGGAACCAAGGAATATATATATATATATATATATATATATCACTTTTTTTGCAGGAAAATATAGACCAACTGTGAATTACCGCAGGAGGATTTCAAAAGGTTGCCCTCAAGAGTCCAGACAGACCTAATCATGCCATTAACGAGTAACTCACTGAACCATCCTCAGGACACAAACTGAAGAGCCAACAAGGGAAATCATGCCCCAAAATAGGTGACGGATTATATAGATCTGTACAAGGGTAAAGCAAAAACTTTACATGTCTATGCCCTGAACCAAGCCTAGTGACAATCTTTCAGAGAGAACTCTTGAGGCGCATGAAGGGGACTATGGAAGGAGATGAGAAAATTCGCAGGTGTATGTACATACACAGCCAAAAAGGGTCACCCAGTTGGTGTAACTCTGATGCGAACTAGGTGCCTAACCAAAAACAGATCAAGCTTGATGATCTGATACTGCCTCGAAGAAGCAACCAAACTCCTGGAACATCAACGAGCCATGGGAGTGAAACACGGCCTGGCTACAAGGATGTATAGCTGTCCCTCCATTGCTCTGGGCACTGTCAGCGCAACAATATCAGTGGAAATGAGGAACAATGGGGCACAACAGCATCACAAATTTGGTAAAAATAGCGCGGAATTCAACTACAGAATAATATAACATTGTGAAATTAGAATCACATCAAACGACCTAAGGGCTTGATGTGTTAATCAGAATCTATCATTCTTTCTTGCTAAGAACAATAACATCACAGTCATCTATCATTCTTTCTTGCCCAAGAGAAGGATGAAGGAAAACTAGAAAAGGAACTTTTAACAGCGTTTTCTTGCTAAGTACATATGATCGCAAGTTCATCATGGCTTATGCAAGACAGAATGTGAACAAGCATACATGTGGTCAAGAAATTATCTTACCAAAACAGTTCATTCATCCCAGCCTAAGGATGTCTCCAACAGTTCCTTTCAAGAAACGGGGACAGTCATCCACAGTAGTCAGAATTAACATCCCACGAAGTTGACGTCTAGCAAAATATTTCCTTCCGAAACAGGACCTTGATTAACTATCCTAATGAAAGGACTCCTAAAATCCAAAGCTTCCAGAAATGTGGCATCTTCTACAGCCCTGTTCCTACCTATTCAAGTAAAACGAAGAAGTTATCAGTGAAGCTAGCATGGCAATGAGGCACATGCATGTGCACAAAAGGTGGTATCGAATATAAACCAGGTTACTGAAACATCATCTTCACTTCAGTAGGTATCATTTTTCTCCTTGAAATCTAAAGTTGGTTGTTGAAATTTTTTCTCCCTGAACTATAAAAGGAAGTTGTTGAAACTTTATCTTCATTTCGAGTATCACTTTTCCCCATCTCACCCAAAAGAAGTCTCAACTTTTTGAACAAATTTTGTCATTGTCCTGCATCCTATACGAGTTGTGATAATTTTATTGCACAACGAAAGCATGGGAATTCTGGATACCAGGGTGTACTTACATTCATTATCCTAGGTAACAAACAGTGAAATGCAATTGAAGGACTAATTGTTCATTTTGATAATGCAAGTTAGGAAAATGAGTGTGTGACTGAAATTATATCTCTAGAGTAGGCTTATGTAACCAGTAAGCCATAAAGAGCAACTTATGCAACAAGATGTGTCTTTTCCAGAACAATGTATCGTTGAAATACAAAAAAACTGGTGAAACAACTAAGGAGCAAACATAAGAAATCAATCATCCCCCTAGAAGTATACCTTCAGCATTCTGTAGCACAAAATACAAAGTTCATGCATTAACAGGGTCTCTAGAAGCTAGGCCATCTTCCATGCTATTCTTTTGTACTCCATCCTCTCCATGAAGTTGACCCTCCCCACAACTTAGAGTAGGCTTTGCGGTATCTTCACCATACATGTTATTTGATCTTTCAAGCACTGAAACTGTTATTCCTGCTTCATTAGAGCTCTCAGCTATGGCATCCACTTCAATGGTTGCAACCTTGACTTCACGCTTGTCACCTCCAATAGACATTGTTTCATTCAATGATCTCTCTGTCGATACTACAAGATCAACTGCAGGATGACTTTGATCTTCAGTAGTAGCAACATATGCTTGATCTTTAGTTGCATAGGCACCTATTGATCTTTCATTTCCAATAACTTCCAAACCTTCAACTTCTAGTGACCTTTGAGTATCACCAGCAGCAACGATAGTTTTCAACTCATGGTTATCAGGCTTATGACCCATAGTGACTAAAGGAACTTCAGTATTAGCCGGGACTACACAAGACTTCATATCTACTTGAGTATCAAAGCGGACGGAGATGGAATTGGAGTTGAGATTAGATTCAGTCTTGTCTCTTGAGAGAGCAGCATCAGCAGAAAGCTCACTAGATGGGCAATTTTCACCTTTCTCAAGCTCATTAGATGAACATGGACCTGGATCCATTGTCACTGGAATAGCAGATGAATCTGCAAAACTGGAGCCAGATTTATCTTCAGACTTCTCTGCGGCAACAATGGTATCAGCAACCAATGGCATGTCTGTTTCTGCATATTGCACTTCTTCTGAACTGACAGCTTCAGCCTTGCAAGGCACATCATCACTTGTACGCAGATTAACATCAGCTACATAAACTGGAGAAGTCCGTTCTTGAGTTTTTTCTTCGGTGACAGGAGGAAGGTTAGATGCCAAGCCTGAAGAGCTCACAAATAAAGGACAGGAAGTATCATTGTCCTTAGTTCCAATGTTATCACCCACAGCAGATTCTCGAGAAGCATGAACAGGTGTAAGGGGTCCACTTGCTTCGCTAAACATTTGAGGAGACGTCTTATCACATTCAACGGCATTAACTGCATGAATAGAGAGCATTATTGAAATATAAAACGACATAATTACAATACTCTCAACAATAGAATTAGGGAAAAGTATTCACAGAATAGTTTGGATTTTGACCTGTCCCGGCAGTGGTGGTTTTCACTTGACCTGTTAGTAGCAAGCGCTTCTCCAGAAGACCAGTGCCATGGATAATCAAGAGATTAAAAGACTTTAATTTTTGTTTTCTTATAGGTCCAACAGGTTTAAAACCAAAAACTGTAGACCAGGTATTCTGCAATTCTGCTATGGCAGGTATTACTAGTCTTCGAACGTTGAGGGAGCAAAGGGTCTACAGAAGAATCAACCCCAAAACAAGTTAGAAATTCATGTGAAAACAAAACGATGCAAACACAGGTATATCCAGTTACCCGGAAAATAAGTTTTTTATTTAATAAACACAAAGCTTAAACTTGGCTTGATAAGTACTATCAATCGCTTCATCCAACAACTAAAACTCAAACTACACATCCCGCTTTCCTAAATACTTCCTACTCATAAAAAGTAAGAAAAAAATCGCAATTCAACAATGCTATCTCCATGTTATAAGTTCAGCATTACGCAACAGTGCTAACAAATATAAGGATACACACCTACAACCAGGTTTCAGAACCTTTCTACGAGAAGTTTCAAAGTTTTCCGTTAGTATCCAGCTGAGCGGTTACCAGTCCAACCCTACTATATTTCCTTTTCTTTCTTATTTTTCTTCAGAGCTAATGTTCGAAACTACTATACTGCTCAAAACAGCATAATCTCATCAATAAAAATAAAATCTCGGTACCAACCAGGATTTCTGGTTCAAGCAGTAACGGTTTGTTACCACCATGACTTGGAAATCCTAACCCTGCCTATAAGGCTTAATTTGCAGTACAAATATGTGGTTCACCAACATGTCAGTCAATTCAGCACATAGCAGGCATCCTAGGGAAGAGATTAAGATCTCACACATTCAAAGTACAAGACACAAATACATGCTGGCACCACAGTTAGATGAACAAACCAATCAGAAAACATACTGCTGTTGGTTAAACAATTCAAGGAAGAAATATAGGAATATATTTAGCCTACAACAGGGTAGGCATATTTTCAGAGACACTTGATGCAAGAAATCTGAAGTGATATTGCACAAGTAAAAAATAGTAAATAACAAACTATCACAAGCCCATATGTACGTGAATATGGCTGTGCAACGAAGATCAGAAACAAATGCAAACCAAATTACCGATTCAATTGCATTGAGTAGTCGATGGCACATCCCTTGGCGCCGATACATGCCCCTTGTGCCTATGAATGGCATTTCTGCTAAGTCAGTTCCATGAATCCTGGTTCATGCAAAAGAAACAGAATTAAGCATTTTAGGGCTGAAATAACATTGATAAATGCTGAACGCCAAGTGTGTAGGTTGTGAAAAAATCATGTGTCATTCCATCATGAGTAGAAGTTGGTCTCGGTGCATCAATGGGACCTAGGAACAAATATGTACTTGGAAAATTAAAAGCCCAATTGCAATCCAACTTAAATAACAATGGATGATTAACTGCTCATCCTAAACACAAATCTCAGGATATTTGTGTTGTAGAAAAAACTAAGTTTAATAATTATTTTAGAATCAAAGAACCTGAAGTGCGGATGGCTGAGGGCCTGAGGCTCATATGGAAGCACGAAAGCCTATTAATAGAACAACGGTAACAAGATATGCATATAAAGTTTACCTGACAGTTGCCGCAGATATAACTTCATCCCCACGCTCCAGAATAAATGTATAGAAGCCACTAAAATCTAAACGGCTGAAATCCGACCTGCCATAGCATATTAAAGGATAAATGACGGCCTGAGGAATGCCATAGCATGGTCCCAAAATAACAAATCATATTGCACATAAACACAGCCTGCTTAAATTTCTAACTTACATGTGCTTATGGTTTTCGAGGAAAAAAGAAAAATATGCTTATTGTCTTGGATAACACAAAAAGGCTAAAAAACAACACTCATAGCTGCTGAGTGTACACGAATTCCATCCTTAGTGTAGCTAGTTCTAGAAAATCATATTTATAGCCAGAAATGTTACATTTCAGATCTCATTCAACTTGCATCATTAAAATATATCATTTTATCTTTTCTCTAGTGATCAACATGGGCAACAAAGGCATACTTACCCACAGTTATATACAACATTGTGAATTACATTAATCCCACTTCTCTCATCAATACGTGGAAGAAAGCACTCATCCATAACTGAGAAAGCAACAGCTGTCTTTGAGTTGCAATGTATCAATTCTGCTTTCTTTTTCAGTGGTGCAGCCTCACTATCAGCAAAGCAGCGAACCAGACTCCAGGAAAATCCAGCCTCCATGCCATTCTTGAACCCAAGAAGCTTTTTTAGTCGTTTATAAATCTGCGTTATTTCGAAGAAACGAATAGGATTAATTTCTGTCCATTTTGAGAGCAAGAATGAACATGATAAAACAGATAGTAACAAATAAGATATATTTATCAATGCAATGCATCAACTAATCAAGATATATCATGTGATCGGTAAACATAAGGTCTATAGGTTGACATGACGGTCTCCAAATTAATATGTAATGTTTTCTTATGAGAAAATTGGATATCTATGGATATTATGCTTGAGTTGCGAACATGGTGAGATTTGTTGATATCGTGCTTTAATAAACCTCTGAACAAGCCCTGCTAGAACAAAGCATCATTGACCAAATAATGATAAACATTACAGCGAACATGTCTGTATGCTAGCTAGGAAAATAAAAAATGGCAAGAACAATCAGTTATGCCGTATAAACTAAAAAAGCACCACTTCAACCATTCAAAAATTTCATACATAGATAAAGTGGTGGCATGTGGAACCATAACTACTCATTCCAGAGACAGTACAAGTTATGTGTATGGCACCGGCAAAAACATTTTGTGATGGTTGATTGCAGCAGATTTTTCACTGAATTAATGGGCATCGACCAGTTTCACATGTAGACGTTCCAGTAAAATAGCCAAAAACATCATTTCACAATAAGTAGACAAAATCACAATTTTACTGAATAAATGGCTACAAAATCAGGTCGACAAGTATACATTCCAGCTTCTCAGAGATTGTATGTGGCATATTCCCAGCATATAGAGATAGCCTAAAGTGGTCCTCTTTTAGTTGACACCAAAAGAAGAAAAACGATATGGTATTATGAGAGGCTAAGAAATGAAACAGGTGAATACGCGTGGTTGAAGATTTTATGTTTCTTCTATATAATAAGATAAAAGACGCAAGTAAGCTTTGACTTGGCCATTACCACAGCAATAGACGCCAAAACAGAAACACAGCAACAGAAAATTGTGCAAGCTAAAACTATTGAATCATAGAGTTATTCTTCTAGTCTATTTCTTGGACAGGCCTCAACCTAGAACCTGTATCATAACTTTATTAAAAAAACTGGAATCGAGGAGGGCTGGATGCCTTTCTCCTTTCACCATAGCTATGGCAGAATGGATGGGGTACAACCAAGTGATAAATTTACAAACTGGTCCAGGCAAATATCAAATATCATCCTCAACAAAAAAGAGAAAACAGACAACAATTATGTAGCATTGCGTACCTTTCTACATCCTGGGCTGCAAAAGCTATCAACTGAAGCACCAGACGTGGTACAAACGGGGTCCATCTCAGTTCCTACTGAACAAGCCTGGTGATCTGCAAAACAACGATGTGTAAGACATTGCCCGGAGCACAAGATTATCATGTTGCACATAACCGTAGGTACATGTGTGTTGAGAGGGTTTGGGGGTGCATGTCATGAGCCTTACATTTTCTTGAACATTGCAAGCAAGAAAGCAACTCAGCGAAAGATGATGTCATTTCTTCAGCAGAGCTACAGAACTTGCATATACAGCTACGACAAAACCAATCTTCAGAAGGCATCTGCAGCGACAGTTAGCACAAAATAAATATAAGCATAAAAGCACGTGACAGCAAATGAAGAAACGTTTTGAGAGAGAAATAAGTAAATAAATTAGCATAGCATCCTAAGCAAACAACTCTCTGAAAAGCAACAGGCTAAAATCAAGTGGAAGGCCATGAGTGATTGTACTTCAGCATAGAATTTTTCTCATACTATCCTACCCCAAGGGTTTCAGACAATTGTTAATACAAATATGTCTTCTATATATCTTTTGATAAATATAATACAAGAATGCTCGCACAGATGATACTTCTATGCTCACCTCAATTCCTAAGCAAGCCACGTGAAAAGTTGAAGTGCAGTGATCACAGCAGAGCAAGTCACCACCATCACCACAAATACCACAAGTATCATCATCAGGATCATCAGCAGGATCTATCTTGTAAAATCCCTTCTTTTCACGTTGTGCTTGCTTATCCCATGCATCATGTAAGCATTGCAACAATGGAACCCCACCGTCTTCTAGGATGATGTTTGCATAAGGCTGCTGCTCTTTTGAACCAGCATGAAGTTCAAACTTTGCAGCTGTGAGGATCTTGGAACAGCACCCACAGTAAATACCATTCCTGGTAATTCTACCATCTAGTTTTGTGTGCTTCCCTTTTTTATTCATGTACTTGACCTTCGCATCTACTGAAACAACCCCCAGATCTATCATCCATGATAAAACCGTCCTCTTCCATTTATAAGGAATATAGCCACCCATGCCTTCCATATTACGAGTACTACCGCGGACAAGAAGTTTAGATCCCTGATTCTTGCTTTTTACATTTTCTTCTTTGTTCTGATACTTGTCTCTAGAACTTTTATCTTTCGAATTTCTGCTTCTGTTGTTCCCACGCTTCTTTTCAACAGAATGTTCTTTTCGGCTCTTTCTGTTCCGCACAATCCTTTGTAGCATTGCTAGATCCTCCTCTGATATAGGCTTCTCATTCTGTGAACTTTCTGACTGCTCTTGGTACACTGCATAAGCCTTTGTGATTGACCAATAGCCACTACCACCTTGTGGGGAAACATACACAGAATCTTCATAATCTTTATCTTTCCTAGGTCTTAGATCAATTGTCCATCCATTTTTTAAGAGTATGCCTTTTATCTGATCTCTCAGTTTCTGCTTAAGCGCATTACGAGGTCCTCCCCTTGGCTTCTTCATGACATGCTTCTTGAGAGTAGAATAAGAAGTACCTTGCAGATCAGTGACCTTCGATTTTGCTTTCTTGGATAAATTTTCTGGCGAACCTTTATGCTCAAGCAATCTCTTTTTCTCATTTTTGTGCTCACCTGATTTAGTTTTTGCATCTTTCAGGCTTGGTGAAGGCTGTTGATTACCTTGCGAGGAGATCTTCAGATGTGCCTTTGAACCATGCTGTTTCATTTTATGGCCTGAAGAAACTCCCACTACACTTGGATCGCTTCTCCTCAACATAACAGGCGAAACCAGCTTTCCAGTAACTGTCTTCCCACCATTTGCATCTAGCTTTTGAGACACACTGGGAGCACAGTTTTTTTCCTTATCTTGTCTATAGCCAGTAATGGTCTCTCCATCAGCCCTATTATTCCTTGCCGGAATCTTGCCATCACTGGTCTCACCCTCCAACTTAATGTTCTTAGTTGGCACCATGTCATCACGAAATTTCTTATCCAACTTACTGGTCTTCGTAAGAATCTTGCCATCAGTGGTCTCCCTATCCAACTTAATGTTCTTAGGAAGAAGCTTTCCATCACTGTTTTCTCTGACAGTCTCACTGTTCTTCGGAAGAAGCTTTAAAACACCACTCTTTGTCGGAATTTTGCCATCCCTGGGCTCAACCACCTTGGCCTTCTTTGGCTGAATATTGATATCACTGGTTTCCCCCTCAACCTTAGCCTTCTTCGGCAGAATCTTGTCATCACCAGTTTCCTTGAGCACCTTATTGTTCTTTGGAAGAATCTTCAAAAGGCCACTTTTCCCTTGCACCCTTATAGCCTCTCGTTGGCCAGACTTAACCGGGGTACCCTTGTCAGTCTTCAACTGAGCGTGTTTGGATGCTTCTACCGGCCTCTTCTTGTCATCCGAACTTGAGGCCTGCTCCTTGACCTTTGCCTTCAGGTCCTGTCGGCCAGAGTCCATTGAGTCACTCTTGTCAGTCTTCAACGGCTTGAGTTTCTCATGTTTCAGTGGCTCTGCGTGTCTCCTCTTGTCATTCAAGCTCGATACCTGGTCCTTGACCTTTGAGCCACCGGTTGCCTTCATCTCCACCCCACCTTTCTCATCAACTCGACCAGCCCTTATCTCCGGCTTCTCGAACCGCCATTTTGGGAAGCCTGGACGCAGCATTTTCCCACCAGTTACCTCCTTTGATACACTTCCACCGTTTCCAACATGGGCATCCTCGATTTTGCTCCTCTTGGTGTCAGGCTGTGAGCTACTCCTGCTGGGCTGATCTCCCTTATTCTTCTCTGCATAGTCTCCTTCAGTAGACTTAACCCTGGAAAGCTTGTCCGAACTAACAGGCACCAGTTTCTCCCCTGACTCATCACCACAGCCAAGGCCGGCACTACTACCGTTCAGCTCATTCCCATGTTCTTCTCCTCTGAACCATCTCTTTCAGTAGTCTTAGCCCCAGGAAGCTTCTCAGAACTAAAGGGCGCGACTTTCTCCACTGACTGATTACCGTCGCCTACTCCGGCGTCAGCATTGCCAGCGGCAGCCTCGCCAGGCTTCTCCCGCATCGGGACGTCATCCGCTTCAGAGTCGCTGCACTCCAGCAGCAGCTGCCGCGGTCTCTTCCGCCCTTTCGTCGCCACCACGGCCCCTGAGCCGCCGTGTTCCCGGTCCGAGCCCATCTAGAACCTCCTCAAAACGATCCGGAGACTCCCAGGACAGCTCAAACTACTCGCTCGCAAACCATTCCCCAGCGCGCCCTGGATCAAAAACCAAAAGGTGTTAAAAAAATGCTATCCGCGACAAAGCCTCGATCGAAAACCAAAAGAGGTGTTAAAAAAATGCTATCCGCGACAAAGCCTCGATCGAAAAAAGGCCAAGAATCGGTCGGGGCCGTTCCGGATCGGAATTCGGCGTAATGGGGACAAGTCTGAGGGCTCACCTGGATCGGGGGGAGTAAGTGGCGGCGGATGAGGGGTCGGATTGCGGCGGAGGGACTAGGGTTTCAGGGATAGCGGGGGGTTCGGGGTTGCGGTGGGGGCGAAGACGACGAGGCGGCGCGGCTGGTTCTCTTTTCGCTCTCGCCGTCGGGACTCGTGAGAGAGAGTCCCCGCTGGCTCTACGGGTTGATATGGGGTTCAGAGAGGGGGTGCACGATAATACTCCTACCTTCTCGACCGTGTCGGTCTGGATTGCAGCACAGCAATTGGTGCACCGGCTCCGATTCAACCTTTTTTTTAAGAGAACTTGTCTGTGCCAAAATGGTTAGAAGGGTGGTTGTATCCTTGACCCACCAGAGTTCAAACCACAGATTTGGCACTGGTGTTTCTCATTTAGGCGGAATATTCTTCAGTGGGAGGCGACGTTCCCGTCGACAGCGAGACGTCTGTGGTGACTTCGTCAATCTCAAGACCCGACCGCCGGCTCAGTTTTTCGGAGGTGCTCATAGGGGTAGGATGTGCGTGTGTACGTTCATAGGGGTGAGTATGCGAGCGTCTGCGTTGTACTGTGTTTCGCAAAAAAAAAACATTTTTTATAAAACAGGCTATAAAACCCACCTTTATTTAAACTAAAAGTAGTTAAGTCAGTCGGCCACCGATACAATGTGTTGAGGAGATACTCTTATAAAACAGAACAAGGTCAACCTAAAAGAAAAGGGGCCCAAATCCTTGTGTAAAACGGTCAGCCAAGAGACAGGATCGGACCACCAGTGAAGAAACCAGCACAATTGGCACAGAGCTTGACATCGGAGAGGATAGCAGGAGACGAAAACCAGAGCCTCCGGCAGGCGACGAGCACAAAGGAGGGGATGTCGAGCATCACAATGCCGAATGGAGACCGCACCATCGATAGCGACGAGCACCAAACCCTTGCATAAAACGGCCAACCACCAGAGGGGCGGGATCGGACAACACCACCAGCGGTGAGCACCAAACCCTTACGTAAAGCTGCCAGCCAAGTGAGGGGCGGGATTGGACCACCGTGTCTGCAGGTTGTGTCTCCACCAAAGCACGGGAACAAGACAACATCACTTCAGATCGCCGGCTATGAAAAGGCACCAACTTTGCACTCAAATAGCCATGTCGAAGAACGGAGGCCCCTGCTCCAAGACGGTGCGTCCAAGGAGGTCATGACGCACTAGCGCCGCCACCGTCGGGTTAAAAGACCAGGGTGGAACCACAGCGTCGCCCCCAAGAGGGAGAGCGGCGCCCACGGGCGTCGCCGACACTAGCGTCAACCGGCGTCTTGAGCTTTCGCTCGGCCCAACACCCACCTACCCATCGTCAAGGATCACCAGCTCCAACCCCACCGCGAAGGGCAGGGACAACCTGGCTGCAACAGAGCCTCCAGATCAGCATCTGGGTAAGGAACGACGCCCTCGTCGAACCTCGCCAGGAACTCCAACCGTCGTCATTCATGTCGCCCACACGACCAAATAACATGACCAACACCACCGCCACGGGGCTTGCTGGTGAGAAATCCAAAGTCGCCGCTCCGACGTCCGAGAGAGCCAACCTTACCCGCCTCCAGGTAGAGACGAGCCGCAAGCACGCAGCAGCCCCCCCCCCCCCCCCCCCCCCGCTGCCGCACCTACGCAGCAGACCTGCAGCTCAACACCCGCCGATGAACAGCCAAACAACGACATACCCAGCCTCTCAGGTCCACGCGGAGCAGGCCCGCGTCCCAGATCGAACGCCGAGGCTGCCACCCAGGCCGAGGAACGTCCCCCTGGTCAGATCCCACATCAGAACCCGTGCAAAACGTGGAGACCCGTCCCACCCTTTGCACCGACGAAGGCGGAGGACGCAGACGTCCGCACCTCGTCACCCGACGCGCCGTCGGAGGGAAGGAATTCCTGAGCGAGGCAGAGCTCGAGCGCCGCTGCAAAACATGGAGAGAGCCGGAGAACCGCAACACGGAGGGAGACGACGGGGAAGATCTCCCGGAGGAGAAGAAGGCGGGAGGGAGGCCTCGCCGCCGCCGCGGGACGACCGGTTGCCAGCGACGAGGGAGAGCGCGAGGAGGCGGCGGCCGCTGGGTGGAAACCCTAGTCGCCCACTCGAGGACGACGCGAGCTTTTTTTTTTCTTTCAAGTCAGTATGGGATAATCACACCAAGACTTTTTTTGCACCTCTGATTCAACATCTTAAAAGATCATTATCAAAAAATCTTAAAAGATTATATAAAAACCAAAAAAAAAAACATTGACACATCATGAATAAACATCCTTACGAAAATTAAAGGCTAAATTTGGAACACAACATTAACAGAAAAATGACAAGTTTTTTTATCAACAGTGATAATGGGAAACTTTTGCATTCTCTCGATGCTTTGAGCTACAAAATTCCCTTTATCGAAAAAACAATTGTGATAATGGCCAAATAAATCCCATCTTGTATTTTGACACTATACATTGTCGGGTTTGTCTATTTTTATTCTGTTTCTTGATCTGTGTTATGAATTTCTATTATTTAGATATGAGTATTATCTAGCCTAAACTTTCTGGATTTTTTGAAAACATTTTAGATTGTCAACTTAAGTCGGATGCATCAGGTGGACCAATTTCTTGGTTGCACAAGACACGTTCTTTGTAGAGTACATGGTTCATGTATCGGTAATAGGTTGGGTTTCGGACTTCTCCCTCCATTCAAAAAACATATAAATGGTATAAAAAGTTAACGTTTATTAAGTATATGATCAACTTTATGCAATAAATATAAACATCTATAGTACCAAATCAATATCAATAGATTTACCATAAAAATTCTGTAATGTATTCATCTAATATTGCAGATACTGATATTCTCTTGTATATATATTGGCCAAACTCGGTAAGCTTTGAATTTTGATCTTATCTTTTTTTTTTAAGGAAATAGTCAAACTATCAAGGAGATTTTATTTATTAAGGCCAACAATGGACCCACCTAGCATTGCTATAGGTACTACCACAATTGATTCACGAGGCTCGTGCTCAAACTCGATCTTCGTAAGCTCTTTGCTATTCAGTAACAATATTCATAACCCGTTATTGTGGTGGATACCTAGGTTCGCAAAAAGGATACGAAAGACGCACTCTTTTCCATCCAGGGTACCTAAGGGGACTGGAAGGTTTTTAATGAGGCGGCTTGCTGACCTAACACAGTGGTGGAAAATTCAAAAAAAAAATATTTGGATTTTTATTGTTGTTGGTTGTATATGGGACTCTCCAAAGTACATGATTTATGTATCTTTCTGGGTTGGGGGTTTCCGATCTATCTCTTCCTTCTTTGGCTCCTTTTTGGAACAAATAATCAGATTTACTTTCAGATAGTCTCGATGATTATCCATTCAAACTCCTACAATCACCACTCTTGGAAGGGGCAGTAGTATTACTGGACACCGGCGGTAACACCGTTGCGCATAAAGAATTTAATTGCTATTTGTTTCTAGCGGTAGTACTCAGGGCCGCGCCGGCTAAATCCGAGGCTTTGTGCGAAAATCTAAAACGGGGCCCTATATTACACAAAAATTTGAACTAATAAATAATTGTAATGTACATGACAAAAAATTTAGGTAACAATTGAATATATTGAGAATCATACCTACATAACTCGAAGTTGCATAACGTTTATTTGAACATCATTATTATTTTTGTGTTCTTTGAGATGAAATATTCAATCATATCCTCATAATCAATCTTTCCCAACACTTCGCCCTCAAGCGCTATTGTGGTCAAGTCGTTGAGTCTTTCTTGTGTCATTGTAGTACGCATATGGGACTTCAATAGTTTCAACTTAGAAAAGCTTCGTTCCGCCGATGCAACCGTCACGGGAATCATCAAAATCCGCACCGGGTGAATTATTCAAGTTAACATCAAATGATCTTCCTCTAACTCAATATTATCTGTCTATGTCTGGCCATCTCTAAAATGATTGTAAGGAACAATTGCAAGTGCAAGGGTGGAAGAATCAATAGACTGATTACCGGATGACACTTGTGATGCTTCTTTTCTAAGAAAGTTGACCATAGCACCTTTTTGAGATTTAATTAAATTTTGTTCCTTTTCTTTTCTCTTACGCTTCTGAGAACCGGACTGATGTTTTCCCATGATGAATCAAACCTATATTATTAACACAAGATACAAGAGATGAATAAAATAAAATTTAAGTGAGGATGCGATCATGCGAGCAGAAATTAAGGAATCAACAAACCAAACTATGTGCCGATGGCTCGGTGTGTGACCCTGCGTGCGTCACTGGCTCACTGCGTCGGCACTCGGCAGGATAGGCCGCAAACGACGTCGTGAGGCTAGGCAGAATTCCTCCGCGTCGGCGAGCCGTTCCGTATTCGCGAGACGCGAGCCTGGGAATCGATCAATCAATGGATCGAATCGTATACGAGTACGAGACTACGAGGAAATGAATCGATGCACAGATGCACGTGAGCCCAACAGAGGGAGACGGCCAGCGGGCCTGCTCGGGTGCTTCATGGGCCAGTTCGGCAATCCCTGCTATACAAATATACAAGGGCATAAAAAATTTGGGGCCCCTAAAAATCATGGGCCATGTGCGGGCCGCACCACTTGGAACCACTGTGGGCCTGGCCCTGGTAGTACTAGGTCGGTACCGTCTGGGTACCGTGACCATTACAGAAGCAAAATTGGGGTTGTTGGTACTTGGCCCAATATCTCAAGTGGTAGTACTGCGACATGGGGCTAGCGGTGATACTACCGCTCTAGCGCATAGTACCGCTGCCTAAACCTTCGTCCGATTCGGCTGGGTCATCTGGAGGAGAGCGGTAGTACCGTTGGTGGTGGTCGACGGTAGTACCGCTTCCTGGAGCTCGGTCTCTAACATGTTCATCTTTTTGGCTCGTTTCTTGTCCATCTTTGACATATCGAGAATCTTTATGAGGGTCATACCTAAGCACACACAAGGTATCAGAATGAAAGTAGCAATACATTCAAATGGGTGTCGAGATCACACAGAGAGGAGCGAGATGACCTTACCATGGAAGGATTTGACCCTAACTCTTGTCATAGAACCGATGGTAGTGTTTGGTATAGTCATGTCCTTGGATTGCCCCGTATCAGCAGTAAATACCCCTCATTTTCTCATACTGCTATTTGCCTATTTCTGTAGTATTTCTTAGTAAATATTTATTGCAGCTATTTCTCCACCGTTGGTAGGATGAATTAAATGCTGAATTGTTTGTGCCTTTTTTTTTCCTGCTCACCAATCTGTTTGAGCATCTCCCAGGTTGCGTTTACTAAAAAAAAACTAAATGCAAGGCTTTTGTTCGTTGGACCAAAACTGAATTCGAATATAGATGAAACACACTCACATTAAAAAAATGCCAACGAATGGTAAACGTGAGCACATTCCAGGTGTTCAATTAAGCAAAAAAAAAAAAGTGATGTGGTTCAATGGAGATAAACTCTACTCAAATGGGAAGTGTACATACCAATAGGAGGAGTGAAGTTAGCCCTATGCTTCTAGGTAAGCGGTGACCAAGGAGCAGCTAATAGAGCCAAGATCGTCTCCACTCGCGACGACAATAGAAGTCCAATAGTTGTATTGGGCGCGCTGGAGAAAAATCCCGCCCACTCGCGGCACCAATAGCCTGATTTCATCCGGCGCGGGCCAATATTTCGTCCGGAGCGCCCAACCCACATCCATCGTTGGGAGCAGCTTGGGCGCGCAGGACGAAGCGCCGCGCGCCGCGCGTCACCACGTCGGATACCGACAGGCGTGCCAGCGCTGTCATTTGAGACAACAGTTGATCAGCTTACTTAATTGTGGTCGTCGACGCTCGGTTGCCACCATGGAAGGCGGCGTCGGTTCCTAGGCGGGCGCAGTGACTTGTCCCGTCACCGCTTAACTCCAGACCCACGTGGCGAGCTTGTAGACAGTGACCGTAGAGGTCATCTTCCTCGACAGTTTTTTCTTGCCAACATGGATTCAACTTAATGGTATGGTACTATCTTATCAAAATGTAGCATTATTTTGTATGTAGTTTTCTTGTTCTTTGTAATCAGTTTGTAGTTGTGCTTGATAAAATATGAAATTGAACATGTTTGGACCTTATTTGTTCGACCTGGCTGAGGGCTCCGCCACTGGGTTAAAAACACTAGGAGGATTCTAGGTGTACATACGAGCATGTGAAGACATGGGGCACATCTAGTCGATCTAGCATCATGCCTGGGGTAGCTCGTCCCAGCAAAAAATCGTAATTGTAGGGTGAAATTGAGGAGCATGGCGATGGCAGCCCACGATGATGAGACAAGCGCTCGTGGTCTTCGTGATCCCTCCCCGGGCGGGTGCGCTCTGCTCTGCTCCATTCCCGCCATGGCCACAGCACAGCACACCACGCCCCCAGCTGTTCCCGCCATCTCTACTCCCACCAAACCTCACCCCATCCCGCCGCCACCGACATCCCGAGCCCACCCTGTCCCTACCCTACATGTCACCCAGCCACCATCCCCTCCCTCCGGTAAACCCAATACACCACCTCTGCACCGCCAGCCTCCTCCTCCCGGCGACCACTTTACAGTGCCGCAACCGCCACGCGTCGCCCCATCATTCGCTGACTCCAGCCCCCACCCACCCGCCCACTCTTTATGCCCACCTCCATCGTCTCTCTCTCTCTCGCTTTCCCCTCCGTCCGCCCCCCACTGCTCGCACACGCGCGAGGGGATTTCGCGCTAGGGTTCCGCCGATCGGGAGCGGCCAGCAGGGTTTCCAAGCGGCGGCGGCGGGCCCATGATGGCCTCGCCGGCGGAGGAGGTCCCGGTCTCGGGGGAGGCGGTGAGCGCCGGGTTCGCGGAGCTGCTCGCCAGCTGCACGCGCCTCTACCAGCAGCTGCTCGCCAGCTGCACGCGCCTCTACCAGCAGCTCTCCGACCACTTCTTCACGCTCGACCGCGGCCTCGCCTCCCGCTCCGACGCCATCCGCCACAAGCGCCGCGCCGCCGAGGCCCGCACCGGCCGCGCGCTCGACTCCCTCCGCCGCCGCGAGCTCTCCGTCGACGCCTCCGTCTCGCACGCGCTCCAACAACTCGACTCCCTCGCCGCCACCTCCTCCGTCTCAGAGGACGCCGCGGGCCTCGCCGACAGCCTCAGGGCGCTCTGCGCGAGGATGGACTCCGCGGCCTTCTTCGGCTTCGTGGCCGCGCGCCGCAAGGAGGCCGACGCGCTGCGGGCCGAGATGCCGCCGCGCTCAGGCGCTGCGTGGATCCGGCCAAGTTCGTCATGGACGCCGTCGCCGACGTGTTCCCGGTCGACCGCCGGGAGGCGAAGAACCCCGCCGACCTGGCCTGGGCGTGCGTGCTCATCCTCGAGGCGGCCGTGCCGGCGCTGGCCGACCCGGACCCGGAGATCGGGGCGGCACGGCCCTTGGTGCCGCGGGCCGCGCGTGAGCGCGCAAGGGGCATGGCCAGGGAGTGGAAGGAGTCGGTGGAGCGCAAGGGCGGGGTGGAGGCGGCCAAGCCCCCCGACGCGCACGCCTTCCTGCAGCACGTCGCCACCTTCGCCGTGGCAGAGAGGGAGGACCGCCCTCTCTACCGGAGGATCGTTGTCAGCTTCTCCTGGCGCCGACAGATGCCGCGCCTCGCTCTCGCCCTCGGACTTGACCAAGACATGGCTGGTATCGCTTCTTCCTTGCTGATGCATTTTACTAAGTACATTTTTGTCGCTACTTCCTTAGGCCTTGTGCATACAAACTGTTGAATACTACATAACTACAGATGATTGATTTGGAGTAGCTTAGATCTAGCATTGAATTCTCTCTAGTCTCTACCAATCACTGCTCTGCAGCAGCTTAGCTCCAATGCTCCATGCTTAGAAAATATCTTGTTTTTTGTGATAATTAGAGTTTGAAAGTACCAATTACTGTACAATAGCATGGCAGTACACTATAATTAGGATGGAGTGCGTTTTTGCAGTGAACTATGTCTTTTGCTGGGATGGGTGGTCACTGTCATAGCCATGTGCTAGAAAAAAGGTTGTCTAGTGCCTGTCAATTGTCTAAGGATAACTGTATCTTTGTCATGATCGCCATCATTCTTAGTGGCTATAGTCTTGGGGTCATTGCTTTAGCCTTGAGATGTCGCCATATTCTCGTGCCTACTGTCCTGTTTCCTTGCAGTGAAAGGCAAATTCCGTTTTTTTTTGAGAAAGAACGAGATATTTATTAATATCAAGTAGGCTTACACTCGAACTGCACCACCGGCATTACAGTTTTTGGCACACAATCAATCCACATACATTCTGGTTATGCGGTGATGCTTCCTGGGCACTAAGATGCGCTGCGAAATTAGCATTTCTAGGAATGTAAGAAATTTCGAAAGATCTAAACATTTTGCTATTCTTCTCTACCTGTCGAAGAATTGGTATGATCTCCGACCTGTCATTTTCCTTATTTCTCCAAGAGTTCAAAAGTATTTGAGGGTCCGTCTCAACTTTCAAATTGCAGCCCCGCCAACGATTACAAAAGGCAACTCCATCTCGCAACGCTAAAGCCTCTGCATGCAATGAATCCACCAATGCACCATACCACCGAGCTCTCACTCCAAGGGGATTTCCGTTTGAATCTCTGACAATGCATCCTGTTGATCCTGTATGTTTCTTTCCATTAAATGCACCATCACAGTTCAGCTTGAGCACATCAGACTCTGGTTTAGTCCATCCTGTAGGAGCTTGTATATCGGTCTTCACTTTTATTTTCGCGCTGTTTCTTGTGCCAGATCAAGGGCGGTGTCTATGGCCCATTTACAGGCAGCTTTCCAGGTTCTACATTTTTCGCCATGGCGCCGATTGTTTCTCTCACACCAAACAGCCCACATTCCACACAGAATTATACTGGTATGTTCAGAAGGGCATATAGCAGTATCAAGAATATCTGTAGCCCAAGTTACAGGATGAAGAGGGGGAAGCTTTATACCTGTTGATGCTTTCATCTCTTCCCAGAAACAGCGAGCTAACGGGCAATCCAGCAAAGCATGGAAAGTTGTTTCCTGGTCAGCTCCACAATCAGTGCATTGGCTTAACTTCTCAACATGACGCTTCCGCAAATTATTACGAACTGGTACATAATCATGAAGTACACACCACCAAAATGACCGGATTTTTGGTGGAACACATAGCTTCCATAGTAATTTCCATGGAACACCTCGGCGTGCATTAGATGATTCAGTTTTGTCTTTCTTTTTTTGCGCTTCCCTAATGAGCAAATGATAAGCTGACCTGACAGTATAAATGCCATTTTTCTCATGTGCCCAAGCCCATTGATCGTCTTCAAATTTCCCTAGTGGAATTCGAGAAACTGAATCGGCATCAAGCGGCAATAGATTTTCTTTCAAAGCTTTGTGGTTCCAGCCTTCATTTGTCATCAGATCAGATACTATCCTTGCGCTAGCATTCTGACCTTTGCATAATGGTTTAAAACCTGGAACCCCCGGTATCCATTTGTCGTTCCACACATTTGTAGAGGCACCATTACCAATTCTTTTAATCATGCCCAACTCCAAAACTTGTTTTCCCATCAGAATGGCTCTCCAAGTGTGAGACATATTCTTTTTCTTTGTTGCTTGCATGAACTCTCTGTCATGGTAATACTTGCCCCTTAACACACGGGCACAAAGAGTATCAGGATTTGTAAGCAGCCGCCATCCTTGCTTGCCCAACATTGCAATGTTAAATTGCCGCATATCCCGAAAACCCATTCCTCCTTCACTTTTTGGTATAGCGATGTCCTCCCATTTTTTCCAATGCATTTTTCGTGTTTGAGTATCGCCACCCCACCAATAGTGAGCCAAAGCTGATGTAATCTTCTTACATGTGTTCTTAGGCAGGAGGAAGGAACTCATGGAATAAGTAGGAATTGCTTGAGCAACTGATTTCACAAAAATTTCCCTACCAGCCATAGTTAGATTCTTTTCACAAGCACCTCCAACAAGGTTTTTGACCTGTGTAGTAATTTTTCGAACGCCATCGACGTATTCCGACCAACAGCTGTAGGCAGTCCCAAATACTTTTCTTCCAAGGCCTCTTTACCAATTCCCAAGACTTGCTGCATAGAGGCTTTAGTTTCATCTGCACAGTTTGAACTAAAAAAGATTATCGATTTACTTTTGTTCACCAACTGTCCTGAACCTATATGATACTTCTCTAAAATTCTTTGCAAATGTTCTGCTCCGCGCTGGGATGCTTGTGTGAAAATAAGGCAGTCATCTGCAAACATCAAGTGTGAGATCCATGGTGCATGAATGCCTACCCGAACACCTTTGCATAGGAATTGAGGGCCCGAAAACTTAAGTAAACTTGATAGTCCTTCTGCACAAAGTAGAAAAAGATATGGTGATATAGGATCACCTTGTCGAATACCTCTCGACGGTTTAAATCGTTCGGATAGCTGCCCATTCACCCTGACCGAGAAGGACACTGATTCTACACATCTCATGACCATGTCAACCCATCTAGTATGAAAACCCATCTTGGTCATTATGGATCTTAAGTATGCCCATTCTATTCGATCATACGCCTTGGACATATCCAATTTAATGGCACAAGCTCCTGATTTGCCTTTCTTTTTTCTTAAGTAATGGATACATTCATATGCAACTAGTACATTGTCTGTAATAAGTCGTCCCGGTATAAAAGCACTTTGCTCCGGGGATATGATCTCATTCAAAATGATTCGTAAACGATTTGCAAGTACTTAGAGCAAATTTTGTATATGACATTGCATAAAGAAATAGGTCTGTATTCAGAAAGTGACTGAGGATGTCTCACCTTTGGGATCAACACCAGGATTGTCGAGTTCATCTCTTCAGGGAAAATTCCGCCATTCAAGAAGTTTATCACAGCTGCACACACATCCTTCTTCAAAATATCCCAGTGTGTTTGAAAAAATCCAGCCGTGAAACCATCAGGGCCCGGGGATTTGTTGGGTTTCATCATGAAAAGCGCCTGTTCTACTTCCTTGTCAATAAATGGACTGCATAATTTGTTATTCATTTCATCCGATATTTTGCGAGGTACATGGTGAACTACCTCTTCTGGTTGAAGGTCATTTTGAGCCGTGAATAAGGTAGAGAAATAGTTTGTAGCCATCACCTGTAACTCCTTTTGTTCACGGCAGATAACTCCATCCTCTCTCCTCAAAGACTGAATGAAATTTTGCCTTTTGCGTTGTTTACATTTAGCTTGAAAGAACGACGTATTCCGGTCGCCTTCTTTTAGCCACTGCACTCTAGACCGTTGTCTCATCATAATCTCCTCCCGAGCTAGTAATTCGGATATGCGTGTCAGTACATCTCTTTCTTCCTTTGTAGGTCCTGAGTATAAACTTCGGGCACGAATTTTCTCAAGTCTGGTGCGCAGCTTCTTCAGTTCTGCTCGTACTGATCCAAATGTGTTATAACTCCAGTTGCGTAGTGCCACCTGCATACTTCCCAAAGCCATTGCAATATCTTGCATATTCTGCCCGGCAGAGACCCAGGAGGAATTAACCAACTGAAAGTAAGATGGATCACGGCGCCACATGTTTTCATACTTGAATTGATATCGACCCCCTCCAGCACCAGGGGAAATACAATCCCCAATCTTAATTAGTAGCGCACAATGGTCAGATCCGGCGAGCTGAATATGAGTGACCGTGCTTGTGCCAAATCGATCCAAGAACTTCTCATCTGCAAGAGCCCTATCAAGTCTTACTTTCACATTATTATCACCCTGTTGCCGGTTATCCCAGGTATATGGCAAACCTGAATACCCAAGATCAGTAAAGTTGCAGTATTCTATTGCCTCCTTGAATCCTGCAATCTGCCACTCCTCCCGGCCATTTCTTCCAAAGTGTTCTTCTGCTGTGAGTACTTCATTGAAGTCTCCCGCACAAATCCAGGGAAGGGTGGATGAATGTCGAAGAAATTTTAAGAGGCACCATGATTCATTTCTTAGTTGTCGCTTCGGTTCACCATAAAATCCAGTGAATCTCCACTCATCACCTCCTGAACCATCAGTAATCCACACATCGATACATGACTTGTTGTAACCTTTAAGTCGCACACTGAGTTCATTTGTCCAAAACATTACTAGACCACCACTACTGATCTTAGAGCAATCCACAGCAAAAGCATTCTGAAAGCCCAACTGCCATCGCAATCTCTCAGAGCGCTTGGCACACATCTTTGTCTCAGAAAGAAATACCACCTTTGGTTTGTAAAGCTCCACCAGTTGGCGAATTTCTTGTATTGCTGCAATCCCCGCACAGCCCCGACAATTTAAGGCTAAGAGATTCATAGATCCTTCCAATAAGATGGCGTACGTCCTTCTTCAATCACTCCACTTCTTCCCAAACAGCTGAAAAAAAGAGGTGAATCGTCTTGGATTGGAGAAATCCAACGAATCAGAGGATTGGTTTACTTGGTAGTGGCCAGACTTGGTGAGATGGGTCGAGAGGTGTTGGGCGGCAAGGAAAAGAGGTCAGGATGCAGAGGAAAGGTTTGAAATCTGGATTGGGAGATACAAATCGGGATCGATCTGAGTAGGGTAAGCAGAGAATCAACAAAACAGAGGAAGATCAAATGAAGAAATCAGAGAAATTGGGGATTACGGAGAAAGTCGCCAGTCGCCACTTAGGCAAAACGATTACGTCTCTCTAGGCGGGTGGGATGGGTGGGTGGTGGATAATCGGAGATGATTGAAGGTGGAAATATGGAGGATATTATCTAGATTGAAGAAGGAGAAGCAGCTTACGAGAATCAGAGGAAGAAGATCGGCATCTCGCCATTCACCGGCATGTCGCCAAACGCCATACGGCAAGTCGAAAGCTCCTTGTCCACGAGGTTGTACACCAGATTCTGCGGTAACGTTAACATCAAGTTACTGCACGGACTGTTCCAGTAGCACACATTACTGCTGCGCCAGAAAATGCTGAAACAGCCTTCTCTCTTCTGCTACATTCGTTTGTCTTGCTGGTACAGCACTCAATGGTTTAGCGCCTCTGCTCTGCTGTATCTGTTCTTGCCATTGCTCTTACTGCCCATATTCATAGTGTCCAAGGTTTTGCCTTCCTGGTACCTTCACTGTTCTATGGGCTGTTGTCTATAACCATGGTCGATTTTAGTGTTTTCTCTATAACATGTGATGAGTCATTCTTTTGTTCATATACTACTTAAGTAGAGCAGTGACAACATTTGAACTCTTTTGCAGATATCATTGAAGAGCTAATTGCTAAGGGCCAGCAGCTTGATGCTGTGAATTTCGCATATGAGGCTGGACTTGAAGAGAAGTTCCCTCCGGTTCCTCTTCTGAAATCCTACCTGGAGGACTCGAAGAAGACGTCATCCACCGTTTCAGATAACTCGAGCACTAGCAGCGGCCAATCCGGGGTACATCTTATATTTATTCCGAATTATCACCTCGAACCTGAATAGAATCTGACGTATTTATCTTCCAGAGCAACTCGAACAAGAAAGAGCAGTCAGCGCTGAGAGCTGTCATAAAGTGCATTGAGGACCGTAAACTAGATTCCGAGTTTCCACTGGAGGATCTTCAGAAGCAGCTTGAAGACCTCGAGAAGGCCAAGACGGAGAAGAAAAAGGCATCTTCAAGCGCCTCCAGCGGTGGTACCAGCGAGCCTGCCAACAAGCGCATCCGGGCGAGCAACGGTGGCCCAATGCCTCCTGCTAAGGCAGGCCGTCTCACTAACAACACGTCTGTGTCTTCCTTCCCACTTGCCACCACATTTGTTCGCTCCCCCTCGCACACATCATATGCCTCTCCCTCCCAAACATCATATGCCTCCCCCTCCCAAACATCATATGCCTCCCCCTCCCACACACCATATGCCTCCCCTGCTCACACATCATATGCCACAGCCTCCCCCTACCCTTATGATAGGGTGGCCGGGAACGGCCTCTACTGTAACCAGAGCCCTCCGGTGATCAGAGAGCCATATGTCTACCCAGCCAACGAGGTACCCACTGTTAGGTTTGGAATGCCATACTCCTCCCCTCGATGACCTACCCTGCCACCTATGGCGGATACAGCAATGGATCGCCACCTTACAACAATGGAATGGCCCCTGCCTTCCACCAGGCTTACTACCGGTAGGATCAGTCAGGAAACGTCGCTGATGAATGACATGACAATAACCAAAATGATGCCGACGACTCATTTCGTGCAATGGCCCTATTTTGTAGCGACTGACTACAATTGTAGGCTGGTGTCTTCGTCTCAGTTCATATGTTGTTACCACTACTACTAAAATGCTTTGTCTTAGTCCTCCTGTGTTTAGACCACTACTTTGTACAACTAAGAAACCTGGATGTAAATTATGTATTCCATCCACGAAACTTACGCCTATTGTAATTCTGCTCAGGAACAAGGGAAAAACTAAAAAAAAGAGTACCATGTAATTCTTCAGTACTTGGTCGAACATGTGCGTAATGAATCAATTCCAAATTTAGCTATGCATTATTATACTGTCTGCGCTCTTGATTATTTTGGTACTTCGAGGATCATCATTCACCAATTGTGTTTTGTACGTATATTTATTGTTTGTGTTAGCTGTTGTGCAGCTGGAGTTGGTCTGAACGAGGAAGGTTAGGGTTTGTCTGTGTCTTGATATGATTATGCACCTCATGTTAGATCATGGCGTGGGGTATAATAGTCACATGGCTTGTGTCGTGATTGCAGGCCGACAGGCAAGCAAAGTGAGATGAATGCGTGCGTGCATCCAGTTTAGCATAACATGGCTGTTCTCTTTTCTGCTAGTATCTGATGAGCTCGCTTTGCTGTTGTTGGTTTGTTTCTGGGAATGTGCATTTTTTTCATGAGAGTTAAACACCTAGTCTAGGCTAACATCATTTTACCAGAGATTTTGTTGTTCCGAGAAAAGTAGAGATGTTGTTCATGGACGTAGTGATGATATTTCGAATTGCTGCTTTCGTTTCAGTCCAAGTAGTGAACATTTCTTCCACAGAGTTATATTCATGCGTTCTTCTCGTGTTTTACACCACGCAGACTGCAGAAACATAACACAAGAGTCTTGCGCACTGAAATTCATAGAATGCGACTGTTACTCAACATACTGGACATTCTGGTCAATGTAAATTAAGATTCTGTTCCCTTCAAGCATCTGAAGACTACAAAAAAAACTAAAAGGTGTCACTTTTATCCCAGAAAAGGAACAACATATTCTCTACCTGTCCATTGTCCAGCGCAGCTGAGAAAATACCAGTTACCGACAAGTTTTAGCGAAAGAAAAGGGACTACTCATTCGGACCTCCAGTTATTCCTAGAAATAAATGATGAGGTCACTATCTAACAATCTTTACAAATACCTCTCCAGTTGCACGAAAGAACTCACAGTGGCAAAGATGTAGGGAAAATATGATATAATGAGAAAAACAAGGTGGAGTTCAGATGAAATCACTTGTACATGACAGTTAGACAACAACACATCACAAAAGAATAGGGATAACCTGCAAAATGTTGAACATTTTTCATAAAATGCAGTGCTAATTACTCCAGCCACGCATTCTATCCAGTTAACAATAAGCAAGTAATAAACTCATAGTTCACCCTCCAACAGATGTACAGAAAGAAACCCGAGAAAATAATTGCTTGGAGTAACAGGAAGCTCTGACATCAAATTCAGATAATACATCCTCCAAAAACTAAAGTAGTAACACTTATCCTCCAATAACTAAAATGGAATTATTTGACTTGCAGCTACTACGGCAAAAAAAAAGAGAATTATCATATACCTATTTCACAACTCAAGAAGCCAACGGCCAACCACATCCTAAAATCTTAGGACAAAAGAATCCAGCTATCAATCTATCATGTTCTGCCTATAACACCCACTACCAGTTAGCTAGTTTGACAAGCAAATGAAGCATCTTGTGAGAGAAAAAGATGAGATGAAAAGGGACTAGACACATTGTAGCAACACTAGAATAAAGTTGACAGCGGAAAAAATCGGATACTATATATGCAATTATTGCACTTCATATGAAAACAAGCAAGTTTCTACTGTTATAATATGCACAACAAACTAGATATGACCTTTGAAAGGATTGGCTATTGATTGATAGGCCTCAGCAATCTAACTTACTGTAAACAACACATACTTAGATCAAATACGGCTTAAGATATGGAGAACATGACAAGAAAATGATAACTTGATTAATTCAAACCTCAACCTCTCAATCTCCAAATGCAATACAAAATCATTTTCATTGTGTATCTACAAATCTCAAGTGCTGCGAGGTTATGGAATTGCTTAGTAACTCCAGCTAAATGATACTACATCACCGGCACAGTAGACAGTCTTATGGAAACAATAAGTAGACGTCACCACATTTTGATGGTACACGCAAAGTACATACAATTTCAGACCTTACCGGTATCTAGAAGCATTGATTTATATCAACAACAGAGGAACTGATTCTCAATATCTCATTAACACATCTCATCAATAAGATTCTCGACTTATCAAACCAGATTGACAGGCTCAGATATAACACCCTCACACTTAACATCTTATATAGCTAATCAGACTATGAGTATACCATAAGATGTGATGCTAGTTCATGCTTGATCTACTCAAGTAATCAGCTCGGCTTATACTACATGTGTCATCTAAACTAACAACAGTGGGCTCGAATCTGATTACCTAGAATTAAATTTGCATAAGCAGCTTAAATGTAGCTACGCACAATTCACAGTAGACAGTGATCCATACACATTATTTGTTACTATTACTGCCATATTAAAAAAGAGTCGGGTGAGCAAAAGTGCTGTTACGGCATAAATAAATTTATACTATACAAACACGAGAACGTTCTCGGCGCTGGCACCTCCCAGGAGGACGGCAGCGTCGCCGTCGTCATCGCCCTCGTCAGGGGCGACACCCTTGGGCACAGTGACGACGAGCTCGCCCTCGGCGTAGGTGGCGGTGGCCATGGCGGGGCGCGTGCAGGAGGGGAGGCGGAACCGCCACCGGTCGAGCTCGAAGGCGGTGGCCCCGTCATCGGAGCCGACGCCGGCGGACAGGTCCCGCACGACGACCTTGGTGACGCCGGGGTGGATCTCGACGGCGTGGGCGCGCGCGCCGGCCGCGGAGAAGCCTTCCGCGGCGGCGACGAAGCGGAGCTCCTCCGCGTCCTCCTCGACGGCGACGTCGGCGTCGGCGGCGAAGGGAGCTCGAGCACCTTGGCGAAGACGTGCGGGAGGCGCCGCAGCTTCTTCGCGCCGGCGGCGGCCGCGGCGCAGCGCTGGACGGCGATGGTGCGCTTCCGCGGGGCCGGGTGGACCCTCATGGCGCGCGGGCGATGCGGCTGCGTCCGGAGGACGACGAGAGGAGAGAGGCGCGCGCGAGGAGGAGGAGATCGGAGGCCGGAGGTGCTTGAAATTGCGCGCTGTGGATGCGGAGCTCCGTGGCTGGCTGTGCGTAGGTGGGGGATTTGGAGAGGAGGAGACGGAGGTGTGAGAGCTGTTGTCGGATTTCTATCGACGAAAAGTTGGAGGATGCCCATTATTAGGATTGGATTAGGACTTGTAAAAAAAGGATTATGATTACGATTAGGATAAATACAAGTCAAATGTCTCCCACAGAAAAAAAATCATTGTTTTTGCTAAAACAGAAAAAATACATTGATCTCTACGTATATAAGGGATGTCGAAGTCACAGGAAAGAAAAGGTCACCTAAAGTCAAATCTATACCGTCCGTCCATCACAACATACCCGCACTCACGTAGCAACATTTTTTGTACCATCGAACATCAGCACATCATTTTTAGGAAGGTGTCAAAACCGTTCAAACAAAGTCGCATCATTTAAGAAAAGAAACAACGGGAAAAAGTGGGTATGCAACAAATCTTCACTAGTCGTAGAAAAAACTGTGGGTCACAAAAAAATCCTCGAGAAAAAGTAAAAAAATCTTATCCAGCACGAGAGGCCAAGTTTTTCAGCACCTCACGAAAACATTTGTAACATTGAAGTACCATTTGTATCTACACCCAAAATCGTCGCAACATCTCGCTTGTGCGTTCATAGGAAAACAGATATAAGGTTGTAGCATTTTGAACACACGTATGCAACATCGAAAGTCCACAAAAAAAAAAACAATCTTGTTTGTGCAGAAAAATAACATGCCTCTCGAAAAAAACCGGATGTCCTGGTTCCAGGAGATGGAGCCCATGTGTATCTTTTTATCCATTTCCATGAGCATATCTACTATATACAATAAAATGGCTGTGTGCATCAAGCGATGCGGTCTCAACCTTTTCTTTAAAAAAAAAACGATGTCAGAGTGTAACCTCAAGTTCTGGCTCAGTAGTCGGTCAAACTTCAAGTTCAAATTGGGAAGAATTTTAAATTATGTGAATAATTTATTGAAATAACGAATATAAGATCCAACACACTGAACTTCCAAATTTTCCGATAAAACACAAATAGACTGAAACCAATTTTCAGAATGTTAAAATGAATGAAGTATTACCATATACAAATAAGTAGAATATATTGTGGTGACTCACTGGATCACTGCTTAGCCAAGTGAGCACATCACAGATTCACACTAACACAAATACTTTAAAGATCTTGTTGTCTCTAACCCTTTCAACACAAAACCACTTCTGTACGGAATAATAAAGTAAATTAATAAGCATACCATGTCTAGATGCTATTCCGTTGTCACCATCAGGGCATGCATGGGCGGCACGGACTCAACAAGTACTGCGATTTGCACTCAGCTTCATAATTCAACAGACGACGAGAGTTCAAGAGTTTTGAGACCTGGACAACACAATCATACACGGCATGACACGAATATGCTGCCGGTGAAGGGTGACGATGATCCGAAACCGGAAGACAGGAAGGCTGGATCGGATTCTCCAGGAAAGAAACAGATCGGAATACAATCTCCATCCTTCTCTATCAGATCATCAGAGGGGAAAATAATGCAGAGCAGAGTTGACCCCACATGATGCACAGTCGCAACCAACCCCAACAAGTCAGAGTCAGTAATCTCATAATCTGGCATGTGCGGCGATAATAATCCAGCCATGCATGCTGATTAGACGAGCACTTGAATTTGTTATGGAAACCAAACACTGGGACGCTGACACGATGTAGATGTGATTGCTACTGTTTTGGTGGGGAGGACGTGGATGTGATTTTGACAGTAACCGGAATGTATAAAGTAGTAAATGTTATCTTAACTTGCTAATCTCATTAGTTAGGTCTAAGAAGCTTATGCGATTACCCAAAAAAGAAGCTTCTGATGGCGACAGAAGGAGATTAACATATGGCTGGGCCTCTTTGGACACAGAATGCCACGCCTAGCAATCGATTTTTAGGTATGTCCAGAGCTTGTGCCACCAAACAGAATTTGAACATGGGCGTTTTTAGAGCAGCACCTCGCCATGAAAGGCGGACAAAATAGAGTACAGGAAGTGCTGGCATAGAGAGGATGGAAATCATTCTAAATACACTGCATTAAAGCTTCTGGGGTCATCTTCCAGAGTCCACTAATCAGAAACATAGCTTTCAGCAAAATAATGAAATCCTAGCTTTATTTGTGATTTGATGTGTGGAGAAACTATAATCATGTCTCAAAGACGACCTCAGAGCAGAAGTCAAGGGCAACTGTTTGTGGTTTACAAAGAGTAGATGTGCATCACAAACTCTAATCAAAGTACAACCATAATCGGATCTGTGTTATTTCTTTTTACTGTTTCATCTCTTTGCCATTACAGGCCTCATGGGATGCATATAATTGCAGAGATAGTTAAAAAAATTTGGTACTGTATCACAAGCCACGTGCGGAGAAGTGTTTTGTTTCTTCACAGTTGACACTATCCACAGAACAGCTTCCCACAGGGAAAAGTAGTTATACCTTTTCCCAAGTATCCAAATTCGTAAACGGGGTTGCTGTTCAACTACCAAAAAATTAACCCTGGTCTCTTCTTCATGGTGTTACATCAGTTACATAAAGATTGCTCAACATTGTCTCATTATACATGTTAACTACATAAAAGAAAAGTACCTGTGCTCCGTAGAGATCGTGTTCCATTTTTTGATGACCATATTGATCTTGATGCTTACAGGACAGCAATGAAAACTGATATTTACATGGAATGTAAATTTCGTATTCCCTGCTGATTTGCCTACTCAAACTGGGGCACAGCCATATCTATTTCCTCGGTTGAAACGGAGCAGGCCATACTACACTTGAGAACTACTCCCTCCGTATCAAAATATAGTCGCACTAGTCACTTACCACACATATGTATGTAGACATGTTTTAGTGCAAGATTCATGTAAGTGACTAGTGAATCTTGCACTAAAACATGTCTACATACATGTGTGTGGTAAGTGACTAGTGCGACTTATATTTTGACACGGAGGGAGTAGAAGGCATTAAACCTCTGTAACTCAGCTGTGTTTTGTTTCTTCATTATCAGAATCCTCTTCATCTGGAAGGAGACCTAGAAGAGGCAGGGGCAGCAAGGAGCTGAGGTTACATAAGATAATCAACAGAGGTAGATTTCTAAAACTTTCCCTAGTGACTCCAAAGAGCTTTGTCAGACCAGCACCGACCAGACCACCAGTAACACTCCCAGCATTAGAAACGGACATCAAAGTGGCAAACAAAGTCGCTTCCATTCCTGGAGGGCACAACTTTGCAGCTAACACTAACACCGGCATGAATGCAGCCTGCCACATAGTTCAGGTTATATAAGCTTACATACAAGGAGAACGACAGAAAGCAGGAGGAAGTCTTGAGTAACAGTTGTAAGCCAGATATGTTGACGTCAAACTTAACAAGTACTCCTATGGTGCAACACCATTGGGACACTAGAATGCTTATCCTCATTCCTCAAGAGTGGTTGTTATGCTAAGAACTACCACTTGTTAACTAAGTTCAAACTAGTCAGGCTTATTTTTCTGGAAAAGGAACAAGATTCGATGCCACTAATATATCAGTAGCACTGTAACAAAACAATGATCAGCTCAACGCATCATTCTACAATGAACTAACCTCTTAGCTTGCCCCAGTTAGTGTTGTATATACCAAATAATGCAAAGAGTTTGCCATCAATCAGCAAAGTAGTACTGTTCCGTACCTGGCCAAGGACTGTGATGATTAACGAATCTCCAATGGCAAACCACTCATCACTGATCCCAAACTGCCTATTAAGCCCAGTTACAAGAAGAACCTGAAGACATACAGCACACTAAGATTTTAATGATGGCAAATAACAGCCGCTGCAGTGAAAGAAAAGCAACAGGAGCACCTGTGTCATTCCAAGGGCTGAACCTATTATGGTTGTCACAAGAAATATTTTCCTCAGATGAACTGCCTTCAGAAAATAGTTATAAATTCCGACACCGAGCAAGGATGCAATGCAAGTAACAAGCTTTACACGTCCTAGAAACTCTGGAGTGAATCCAAGTTTATTTGTGCTGCGATTAATAATAAGGGGGTATGAAAGTTCAATCAATTCAAATAAACATCATAAGATAAACAGTAATCATGCATTTTCAAATACATAATGAAAAGCTGTGCCTATGCTACAGGTCAGCTATAATGCAACCTAGTTGCAGCGATGACCATATAGAGCTTAACTAGGATCATCATTGTTGCAATTAAGTTGATATTTTGTTTACCTCGAACCTATGGTAATCAAATCGATTCAATGATGAGCTAGAGGAACATCTAGTAATCTGCTGCAGTTTGTATTTTGTAAAACTGTTGATACTGCATTTACAACTAACTCACGCACAACAGTAAACAATAATCATGTACACAATAAAAGAGATGGTGTAATTACAGACAAATGTGAAACTGTGGTAACCTGATACATACATGAAGAAAAACATGGCGGACTCTGAGTGTGGTGTTGCTTGCCAGAGGAATATAAACAAGGTCGGCAAGAAAATGTTAGGTTGCTTTACAGAAGTCCATAGCTGCTTGATGTGCTGTGTCGAACTCTCAATAAATCCTGAACCAGAGACCGACATAGCATGTTCTCCAGGAGTCAAACGATGTTCATTTACAAGAACTGCAACAGCAGATGTCATCAAGGGTAAAAATGCTGTAACACCAAAGACAAATCTGCGTTTACATGAATATATTCATCAGTGTACTGCAATAAAAGATATGTAGGGCTGCAGTAGATAACAGTGAAGTTTTATGACAAACCTTACTCCATAAGTATGCACAAGCGAACCACTGAAGTATGCGCTCACAATTCCACCAAATGCAGAGGATCCCCAACATAGAGACTGGAGAGATCCAGATGTACTCTGTGATTCGCCACGAGCTCTCTCAACTACCATAGAATCTACCACCTGTATTGTTTTCACAGGTCAGGTTGAAACAAATCCAGGAAGCAGTAATATATATGAAACTTAATAGCACTCTAGTCCTAATTCATGCAGGAACAGCTCTAACATGTGATAAAAGAGAATGTGGTGACCTTTTCTGTTTAAAAGATAATCTTCATTTAAATATATTTCATTATTTTCAATGCATACTGGCAGCCTTGGTTAGATATTTCCAAATTACAAACTGCGTGGACAAACATAATTTGACACTTCAAATAAAAAAGGAAATATGTATACGAACAGCCAGTCTAATGCAATATTCAACTGGATATAGATTAATGTTGAGTAATCGCAATATCCTCCCAAACAAAGGCAACATCGCATGGTTGCATCATTAGCCTGCAAATAAGCTAGAACAATAACGCATACACAAGGTATACTCTGATGAGTGTGATCCAGTACAGGTCGCATTACCATTAGTAACAAACAACTCAACTTAAAACACCAATCTCCCACAATAGCAACCAAGGAATTTTTGGCAGTGACTAGTGAGGGAAGTAGGACATTAACTTATCTTTTTGTACTTGTTCTGAGGATAGTGACCACTTGTTCATTGGCTGTGCTGTAGCACATATAACTGGAACCTTAAGCAATATTTGAAAGGATCATTGACGCCTATACTTTACAGATTATTAGATCTGACTATTTTAATAGTTTCAAGGATGCAGTAGCAGCATGCTCTAAGATTAGGTCTACACTCTACACATAGCCACATATATAAGCTTGTAACTGATAAAAGAAAGTACTTGATGTTAATCAATCATTATTTCTAGCAAGTTGATGTTACTGGTGCTTTTCTTACTGCATAAGGAAGGTGATTTCCATGACACAAGAGAGAGCACCAAATGTTGATTCAAAATCAGGTATGGAGCACATGAGCACTTTAATGAATGCAAATGCATAAATAAAATATGGTCACCCTAACTCAACACTTCATCTAAACAGTTGAACACGATAACCTGCTTGCAGAATATCTAGCTCATACTTACAACATCTGAGAAGGCAACAGAAAGTGATCCAAGAAGAATAGAGAATGCTGCACCATATTTACTGTTCACAACTGTAGCCATCAAACTCCATGAAAGTGCTCCAAGAAATCCTGATAAAATAAGATACGACCTTCTTCGGTACCCAAAGAGAGGAATGGAATCACTGGAAGGCAAGGGCAGCGCAGTCAGTGCCATCAAGTGTACATATACAATACGACAGAAAGAAATGTATAGAGAACTTTTCTGAGACCTGATAAATCCATAGAGGGGCTTGATCAACCAGGGCAATGCTGAGAAGCCAGATATAACTGCAGTCTATACAATATAAACCGCTTAGTCACTTATTAACATCTATTGCTTACAAGGTAAATTACTAATGCACATAATAAGTCAACATCTCAAATATCAGGACCACTAAGAAAATATATGAAGAAGAAATAATAAGCACCAGGTACCTCAGCCGGATCAAGGTGAAGATCATCTTTTAAGTAAAAGCTAACAGCAAGTCGGGCAAGGCCTAAAACCCCTTGCACAAAATATACAATGGCAACTGCCATATTATCAGGAGATAGGTCCACCCCGAATGCCATGAAGTATCCAGACTTGCTCTTGCGTACATCATCTGCACTTGATTGCTTCTTCTGACATCCCTCCAAGTACTTCTTACTTGTATCAGCTTTAGTTGAGCCCACCTGATATCTAGGCACGATATTTCCTACAGTAGGTACGATGAAGTGAATGAAAATCCAGGTAAATTCATCTTCTTGCATCTTCGTTGTCCAATTTTGCAGAATATTTTTGTTGATCTAATGGAAATATCATGCCAAAGTATGGGGAAAGAGAGAATGTGGAAGAAAGGTTGAAATGAGTGACATTGCTGTTAGCATGTGGACAATCTCTTGGTAGCCTCCGGCAAAGGGGTTACAAGGGGCTCGGCTATGGCTTGTACTGTGTTTGGCAACCTGCCATGGCATGTCCTTTTTTCTTCGTTTTGCCAATTTTATCAGATTTTTTGTAATATTTGGGTATGCAGAGGCTAGGGGTAATGAAGCTTGCATTTCCTAAGAAAATTGTAGTAGAAAATAGAGAGCTCTCTAGCGTATAAGCTTATGTAGCATAGGATAGGATTGACCATATGTTGTCTAACAAGATGAACAGTTTTGGTATCATAAGCAGTCACACAGTCACCTAGTCTCAATTCTACTCCGTCTTGTGATTTTGCCACTTCAAAAGGAAAAGGACAGACCCAGTGCTCGAAGCTCCTACACCAGGTGGGGTCTGGGGAAGGATTATACGAGTCAAGCCTTACCCCTGCAAAGTGCAACGCAGAGAGGCTGAGTCGAACCCAGGACCTCTTGGCACAAGTGGGGAGTACTTCCACTGCGCCAGGCCTGTCCTTCTTCAAACGAAGAATTTTTTAAATCTATAATCCTTATCCAACACGTTATACACCACAAAACATAGATGAGAACTAGGTCCGTAGGATGTTAATACTATGTTTTCATGATTATTAGTCACAATGCTATCCACGTGGGAAGAGTCCCATGAATAGGTCTATGGCATTTCTCACAAAATCAATGTTTGCTACTGTGGTACTCATATTTATATTTTTATGCTTCCATAAATCATTTTCACAATGCTATGATTTCTAGTTACAATGCTATCTACGTGGGAATAGTTCCATGAATAGGTCTATTGCATTTCTGACAAGAATCAATGTTTTCACAATGCTATGATTTCCCAGCTATAGCCCGGCTATAGCCTTTCGAGGGGCTTGGGGCTACGGCTATGACCTTCATAGGCTAAAGTGATAATAGCCGCTAATAGCCCGGCTAAATTGATTTAGCCCCGATTTAACCCCCTTAGCCGCTAAACTTTTGGCTGAGGGGCCCAAAAATTTTGGACCAAAATTATTCCGCTCGGCCATATATCAGAGCCAAACTCAATCCATATGATATTGTTGCCATGTAATATGTGGACATAATTATATCCTGAACTTGCTTTTGCTACATGCTAATTGATTTTGATGGTTATGAATATTTTGTCAAAACGATGTACTGAATTGCTGCTACTGAATGTTGTAATATGTTGACATAACTACGTCCGGTACTCCTGATTATTTGTATCTCTCATGTGACTATGTTAATATGTTATGCATCAGTAAATTATTGATATATATGAATATATGCTACTCAAATTTTAAATTTTTATCATTATTTATCAAAACGGCTATAAGGCCATAGCCCGCTATAGCTCGGCTATAGCCTTTCATAACTTCTGAAATCGACGGGGCTAAATGCAATAGCCGGCTATTTTAAACTATGCTCAAAACTATCGACACATTAGGCCACAATGGCAAATAGCGACCAGATTTTTGTAGGCATCCGAAAGGACCACCTAGCTGCAATTGACCTATTACGGTGCAGCTGCAAACAGCCAAACATCAGTTGCATTGCACATTTTCACCTCCCAACATGCACAGGGTTCAGGCACGCACTGACGCACACAATGCTACCCGTGAAAAATAGAACTTGCTAATGCAGTCAATTACGCTCTCTGTTTATCCTAGGTTGCTCTTCACAGTTCAACTCGATCCCCTCTTCTACCCCACGCAACAGAAAACTACGCCCTGTTCGGATTTCCCCAATTTCAACATCCCTCCATGCATTGCCGCACCGGATCCTTAAATTTAGGAGAATATCCGGTGTAAAAAAGCACATGGAGCTCACCGGACCGTGGTCGGAGGCGGAAGCGGAGGCGGAGTCCCGGACGCCGAGCTCGAGCGGGCGGCGGGAGGCGGCCTCCTCGTCGTACGGCTCGCGTCCAGCCGAGCTTCCGGAGGCCATCCCGTGGGGCCGGAGGCGGCGCCGTCTCCTGAAAGACAAAAGGAGATCGGCGGCGTGGCGCGGCGCGGCGGAACGGAGAGGTGGAGGTCGGAGGATTGCCGGGAGCGACGAGGAAGTGGGAGGCCACAGATTGGGGACAGTAAAACGGCAATTACGAGGCCGCGTAACATCTGCCCTGTGTCTCTCTACCTCTCCCTGTACTAATTGGGGCCCACGCGTCATATACCTCGGTATAAATTTGTTACTCCCTCCTTTCACTAATGTAGGCCATTTTTTCTATTTAAATAATAACTATACATATATACTAAGATGAGTGAACATATGTATAAAATACGTCTAAAAGGCTAAAATGCCTTACATTAGTGAACGAATGGAGTACTATTTTTTTGAGGGAGAACAAATGGAGTACTAAATTTATAGCTGGTACTCATTTCGCCATAACCTCGTGCGACATATTTTTGATTTTGCTAGCACACTTAGCCGGTAACTTATCAAGGCGCTATCTTAGCAATGACACATAAGATAGTAAGCTCACTCAAAAAGAAAGAAAAAAGTAGGATAGTAATAGCCATATTTTTATTCCTTTATATTTTCTGTTTTGAAGGAAATTAACACCTTTATTTTATTTGATAAGAAAAATAGCAACAAAGATGAGATATTTTCTAATTGTATGAACGTCATCTCTTAGTCACACAATTTCTATGTACTATATTTTTAATCCTATAATTGTAGGAGGATACAAAAATTAATTGTTAGACACAACTCAATGATCTTTACTATTAATCTTTACTATTAAATGGGAGTTCGTACGTTGGTACGTCGTGTGTTTTCTGTCAATCCCTCATCTGCCTCGCCCGCTCGATAAAAAATTGCGCCGACAGGTGGGACCAAGCTTGCTAAGTCAACGCCCTCTATCGGTCTCTCCCCTGACGTCTTGAATCCCCTGAAGAACAGGATCGTGACACCGCTCCTGCCGCCGCCTAGGCCGATCTGAGCCCCGCCGCCGCTGCGTCTGCCCGTGTGTCTTTCGCTGCCGCTCCATCTCGCCGGCGCCCTCGCCCGGCGTCCCCCACGCCTCTCCATTCCCTTCCATAACCCCTCGTCACCCGAGGTCCCTGTGCATCCCCTCCTATGGAAAGGACCGACATATTTCCAGGGGATCTCTCCATCCAAAATCCTTGTGCCTTCTAGAAGCTGTTCGTGGTCGGCAACGACCTTGCTTCCTCTGACGCAGAAGAGACCTCCTCGAGACGCAGGGGGAGGTGGCTGGAGAGTGCAAGCAGAGGTGGGAGGCGCTCGTGGCGAAATACGGGGCGGTGCATCGCTGTTCCTCTGCAGAGGTTTCCTGCCTGATACCATAAAGCACCCTGTAAGCCTCCCGATCAGCCTTTGTCCTAGCAGTATCAGTATTTGACCTTGACTGCAATTAGAAAATTACTGTGAACCAAGAGGAAGCAGTCAATGTAGAACGGCACAAGAGCAGCTAATTGTGTCGTCTTTGCCATGTTTTTTGCATCTGGCTGCACAAACGTGAATGAGGATTCTCTTGTAGGAACCTGCTAGCTGATCTGAAAATGAACTGAGATGAACCACTTCAAACGGCGCCGCGCAATTCAGCTAGCCACCGACCCCTCCGCTGGAGAAGTGTCACCCATGGGACCTGCTACTCTAGGTGGCTCAGTGGCTGGGCAGGTCGCCTGCAAGCCCGAGAACAACAACCCCTTTCCCAAAGGCAACTCCGTCATGCCACCGACGGCAAAGCCTCTGCGTCGTCGCTCCTGGCCGTATAGGCCGCTGGCTCTTATGAGTACAACTTGTACAACTGGCTCTCCAGCATCAGGTTCGTGTGAGTCCCTCTGTCTACAAAGCCTTGTCTTTGTTTCTACTTGGATTGTTTTCTAACGTTGTGCACGTTTTAGGGTTTCAGTTTCATCTCTGATGAAGCATCAGTGGGAGCAGCAGCTGGGCACACCGGTGGCAATGGCGTGGGGCGCCAACGATAGCTAGCCGCTTGAGCTGAACCCCTGGGCATGGCCACCACTTGAGAAGCCCCAATGCCCAATCGCGTCCGTGGGTGCCGGCATGCGTGTTGTTTTCCTCACCATTCCTGGTGCAAAGTGCGAGTGCACCAGCATGGGCATGTTAGTGTTTAGCACAATTCAGTCTATCATATGTTTTTAGTACTTCTCTTATTTCTCTCTCAGAAGTGTTGCACAATTGGAAGGAGGTTATGGGGCAATATTACAGGGAAACATTGTAAGTATATTCCACATTAAACTCGGTACAGGCCTGGTGTGTTTTGATCTGTTTTATACTACTTAAAATTGCATAAAGCTGTAAGTAACCTAACACAAAGTAATAAATAGTACATCCAATTTCTATAAACCCGAGTCTGGTCTAACAAAGTGGATTCGAAGTAGTAAATGGGATGTCTTATTGCCTTTTTGGATCGTCTTGTGTCTTTGGTAAATGAAGTTTTATTTTTTCGATCAAAGGTAAGACATGTTCTTATTTGGCCTGATTTTTATTGGTTCGTTGAGAATGGAAAAATCGGTATCAAGAATCAATGCTCTTGCTTTGGACCTAGATTCAGACTTCTTTGATAGGCCTGAAAATGCTTGGCGACTCTAAGGCTCTTGCATCGCATGATATTTCGTCAGCAAGTATCAAATCCTTCGAAGGGAGTGTATGGACATACAGATTATGGCCTAATCAGTCTCTTGACAACCTCCTGGTATCCAGTAATACATCTTGATTTCAATGTGTTTTGAGATTTTATTCAAAACAACAACTATATTTTTTCTTCTCACGGACACATAATTACAGAATTGTTTGTTGATTTGTATATGTGCTTTATGATGTGTGAAGACAATTTTAGCTATGTTATTTATAGCAGGTCAACCTGTCACAGAAATTCTGTTTATCTATTAACTTTCTGACTCCCTTCTTTCCACTACTTGCAGGCAATGGTGGAGTTTTTCAGTATTGATATGTTTATGTGTATCAACTTCTATCTAAGGTCCATGCACTACAGCCCGAGCTTATAGTTGAGTCTGGTAGGAATTTGACATGAAGGTGAATCGCTAATTTTGTTTGATTACCAGTATGGCGTCGATACAGTTATCTCTAATTACTGTTCTTCGCCCGTAAACTGACACAAATGTTTTGCAATAATGATTTGGAATCAGCCCATGAGATACTTTAATTTGTTCTCTATATACAACCTCACAAAAGTATTCAACTATAAATATGACATTGATGGCATGATATAACCGCTGTTACAATTATGATTGATGGTGCGTTCTTAGTTTTTTTTAGTTAGTATGATGTTCTTAGGCCTCGTTCGTTCTCAGCCTGCTAATGCTTACCTTACTTGATAGAAGTGGCACATAAACAAGTGGAATACTATACTTCTGGTTAGTGGTTACTCTTTATAAAGATCTAAAAATGGTTGACAGTGATAGGCATTGGATTCACCATTGGAATTGTGGCGGAGAGACCAAGTTCTTGTGCGGTCAACCAGGACAATTATCTTTTTTTTTCAGACCATAACATGGTTTCTCATCTTGCGTCTTCTGTCGTTGATCAAATCACTGTCAGCCAGTTAATATTTGGGACCCTAATTAATCTACCATGTCAACGCAACTGAGGAATGGAAAAGGAGCTGATTAGTACCTTGTATTGTCAAACTTATCCTACTACCGTGTATGCACGCACACGACCTAATGCTCGCTTGACACATCATGAAATTAGAAATCTCTACTGCATTTAATGTTTTACCATGTATGAAGATGAATCGAAGAATCTAAGCATGGCTTATTATCATTCACATGATAAGAATTTTATTGAGCAGGACCGTGGGAGAAGATGTCATAAACTATATCTTACCAGTTTTCCACTCGAATTGGTGCTAATTTCTTGTATTTATTTTTCATCTTTTTTTATGGACTGTCACATCCATCAATTGGAGATACTTTGCTATCAGTTGGGAAATTGGAATGCAATGCTTCTTCAGGGTCTGATCTTTTCACGCTTGGTAAAATGACTAAACCATATAAAACGTAAAATTGTTCTTTCATTTTTGTGTATCCTTCATTCTCAGTGTATCTTAAGTGGTTAATAATGTTTATTGAAAATCTGCACTGAGATAAGTCCTAATTGCATGCATTTCGAATAGTTGTCTTTGTTAATGTTTTCTTGTGTTGAAAATGAATCATGTTGCAACTCTATGACTCCTATTCAACAAAATAATAATTTAAATTGATTCAACGCCCAAACAAAAGGTTTTCACCAATGCTGTAGTGTAATCGGTCATCAGTCATCGATGGAAATAATTTGTTGTGGATTCATTTGATGTGTAGTAGAGAAAATGATGTTTATTCTAAGGGGTGAATAATATTACATGTTTTTTTATCTTGTTAGTCAAGATTTTATAGGAGAAGGAGAGGGGTCGAGACAAGTTTTCTTGGGACGCGTGGAGGCAAGTGTGAAGACTATCACATGGAGCCTCCTCTGGATAAATTGGCTAATCTGACTAAATGGAAGACGACATGAACAAGCGACATGGCCGAGGTGACATGTAACGGGTCTAACAACCAGGGCCGTCTCCAGGAATTGGGGGCCCCGGTGCGAAATGTAATATATGGAAGCAAAATTTTGAAATAAATATGATTAATATAGCTAAAGCATTAAGACATAAATGCAAATACGCTAACCAAAACAAAGTACCTAATAAATTATTCGGTTTTCCAGATCCATGAAATACACCTACACAAATATATGGGAAACTTAGAAACTATCAACCTGGTCAGATAGGGCTTTTTTGAGCAAAAGGAGGAGCAGTGCGATAGATATTTTTCTTGAGCAGCATCTATGCGCGCGATGTGGGCTATGCTAAGAAAAAAAGCAAAAGAAAAAATAACTATGGAAAGATGTGCCTAACAAATAATACTCCAGGCCCACTAACGGATTGATGGCCGAATCAATTAAACTCCATACGCAAGGGTCCAGGCCCACTAACGGTGACCATCTTCCTTACCTCTCACCTACGAGACGCTCGACAGAAAGATCCCATCGACCATCCATGGCGCCGCCGCCGTCCGCTGGAGGAGTGTTCGCCGATTTGGGGGCCCCCAACTTTCGGGGGCCCTGTTCCGTCGCGCAGCTCGCTCACCCCCATCGACGGGCCTGCTAACAACGTGAGAGCAAGGGCACTTGAAGTTGTTTCTTAGTCAATAAGAGATAATTGTTGAAGTGTAATCTTAATCAATATAAGAGAGAATTGTTGAATTATTATTTTTTAAACATATATGGTGTCGTATTATGAAAAACTTGAGAAGCCCGTAGCAACGCACGGGCACTCAACTAGTAACCCATTATATGAGTGTTTGTTTTGTCTTATCTAAATAGCATGCAATGCATAAAATGGATAGTCTTATCTGTACACGCCCTTAGAATGATGGGATGGGTGATACTACTTGGTACCAAATGGTAATTAATCATGTGAGACATTTTGTGTGATTATCTCTCGGGTAGCTCACTCATGTATCACTTTCTTCCAACACTGAACAAAGATACAAAACTGACAAAATATATGGATGAATTAGTATTATCTTCAGTTTCGATCTTTCGTATTGTCAATGCATGTTATTATAGAATCTACGGTGTGTACTAATAAATACCTATAGCGTATCCATTATTTTGACATATAATGATTGTGGAACCCACGAATAGCTGAAGGTTTGTCGTGCAAAGTTAATGATGAAGTGACTGTAAATGTTGAAAAGATTTATAGGTTGTAACTGTTTTAGGGGTTTTGAGTGCAAGGTAAAATCAACGAAGACAATGAGTAATATGGTTAGAAGATGGACCAGTCCCTCTAAGAACAAAAGGACAAATCTACGATTGTATTATATAAAATGCAACGTTTCCAAGACCGATAGAAATTTTAATTCTCGACATATATACAGTTCCATGCTAAGCATGAGAAGTAAGATGCCATTTCTTATTCTTTCTAGACTGTACCTATTCTAGGTACACCCATATTCATACGGAATCCTACTATATTACTAACTATATCAAAGACGAGCCGTTTCGCGAGCTCTCAGCCAACGTTTACTATAGATCTACGGTGTGGAACAGTGCCCGCCGGTCTTTTTGCAAAAAGCCCCTGAGTTTGCAGAGAATTACGATTCGATCCTTCCATATATTAGGCCAACCCTAACCCTACATTCCTTATCCTCACCCTCCACTCATCCCCTCTCTCTCTCACACAGCGGCGGTGGCGGTGGCCACGCTCCGGCCGCTCGCCGCCGGCCGGCCTTCCTCCACCGCGCCACCACCCCGCCCCGACCTCAGCCCTCCTCCTCTCTTCCCGTCGCTCCTCCTCCACGCCCCCGCTCGACGCGCTCGAGCCACCTCGCCGCCGCCGCCGCTGCCCAGCCTGCGGCCAGAGGAGGAGGGGAAGGAGCGGCGGATGATAAGATCGAGGAGCAGCGGCGGCGGACGAGGCTGCAGGAGGAGGTGGAGGGCGGCGGCCGCCTCGTGCTCCCCAATCCCCATCCATGATGCCAGCACGCCCACAAGCCGAGCTCCTATGTGTCTAATGGCCTTATCGCGGAACCGGAGTCCGACGTCCAGGGCCGTTACGACGGCCGCGACCATGCCGGCCAGGCTTTGTCCTCTTCCCCGTCCTCCAAATCCTTGATCTTCGCGGCTCCGTAGGGCGCCGGCGAGCTCCTCCAGGGCGACATCCATCAGGCGAGGTCACTCACGCGGAGCGAGCGCCTGCTGCCTCGCCGCACGTCTCCGCTTTGCCCTGTCTTCTCCGACGCAGCTACTCACCGGGATGAAGGCCCCGACCAATCGACTGGTTCGCCGCGAGATTCGTCAGGGTAAGCGGCGTGTTGATTCTTCTTCGGTTCTGTTACCGATTCCTCTTCATTTTTTTAAATTAATTTTTGGCTTGCCTCTTCCCTGTCTCCGGGGCAATTGCTAATAATCCCCCAGTCACTTAAAACCCCACATGTCATTGACTCAGGAAAGGGGCCTGTGGGCGATATTTAAGCCACGTGGGGGGGGGGTTATCGTAGATTTCCCCCCTGTCTCCGTCGCCGGCACCTTCGGGACTCCATGGCATCTGCCAGTGCATCGGCGCGGGCTGTGTCCATGGTTTGATGGTGACCGGCATCCGCGGCGTCTGGCCGTTCGTCCGCCGTCAGCAATGCGCAGGGACGGGACGAATCCGTGCCGACAAATGAAGCGATGAGCTGTTGCAGCTCTGCTTTTTCCTCTCCTCTCTCTCCCTTTCCTAACCGCTCAGCTTCTCCTTTCAGCACCGACCAGAGCAGCCAAACCACCATCACGGCCACGTCGACCTCACGCCCTACTCTTCCGAATGAGGAGGTGACCTCATTGCCCATCTGCTGGAAGCGATGACTGGTATGGTGTCGGCTGACGGTGGTATGGTGTCAGCTGTGCGACATACACTCTTTCTCCCTCACACACGCTCTTGCATGCCATACCATATGGTGCTCTCTCTCGCGAGGTTGGTGTGCATTTTACTATTTTCATGCGGAAAAATCTGGGCATGCATAGTGTTTGATGATATGTTTATGAGAATTCTCACTGATTTGGTTTTGCAGTTAAAAATGGAACTATACTGCTGCATGCCGTGATGAGGACTCTTCGCTGAGCTGGAGGGTAAGATGAATGCTGGGTTTTGCCACGATTATCTCTCATGGTGGTGTGTTCTTTTCCCAGTTTCATCTATTTCGTCTTTGCGTGTTTAGTTCTGTCAGTTGTGCCACTCTGCTTCTTAAGTGTGTTGAGGCTAGAGGCAATTGGACCAGTACATGCCTTCAACGATTTTTGCAATTGCCCATTTTGTTTTCTCCACAGATTTCCTTGCCGGTTTTGATTACATGGAAATTGTTGAGGCTAGAGGCAACAATTTCAAGAAAACTTAAAATTAGTTGCACGGATGAACATCCTCGGCCAGCGCCTTACTTTTATGTTAGGTACTCTTTGTAGCTGAGCCTCATCTCTCATGCTATTTTTCTTTGCATTTACCTCATTGGTTGTGTTTTTACATTATTAGCATTCCACATAACCTTTGTAGCTGGATCCTATATGTTTACTACCTACTACTGATCCTAAAGTTACGATTCTTCCAGGTTTAAGCGGCATGGCATGTTGGCACCGTCCACTGGGTGTTAGGAGATCTGACGTTGCGGCTTCCTCACTCCAACATTTTATCTTTTAGGTATCTTATGATGTAGCACTTGATTTTGGAAATTAAACCTTACTATGTCACGTCCTCTATACCATGGCGGTGAACTAGGTTTGCCTGATAGTTTTAATCTGTATACCCAGGGTTCTTATGTTTATGATATCAATGACAATAAGTATCTAGATTCTCACGATGGTGTACAACTGTAGGCATGTACAGGTGTAATTTTCTGAATGTGATTCAAATGATTATTTACTACAGAGTTTTTCTCTACGGTGTCAGCAGTAATGTGTAAACTTTAATTTCGTTCCTCTTTTATAAACAATTCGCAATGTCATCTTCATGTGGCACTGAGCTTCGATTAGTCAAAGCGGCAATTGAGCAAATTCTTGATCAAATCGACGTTTATTATTCTAGATGGGGTCGCCCGGTTCACTCTCATGGAATTCACCCGCTGGCAATTTCTTGATCAAATCGACGTTTATTATTTGTATTCCTTACAAAATAAATACTTCCATGTTCAATGGTGTCGTGAATAATTTTTTTCTCAATGTATAATTTCATTCAACTGCAACATACTTCTCTGTTGAGGTGATGCTCTAAGGTCTGGATAGATTTATGTGAGAAATAGTTAGTGTTGGCTTTACGAAAATTAAATACATGACCTCCTTAATTATTTGCCATCTAGGTACTTACACTTATGTTCAAAGGAACCGAAAAGGAGATAAAGTATACAACATTTTGTAAGTCTATTGGGTCTTGGGTGTATATATGGTCATATGATAGCCCAATTTTTCTCCATTGTTTATCCCAACTTCTGCGCTCATGCTAGGGATATATCTAACCTTGACTACACCAACTTAAAACTGTACTTTTCCTGTTGGCCTTGAAGTGCACGGTTCTTTCTTTCTATTTTAAATCTTTGAAATTAGAAACATAACTGTTCAGGAAATTTTAAGTACAAAATAGTGTATTTTTAGTAATGAGTGTTACGCCCTATTTCATAGCACAACAACTGTCGTTTGGAAGGTCTGGTCACACATGTATTTAAGCAAAATAAATCCTAGAACAATTTTACACCAAAAGTGTGGTGTGCGCCGCGCCAAATTCACCTAGTATATATATAAAGGGGCGACAAGAACTCGGCCTCTCAGCGATGCTGGTACAGTACCACATCCTGGCCATCCGATCGCAGATCAACGGCGCACAGCAACCCCCACCTGGTGAACAGTAGCGCTACTGTAGCTACACGATTTTTGACGCGCGGGATGACCCGCTCAACCGGTCGCCTCCGGTTGCCCACTGCCCGCACGAAAATTGACGCGCGCCGCACCCGGTCGCCGCTCGCTGCTAGCCGGTAGTCCACTGCTTCGCACGATTCTTGACGCGCGACACACCCGGTCGCCCCAGGTGGCCTCGCTGCAAATTTATAAAAAACCGCCCGCAAAGGACTAATATGCAATTTTAGGAAACCCCAGGGACCTATCTAGAAAAACATGCACACACCTCCCTCTCCCTCTCTTCTCTCTCCCGCGTCGTCCCGAGCTCGCCGCCGACGCGCGCCCACGCCGCTCGGCTCCTCCCCGTCCAGATCGAAGGTCCCGGCGAGCTTCGCCGTCGCCTCCCTCCATCCTCACCGAGCGCCGCCTGCCGGGACGCCGCGTCTGCGCCGGAATCGTCCATGCCGTGCTCGGCGTCCGCGGCCGCGTCCACACGCCTCCGGCGACCTAGAAGCGGCGGCGCCACCGCTCCCCGGTAGCCCGCGTCGAGGCGCGTCCAGCACGTCCTGGCTCGCCGTGATTCGACGCCGGCGGATTTCGATTTTTTTTTAAAAAAATTACTAGATTCCTGACAGGTGGGTCCAACTTATTTAAACAATTTTCAAAAACTGCTAAATGCTGCAAAATCAATAACTTTAAATATATCCAGCGGAAAAATATTATAACTATATCAGACTAATTTTAACAATTTCGAAAAACTACTAAATGCTGCAAAATCAATAACTTTAAATATATCCAACTGCAAAATATTAAAAAAAATCAAAATCACCACAAAAATAAATACTGACTATTTATAACATATGATCAATATTCAAATTTGAATATCTTTAAAAAATAAATGTCCTCCAAGTCTGCATATTTTAAAATTTTGAATGCCTTTTAAAACTGAGCATTTAATAAACGTCGACATAATCCAAATATGATTAACTTACCAATTTTAACAATTTTTGAAATTTGAACAACTTATAACTGTAAACTTCTTTTGAATTTCAATAGATTTAAATCCGCAAAACTTTTGGATGTGGACATTTTCAAATTTGAATTCTTTACACCGCGATATTTACAAAAAAAAACAAAACAACATGACTACAAAAATAAACGCTGACTATTTATGGCATGCGATCAAAATTCAAATTTGAATATTTTCGAAATCTTAAACGCCTTTCAAACCTGATCATTCAATAAACGTAAAAAGAATTCAAACATGACTAACTTCCCAATTTCTACAATTTTTTGAAACTTTAGCACCTTTTAAGTGCAAACTTTTTCTTTTTGAATTTCACCAGATTTAAATCTATACAACTTTTGAATGCGACCATTTACAAATTTAAATTTTTTACACCGCGATATTTTTTTCTTTTAACGACATAGGTGCGGCACTCGAAATTTTAAACGCCTTTCAAATCTGATCATTTAACAAAACGTAAAAAGAATTCAAACATGAGTAACTTCCCAACTTCTACAATTTTTGAAACTTTAACGCCTTTCAAGTGTAAACTTTTTCTTTCTGAATTTCACCAGATTTAAATCTATACAACTTTTGAATGCGGCCATTTACAAATTTAAATTTTTTACACTACGATATTTCTTCTTTTACAAGTTACCTAGTTACACCTCTAATGATTGATCTCCGGGCCATATCCATGCGCAATCAAGTGAATTATCAAGTCATAAATAGCTATACCATTTCATTATTACATTATAGGGTCCCCGCTGACTTACCTCTATTACAATTTTAAGAATTGGGTAACGGTTTATGTCATCTCACCCATCTTCCTTCCTCTAAGGTGCAACCCCATGAGCTCATAAATGGAGAAGTAATACATTTCACAAAATAAATAAATGGAGAAGTAATAAGTAGTCGATGTTCGCCACTACCATCATAGAATTACAACTAAAGAATAAAGCATGACCACAAACTCATAGTGTAACTATATGGACATTATGACTAGGATTTCCTAAGCCCCAGGAACATAAAGAACTACCCAAAACGGCAAAACATGGCAACAATAAGAGGCATATGATATAATCTGAATGTATAACTTCAGAAGCAAATACTAACATTATATCGATTATTAGCATACACACGACACTCAAAAGTTAATCAGGATTCCGATATGGGGGAGGGGTAGTCATTGACGAACATGGTGATGGCGTTGTTGGTGGTGGTAATGTGGATGGTGCTGGAGATGACGCTGCCCACATCGATGAGGCGTTGGTGTCGACGACATTGGTGATTTCCCCCTCTCGGAGGCAACAATTCGACGGAATTTTCCCTCTCAATGAGTAGGAGAAGACTTTCGTGTTCAGGAACGTCTCCAAAAAAATCATGAAAATTAGAGCGTCCCTCTTCCACGAAGCATTCTATAAAAAAGTTTCTCTAAGCGAGCTTCGTGAGGGCCACATGCCCTGCCCGCCCGCCACTTGTCCTATGGAGCACTGTGATATCCCACAGTTCCCATCTCGTACATATTTGTGTCTCAGATATTCTACTTGACGAAATATTTCTTCAGTATTTTTTATGGAATTTTCCATGCGAGATAAAATGCGTAATGTTCACATTTTCTGGAGAAAAATCTGATTCAAAATCTGCGGACGAATACCGTGGAAACAACACAAAACTAAATAAATGTTGCACAAATAGGTAAAATAAACATAAATAGAAGATAATTTATTGTCAAAATATTTTAAAGAAATCCGAACACTACCAATTCTTATACATTTCTGGAAACCACAGATCAATTTCGCAGTGGTCGATAATCATTTCATCCCCTACAATATCGACAAGCCCATAATCTCTAGCTTTATCGCTTACCGCCTAATTTTAATCTATTGCCCTGCCTCCAAGAGAAGAAATGGCACTCCTACCGCGTCGCGGTTCGGTTGGTTCCGTCTTAACAACACTCTTACACAATTAACTATAGTGTTGTGATAGTTTTTAAATGTATTATTTGTTGATTTAAAAAATATATGTGTTGTAATCTTAAATTGCATACTGCACTTAGTTAGTGTAAACTCACATAAGCCTATCCTATAAATCCTATGTAAAAGTGCTTGTCCACGTTTAGATTACATAGACTCTTATATTTACTAGTATAAAAAAAATGCTACTTGTACATCGCAATAAACTTACTCAACACACTCACCACCTAAAAAAGAATCCAGAAATGAAGCCAGTAGATTTGAGAGAACTCTTAAAATTTTAAAAAAAAATATGTTTGAACCTTTGAAAGAGCATATCTTTCATCTTACTTTTGGTGAATAAAGATAACATGAATAGAGTCCTAATAAGCTGCTATTTGTGTCAGGTTTAGTTTGTCCAGTTTCATCAATAAGAAGGAAGAAAGTTTGCTTCAATTCTGTTTTGACCGGAGATATCCGGAGCAAGGCCGGAAATTCTGGGGGCCGGAAATTCCGGTGTGGTGGCCGGAAATATCCGGGGCGCATGAAATCGCCTAAGTCGTTAGCGAGTTTTGGTACTGGAGTCCCTCAGCAGCAGGCCGGAAATATTGCCGGAGATTTCCGGTGCGTGGCCCGGAAATATCCGCCCCGGCCGGAAATATCCGGCACTTAGTCCGGAAATATCCGGCCCCCTGAAGACTGCAACGGACATAGTTTTTGGAGGGGTATTTATACCCCTCCACCTACCTCCAGCCAAAGCAAGCATTCCAGATCCTCTCCTCCATTAATTGAAAGCTTCACCAACCTAGATCTCCCAATCCCTCCAACCAAACTTGTTGATCTTCGGAGGATTGAAGGAGAAGAGCCCGATCTACATCGTCACCAAAGCGTTCTTCATTTCCCCCTCATTCACTTGAGGGATTTGAGCGTAGGGTTTCCACTAGGAAAAGCTAGGCATCTTGTTGTACTTACTTGCTTGTTACTTTTGTGTAGCAGGTGTTGTGGTGCTTGGGAGCCCCCAATCATTTTGTGGGTTGAGCCTCAAGTTTGTTGTAAGGGCTCCGGTTTCCGCCTTGAAGGATTCCGATAGTGGAAGGTGAACCGAGCTTTTGGGCAAGGTTCATCGGAGAATAGGGTGAGGCCATTTGTGGTGTTTGAGTTTGAAACTCACACCCCTCCAACGAGACATACTCCCCTAAAAAGGAGGAACTCGGGAATACATCCTTGTCTCCGCGTGCTTCCCGTTCGGTTACACCTTTCTCGCTAGCTCTTACTTGTATCGTGCTTAGTCTAGTGTTAACTTGTCATATAGGTAAATTCACCGTAGTTGCATATCTAGAGAATTTATCTTTGTGCCAAGCCTAAATTCGAAAAAGCTAAAAATTGAGTAGCACCTATTCACCCCCTCTAGGTGGCCATACCGATCCTTTCAATTGGTATCAGAGACTCGGTTCTTTATTCGGGCTTAACCGCCTAAGAGAAGTATGACCATCCATGAGCATGGAGTTGAGATACCCGATCTTCCCACCGAGTCCACTTCGGTTTCCGTGGAGGACTTCAATACCTTGAAGTCCTCTATGGAAACTAAAATGGACAAGTTGCAAGAGATGATCTTGAAACTCATGGAAGCTAAGGATATCTCACCTCCACCCACCCTTCTTCCTTCGGGGCCTCCTAAGAAACCCGAGGAGGAAGAGGTTGATGGAAGAAGAAGAAGGGGGTTGACCAAGATAAAATTGACACCCCATCTAAGCAACCTAATGGTTCGGGAATTTATGGTGCCGTTCCTTTCCCATACTCTCCCGACCACCTATCCCTCATCCTCCTATTCACCTAAGGGGAAACCCACCTAAGCTAAATGCATCTTTGTTTACTAAATGGCAATCTTCTATGAGATCTTATGTGAACAGTGCATCTATCGAGCTTTGGAGGATCATTGAGCAAGGATATCAAGCCGTGGATGAATCCAACAAGACAAGAAGAGAAATAGTTGATTGTCAACTAAATGCCACCGCTCTTGACTTGATCCGAGATGCCGTGGGAGAAATGATATGTCTCACATCGAGCATTGCACCACCGCCAAAGAAGCTTGGGCTTGTCTTGTTGAGGTGTTTGTTGGAAATGAAAGCATGAAGAGAAACCGGTTTGAGGAAATGAGCAACAAGGCCGAAGGGTTCTTCATGGAAGATGGAGAAGACCATGAGCAAATGTATCGAAGACTCAAGTCTCTTGCCAATGCCTATAAAGCTCTTGGTGACCCATGTGAATGATGATTGGATCAAGAGGAAGTATGTGAATGCTCTCTTGCCCTTTGAAGTGGCCGACTTGAAGAGTCTCCAAGGAAGGCACAACTATCCACAATTGACCTCCAATGAAGTCATGCAAGAGATGCAATCTTTCAAAGTCCAAGCCAAAATTGCACAAGACTCTCGTGCCCGAGCTATTGGAATGCAACAAGGAGCTTCACTTGCTTTGAAGGCCAAGGTGGTTGAACACAATGAAGATCAAGATTGTGAAGATGTGTCCTCCATGGACCCCGAAGAACTCAAGATTGCTCATAGGGACTATGTGGCTCTTGCGGCAAGGACCTTTTGGAAGAACCCATCCAAAGCTAAAGCTCAAGTGGAGCAAAAGTTCAAATCTAGTGGTTACAAGGAGGGCAACCCAAAGATGAAGACTTGCTTCAATTGCCAAGATAGATATCACTATGTTGCCATGTGCCCTATGAGAACCGTGAAGATCATGGAGGAAGGCTTGTTCTCAAGAATGCCTCAACGTCCCCTAGCAAGAAACCTTTCTTCAAGAAGAACCTTCCAACAAGAAGCCTCCTTCAAGAATGGTATTGGTGACAGAGAGGAGTACATGTCCGGGGGTGAGAGTGATGAAGAAGAAACCACAAGTGAAGTGGCCGCTATTGCCATTACTTCATCAACACATCATCCCTCTTCGAATCTCCCAATGAGAATGTCCCAATCCAATCCGCCAAGTGTCTCATGGCCAAGGCCACCGAGGTATCATCTCCTTCCCCTCCAAGACTATAAATGAAATGGATGATCTTATGAGTCTTAGAGTAAAGGAAGAAAATGTTGCTTTGGATCGTTTCATGACTAACTTGCAAGGTGAAGCCAAGAAACGCTTTGAAGCTCTTATGAGCGATTATGGGGATTCAAGAGGAGCTTGATGAGAAGGAGAGACTTGAAAGAGAGTATGCTAATGATATTGCCGCTCTCACCGTGGCTCTTGAGGAAGAGCATGAGCTTCGTGTTTCTCTTGAAGAGAAACTTGAAAATCTTGATGAGTCACAAAATGCAATCTTTTCTCAAATCATTAAAGAACGTGACCATGCAATTGCAAAATATAAGCTTTCAAGAAAGAAAAGGTTGAATTTGGTGTTGGTCATGATAGACTAACCGAGGAGCTAGAGAAGGTCACCAAGGCTCACAAGGCCTTGGAGAGTGAACACTCTATTCTCACCAAGTCTTTTGAACAACTTCAAATTCAATCATCTAAAACAAATGTTCCTAGTTCCTCTACTACTTCTTGTGATCATGCAAATGTCATTGAGGAAAATGCTAGGTTGAAGAGCGAACTTGCCAAGGCCTCTAGTTCCCAAAGTAAGCCTATTGATGATCTTTTGCAATTGCAAAAGCCACACATTGGGAAAGAGGGTCTTGGTTATGTTGCCAAGAAGAAGAAGAACAAGAAGAAGGCCAAGCCCGCACAAGCAAAGAAGACTACCATTGCGAGTAGTGATGCCACAAGGGGCAACACTCCTCGTAGTGACTTTGCGGGACATGCTAACCCCAACTATATTCTTTATGTTGATTATTATGGGGATGTTATGCTAAATATGTTGGTCCTTATGATGGTTTCATTGCTTACTCTATTTGGGTTCCTAAGACCCTTGTTGCTAACAAAAGAGGACCCATTGCAAGATGGGTACCTAAAACCAAGCAATGATTTCTTGTAGGACTATGCTTCCGGTGGGTCGAAATGGGTGATTGATAGTGGATGCACAAGTCATATGACCGGAAGCAAGGAGCTTATGACGGAGATGAGACCAAATGATAATCATGCAACCGTCACATATGGAGACAAGTCTAAAGCTAAGGTATCGGGCCTCGGCAAGGTGGTAGTAGCAAGGGATATCACCCTTGTGAACGTCATGCTTGTCGAGTCCCTTGGTTACAATTTAATGTCCGTTCGTGCACTTAAAAGATGGGCTTTGCCGTCCATTTTGATCTTGATATTGTGGTACTCATGTGGAGCAAGACTCTAAAGGTCGCTTTCGTTGGGTATGTTGAACATGAGTTGTTTGTGGTGGACTTTTCGGAGTCTACCAACACTCAAGCAATGTGCCTATTCGGAAAGGCCGACGTGGGGTGGTTGTGGCATCGCCGCTTGTCCCATGTCAATATGAGAACTTTGCAAAGTCTTCACAAGGGTGGCCACATTCTTGGACTAAAAGAGAATGTTTCTTTTCTAGAGATCGTCTTTGTAGGGCTTGTGTTGAAGGAAAGATGCATGATTCTCCCCACCCACACAAGACCATCATTTCATCAAAAGGATATTGGAACTTCTTCATGTTGATCTATTTGGTGCCGTGCCTCAACCAAGTCTTGGTGGGAAGAAGTATTGCTTGGTGATTGTCGATGACTATTCAAGATTTACATGGGTTTATTTCTTCAAGTCGAAGAGTGAGACCCAACAAGCCGTCATTGACTTCTCCAATGAAATGCAACGTCAACACAATGTTCCTATATTGGCCATTAGAAGTGACAATGGCTCCGAGTTCAAGAACTACACCCTAAATGAGTTTCTTAGTGAAGAGGGAATTCGTCATCAATATTCCGCTGCGTATACCCCTCAACAAAATGGTGTAGCCGAGAGGAAGAACCGGACCCTTATGGATATGGCAAGGTCTATGTTGGCGGAGTTCAAGACCCCACTTTTCTTGTGGGCCGAGGCCATCTCCACGGCATGTCACTCATCAACCGCCTCTACTTCCGCACGGGCAAGAAACTCACTCCATATGAAATGCTTACCGGCAACAAGCCCAATATTTCCTACTACCGGGTGTTCGGTTGTAAGTGTTTCTATAAGATCAAAGGTTATCGTTTTCTAAATTTGAGTCTAAGGCTTTAGAGGGTACTTTTGTTGGTTACGGTGCCGAATCCCACACTTATAGAATCTACGACAAGTCCTTCGGGACCATTGTAGAATCTTGTAGTGTGGAGTTCGATGAGAATGACGGCTCCCAAGTGGCGCAATTTCATGTTCGTGATGTAGATGATGAGGAACCTCAAGATGCAATAAGGCGAATGGGCGTGGGATTCTTTCGCCCAATCGAGATCCACCATGAGGCGCCTCAAGAAGGACCAAGCTCCACCCATGTGGAGCATTCATCATCACAAGTGGAAACCGCACCATCCGATGGAGCAAATGATGCACCAAGCCAAGAACAAGTTCAAGACCCTCCTCAAGTTGATCAAGTTGCTACGCAAGAACCAAGTTCTCCAATTATTGATGCTAGCCATGATCAAGACCAAGGTCCATCTTCTCCTTCTAGTGATGAAGGTGTGCATATTGAAGACCAAGGTCATCATTCCGGTCAAGACGGGGACACAAATGATCAAGATGATCAAGAGATTCCTCCAAGCTCTCGTGAGGAGATCGACACCCGTCGTCATGCAAGAAATGTCAAGACCATGGAAAGAAGACAACACTTGTTGGAAAATATTATTGGTGATTTGAAGCAAGGTTGTGACTAGAAGACAATGTGCAAACTTTAGTGAACATCAAGCACACATATCCATGGTGGAACCAAAGAAAGTCTTTGAAGCTATTGAAGATCCGGATTGGTTGAATGCAATGCATGAAGAGCTCAATAACTTCAAGCGCAACAAGGTGTGGAAGCTAGTTGAGAAGCCAAAGGAGTGCCGCAATGTTATAGGCACTAAGTGGATATTCAAGAACAAGCAAGATGAACATGGCATGGTGGTGAGGAACAAGGCAAGATTGGTGGCTCAAGGGTACTCTCAAGTTGAAGGCATTGATTTTGGAGAGACCTATGCTCCCGTGGCTCGCCTTGAGTCCATCCGTATCCTCCTTGCATATGCATCTCATCATAATTTTATCTTGCAACAAATGGATGTGAAAAGTGCTTTTCTAAATGGTCCACTTAAAGAATTAGTATATGTTAAGCAACCACCGGGTTTTGAGGATCCCAAACTCCCTAACCATGTCTACAAGCTCGATAAGGCACTCTATGGACTTAAACAAGCTCCACGTGCGTGGTATGAGCACCTTAGAGAGCTTCTAGTAGACCGTGGATTTGAGGTTGGGCAAATCGATCCCACTCTCTTTACCAAGAGAGTAAAAGGGGAGCTTTTCATATGCCAAGTCTATGTGGACGATATTATCTTTGGCTCAACTAACAAAGCTTTCAATGATGAATTTTCAAAGCTTATGACCGATAGGTTTGAGATGTCCATGATGGGAGAGTTGAAGTTCTTCCTTGGTTTTGAGATCAAGCAATTGAGGGGAGGGACTTTCATCTCTCAAACTAAATATATCCAAGACATGCTCAAGAAGTTTGATATGATTGGTGTCAAGGAGAAGCGCACACCAATGGACACAAAGGTTCATCTACAACTTAACCCAAAGGGTATAGATGTCGATCAAAAGGTATACCGTTCCATGATTGGTTCTTTGCTCTATCTTTGTGCATCTAGACCCGATATTGTGTTGAGTGTAGGGGTGTGTGCAAGGTACCAAGCCGCTCCTAAAGAAAGCCACTTGGTGGCGGTCAAAAGAATCCTCGATATTTGATTCATACCCCAAAGTTTGGTTTGTGGTACCCTAAGGACAAGGTTTTCTCTCTTTGTGGGTACACGGACTCGGATTGGGCCGGTGATCATGATGATAGGAAGTCAACTTCCGGGGCTTGCCAATTTCTTGGTGGTTCCTTGGTGAGTTGGTCTTCCAAGAAGCAAAATTGTATATCTCTCTCCACCGCCGAAGCCGAGTATGTGGCGGCCGCAAGTGCATGCACCCAATTGTTATGGATGAGGCAAACTTTAAAGGAATACGGTGTCATTGTGACAAAGTGCCTCTTTTATGTGACAATACAAGTGCTATCGAGATCCCACAACCCGGTGCAACATTCAAGAACCAAGCATATTGAGATTCGTCATCATTTCATTCGAGATCATGTTGCCCGAGGTGATATTGAGCTAAGCCATGTTCCCACAAGAGATCAACTTGCCGATATTTTCACGAAGCCTCTTGATGAAGCAAGATTCACCTATTTGAGGAATGAGCTAAATATCGTGGATTCAAGGAGCTTGGCTTGACTATTTTGCATACACACCTATGTCTTGACTATCTATTGTGTTTAGGTGTAGGCATGGACATAGGGGGAGTGCGGTCCTAATCCATTTGACTATCCCTCCCCCCATTATGCCGATATTAAGAACTCATTTGCCTCTCTATATTCATTCAATGAATTGTGAGATTAAATGACGAGTTGTGGTTGGTCTATGCAGAATATAGGGGTTTAAGTCGTTCTCTCCACAGGGATCAACAAGGTTATGATGGTTCTAAGGGTTTACAGAAGCTAGACCAATTCAGAAAAGGTTAGGGTTTTACTGAAGAAAAGAAAGGGTTTTGGAAAAGGGTTTGAGTAGAGCAAATTCAGAATTTAACTTGCAGCCTCCTGGTTGTCAATCAAGAGTCTAGCAAGGATCCAAGCAAGGTTTAGATAGGGAACAAGATTTTACTTCACAACTTGCAGAGACTAGTCATGCAAGCAAGGGTTTTTAGCAGGTTTAGGCAGGAGAAAATTCAAAGCACAAAGGTCACAACTTTCTAGGTTGTCAGGCCAGATCACTGGGAGTTAACAAGTAATTGGAGGCTAGGGATGGAATTATAACACACAGGTATGCAGGGACTAGCCTTACACACACAGATCAAGGCAAACAGTAAGCATATCAAGCAAATATCCAGTAACTTTAGAGAATTGTGTCACTCAATCCACTGCAGTCAATAAATAGCACAAGCTCTACTTAAATATGGATGATCTACTCAGTTCAACACAAGATTACACAGAAAAATGGAGAGAGTTCCTTGGCTGTAGCTCACTGAAGCCTAGTCGAAGCAGGGGAAGCAGAGGTGAAAACAGGGGTGGAAGTAGAGTTGCAGATCATGAGCTTTTGGTCACCAAGGCCTTGGGCTTCTTCTCCTGGTCTCCATGTTCATCTTGTTCTTGGACTTGTTCTTGTTCTTCTCTGTTCTTGCTATTCTTGGTGGTTGGTGAAAAGTGGTGCGGTGGCTGAGGAAGAGGAGCTGCGGATGGGATGGAGTGTGGCTGGATGGATGGATGATGGATTATGGATATGGTCTATGGTGGTGTGGTGGTGGCTTTATACTCCTTTTTCCTTTCTGAGATGGAGTGGCATGATTTGGTGGAGAGGAGGAAGTTTCCTTTTTCCATCTTTAGCTCACAGTGCACATGGGGTGTTCCCTCCTTTTCACCTTTTTGCCTTTTGTGGTTTCTTCATCTCCAAGTTGATCTCTTCCCTCCTTTCTGGTTCAAACTTGTTTGAATTGCTTCTTATCTTCTCATGGGACCTTGTGCTGCTACACTTGTGCACTGCTTGTATTTGCCTTGAAGAGTTTGAGTTAACAGACAGAAATGCACTATGTCAGTTACTGTTCACTTTCTGGCACAGAGGAGTTTTTCTTCTTTTGGCTTGATTTCTTCTTCTTCTGATGCTCCAATCTTGCTCAAACAAGTTGGTTTGGACTTCCTTCAGATAGCACATGGTTGCATTTGCACTTGAGCTTCATCAGCTACACTGACAGGAATTTGCATTTCTCTGTCAGTGCACTGTTCATCATCTGGCAACAGGTGTTCTTCAACATTTCAGTCTTGATTTGATCTTGTTGAGCATGGCCATCTTCTCTGCTGCATTGGGTTCACATGTGTGGTGCTTCTTGCTTCACTTCTACACTGGATCTTCTGAAGATTATGTGCCTTTGCGCACTGAACTGCAAAATGAATGAAAAGCACTGTAAAATGCAGATAAATGTAGTACTGGATACTAATGCAGTGAGGTTTTTAGGGTTTTAGGGTTCATATTATTGCATACAAATGATGATGATCAAACCCCCAGACCCAAACCTTTGCTTGTCCCCAAGTAAAGCAAAATGAGGTTCTACTGACAAAGACTGATAATGAACAGTGCACAGTTCTGAAAACTTAGCAGTTCATTCAAATTGGATTCATTGCAGTTCTGTTTACTATTAGAGCAAATGCTAGTTTGGAAACAAGTTTCAAATAGCAGGATTTAATCATTTCAAGGTTCAACAACTTTGGATTAACATGATAAGACAGTTGACAAGGAAATTGAAAAGAAATGATCCAGAAAATAGCCATAATGCAGAGATGGATGTTAATATGCATGAAGAGTCAGTGCTTCACCTGCTACAGTTCCCAGGAACATAGTAGGCTAGCGCAAATGCTTAAAATGGGTTAGTTAGTCATTTTCTTGTCAGATTAACATAGTTAGTGCTTCACACGTTACAATCCCAGGATCATAACTGCTAATGCCAAAAATTGCTTTGCTGATACCAAATTTTTAGTTGGCTTCACTGTTAGTGCTTCACAAATCACAATCCAGAGATCATGATTGCTAATGCAAAAAATTGTTTGCTGTTATGAAATTTTCAGTTAGTTTCACTGTTAGTGCTTCACAAATCACAATCCAGGGATCATGATTGCTAATGCAAAAATGCAGTTAATAAATGGCTCTGAAATGGATCATCACATTCAGTTTCTAAGCATATTGCATTATCAGGTATTCCAAAAATCTTGAACAGAGAAATAAATGAATTCTGATTTGATAAATGGTTCTGAACATAGGCCTTTGCAAGAATTATTAACAGATACAATGCAAGATTCTCAATAGTATGTAATGGTGTTTGATCAGAACAGAGCAACACAATGAAACTTTTACTGAAACAGCAATAAATAGCCAACTTGATAAGAATTTAGAATCATGGCATAGCAGTAATATTCATGCTGTAAAATGGTTTTAGGGATTGGAATGTTTCCACCTGGTAATCACTTCTGCTCCTTGCTTCATAATATCACAGCCAAACTTCTCCATTCTTCTTTTATTCCTTAACTGAAACAACAAAAGCAAAAGAATCATACAAAACAAAAATAGCAAATAAAGGAAATAAAATGTAGATAACATAAAAAGGTATCAGGCTGCCTCCTTATGAGCGCTTGTTTATAGTCAATAGCTTGACTGTAGCTCCTTCACTGGTTCTCCTGAGCAGAAGATGCATTGGCCGCATCCTGTAGCTCATCATCTGCTGTTACTTCTGTATCTTCACTGTCAATTGAATCACCAACTAGATAGTGCTGCAGTCTCTAACCATTCACCTTGAAATTTCCTTCAGTTGGGCTCTGCACTTCGAAAACACCATGTCCCAGGTCTCTCTTGATCACACAAGGGCCAAACCATCTTGACTTGAATTTTCCAGAGAACAAATGCAGCTTGGAATCATAAACTAACACTGTCTGTCCAATCCTGAATTCCCTCCTGAGAATGTGCTTGTCATGCCATTTCTTGGTCTTTTCCTTATAAATCTTGGAACTATCATAGGCATCATGCCTTAGCTCTTCTAGCTCACACATCTGCAACTTTCTTGCACTTTCAGCTTTTCCTAAGTCCATGTTTAGCTTCCTAATAGCCCATTGTGCTCTGTTCTCCAATTCGACAGGTAGATGACATGCTTTTCCATAGACAAGCCTAAATGGTGACATACCAATAGGTGTCCTGTATCCTGTTTTGTATGCCCACAAAGCATTAGGCAATTTCAATGACCAATCAGCTCTGGATTTAGACACAACTTTCTCTAATATCTGCTTTATCTCTCTGTTGGATAGCTTAACTTGTCCATTGGCCTGGGGATGGTAAGGTGTAGTCACTCTGTGATTCTTCACACCATACTTGCTCAGTAGCTTCTCTAGCTGTTCATTGTTGAAATGAGCTCCACCATCACTGATGACAACTCTTGGTACTCCAAACCTAGGGAAGATAACATTTTTGAACAACCTACACACTGCCTTGGAATCTGCACTCACAGTGGGTACTGCTTCCACCCATTTGGACACATAGTCCACTGCTACGAAAATATGCTTGTAGCCTTGAGATGATGGTAATGGACCAACAAAATCAACTCCCCACACATCAAACAGTTCTACCTCTAGAATTCCCTTCTGAGGCATTTCATTTCTCCTTGATATTTTTCCAGCTCTCTGACAAGGATCACACTGCTTGATATAATCATGCACATCTTTGAACAGATTAGGCCAATAAAATCCAGCATGTAGAATTTTTGCTTGTGTTTTCATCACTCCAGCATGGCCTCCATACATGCATGCATGGCATTGGAACATCACATCACCAATTTCTTCTGATGGCACACACCTTCTCACTATTCCATCTGGACAATGCTTATACAGAAATGGCTCATCCCAGTAATAGCTCTTGACATCATGCAGAAACTTCTTTTTCTATTCATAGGCTATGTCTGCTGGCACAATTTCACAGACCAAATAATCCACAATGTCTGCATACCAAGGAGTACAAGCATTCACTTCCATCAGTTGCTCACCAGGTATGCCATCTTGGATTTCCCTCTTATCAGAACAGTTTATCCTAGACAGATGATCAGCTACAGTATTTTCAGAGCCCTTCTTGTCTTTGATCTCAATATCAAATTCTTGCAGCAAGAGAATCCATCTGATCAGTCTTGGCTTTGCATCCTTTTTACTCACCAAGTACCTTATTGCTGCATGATCAGTGAAAACAATGCACTGTGTCCAACAAGGTATGGCCTGAATTTGTCAAATGCAAACACTACTGCCAATAATTCTTTTTCAGTGGTAGTGTAGTTGATCTGAGCATCATCAAGTGTTTTACTGGCATAATGGATTACATGCAGAGCCTTCTCCTTTTTCTGACCAAGCACTGCACCAACTGCAAAGTCACTAGCATCACACATCAATTCAAATGGCAGAGTCCAGTCTGGTGGTTGCACAATTAGAGTAGAAACCAGAGCTTCTTTCAGCTTGTTGAATGCTTGCAGACAGGTTTCATCAAAGACAAACTTCACATCTTGATTTAACAGGTTAGTGAGAGGTTTTGCAATGAGAGAAAAATTCTTGATGAACCTTCTGTAAAATCCAGCATGTCCCAAAAAACTTTGTATTCCTTTCACATTTTCAGGATGAGGTAGCTTAGCAATAACATCCACCTTTGCTTTATCCACTTCTATTCCTCTAGCAGAAACCATATGTCCAAGCACAATGCCTTCAGTTACTAGAAAGTGGCATTTCTCCCAATTAAGAATCAAATTCTGCTATGAACATCTATGTAAAACTGATGTCAGGTTTTTCAGGTAAGTGGCAAAATCTTTTCCATACACTGTGAAATCATCCATGAACACTTCCATGATTTTTTCAATGTAATCAGAGAATATAGACATCATACATCTCTGGAATGTGCCAGGTGCATTACACAAACCAAAAGGCAGTCTCTTGTAAGCAAAAGTTCCATAAGGACAGGTGAAAGTTGTTTTTTCTTGGTCAACTGGGTGTATTGGGATTTGGAGAAATCCAGAATATCCATCCAGGTAACAATAAAATTTCTGTCCTGCTAATCTTTCCAACATCTGATCCATGAAAGGTAAAGGAAAATGATCTTTTCTTGTTGCTTTGTTCAGTTTCCTGAAATCATTTACAATTCTCCATCTTGTGACAGGTCTTGTGGTCATCAATCTACCTTCTTCATTTTCTACCACTGTGTAGCCTCCTTTCTTGGGCACAATGTGGATAGGACTCACCCACTCACTGCCAGAGATGGGATAAATCATGCCTGCCTGAAGGAGTTTTAGAACCTCCTTTTTTACCACTTCTTGCATAGCAGGGTTTAATCTTCTCTGCCCCTCTCTTGTAGGTGTACTATCTTCTTCTAAGTGTATTCTATGTGAACAAACTTTCTCATCAATTCCCTTGATGTCATCAATGGAATAACCAATCACATTCTTGTACAAACTCAACACTGACAACAGACTCTGTTCCTGTTCATCATCCAGTGCAGAGTTAATTATCACTGGATGAATTTTCTCTTTTTCCACGAAGGAGTACTTCAGATGAGCAGGCAATTCTTTTAACTCAACAATGGAGTTGTGAGACTGCCGTGGAGCTTCTTTTTCACCATTTTCAGAAACATCACTGCAGAGATTAATTCCAAACAATTCTTGAGGTTTAGAGTTGTCAGCTGTTACAAACACTTGTACTTCAGGTTCTTTAGGCTACAATTCCTTCAAAGACTCAGTGACACTCTTGTCAACTATATCTACTGCATGACATTGCTCCAAAGTATTGGGGAGGTGAGAAGCATGCTTCATGCTGAACTCGGCTTGCTCAGACCCAAATTGCAGTTTCAGTGTTCCACCTTTTACATCAATTATTGCTCCTGCTGTTGCCAAGAAAGGTCTGCCTAAAATTATTGACTCAGAGTTATCTTCCATTTCCAACACCACAAAATCCACTGGATAAGCAAAGTTTCCAACTTGTACTGGCACATCTTCAAGAATTCCAGCCGTTTTCCTCAGTGTTCTGTCAGCTAACTGCAGTGTCATGGATGTGGGCTTTAGAGTTCCAAATTGCAAAATTTGACTGACAGCCAAGGGTAAAACACTAACTGATGAACCTAAATCACACAATACTGTGAATGTTCTTTTTTCAACCACACAAGGGATACTAAAACTCCCTAGATCACCAAGCTTCTTGGGCATATAATTCAGAATGACAACACTACAGTCCTCTGTTAGAGCAACTATTTCAGGGTCTTCCAAGCTTCTTTTCTTTGTAATCAGGTCTTTGAAATTTTTTGCATACAAAGGGATGTGTAGTACTGCATCCAGAATGGGAATGGTAATCTGAACTTCCTTCATGGTCTCCAGAAACTTGGCATATTGCTTTTCTTCCTTGGTTTTCTCTAATCTTTCAGGAAATGGCGCTTTCTGTAAAACAGGCTTGAGCACTGCAGGGAATGGATTTGCTACAGTGTTATCAGGTTTTTCAATTTCAGTAACAGGCTACACTGGCTTTCCAAATGTTGGAGCATTTTCCACTAGATTTTCTGGCTTTTCAGCTCCAACTGCTGGTTCCACTGTCTTTTCAGGATCTACTACAGTGTTTTCAGAGACAACAGGTTGCTGTACTTGTGATCTTATCTGTGGAACAACATAAGGAACCATAGGAGGTGTTTTTAGCACCGGTGCAGTGTTAATTCCACTCCTAGTTGTGACTGCCTCCATTGATTCAGTAGTTGAAATAGCTCCACACTGTTTAGGATTTTTCTCTGCTTGTGCAGGCAACTTATTTTTAGGCTGATTTACTTGGGCATTGGATATCCTAGCTGTGAGTGTCTGCATTGTCTTGAAAAATAATTCAGACTGCATTCCACTAAACATTTCTTTCTGCAGCCTCATCATTTCACTTATTTCTGACTGATTGCTAGAAGCATTTTGCTGATTTGCTTGCTGCTGCTGCTGATACTGCAAATTGCCTTGTGGCCTGAAATTTTGCTGAGCTGTTTGAGCATAATTCTGTTGGTTTGCTTGAGGATAGCTCTGCTGATTTGCATTCTTGTAAGACAGGTTGAGATGGTTCCTCCAAGCAGGATTGTAGCTCTGAGAAAAAGCACATTGGTTCTGAGCATAATTCACTTCTGTCAATTGATTTTCAGGGGAACCAACAGAGAACACTCATGAGACGAATGCCCTTTAATACCACATATCTGGCAAGTAACTGAAACTGCCCCAACTGGCACTATAGCCTTGCTATTCTTCTCCAACAAAAGCTGAGATATTTGATTTGTCAGGCTTTCAAGCTTGGCCTCAATAGCACCTTGGCTTCCATGCTGAAGAACCACAGGTTGTGCAGGATGCACATACCTCTCATTTGTCCAGGAAAAATTGTGAGACGCCATACTTTCAATTAATTCCACAGCTTCATCTAAGGTTTTGTTCATGATACCACTTCCTGCAGCTGAATCAACAAATGATCTTGTTTGCTCTGACAAAACCTTTGTAAAAGGTCTGCAAAATTAACCACTATTCTTGGCCATGATTAGGGTACATCCTTATCAATCCCTGGTACCTCTGCCATGCATCATACAAAGTCTCACCATCATACTGCACAAATCTTGTGATTTTATCTCTGCACTCAGCTGCTTTGGTGGGTGGAAAATATCTCTCAAAGAAAGCTTGAACCAAATGCCCCCAAGTATCTCTGCAGTGAGCTGGCAATGCATGAAACCAAATTTTTGCAGTGCCTGACAGTGAAAAAGGGAACAACCGCATCCTAATTGCTTCAGGTGGCACTCCATTGTGCTTGAGAGTGTTGCAATACTCAAGAAAATTTCTAATATGCTCATGAGGACTCTCCAAGGCACTGCATTTAAATGGATTGTGCTGCACCATATTGATTAATGCAGGCTTGATCTCCCAGTTATTTGCCTGGATGGCAGGCATAACAACATCTGCATTTGAAACCTGATCCTTGGGGATCCACAAATCTCTCAACTTTTTGTCACCCATGTTGATAACTGACTGTCTTTCCTCTGTTTCTTCTACTGAGGACACTGATGTTGCTCTTCTTCTTGCAAGAAAAGTTCTCTCAGGCTCTGGATCATATGGAGCAAGAGGTGAATCTTTAGAAGACTGCATCAACAAAATCCAAACACTGCAGAAAGGAGATCATGATTCCTCTACACACAAGCACAAACAAGAACTTTTATCAAGGGCCAGTGAATTAAAACCCCTAATAACAATTCTAGTTTCAGATCACAGGACTAAAAGCATCACAAGCATCTAGATCATGCAGATTTGTTAACAGTTTCACTGAAATCACACAGCCTAGTCTACTGTATTTCAAAGAAACAATCATAAGTCAATCCCCGGCAACGGCGCCAATTTGGTCTATGCTGAATATAGGGGGGTTTAAGTCGTTCTCTCCATAGGGATCAACAAGGTTATGATGGTTCTATGGGTTTACAGAAGCTAGACCAATTCAGAAAAGGTTGGGTTTTTACTGAAGAAAAGAAAGGGTTTTGGAAAAGGGTTTGCGTAGAGCAAATTCAGAATTTAACTTGCAGCCTCCTGGTTGTCAATCAAGAGTCTAGCAAGTATCCAACCAAGGTTTAGATAGGGAACAAGATTTTACTTCACAACTTGCAGAGACTAGTCATGCAAGCAAGGGTTTTTAGCAGGTTTAGGCAGGAGAAAATTCAAAGCACAAAGGTCACAACTTTCTGGGTTGACAGGCCAGATCACTAGGAGTTAACAAGCAATTGGAGGCTAGGGATGGAATTACAACACACAGGTATGCAGGGACTAGCCTTACACACACATATCAAGGCATACAGTAAGCAGATCAAGCAAATATCCAGTAACTTCAGAGAATTGTGTCACTCAATCCACTGCAGTCAACAAATAGCACAAGCTCTACTTAAAGATGGATGATCTACTCAGTTCAACACAAGATTACACAGGAAAAATGGAGAGAGTTCCTTGGCTGTAGCTCACTGAAACCTAGTCGAAGCAGGGGAAGCAGAGGTGAAGACAGGGGTGGAAGTAGAGTTGCAGATCATGAGCTTCTGGTCACCAAGGCCTTGGGCTTCTTCTCCTGGTCTCCATGTTCATCTTGTTCTTGGACTTGTTCTTGTTCTTCTTTGTTCTTGCTGTTCTTGGTGGTTGGTGAAAAGTGGTGTGGTGGTTGAGGAAGAGGAGCTGCGGATGGGATGGAGTGTGGCTGGATGGATGGATGATGGATTATGGATATGGTCTGTGGTGGTGTGGTGGTGGCTTTATACTCCTTTTTCCTTTCTGAGATGGAGTGGCACGATTTGGTGGAGAGGAGGAAGTTTCCCTTTTCCATCTTTAGCTCACAGTGCACATGGGGTGTTCCCTCCTTTATCACCTTTTTGCCTTTTGTGGTTTCTTCATCTCCAAGTTGATCTCTTCCCTCCTTTCTGGTTCAAACTTGTTTGAATTGCTTCTTATCTTCTCATGGGACCTTGTGCTGCTACACTTGTGCACTGCTTGTATTTGCCTTGAAGAGTTTGAGTTAACTGACAGAAATGCACTCTGTCAGTTACTATTCACTTTCTGGCACAGATGAGTTTTTCTTCTTTTGGCTTGATTTCTTCTTCTTCTGATGCTCCAATCTTGCTCAAACATGTTGGTTTGGACTTCCTTCAGATAGCACATGGTTGCATTTGCACTTGAGCTTCATCAGCTACACTGACGGGAATTTACATTTCTCTGTCAGTGCACTGTTCATCATCTGGCAACAGGTGTTCTTCAGCATTTCAGTCTTGATTTGATCTTGTTGAGCATGGCCATCTTCTCTGCTGCATTGGGTTCACATGTGTGGTGCTTCTTGCTTCACTTCTACGCTGGATCTTCTGAAGATTATGTGCCTTTGCGCACTGAACTACAAAATGGATGAAAAGCACTGTAAAATGCAGATAAATGCAGTACTAGATACTAATGCAGTGAGGTTTTTAGGGTTTTAGGGTTCATATTACTGCATAAAATGATGATGATCAGTGGCCGTGAACCCAAGATACATCTTCGCGGTGTCACACCACATACACTCATACATGGTGGCCTTGGCCACCGCCCTCTTCTTTGTGAAGAGTTGATCTTATTGGAGCTTCTTTGGATTTTATTGGAAAACACACTCAAATGTTGGTTTTTATGGTTTTCATTTGCTTTTGAACATGTTTGAGTGTGAAGTACCATTTCCAGCTACTTGATCTCTTCCTAAGCGTTCTTATCTCAAAAGCCATGCTTTTCTATCACTCGTGTCCTTATGTTTTATCTTGGAAGAGACTTTTGGCGTTGGTAGACCGGATATTTCCGGGTCCTGCCCCGGATATTTCCGGTGCCCATTTTTGCGGCTAAGGACCTAACCAACTTCAGTACTAGAGTTGCTGTAAATTTGCCCGGAAATAGTTCCAGAAATTTCCGGGGCACCGGATATATCCGGCCTTTGGACCGGAAATCTCCGGCCTAAGTGGATCTGGGCATTTACACGGAGGTGCGGGGTCAACTGCTTCTTCTTCGATCAGTTCGTCCACCCCGCTCCTCCCTCCTTCTCTCTCCTGCTCAGAACACGCTCGACGCCAACGGTCTCACCGGGGTCATCCGACCTCGGATTCTTCTGGTTCCGTGTCGGATCTGCATCCCCACGCCTAGGGGATCCTTCTCATCCACCTCATTTTCTCCATGGAGTCGGTAATCATCTCTATTTTCAAATCTAGGATGAAGTGATTTTCGTTTAACCTAGTGATTCTAGAGATTTGTACCATGATTCCTTTGGTAGAAATGATCATCTAGGCTTGTCCTACTGTGTGTTAGCACTGATTTGATTTTTGTTGGAAAATCTTTGAGCAAGACGCAAGTTCCAACCGCTGCAGTTTGCACCGGATATTTCTGGTCCCAGGCCCGGAGTTTCCGGGGCCGGATATTTCCGGCCGTGCTCACTCTGTTTCCAGCAATGAATCTTCTCGTGCTACATTTGTTTGTTCCTTGGACACGAGTGCTTACCCCCTTGCTTCCTACTGCTCTATCTCTCTCTGCAGGTGGTCGCTCACGCCGGGGTCGAACAAAGATTCTTGGCTCTCGAGGTCCTCATCCTCAGGTTGATGTTGAAAGTCCAGAGTCAGAAAGCAGCCATGATGCCACTGCAATGAAGCGTCGGTGCCAAAAGAATAAGTCTGTACAGCGGTCTCTGGAAGATCTGTCTTTGTCTGAGTTTTGCACTTGGCGTTCAGCTTTCACTTATGAGGTACCGCAAGAGGAAGACATTGATACCTGTTTCTGGACTTCTCAGATGGAGCTGCTGCACCGAGAGCTTTATCTCAAGCTATCTGACAAGCACAAGGTTTGTCCTCACAAAGTTATCAACTTTCAGCAACTTGCGACCAAGGCAGACTATTTTGGTGGGCAGTCAGTGTAGTTGATGCTATGGGTTTGAGAGACTTGATGAAATCCTCATGCAACTACAACATTCCCTTGATTCATCAGTTTTACTCCACAGTTGTGTTTGATTCATCTCTAGACCGTGGTATGACTTGGTTGCCTGGGCCTCTCAAGCTTCATGCTACCTTCCATGACTTTGCAGACCTTCTTGGCTATCCTTTTGAGGGCAACCTTAACCCTCAAGGTGAGCGTATGCATGTGGAAGGCGTTACCCCCATCAAGAATATCTTGGCTGATCTCTATGTGACTGGAGGCTCTATTGGTACTATTTCGGGGCTCTTGCCGGTGTATGATATTCTTCTTCGCATGTTCCGTCACACCAGTGCTCCTAGTGCCGGCAACAACGATGATATTTGAGGAGGTCTTGTCACTCTTATGGCCTTCGCGCATGAGATTTATTTGCTTGGTGATCCCGCTCCTGACTCTTGCCGTATTGATGTGATGGATTTCATTTTTCATGAGATGCATCAAGCTGTCATGGAGAGGAAAGTTCCTCCATATGCTCCTTATATTATGAAGCTTATCAAGCATTTCTATCCTCTAAGTGAGGAAGAAGCGAAGGATGTGGATCTTGCCCTTGATTATGAATCTCACTCTTATGTCCGTTTGGTCCAGAAATCTGCTCATGTGATTCAAAAGCAAGCCACCATGCAAGACATTGATGAGGATATTGTGTGTGGTTCTCGGTCTCGAGCTCCTAGTAACTCCAAGGTGAAGAAAGCTGATCCTCCTAAGAACCACCCATGGGTTGTCCGCGCCCTTGAGAAGATGCTTTACATGGGCTCTGAACTCCACAAAGAAAACTATGATGCTTATACAAAGAGGCATGCCATTCTGACCAATCAGTCTCAAGATTCCCAATGCTCCCAAGCCTCCTAAGAAGTTGATTCCCTATAACAAGTGGAACGTTGAAGAGGTTAACTGGAACTTCGAGGTCGAGGATGATGTTGATCTTGACGAGAATGGTAATCCCTTTGACCCGGACGCATGATGCTTGGGGCGCTAGCATCGGTCTCTCTCCCTTTTGGCATTTATGCCAAAGGGGGAGAAGTATCTCTATTAGGCCTACGGGGATTTGCATGGGTGGGAGTACAAGCTTGCGGTTTTCTTCTATTTGTATCTTATGCTTGTTGCTCCCAACTTGTTTTATTTTTTCCGGTTTAGGTGAACCTCTATTTGCATGTGTGGTAAGACATATGAGAACTCCTTATTGTACTTTCTATTGTGTCCTTATTGAACTATCTATTATGTGTTTATTTTGGTTGGCAAGTTCCCTTCTTGTAAGATTATATCTTGTCATGAACTTGCTTGGTTTGTAAAATCTAGGAGGAGCTTTTCCAATAAGTCGTGTGCATTTTGTATTCAAGAACAAATTCATAATAATGCACACACTTAGGGGGAGCCCGATTACATTTTGCAAATCCCTCTAGTCATGTTGTCATTATTCGCCAAAAAGGGGGAGATTGAAAGAGCATATCTTTCATCTTACTTTTGGTGAATAAAGATAACATGAACAGAGTCCTAATAAGCTGCTATTTGTGTCAGGTTTAGTTTGTCCAGTTTCATCAATAAGAAGGAAGAAAGTTTGCTTCAATTTTGTTTTGACCGGAGATATCCGGAGCAAGGCCGGAAATTCCGGTGTGGTGGCCTGTCGTGGTGGGATCACGGCAGATGCCATAGGTATGGCTAAGATGGGGCCGAATGTGCGTTGGGGGATCCGGGGAGGGTTTATGCACTCAAGAAGTGCACAAGCAAGAACACGCAAGAAACCGCAAGAACATGAACAAGAACCAAGAAAGCAAGAACACAAAGCACACCACGATGTACCCTGCTTCGGGGCCCTCTTGTGGAGGTAACACCCCTACTGCAGCACTAGCCTACTCTCTTTATATCTCAATAGTGACAAGTACAGTGCGCTCCTCGAGCTGTATGAAGCAACAATGGTGAGAGCTCACGATGAAGAAGAAGCTACCAAGGGGGAAAATGAGCTCTGTCCTTCTCCCTCGCACTGGAGGATGTGCTGGTCTACTTATACACTAACCGGATTACCTTTTTGCCCCTGGCCGGAGATGATAATGGCATGGACAAGAGGAACAGGACAAGCCCTGGCTACTGTCACTCAGTCCAGCTCATCGTCAGTTCAACGGCAGGTCTATCTTTTCCTCTTTGAGCTTAAGCCGGCGTAGCCCATCAGAGCCTAGGCCACCGCCCTTTCCCGAATTAGCCAAGTCAGCGCCTAGGGCCTTGTGACCCGGAAAACCCGTGGCTCGACCTGGCTGTCTTCCGAGCCTCGGGCAGGAGGCCTGCAGGACTCGTGAACTTACTGACATTACTTGGTCTTTGTGCATTATCCGACATCGCAGGTAAGCCGGATTCTTCCAGGCAACCCGGCTAGTTGAGCCGGATCTCTTCCAGGCAACCCGGCTAGTTGAGCCGGATCTCTTCCTCTGATCCGGCTAGACTTTGCCTGATCCCCTCTGGCGTCTCCCTGCACCTAAATAAAAGTGAGTATTAACCGACTCTCTCAACCGATCCGGTCGAAGAGATCGGTTCGAGTGACCCGGCTTGAGTTTCCTTTCCACCTCTATGCCCTACCCGGGGGCAGCCCCCGACAGTAGTCCCCGAAGCTGGTGCGGTCCTACAGCCTCGGATGAGGGCCGTAGCAGGTTTAAAAAACAAACACCATTAACCGAATTCCATACTGCACAATCTTGTCTCAGGATTTCCCGGGACACTTGGCAGAGAATCTCTGCACAAAGCCCCGTAATCCGGGTCTTTGATTTGACATGCCACTGACAGCACATTATCCGGATCCACCAGGTACTTGAGTGCATTTGACTAAATGACCGCGTCTCCTCGATTTCTTCGCTAACCGGCACACCCGATCCACAGAACCGCTTCCAATTCTATGACCCACCATGTGCTTGAAATACACGGCCACAGCTGCGACCGCAAAGTTTCGGTGCACACTTGATCCGGCCACACCCCGAAAACCGCGCGGTAGTGCGCCGTTACCAGCGAGCGGCTATATATAGGGGTGCGGGATTCCTCTTCTTCTTCCCCGCACTTCCACTTCGAAACCTCCATCTACACCATTGCCGCCGGTGCGACCTCGCCCTCGCGACCTTGCCGCGCCGGAGACATCAACAACGCCGGAGAAAACTCGCCGGAGCCGCGCATCGCGCCCTGCACCGCCGTTTCTCCACCGCGCTTCTTCCTCGTCGCATCACAACCGTAAGTTCCTCCTCTTCCGGCCATGGCGACCTCGCGCGAGTTCATATTCCGCTGGGAACTTGCGCCTGCTTCTTGCAGATTCATTCGCGCACGAGTTCACTGTCACGCCTTAGTGCATTCCCTAGATCTCCTTTCTAGGCTTTGCACTAGATTGCCCTAGTTTGGCCTGCCACGCTTGAGCAGTTCCACATATTTTTACTCGGGATTTCCTCTCTATTTTACTGCTGCGGTAGATCTTGCGTAACCCTAGATCTTCACAGAAAGGTGTTTGTAGTTACTAGCCGAATTACTTCTCCGCAGTAACTAGACAACTCTATCCGGGATTGCCTTTACCGTTAACAGCTGATTCGGTTACACCATTATCCGACTCGTTCTAGATTTGAGATTCCACATCTTCTAACTCGGCTATGTCCGACCTTTTGCAGGACTGATTCGGATATGTCGAAGCTGCCCCCCGGCAGTTGGGAGGGTTCCGACGTTACCAACGATGACTTGGAATGGCTGCGGAGCACCCGGCGTATAACACCTAACGTTATATGCCGAAAACCGGGAAGGAACTCGAACCGGTCATCCAACCGGGTGAACGCGTTGTATTTCTGGCGCACTTCGAGCGCGGATTCGGACTCCCGGCGAGTGACTTCTTCCGGAGATTCCTAGACTTCTTCGGCCTGCAGCCTCACCACCTCCCGGCTAACTCCTTTGTTTCCCTGTCTGCTTTTACCTCCTTTATGGAGGGATATCTCGGTCTCTGGCCGACTGTCGAAACCTGGGCGAAGTACTTCCATCTCCGGAAACATACGATCCCGGGTAGTGACCCGAAGGTGATGACCGCCTGTGGTTCGTCCAGCATTACCCCGAGGACGGGCTCCATCTTTCCCCGAATCACTGGCCTGGATACTTGTAAGAAATGGCAAAGGTCCTTCTTCTACGTGAAGAGCGTTGAAGGCCATGATGCCCTCAACTTGCCCGAGTTCAAGATCGAGCCCCCCACAGCCGAATTAAACTTCAGATACGATCCGGCTGACACTCTTGCGGAGCTTCAAGTCATACACCAAACTCTAGAGGATTTTCTGGAGGGGCCTGCTCTCGGACGATCTCCTTCGAACCTTCGTCTGTCGCCGGGTCAGTCCTCTTCAACAACGTAAGCACAAGATTTGCCATATGAGCGGTCTGCTAGATCCTACCCGGATCAGCAAACATGAGCTCACCAGAGCTTCCGTCAAGAGACGGGTAAACGCTATTGCCTACACCGAGATGTCGGATAAGTGGAAGTGGGGCGTGGAGCCGTTCCACCGAGATGCACTTCCACCACAGGTTAGTTCACCATTCTCTGAATCAATTCATAATTCATCAAAATGACATCGGACTAATCCAGATTCGCCTTGACTCTACTGCAGCTGTTCGACCGCCAAATCACCGAAGATGGAGATCTCTCCACCAAAGTGTGGGGACCGGATCGTAGCCCGCTGCGCGAGGGCGAAGAGGATGCGGATACGGACGATTATTTGCCAATTCCGCGCGCCAAGCCCATCCGCAAGGGTAAGCAACCGACTATTTACAACCTTTCCGAGGATGAAGATGATGATTGCTGGATCCTAGATCCTATTGATGCCATTCCGATTTCATGGTCACAACCTTGTGTTCCAGCCAAACCGGATGCTCAAGGGACATCTCGGAAACGCCCTGACGCGTCCGGATCAGATGCCCCTCCAGCCAAGAGAATAAGAAAGCTGCCATCAAGCCGAATCGGCTTAAGGCCATGCCTACCACCAAGGGGTAATGCCAACTTCATTTGCTTTCTTCCTCTATTATTCGAATCACCTTTATCCGAGTTAACTGTTTACTTTACTCTATGTAGTGACGTCCTTGTCACCGAGCAAACTCATTCATCCATTCTTTCTCCCATTCCTCCACTGGATACGGCCACGGAGAGCCAATCTCCTGAAAAGGCTGTCCCTTCTCCCGCGCGTGCCACAACCGCCAAGACTCCTCCGCCAACTCTCGTTCCAGAGTCGGTTATTGACCTGGAGAAAGAGGAAATCTCGGGTCCTACCCGAGATTCAACTTGGCCTCGCCCTCTGAAGGAGTTGGAGAAGGAAAAAGCTAAGACTTCGGCTAAGTCTTTGACTAAGCCGGATCCTCGCCCTGCCACCAAGGCTCAAGAGCAGAAGAAGAAGAAGAAGCAGCAGCAGCAATCTCTTGAGAAGCAGCAGAAGCAGCAACAGGGAGTATCTAAACCACCACAGCAAGCGTCGCAGAACCAACCGAAACTGCCAGATCCAGCCAAGACCCCGGGCGCATCGCCTCTACCCAAGCCGACTCAGGTTTCCTTTGGCACAACTCCAACAACCTTGGATAAGCAGATGGTTGCTAGCAAGCCGGTTTCCGCCGCTCCATCAGCGACTCGGGTGCATGATCAACTCTCTGAGGCGATCACTCGCGCCCGCCTTAGTGGCCAGGTCTTGCCGAATCTCCGCACTCCGGGCGGCGACAAACTCGGCTCCGCAGAGGAATTTGTTAAAGCTTGGAATGCTGCGGACCTTGCCGAAGGCTCGACCACTCAGCGTCGCCACATCCGGCTGGTCCTAGCCGGATGTTTCAATCTCTTCATTCTGTGCAGGCCTCGGTCACTGAAGCTAACCGGGTCTTCGAGGTAATATTGCCGAATCCTGCTCTTATTTCATCATGATCAATCTACACAATCCCCAGTCCCCGAGATTCGGGTCGAACGACTGATACTCCTCAGAGTAAGAAAGTCATTCGGCTTGAATCTCTAACATTTGATCATAAACTTCGTCTCGCTGAAAAAATCGTGGGACTCCCAGTCCCCGAGTCTCTTTTCCAATTGATTCGGTCAACTTTCTTTTTCATCAATCTCGGGCCTCCAGTCCCCGAGATTCTTTTTACGCCATTAACCCTTTTTCTTTCAGGAAATCACGACTGCTCGCAGCCGGCTCTTTAAGCAGCTAGTCTTGCAGCACCAGGCCCTTCAAGCTTCCTTCGATGCGCAAGGTGAGGAGATGAAAAAGAAAGATCAGAGCACAAGCGCGCTTTATCGGAGGAAAAGTCAGAAGTGACTCGGCTCCTGCGGGAGCTTGACCGGGTTGAAAAAGTGAAGGAGAAGGTCAAGAAAGACCGGGACACGCTGCAGAGGGAGAAAGACTCGATCCAGAAGGAGCGAGATACTTTCAAAGCCGGGATTGAGAAGCGGGCCGAATTGGACAAGAAAATCCAAACGCACGTTGCAGATGCTGAAGCCGAAGCTAAAGCGGCGAAAGATGATCTGGCTGCCCACAAGGCGATCAGCGCGAAATGGCTTGCTGATCTTGCTAGCCTCAATGAAGACATGGATCGTAAGTTTGCCGAATCTCCTCTTCCTCCTCTGCTCTTATCCGACACATCATTTCGTGTTACCTCGTTTAACTCGGTGTTAGCTTATCTGAATGTAGGAGAGTTTACCAGCATCCGGCTTCAAGCCGCCAAAGCGTGAGGGATGCCCGAGCTGAGAGAGCTAAGTTAACTGGAGCTCCCCTACCCGAGACGTGGGATATCGAAGATCATATTACTGCACTTAGAGCTCGGATTGCTCCTTTGAAGGATTCCCATATTGATCTGTTCAACGCAAGCCTCAAAGCTCACCGAGTCTTATTTCCTGAAGCTCGGCAAGTCCGGTCTGCGGACGAGCTAATCAAAGACCTGGATCAGGCAGAGACCCGGTTAAAGCAGTGGAGATCTTCGTCCGCCCGAGCTGGTGCTGACGCAGGTTTGCTATTTATCATGTCTTGGTATGAGCTGATTGATCTTGCCAAAGTGCGCTCCCTTCGCGAGGGTTCTTCATGGGCTTCAGATCCAAACCGGATCAAGATCCGCGAGGAAGCTGCCAACTTTATGGCCGAATTTGCAAACACCAAGCATCTTGATCTGAATGCTCCGGTCTACTCGGATGGGGAAGAATCTGAAGAAGAGGAATCGGATGATGCCTCCCTTGACGAATACGCCGAGTCTGAGGACGAATCTGGCGATTCGGCTAACTCCGCCGAACAACCTGCAGCTTGTGACTCGGCCAAGACATCCAAGATGCCAGCCACTGACTCGGCTAAGACCACAGAGCAAGCTTTAGTCAAGACCGCCACTTCTTCAGCTGACCCGGATGTTTCCGAATCTGCCCAGCCTTCAAGCTCGCCGTCCAAGGTCATTCCTGCAAGTGAGGGTCCTCTTTCACCCGAGGTTCCTCCATCATCCGAGCTCATCCCTGCAACCGAGTCTCCTGCAACTTTGGCTCCTTCTTCCTGAACTATCTTAATGAAAATCATTAAATCCCCGGTATGCCGGGAGCAGATGTAATATACAATTTAAGCTCTTTCGAGACTATTTTATTTTGCTTAATGTGATCCGGACGAGGTTTATGTTGGATCATCTTAAACCGAGTCCCCGAGTCTGTTTTCTTGTTTACTATTTTTGCCGAATCTTTGCTCTTGTCTACCTTTTAGGTGTTTGACAGTCGAGTCACAAGATAGGAATCATAGCATACAATACTTGCAACATGCGAGTTGTGGTTTAGAATCATCTAACATAAACAAAAAAGAAAATAACAGGGGTTAGTAAACGACATGTGCCGAATCGGATTTGGACCGAGTCCCCGAGTCCATTTTCATGTTTCCCATATTCTCCACCTCTGCTCTTGACTACCATTTTGGTGTTTGTCAGTCGAGTCACGAGATCAACAACACAGCATACATTACTTGAATTTTGGGACGAGGTTCAAAACAATCCGACACATGAACGGTATGGACAAAACAGTAATAAAAAACACATGCATAAGGACGAGGCAGTCCCCGAGTCCAGACTCGGATTGCCGAAATTTCATTTATAATAAACTGAGATACATACATTGCGCCCCTTAAGAGTAAAAGGGTCGAAGCAGAGCTACATTCCAGGGTCGCTTGGTTTCTTGTCCGGGTCTGTCCAGGCCATCCGTCCTTGGTTCCTGTGCATCTACAAGGTAGTACGAGTCATTGTGCATAGCCTTGCTCACAATGAATGGTCCCTCCCATGGAGGTGATAACTTGTGTCGGCCTTTGCTGCGCTGCACCAGCCTTAGTACTAGATCTCCCTCATGAAACACTCTAGGGCTGATTTTCCGACTATGATAACGTCGGAGACTCTGCTGGTATATTGCTGTCCGGGATAGGGCCAATTCTCTTGCTTCCTCTAGCAGATCCACTGCATCTTCCCGGGCTTCTTTTGCCTCGGTTTCGGTATACATTGTCACCCTTGGTGCATCATATTCTATGTCAGTGGGTAGCACTGCTTCTGCCCCATATACCAGAAAAAATGGCGTATAGCCAGTTGACCGATTCGGCGTGGTCCTTAAACCCCATAGTACTGATGGTATCTCATCTATCCAGCACCCCGGAGTCTTTACCAGAGGTTCTATTAACCGGGCTTTTATCCCAGCTAATACCAAAGCATTTGATCTTTCCACCTGTCCATTGGACTCTGGGTGTGCCACTGAGGCTATGTCTAACCGGATCCCCTTATCCATGCAGAATCGGGCAAACTCTCCCACAGCAAAGTTCGTGCCATTATCCGAGATGATGCTATGGGGGTAACCGTATCTCAAAATGATTTCTTTCAGGAAAGTTACAGCCGAATGACCATCCACTTTCCGGATCGGTTTCACCTCTATCCACTTGGTGAACTTATCCACCATCACCAACATATGTGTCATGTTACCCCTAGCCGGCTTGAATTCTCCCACCATATCCAAACACCACACAGCAAACGGCCAAGTGATAGGAATTGTTTTGAGCGCCGATGCGGGTAGGTGTGTCTGCTTGGCAAACCTTTGGCATCCTTCACATTTTCGGACTATGTCCTCTGCATCTGCATGAGCAGTGGGCCAGTAAAACCCATGCCGGAATACTTTAGCCACCAGGGCTCTTGTACTGCAATGATGCCCACATTCTCCTTGATGTATCTCCAGGAGCATCTCCTTGCCCTCGGCTGGCTCACGCAACGTTGTAGCACCTCGGTTGCACTCCTTTTGTATAACTCCTTGTTTATGATGGTGTAACCCTTGGACCTCCTCTGCACTCGCCTAGCTTCGGTTTCATCATTTGGCAAACTCCCCTCCGACATGAACTTCATGATTTCTTCAGCCCATTCCGGTACTGGATGCAAAGGGAATAAGTGCTCATCTATTTCCACTGGTTCGGCCGCCATTATCTCTTCTATCAGTCTCTGCCCATTCCCTAAGATTCGGTTAGCACCATCTTCCTCTCTTCCCCTCTTCCCTAAGATTTGGGTAGCATTCCCCGAGTCTCGGTGCGCAGTCCCCGAGTCTCGCCGCAGTCCCCGGGTCTTCCCAAATGTACCCGACATCAACATTCATAGGAACAGCTTCAGATTCTTGCTTTGGGATAAAAATTGACTCGGAATCAGGTGAAGGTTTGATTGAAGGGATCCTTAGGTGATTCAAGGATATCCCGGGTGGGATTGCATCCCTAGACGACCCCAGTTTTGACAGGATATCAGCAGCTTCATTCTCCAGCCGGGTATGTGCTTGTACTCGCAGCCTTCAAAAAATCCTGAAATTTTCTGGACATGAAATCGATATAGTGCCATATTGGCATCAAGGGCATCCCAATTTCCAGAAGATGCTGCACCACTAAATCTGAATCACCAAAACATTCTATCCGGCGGATGCCGATGTCCTTAGCCACATTAAGCCCATGGATCAGTGCCTCATATTCGGCCACATTGTTTGATGCTGAGAAATGAATCTGCAACACATATCGCAACTGATCTTGCTTCGGTGATGTGAGTACTATCCCAGCACCTAGTCCGATTTTGGTTTTGGAGCCATCAAAGTGCAACTTCCAGTAATTGTAATCCGGCTTGGGTGGCTCATACTGCATCTCGGCCCAGTCACAAAGGAAATCCGGTAAAGCCTGAGACTTGATAGCATCTCTTCTTTCATAATGCGGGGTGTAAGGAGACACTTCTATTGCCCATTTGGCAACTCGGCCAGTCGCATCTTTGCACCCAATGATCTCCGAGATTGGGCTTCGCATACTACGGTGATCGGGTGCTCCTGGAAGTAATGTTTCAACTTCTTGGCCGCCAGGTATACACCATATGTCATCTTCTGGTAGTGAGGATAATTCTGCTTTGAGGTTGAGATCACCTCGCTTAAATAGTACACCGGTCTCTGCACGGATTTACCCTCCTCTTCTCGCTCTACCACTATCACCACACTTACGACCCGGTTAGTGGCCGCAATGTAAAGTAGCATTGGCTCATTCGGCAAAGGTGATGCCAGAATTGGTGCAGTGGACAACATCTTTTTTAATTCATTGAAAGCCGAGTCTGCCTGCGGGGTCCACGTGAACCCGGTGCTCTTTTTCATCAATTGATACAAGGGTAAGGCTTTTTCTCCTAGCCGACTCACAAACCGACTCAGCGAGGCTAGACACCCGGTGAACTTTTGTACATCTTTTAGACATTTAGGCAATTTCATGTTTTCTATGGCTCGGATCTTAGCCGGATTTACTTCAATACCTCGGCTCGATACAAGGAAACCGAGCAACTTTCCAGCCGGGACACCAAAGGTGCATTTATCCGGATTCAATTTTAACCGATACTTTCTCAAGTTCACAAATGTTTCCTCGAGATCCTCGAGGAGAGTGCGTTTTTCTTTAGTTTTGATAACAATATCATCGACATACACTTGCACATTTTTGCCCATTTGAGAATGTAAGCATTTCTGCATACATCTCTGATAAGTTGCACCGGCATTTCTCAAACCGAAACACATGACACGATAGCAATACGCCCCATACGGGGTAATAAAAGCAGTCTTTATTTGATCTTTGGGGTTCAGTGGTATCTGGTGAAAACCAGAGTACGCATCAATAAAAGACAACAACTCACACCCAGCAGTAGAATCGATCACTTGATCAATCCGAGGTAAAGGAAAGGGATCCTTCGGGCACGCCTTGTTCAGGTTGGTGAAGTCGATGCACATACGCCACACCTTGACCACCGCTGGTTCGTCCTTCTTCTTCTCTACCAGAACCGGATTGGATATCCAGTCTGGATGCAACACCTCCATAATGAATCCGGCTGCAAGTAGCTTAGCCAGCTCATCAAGCACCACTTTTCTTCGATCGTCTGAAAGACGCCGAGTCGGTTGCCTCACCGGCTTCACATCCGGCCTGACAAATAAAGAGTGCTCTGCCAACTCCCTCGGAACACCAGGCAGGTCCTTAGCCGACCATGCAAAGATATCCCGATTCTCACGGAGGAAGTGACAGAGCGCGCTTTCCTATTTCTCGCCCAACCCGGCACCAATGATGGCCATGCGCTCCGGATTCTCCGGGTCAATGGGGATCTCTTTGTCTCCTTGGGCACCTCAAAGTTGCACCTGCATCCGGATTGGTCATGGCCAGGACGCCGAGCTGAGCTGACTTCGCCATCGCTACTACTTCATGCATCTTGCTCTTCTCAGCTTGGATCACCAACGACTCGGCTAAGGTGGAACCAACCGTAGCACACTGTATGGCCTTCTTGTAATCTCCCGCAACGGTGATGATTCCATTCGGGCCAGGCATCTTCATTTGAGGTAAGCAACATGAGTGGAATCATGAACTTGGCTAATGCCGGCCTGCCGAGCAGAGCATGGTATGGGCTCTCCAAGTCTACCACCTCGAATTCTAGACTCTCAAGTCTGTGATTGTCCTTGGTACCAAATAGCACATCTACCCATATCTTACCCATTGGGGAACAAGACACCCCGGGTACTATACCATGGAAGGTACAACTGCTCTGCTGCAACTGATTCGGCGAATAACCCAATTTGACCATTGTGTCCCGATACATGATGTTTATAGCGCTGCCATTGTCAACCAAGACTCGAGTGAATTTCACATTAATCTTTGGTCCAACCAAAGTCGGATCCACCACCAGTGCGTAGTTTCCTGGGCTTGGCATAACCCTGGGATTATCAGCCCTGCTCCAAGTGATCTCCTGCTCGGACCAGTTCAGGTATTTTGGTACTGCTGGTGTGACTGCATTCACCTCCTTCGCCCTTCGCAGCTGACTTTTCTTGTCAGTTGGCTCGGTCACAAAAACCACATAACTTTGATGAGCTTCCTTGTAATCATTTCCGGGGTATCCACCTTGCCGACTCGGACCAGCATTGTTGTTGCCTCCCATATTTACCAGGTTAACCGGCTTTGTGGCTGCCGGCCTTGGAGCTCCTTCGTTCACCGGGGTTGCATTGGCTCCGGATAAAGGCGTATTTGGCCTGAAATTCGGTCTAGGAGCACCTCTGAGGTGGCCCTCTCTGACCTTCTGCCTGGATGCGATGATGCCAGCTACAATTCCGAGTTGAATGATTGGCCGGCTTGCGTGGGTCTGTTGTGTGATAACGGCAAGGCCCATCTATCATTGCCTCAAAAGTTAGAGGTGGACTCGGTCCATCCCACACTTTCTTTGCCCAGGCACCTTGATTCGGCCTCCAAGCTGGACCCTCATTTTTTGGTCTCTGGCTATCAGGATGATCCATATTTACTGCTGCAACCTGGTCTGAGCCGTATCTGTAATCCGGATCTCTCCTTTTATAACCGAACTCATGTCGGTCACTGGGCCTCAATGGTCCAGTTCGGTTATTAACCGGTTGCCTCCTGCTTGTTCCCACCATCCAACGCTGGCTGCGTCGGATCGCCAAGAGCATATGTATCTGCTATCCGGATCATTTCCGCTAGGGTCTTTGGCATATCCCTCTGGAGCTTCTGCCAAAGGGGTGCCGTGTCGGCAACCCTGCGCGAACCAAGAAATGGCCTGCTCCTCCACGACACCTTCACAAGAATTGCGAATGTTGCTCCACCGAGTCAAAAATTCTCGGTCTGTCTCCCGCTCTTCCTGCCTGCACGCAGACAAGAGCTGAGGTCGGTTTGGCCTCTTGTACGTGCTGGAGAAGTTGCTGTAAAATGCCTGTTCCAAATCCATCCAAGAGTTGATACTACCCTCTGGTAAGTTATTCAGCCAAATCCGGGCTGGCCCTTCCAACATATGCGGGAGATACCGGACCGCCCATCGGCGATTGCCCCCCGCAATGTGCACCGAGGATACATAGTCTATCAGCCAATCCTGCGGCTTAGTGCTGCCGTTATACGGCTTTGTGATTCGGCCAAGCTGAAACAACGGCACATTCGGCTCGTTCATGATCCTAGGCCCAAAGCACGGAGGACCTGGTGGGCCTTGCTCTTCCAGCCTCTCGGACTGGTAAATCCTATCCAACCTGAGACGCTGATCATCCGGAGCCAACGTCCGAGGTCCCAGTCTGGATGCAAGTGCATTGTCATACGTTTGGTATCCGGCTCGCGCCATAGCCGAATTACCATCATCATAGCGGTAGCCCGCCTGGCCACCACCTTGCTGCTGCGCTTGCACCATTACTTGCTGCTCCTGCCGGGGTTGATTCTGCCCGGGAGGACGAGGTGGTTGACCTCGGCCAGCCGAATTACCCCTTCCGGCCCCGGATTGCCTTGACCGCCATTGTTTCTGCTCTGGCCACCTCTTCCTTGAGCAGCTAGCTGCTTGCCGGCATACTCAGCATCATAGGCCTGCAGCTGTTTGCTCTTGCCCGAATTCACACTTTGGCCCGGTCAGCTCCGACATGCGGGGATGACGCTTGCCCCTTGGACTCTGGCTAACAGCCTTAGCCGACACACTACCCGAGAACCACCAGCATCCGGATTAGCCTTCCGGTAAGCCTCATTCTGCCGGTTACACACATCAACCAGCTCATTGACCCTCTCTGCCTGCTTGCGCCAAGCATCCCCGGTTAGTGTGGTCAACTCGGCTCGCGCTGCCGCTGCAGCCCTAAGATTTTGGCCGGGGAGCTATACACCGGCTTGCCTGTACCCGATCTATGACTAGTAGCCTTACGAGCTCGATCTTGCGGCTCTAGCTAACTCATCATTGAGGTCCTTACCCCTGTTACGCAAATCTGCTCTCTTGCGCGGGTGAGGCGCTACCGGAGTGAAACCATCGGTAATACCATTGGCAGCATTATATTCTCTCATATCTCTATCAAATGCTTGCCTAGACTCTACCACCAACCGGGCTTCTCTTTGCAACCTCAGGCGCTCTGCCTCTAACTGAGCTATAGTAAGCTCTACATTTGCCCCAGGTGCCACTGGCCGAGCTAACTTTTCCAGGACATCCTCCAAGGGAGCCTCCCTACTTGACATGCCAAGTGGACCAACCGGATCTGGTTTCTCCTTTGGGAACTTTGCCGTCCGAGTCGGCTTGTCAACCGGATCGGTTGGCGTGATCAGCTCCTCGGGCATGCTATTGCCGGCATCTCCTTTGCCTGCTCCAGCACTTGGTCCGGTCATCATCACCTCCACGCTACTCCCGGGGCGAGCGCTACGCTGTCCGAGAGCTGCGCGGAAAGAAGGAGGGTCCTCGGCCACGAGCACCTGCGCCGGGTACTCGCGAACAGCCTCGACAGCAACATAGGTGACGAAGCTACCGAGCATCATCAGGAAGCCATGCTCGGGGAAAGGCTTGCCGGCGAAACACCCTGCATTGTCGCTGACGAAGGTGAACTCGCCGATCTTGGCGATAAGACCAGAAAGAACACGCTCGCCTGAGCCCGTCCGGATGTAAACTCCCTCCAACGCCTCAATCTGCCCCACGGTGGGCGCCAACTGTCGTGGTGGGATCACGGCAGATGCCATAGGTATGGCTAAGATCCGGGGAGGGTTTATGCACTCAAGAAGTGCACAAGCAAGAACACGCAAGAAACCGCAAGAACATGAACAAGAAACCAAGAAACCAAGAACACAAAGCACACCACGATGTACCCTGCTTCGGGGCCCTCTTGTGGAGGTAACACCCCTACTGCAGCACTAGCCTACTCTCTTTATATCTCAATAGTGACAAGTACAGTGCGCTCCTCGAGCTGTATGAAGCAACAATGGTGAGAGCTCACGATGAAGAAGAAGCTACCAAGGGGGGAAAATGAGCTCTGTTCCTCTCCTCGCACTGGAGGATGTGCTGGTCTACTTATACACTAACCGGATTACCTTTTTGCCCCTGGCCGGAGATGATAATGGCATGGACAAGAGGAACAGGACAAGCCCTGGCTACTGTCACTCAGTCCAGCTCATCGTCAGTTCAACGGCAGGTCTATCTTTTCCTCTTTGAGCTTAAGCCGGCGTAGCCCATCAGAGCCTAGGCCACCGCCCTTTCCCGAATTAGCCAAGTCAGCGCCTAGGGCCTTGTGACCCGGAAAACCCGTGGCTCGACCTGGCTGTCTTCCGAGCCTCGGGCAGGAGGCCTGCAGGACTCGTGAACTTACTGACATACTTGGTCTTTGTGCATTATCCGACATCGTAGGTAAGCCGGATTCTTCCAGGCAACCCGGCTAGTTGAGCCGGATCTCTTCCAGGCAACCCGGCTAGTTGAGCCGGATCTCTTCCTCTGATCCGGCTAGACTTTGCCTGATCCCCTCTGGCGTCTCCCTGCACCTAAATAAAAGTGAGTATTAACCGACTCTCTCAACCGATCCGGTCGAAGAGATCCGGTTCGAGTGACCCGGCTTGAGTTTCCTTTCCACCTCTATGCCCTACCCGGGGGCAGCCCCCCGACATGGCCGAAAATATCCGGGGTGCATGAAATCGCCTAAGTCGTTAGTGAGTTTTGGTACTGGAGTCCCTCAACAGCAGGCCAAAAATATTGCCGGAGATTTTCGGTCAGCCCGGAGATATCCGGTGCGCGGCCCGGAAATATCTGCCCTAGCCGGAAATATCCGGCACTTAGCCCGGAAATATCCGGCCCCCTGAAGACTGCAACGGACATATTTTCTAGAGGGGTATTTATACCCCTCCACCTACCTCCCGCCAAAGCAAGCATTCCAGATCCTCTCTCCTCCATTAATTAAAAGCTTCACCAAACTAGATCTCCCAATCCCTCCAACCAAACTTGTTGATCTTCGGAGGATTGAAGGAGAAGAGCCCGATCTACATCGTCACCAAAGCGTTCTTCATTTTCCTCTCATTCACTTGAGAGATTTGAGCCTAGGGTTTCCACTAGAAAAACCTAGGCATCTTGTTGTACTTACTTGCTTGTTACTTTTGTGTAGCAGGTGTTGTGGTGCTTGGGAGCCCCCAATCCTTTTGTGGGTTGAGCCTCAAGTTTGTTGTAAGGGCTCCGGTTTCCGCCTTGAAGGATTCCGATAGTGGAAGGTGAACCGAGCTTTTGGGCAAGGTTCATCGGAGAATAGGGTGAGGCCATTTGTGGCGTTTGAGTTTGAAACTCACACCCCTCCAACGAGACGTACTCCCCTAAAAAAGAGAAACTCGGGAATACATCCTTGTCTCCGCGTGCTTCCCGTTCGGTTACTCCTTTCTCGCTAGCTCTTACTTGTATCGTGCTTAGTCTAGTGTTAACTTGTCATGTAGGTAAATTCACCGTAGTTGCATATCTAGAGAATTTACCTTCGTGCCAAGCCTAAATTCGAAAAAGAGCTAAAAATTGAGTAGCACCTATTCACCCCCCCCCCCCCTCTAGGTGGCCATACCGATCCTTTCAACCTTTTCATAAACATTTTGTCGTCGACCCAAGATTTAGCAGTTACAAATGGTTGCAGACACAATCAACAAGTAAAGGCAATATATGCTCCTGCACTTGGTGGTACCGACTAAATGGTGACATGCATGGTTGTCCAAGGATGGAACATAATTTGGGAATACATTAGTCTCCATATGTCTCATTTGTTGTTTTACTTGCAAACTAATTATATTTGCTTTGTTGATACCTTGTGTTAGTTTGGCTCATATATATTGCTCACCTAGAAAATCGCATAAGAAATCCATTCAATTCTACAGCTCTAAAAATGATTATTTTGGAGTAAACTTATTAACCGACAACTCACCACTCTTCTAGTTCATAATTTGATACTCAGTAGTGCCATAATCGGAGCAAAATGATCTATATCTTCCTGACCCTCTACTGTGACGTGATATAAAATTAAGTGGCAAAACTTGGCCTTTCATCCGAGTTTAGTTTTTTTCTGGGCAAAACCATTGAACAATTTCGGTACTAGATATTTATCAAATGAAATATATATATTATTTATGATCACACAAGAGGCATTCATCATTTTCACAACCTGGTTTCAACCAACACTACTACATCACTTTTGTGTTTCATAGAAATTACGCATTCGTTAAGTGATATACTATAATATTAAAAAATGGTAGAAAAATTGGATGGTGATTAACACATGATTGTACACAAAATTGTCACCGTGTGGCATAAATCACATTTTGGACCAAAGATTGTTTACATCAACGATCACGAAAGGAGGCATATAACACATCACTAGCATAGGAAAAAGTATGAGAAAATAATTTGTGATGTCAAGAAATAAACATGTTGAGTGATGTCATAGATTTTTTTAATATCAAAACCAAGTAAAAAAATCAACATAGTAGAAGTTGGAGTTGACTATATATTCTAAGAGATAAACAACCACTATGTCATGATCCATCGAAATCTTGTTTATTTACGACTACTAGCATATGAATACATCAAATTAATCTACACCATTATATTGGAATGTATCAAAATATAAATTAAATGAATATTAATTGGCATGGCAATGATCAACCCAACATGAAAGACAATCAAAAAGATAGTATGAATACATGGGAGATACGCGTTGTTCTAAGCAAGTATTGCATGGCTTTATCAAACCCTAAACTCCCGACAATGAATGTCAAACTAGCTAGATACATGACGGTAGGAGTGGCGTGCGAAATTTAATGTTCTATTGGAGAGCTATCTATTACATATGACTTCCTATTGTAACTCTAAAAAAACATGATGAATATGATCCTCCCAAAAGCAAACTACTTTAATATATTGTCAATGCAAAAAGGAGGAAAAACACTTAAACATTTGAATGAAGCTTTCACTGTACATGTCTCATATATTTAGTTGATTTAAACATTATTTTACTTATTTGTATATAACTTTTGTTTACCTAAATACGAACTTCTGATTTTTTTATACACAACCTTGAATATAAATTTATCAAGTATTCTTTTAACTACAACTAGAAACCTCAACAACATAATTATGATAGTAAATATTAAAACAACTAGCATAATACCCGTGCGTTGCTACGGGATAATAAATAAATTGGATTTGCAGACATGATCTAACTTGGTTTGCAATTTTGTGGATATTTCCGTCAGTGCAGCTTTGAACATATTAGGTAGCTGAATTCATGTTCGTTTGCCACTGACTCAAGTTTCTTTCTTCGCATGACATGTCAATAATTTTCCAAAAACATCAAGGTTCCATTGCACTTATTGTGTTATTGGGTAAAAGGCTAGAATTGACACCATATGAATATGAAGCAAAACCCAGCTAATAATCTTTCATTAAAGCCAAATAAAGGATATCCACGTTTTACCGCTCTGACAGTGTGGTTTTAATATTTTTAAGGTGTCTGGGCTGTGATGGAAACTTGTACTCCTCAACATTGCTTGTGAATCGATATCAAGCTGGAATGGGTGCATGATAAAACAAGCTATATAGTTAATTGAAAAGAAAAATAGCTTATCTGCTTTCGATTAGAAAATAACTCACTATTTAAGAACTCATTGGTATAAGCCAATAAAGAAAAAATTCGAAGTGTACCCAACTCTCCATACCAGATCATAAGTGGCAGCAATTTCCTCACAATGTATTTCTGAGTGAAGGTGACATAGAAAAGCATAAACGAGCTCTGAAGAATGGCAAGACTCAGAGCTCGTTTCTTTACACATGAAAAAATAGTTGGCCTAACAATGCAATAGATCATTTATAGTGAAGAAATTATGGAGTGCGGTTAGGCGATTCTATTAGCAAAGAGCACTCAATAGCACTATTATTTTGTTTGACTGTATGGGAAATTAGATTTTATACCTCTGATTGAAGTGAAAAAAATGTCTTGTTGCTATGTCCCTACTCCTGTCCCTACTCGCTCTTCTGCTCATGTCCCTAGTCTCTTGGTACAGCTCCTATGTTGGTCTTCTAGCAAAATTATGTCCCTAGTCGCTGAGCTCAAATATTTGTCGTCCCTCGTTAAAAAATCGCAACACACGACGGTGTTGGAGAGCAGGGGCAAGGAAGGTCGCCGGAGCAAGGAACAGGATCAAGACTCCTGACACGTTTTGGTCCGCCTCTTTGGCAACCTCTCTGCCGGCCTTCCCCCGATGCACGTGACCATCGTCAACACCGTGTCGCTCGCAGTTCTTTGGTCGATCTGGAAAGCGCGCAACCGCAAGGTTTTCGAGGGCGAGCTCCTCTCCACCACGCGGATCCTCGCCATGGTCGTCGACCATCTTCAGCTTTGGACGTGCCGCGCCCCACGCCGCCTGCCCCTCGACGATCTGCGTGTGTGGTGCGAGACCGTCTTACGTTAGGTGTTTTTTGGGTGTGTCGCTACCCCTCTCTCCTCCCCCCTGTAATGCTTCCGTGTTGTGTGTGAAAAAACCCCGTGTGGGGCCCCTCCCTTGTACCGCTATATTGATTTTAATGGAAAAATGTTCAGGTGGGCGATCGCCCCCCCCCCCCCCCCCCCTTGCGCTTTAAAAAAAAAAGGCTTGACGGCCACGACCTGCTGCGTGCCGGCGTGACGTGCTCTTGCCTGGCTCTTTGTAGGCTGATGGTGACGGCCTGGTACGCTCGCTGGCGTGACGTGCTCTTGCCTGGCTCTTTCCGGGCCGATGGCATCATGGCGACGGCCTGGTACGGTCGCCGGCGTGGCATGGCCTTGCTAGACTCGGACAATGGTGGTCTGCTTCGCGCCGACGGGGTATACAGTATACTCCGTTCCCATCGCCGGAGGCAGTGGCAGGCTGGCAGCGGGCTTCACGGCTGGAGGTGGCGGCGACCATCAGGCATCAGTCGAGGCGGCGACATAGTGGGTCGTGTGGCAGCGTCGCCCGTGTCGGAGGCGGCCGTGGGAGGGGAGCGCGTGGGGATCGTGGTCGGGGGGATTGGGGTTTTTCTCTTTTTTGCATTAAGGGGATGAATAGACGGTGTTTGACCCGGTTTGTAGCAGGGTTTGTTTTAGCGTAGGCTGGTATGTCGAGTTTTTTCCCGATCGTGGTATGCTGGTTTTTTTAAATGATCCTGGTTTTTCCGGATTGTGCGACGTACCTACGGTTGTTAGCCGCAATTATATACTCCGTAGAGATAGAGATGTGCATTGTGATGAAATTATAACTTGCATCATTGTGGATACATCTGTCATATGTGTGATTGTGTGAATGTGGAACCATATTTTTTGTACGAGTAGATTTTTTCTTAGATTGGGACATACTCTCTCCGTTCCATAATATAAGATATTTTAGGTGTTACTCATATTGTCTAAATACATACTAAAATGAGTGAACATGTACATGAAATTTGTCTAGATACATTTATGTACATGTGAATGTGGACAAAACCTAAAACATCTTATATTGTGGAACGGAGGGAGTATATATGACCCTTTTGTTGAAACGAATTTGAGAGAAATTATATACTCTCTGAAGATTAATAAAAGAGAAATTACCATGGCGCCATCGAGTTGCTCACTCGCTCCGGGTCCGGGCGCTCGATGCCTCAGCGTCAAAAGGAGGTACGCCCCTTTAGCTCCGTTCAGCTTGGAGTGAAATGAATGGCCACTTCCACCTCATCCTCCCCTCCCGCTCTCCCCCTCGCACCCCGGCAGCAACGCTCGCGCCTCTCCTTCCCGCCCCCTCCGCCTCCGCCGCCTGCCACCACCACCACCGGGACTGCCGCCCATGGCACCGCGCCCCGCCTACGCCTCCCGCCCCGCGCGGCCGACCCCCGCGCCGCGCACGCGGCCGCCGCCAAGTCCGGCGCCGCCGCTCTCTCCGACGCGCGCCTCGCCAACGCCGTCATGTGCGGGTACCTCCGCGCGGGCCGCCTCGCCGACGCGCGGGAGGTGTTCGACCGGATGACCGCCCGCGACGCCGCCTCCTACAGCGCGCTCATCTCTGGCCACGCCCGCCTGGGGTCCCCCGTCTCCGCCGCCGAGGCGCTCTTCCGCCGCATGCGCCTCGCGGGGCTCGCACCCACGGAGTACACCTTCGTCGGCCTCCTCACCGCCTGCATCCGCAGGGCCAACCCGCGGCTCGGGACCCAGGTCCACGCGCTCGCCGCCAAGGACGGCTACTGCGGCGGCGGCTCGCTCCTCGTCGCCAATGCGCTCCTCGGCATGTACGTCAAGTGCGGCCGCTTAGAGGACGCTCTGAAGGTGTTCGACGCGATGGAGCAGCGCGACGTGTCCTCGTGGAACACCGTGCTCTCGGGGCTGGTCGAGCTGGGAAGGCACGAGGAGGCGTTTCAGCTGTTCGGGGACATGCGGATGGGCGGTGTTGCCGCCGACCGGTTTTCTCTGTCGGCGCTCTTGACAGCGGCTGCCGAGGGGTTCAGCCTGCCCCAGGGGGCAGCGGTGCACGCTCTGTCTCTCAAGTCCGGGCTGGAGGTTGATTTGAGTGTCGGCAATGCGCTCATTGGGTTTTATGCCGAGCATGGTGATTCTGTAGAGGATGTGGTTGCTGTGTTTCAGAGGATGCCGGTCAAGGACGTAATTTCGTGGACTGGGTTACTCCATGGATACATGGTGTTTGGGTTAGTTGACAAGGCTCTAGGTGTGTTCGATCGGATGCCCGAGAGGAACTTTGTTACATACAATGCGGTTCTGACTGGTTTTTGTCAGAACAAGGAAGGTGTCCGTGTCACTTTTGCTAAGAAGGCAGGGCTGCGTGGATTGGGTTTGTTTAGGCAAATGCTGGAGAACGGGTTGGAGATGTCAGACGTTACAGTGACCGGTGTCCTGAATGCTTGTGCTATTGCTGCGGATAGGAAGATGAGCGAGCAGGTTCACACATTTGTGATTAAGTGTGGCTGTGGTTCGACTCCTTGGATTGATGCCGCATTGATAGACATGTGCATCAAGTGTGGCAGGTCTGGAGATGCACGTCTGTTGTTTGAGCATTGGTGCCACCAGGAGAGCTTTCACATTGCTTGGAACTCTTTGCTGCTTGCTAGCTTCAGAGATGGAGAGTATGAAAAAGCATTTTCTATCTTCCTTCAAATGTTTAGAAGCAGTGATATTCAATTCATCGATGAGTTCATGTTGGCTACTGTTCTTGGAGTTTGTGGTGCTTTAGGCTTTGCCGAACTTGGAAAGCAACTGCATTCGTTTGCTGCAAAATCTGGGCTTTTGCGTGCTTGTGGAGTTGGTAATTCAGTCATCAGTATGTATGGCAAGTGCGGACAGTTGGACAATGCAGTCAATTTCTTTGAACGAATGCCTCACCGAGACCTCGTGTCTTGGAATGCGCTGATCACTGCTCATCTTCTCCATCGCGGAGGAGATGAGATATTGGACATATGGTCTCAAATGGAGAGATTGGTCATCAAACCTGATTCCATCACCTTTCTTCTGATCATATCAGCTTGCAGTTACACAAGCTCAGATTCTGCAGATACATGTATGGAGCTGTTTCATTGTATATCAAGCACACATAACATTGAACCTGCCATGGAGCACTTTGCAGCATTTGTCTATGTCCTTGGCTGTTGGGATCGTTTTGATGAGGCAGAACAGTTGATAGGTAGCATGCCATTCAGGCCTGGTGCATTAGTTTGGCGATCTTTGCTGGAAAGTTGTAGCAAGCGGTCCAACATGACGCTGCGGAGGCGAGCAATGAATCATCTACTTGCATTGGAACCACAAGACCCATCCACATATGTTCTGGCATCTAATCTGTACTCTGAATCAGCAAAGTGGCATTGTTCAGAGAACACAAGGCTGGAGATGCGTGAAAAGGGTATCCATAAGATTCCAGCAAGGAGCTGGACATTTCATGACAACACTGTTCACTCATTTTTTGCTCGAGATAGATCGCATCCTCAGTCCAAGGACATCTATGCTGGTCTGGATGTGCTAACCCTTAAGTGCATGAAGGCTGGGTATGAACCAGACACCACCTTTGTCCTACATGATGTGGAGGAATACCAAAAGAGGCATTTCCTGATGTATCACAGTGCAAAGCTGGCTGCTACTTATGGCCTTCTAATGGCAGGGTCTGGGCAAATTGTCCGTGTCGTGAAGAACATCCGCATGTGTGGTGACTGCCACTCATTTCTGGAGCATGCCTCTGCTGCTACTGGAGAGAGATATCAGTCAGAGACTCGAGTGGGTTTCATATTTTCAGGGGAGGGATTTGTTCTTGTAGAGAATAGGTACCGAACCAATTTTGACTTCTTTGAACTGTCTTTGTAGCACTGTAGAAACTATAGAAGATATCCTTGTGTTGAAGTCCTGTACATCGCTATGAGTTTCTTCAGAAGCATTCACACAGAACAGCCTGAACTTTTGACATCATACTCACAAGTATTTTCTGTTGCTCCAAATTCTAAGCTGAATAATGTCCAGTAGCTTGAACAACTTCTGAAAAATAACACTCCAGAAGTCCAGATTATTTAACTCTCAGTGGTCTTGACTTCTGCTGTCTGCAGATAGCACACTTTGTTAGAGATGTGCATAGAGTAAGCATGATTTACCCTTTAAGGTAGATCTCTTAAATGTTTTTTACCTGTTACTTGCAAGTTGCAAACGTCTCCTACATAGCAAGATGAAGACAACTATCAGTAGATATTCTCTAATTACCCTGACTAAACTATGTACTTACCATTAGCTCTAAGCTTCCAGCAACTTTTATCTGTTCCCTGTTCAACAACACACCTTCACAGGTAACTTGCAGTTGCTGCTTGCATATAGTTGAATAATTGTATTGTTTCAGTAACATTCAGTAGGACTTTTTTTTGTGTGGGGAATTCAGTTAGACTTCTTACCGTGGATTACTTAGAATATGCCAATTTGTGCAGTTTTGAAGAGATGTAGAAGAACCGTGGGGCATTTTCTACATTTCATTTATAATAGAGAAGAAACAGCCTAATTGTAACAAGCAAATAGTTGAAACTAAAATTTCTTATCTTTGAGGTACCTATAATTGGACAATAATTAGCCTCGGAAGCTAACTAATATGGTATTTTGAGATCTCATGGCAGCAATTGTTAGTTCCACTTGTTTCTGCATTTGGAAGGTTTCGTCTAGTAATTTTTCGGAAGTTTTTTTGTGTGTTATTGTACATTTTATCCTGTATGTTGTAGGGGCTGTAGTCTAAGTTAATTTTAACTGCTTGAAAATCTAATATTATATTATAGATAAAAATGGGTATATAAGCTCCTACAAATCCGTGAACCCAAATTAAGACACGAAAGCATCATGCTTGCGACTGAGAAGTACTCTCTCCGTTCTAAATTAATTAACTTCTATTTGCCCACATGTGGATGTATCTAGGCATGTTACAAGTATATATACGTCCACATTTAGATAAATATATGTCAATTAATTTAGAACGGAGGGAGTAGGTACGTGTGTTGTCGATTTGGGAAACTGACTTCTGTGTGCTTTGTGATGCAGAAAATTACTAATAGACCATCGAACGTTTGACATACGTAGTAGTATAATCAAGCAAGTTGGTACGAAAACACTTCGAATATCTGACAGAGGAAGTGAGAAACACATGTTTACTATATAAGTTGAACCAATGTCAAAATTTCATACATTCAGAAATTGTTTACCAGGGGTAGAGTTATCGAAAGTTACACGGATAAAATAATATAATATATAGGTCAGATCTCACAGATGAGATTTGCTTGGCCTGAATGGCATGAAGCTGCTACCTTATCTAAGCATTATATATCGAGATCAATCAAACACATGTGTTTCCCCACGTTTGCCGTTGGCGCTGTTCGTTCTAGAGGCAGACGTCGATACTGATAAAAATGGGATAACTCACAGCTGCTTGCGGAAGAACCTTGGGCAAAATGGGCAGAAATGCAAGCGAGGTAGTGCCTTCAGAAGCAAGAACACACCAGGTCAGAAAAGTTTGGATGCAGATACAGAGCTGCAATAGTCTCTTCGTTATCCGAAAAAATTGCAAAAAATCACCACAATTGGTGGTCAAGCTTCAAAAACCCACCGATTTTCACCAAATTCGCAAATCACCACCACTTTTCGTTGACAACGTTATAAAAAACACTGATTTTGTCTGTTACCTCCTTTAACCTTGATTCTGACAGTGGGGCCCACTTGCAGGCGTGACGTGGCGTTTTAGTTTTTGTAAGTGGGTGTTTTTGTAAAAAACATGGGACCCCTCTTGTGTGCATTGCATCAAACACCTTATGTGCATGGGAAACCTCTCCCGCGCCATGGCCGCCCACGCTCGCACCTCTCAGAGCTAGCTCGCGCCATGGCCGCCCGCCTGCACCTGCCGGACCTCGCCCGCGCCATGGCCAAAGCTCAAGGAGGTCGCCCGCGCCCGCGCCTGGTCCGAGCTCGCCCGCGCCCACGGAGGTCGGCCACGACCAGCACGACACGGCGAACGGCGTCCGAGCTCGGAGCGTGGACGTGCCCGAGCCAGCCAGCAGCCAATCACGCGCCTACGAGCTTCCGGGCGAGCACCCTGAGCTTCGGCCGCGTCAGGGCACTGGGCGATGAGGTCCGCGTCGGCCGGCTGCTTGGGCGTGGGGATGCGCTCGACGCCGAGGGACTGGTGCGCGACGCACCGTTTCTAGATGACGCCGGCGTGCACGAGCGGGTTAGGGGCGACCTCCTGCTCGCCGAGGTCGGGCGCCTCTCCTCGCAGAGCCGCCGCTCCCCTCTGCTCGTCGTGCCGCCGCCGGGGCGCAGGCCACGGGCACAGCCACCGCGCGGGCGTGGCCTCGGGAGCGTGGCGGCCGGACCGGCGCCGGTGAGGCCTCGCCGGTCAACACGAGCGTGAGGAAGATAAGAAGGCAAAATTTTTGTGGAGGACTTTTGTGCAAATGTAGCCTGCGCCACGTCATGGCTGACAGTGGGCCATACGGTTAGAAACAGCGTCAACTCGGTTTAAAACGAGTTTTCGTGGAAACTGGTGGTTTTTTGCAACGTTGTCAACGAAAAATGGTGGTGATTTGTGAATTTGGTGGAAACCGGTGATTTTTTGAAGCCTGACCACCAATTGTGGTGCTTTTTTGCAATTTTCTCTCGTTATCCTTTGCTCTGCTTATTCTAGGTTCAGACGGGTTTGTACAAGGAAACCTTCAGAATATGGAGGAAATTTGATGAATTGTTTTCTAAGCTACCACATAACTGGTCCACGCATTGCAGACGTTGTAACATACATACACATAGTAGACACAGTAAAGTTTGTGCCTAGGTTAGATAAAGGAGGAAAGAAATCTAGTGTTTGCCCGTGTGGCACCGCCAAGACAGGTAAGCGCAGAGGCAACCGACGGCGACGAGCCCTGCCGCCGCGCAACAAGCCTTGCGCGTGCCGTGCGCCGGCTTTGCACGGGCTCCGCCATGGCGACATTGGCCGTCCGACCGGGACGAGCACGTCGTCGACGAAGGCCACCGCGCCACACCTGTCGTAACTTGCGTAGTCCGGCGGCGTGGCCGTTTCGCCGCCGTCGTCCTCCGTGTCGGAGTCGCTCCACGCGAGCAGCCTCCTGTCCAGGGTCGGCATCGCGAGGGCCAACTTGTGATTATGACCGATTCCCTCGTGTGCTCGGAGCAAACTATATGCCGCAGGTCGCATTTATGCACGCTGGAACTTGTGCTGTAATTACCTAGGACAAAAATGACCCGGTGTCCACTTAGTACATCACAATATGTGGATATCAAACAATGCTTGACAAATATAACACACTCAAAAATTATGAAGAGTAAGTCTGGCAGTAAAAATGCTTACCAAATTAAGCATTTCGCTTGTATAGTTGAACAATAAAGCATAGAAACTCCAAAATGTGCGAACAAATATGATCGAAGATGGCAAAATACGACATTATAAAAGCAAAACTATAAATAATAACTAAAACAAATCGATTGAGTTGTATTGCTAAAAGATGAACTTGTATGTTTGTATGATGGTAGATTCAGATACAAACATATATGCCACATCCATGTGCACGTGCTCAATTACTAGTCGTGCATCCAATGAGCAAACAATAATCCTAATAGATGTGACTCACTCACAAACATGATTAAACCTCAATAATTCAGTTGTAACATCCTTAGGACTTAGGACTAGGAGGTCTAACCATACAATTAGGTAATTTTTATTTTGAAAAATAGAAATAGAGGCACACATGAGAGATTTGTGCGAAAGAGGAAGGTATGCGCAGGTAACACGATCGGTTTAATTTCTTTTGTTGACGGGGAACACCCTGTCACTTTTGCACGTACACACACGATCAGTTTGATCGATGGATAGAGTGGCTGCGTGAGCTGTGAGGCATGGTCGTCCTGGCTTTCTCATGGGCCATACAATGGGCCACGCCGTGCAATTAATCATCTTTTCAACGGGTGTCCAGCAAATAAAGTTTAGGTGTACAGAGTAGCCTAGGTCTTCTCGGTGGCGGCGGTGGGGTGGAGCCGGCGTCACGTTCGTGGAATAAGGGTGCTGCAGCTCGTCTTCCACCTCGGCTTCGTCCTCTGTGGCGGTGCCTGCGTGCTGCTGGCGTGTGGTGCTCGTCGATCTACGGATCTGGCGAATTTTCGTGGCTTCGGCGAGGTCATCACGGCGAAGGTGATGATCTGGCTTTGGCCCTTTTGTCCCCTGTCTCCGTCTTCGCGGCGGCGAGGTGTGCTCCGCCCTCGCTATGGAGCTTCTGGGGGTTGTTCTGGAGCTAGAGATGTCGGTGCGCGTCTCAGGCTTCCCCGGCCGGCCGTGGTGGCGGGGGGGGGGGGGGGGGGGGGAGCTGGAGGGCTGCTGTGTGTGCTCCGCAGGTTGGAGGTTCGCGGCGTCGGTGCGGTTCAGCGGATTCTTCGGCGTCTGCTTCCGGATCGAGGACGGGAAGCGCCATGGCCGTTCTCTTTCATCGAGCTCAGTTCCGGCGTCTGACGGCGGACGGCATATGCGGCCTTCTTCTTATGTGGAGGTGCTCTCTGTCTTGGGTTGATGGGCGGCCTGGCGTCTTCCCTCTGGCGACGGCGTCGGCGGCTGGAAGGTGTTGCCGGTCCTGTACTTGTATTTGTACCACTATATTTCTGTACTGCTATCTTCTTTGGTATGAATACAAGAGGCTGTGTTCAAAAAAAAAAAAAAAATACGGGTGTCACGCCTAATGTATGGGCCATTTCATCACGTAATTAGCGAACTTACCGGTGTCCTGTGACACCGGTGTCATAAACGTGGGTCCGCCCCTAGCCTGTAAATACAATCATTAGGGTGGTTGTTATAACCACCGGGACAGTTAATTAAGGGGAGCCTGATCAAATTAAGGTCTTGGGCAGGCTAGGAACAGAGCATACATCGTTGTGAGTTGTGACATCCTATTGTTAGACTAGCCACAATGGGGTATCATAAGTAGTATCATATATACCATGTTGGCAAAAGATGACATGGCACTGCAATTAATGAAGAGAGAGGTGATAGTGGTATCATAGGTAGATACCGTAACATAACGGATTCCAATGCAATATGAGTCTACAACCTAATAAATGCAGTATTATATGATACCACACATATTTTACTACCATTGTAGAGGTAGTAACATAAACTAGTATCATGTGCATGATACTAGTATATGATACTCCCCACTGTGACTAGTCTTAGATATGGCATCTGGATTACATCTTTCCTACTCCGAAGTACAGTAACAAAGTTGAAAAAGGTCGCATTACACTTTACTGCTATGTGCCATCTTAATCATCTTGCGAATCAGCCGTCAAGACCCTTCTCTGCCTCCTCCCTCTCACAGTCCTCGTCTTCGTAGACGCGCAGCGTGGCCATGAAGAGCGACATGACGGTGAGAACCACCAGCACCATCACCAGCAGTGCCAGGAGGAAGCTGTTGCTCCGCGTGAACGCCGTCGTCACCAGCGCGGGAGCCGTGAACGCCGTGTACACGACGAACACGGCCCTCACGAGCGCCCTGCGCACGGGGCTTATGTACTGTGTCGTCTCCGTCTCTTCGGCGTCCGGATCATCGTCGCCGGCGGCGCCGTCTTCTTCATCGGGGATGTCCACTGCCACGTGGTGGGAAACGGCCGGCGGCTTGGCCGGAGAGGCGCCACCATCGATCACCGTATGGCTTGCTGGGCTCGGCTGCTCGGAGTCGGAGTCGGAGAGCAGCAGCACGCGGCGGAGCGGGTTGGGAGACACCAGCAGGCAGAACATGCTGTCCGGAGTTCGACTTGGACGACCGACCTAGCTGAGACTGCGATTGATCGATCGATCGACGTCTGTGTATGGCGGAAGAGTGGAGCGTGGCATATATACTGGCATATATGGCCGTGGGAGTCAGTCGACGCGCGCGTACGATCTCCTCGGTTTTGCCGAGTTCGAAACGGAGTGGTCTCGAGGGTTGACCGGTTGAGACGTGCGAAGGGACGCAAAGCTTCGCCGTCTCGGACTCAGCTCATTTCTTATTTTCGGCTTGTTGAGTTTGACTTACAAGGCACAAAAGCAGCTAAATAGCCACTTTTGGTTTTTAGCTTCGGTTTTTACCAGAATGGCAGAACATTGTTACACGATGGTATAAATCAAAAGCCAAACGTAGAAAGCACCTATTTTGCTATTTTGTGACTTACTCCCTCTGTAACATAATATAAGAAATTTTAGCAAGCTATTTGCAAGCTAAAATAGCTTGCTAAAACATTTTAGATTATGTTACAGGTGGGTATATGTCAAAAGTCAAGAACCAAAATTAAGCCCAACCAAATAGGGTCAGTGTGGCGCACGCGTTTATAGCTTGTCTTCACTCTGTCCTCGATTCCACTGTTTCCTTCAAGTATCTTTTGTCCTTAAGATCTCGATTGGATTCTGATTTAACAGCCAAAACATCACTATTATTTCACGGACCACTTTATCTACCCAAAAAAATACTGTGTGCGCGTGGGGTCAGAATTTAATTTCCGCTCCGTAACGTCACCAGCCAATCCAAGCGGGCCCTAAGCAAACTTTCAACCGCTAATGACCCCACCAAACCTTTCAGCTAGATTTGGTCGGTCCTAAGCGATCTCAGAGCCTCCGAGATTGACAGACATGCCAATGCGAATGGAGTATTGTGAGATTCTCAAAAGTTGTGGAGAAATCTCATAGGTTATAATATTGCAAAAACGTCATATCAAATGGCTTATTTTAAAATGATTGCCATTTCTGTATTTTCTGAATGCCAACACGAATGTCATTTTTTGGAAGGGCCACATCTAGATAAAAGTTTTATAAGGATACGATGGAAGCCATGTAGGATACAACGTATCTTTCAACATCATGTACAGATCAGGCCATGCCGGTCCGAGTATGGCCCACCTTTGCATTTCGTGATGTGTCGTCAGTGCCTAGTATTTAGGCACACGCATATGGCCTTGTGAATCGTGTCATGCCGTACGACCCATCAATCTTCGTGGCGTCTGCTGCTTTTCAGTCTTGCTGAACTGGCTGTAGACTGCTTCCACCCCCTCCCCCTCGTACGTGTCTCGCGTCGCCCCCGCGGCGACCGAGACGCCCCTCCTCCCGTCGGCAGCTCCTTCCCCCTCCCGTCCTTCCTCTCCTGCCGCCGCCGACGAGAGACGCCAGGGCAAAGCCCGCGCGCGGTGCTGTTGGCGGCGGTCGTCTTCTACCCGGCGTCTGGAGGGCCTCGCGGGGCGGTTTCTTCATGCGGCGGTGCGCTCTAGCTGGTACCTCGGCCAACAAGCGGCGGAGCTCTTGGCAGCGGGGGGATGGTAGCTCGGCGGCGGAGACCTGCCGTGGCCGGCGAGGCCGGTGACGGCAGTGGCAATGGGAGGATGGCGGCGGCTAGGTCTGGGCCTAGGTCTGGGCTGCAGTGGGCCCGGTCGGTGCTCAAGGCATGCGGGGCTGCTTGCGGGTGGTGCGGAGGCGCCGCATCTGCCGTGCTCGTCGCCCTGTTGCCTCCTCTCTCCTCTGCAGGTCACGTGTGGGCTAGATACGGGCCAGGCGGGCTCGGATCTGGAATCCACCATCCATGCCCATTTCGTGGAGCTCGTGTCCCGTTGGTGCGAGTGCCTGGACGCCGGGGCGGCGGTCCCGGATGGAGAGGCTGCACGCCGGGCTTTGCGGCAGGCAGCGTTGCAGCGGTGGTGGCGCTTCTGGTTTGCTGCATGGGTAGCGACGAGAGGGGCGGTGGGTGATCCTGGTGTTGTCGTCTTCGCGGTGGCGCTCCCTTGTCCGGATCTGGCGAGCTTGAGTGGGTGGCGGCGTTCCCCTGTCGGGTTGCTTTGGCGATCCTCGGGTGGTATGGGTGACGGTCCGAGCGAGAGCTCCGCATTTCGGCGCTGGCGGCGGCGACGCTTATGGGCGTCGTATCCCTCTTGGGGGTGCCGTTGTGGGTCCGCTCTCCATGCCAGGGCTCCGGATGAAAATACTAGTCCGTCTTCGGACTCGGCGGCGTTCTGCGTCGTTATCTTCTTGAGGGCGTTGACGTGGAGCTCAGGGCCCTATTTGTTACAGATTCGAGTTTGTCCTGTTCCTGACGTGAAGCTCTCTCGGCTCTGACATGGGACGACCTCGCTGGTCTCCTATCATTTACACGTGATATCGTTTCATTGTTCTCGGTCCTCGCTGTTCGCTGGCAGGATCAGCCCTCCGTGGCCCGGAGCGAGAGGGTAGGTGGCCCTCTCGAGCAATGGCTTGGTGTGTTCAATGCAACATTATCCGGTGGTTTTATCAGGAGGCACGTCTTCATTCTTGTTCGGTAGTCTGGGTTGCCTAGTGTTAGGTGTGGCTTCTCCGGTTTTCTTGCTCGACTTGGAGTTGGGGACTTCGCTTTCCTCTCGTTTGTCGTTTCTTTTGACTTGATTTTGTAAGAGGGTTTCCTCACCACCTGTATCAATTTGGGCGTTGTGGCTTTATTTATAAAGCGGGGCGAAAGGCTGTTTCGTGGCTTTTCAGTCGTGCTTTGGACTAGCCCAAAATGGTCTAGCCCATGTCTACCGAGTACTAATGGCTAATGGCCGTCGACACCTAGTTTTCTTCTTGACAACAACTTGCCACTCCATGCCGGAAGGAACCGTAGTATGAGCTGCTCACACCATGACAAGGAAGAAGAGGCGATCTGAAGGTCTAGATGCCGACCAAGCTCATCGAATTGGAATGTCAAGGTTATGCCAGCCAGCTACGCCCAATCCAAGGGTCACGACGCTACATGTTTCTGGCCTGCTTGTACTGGCTGCTTCCACACAACCGGAGTTGCCCATGGTGTTAACACAATGCGTGAGGAGGAGGTAGCCAGAGGGGATTTGCCACCGTGGACTTACATAGTATATAGTTATATTTTTTTTAGAAAGGGGGTGCGGATCCCCGGCCTCTGCGTCAAAATGATGCACACAGCCTCCGCAATTTATCGCATAATATCAAACATCCATAATGTTGGAGATATGCCCTAGAGGCAATTAATAAAGATATTTTATTTGTCATATCTCAATTGTTCATAATAAGTTTTGTACCATGCTATAACTGTATTAAGCGGAAACATTAATGTATGTGTGGTATGTAAACAACCAGGTCCCTAGTAGCCTCTTGACTAGTCAATTGGGCAACAGATGATCAAGGTTTCCTGATCATGGACATTTACTCAATTGATAATGGAGTCATATCATTAGGTGAATGATGTGATGGACACACACCCAAGATATATAGAAACGTAGTGTTCATACCTTTGGCTATGAGATCATATCTTAATCGCTGCTTCTAGAAGATACTTTGATTGCATCAAACGTCATGCCTTATCTAGCGTGACAATAAAGGTGTCTCTTTCGGGTATCCGAAGGAAGTGGAGATGCGAGTGATCAAGAGCGGGATTTTGCCAATCCACATAGCAGGATAGATACTCTGGGCCCACTCAGTGAGATTACATCAATGAGCTTGCAAGCATGTGACTAGGTCACGAGGATGTAATATCACAAACAAGTAAAGATAGAATTGTCAAGTGACGAGATCAAGCTCGGTAATCGTGATACCGGAGAACGAGTCTCGGACAATCTAAGTATCGCCAGGCAAAAGGTTGAAACTGGACGTCTAAGATTCAAACGATAAAAAGACATTCGTGAAAGCGTAGGGATTGTCACGGTAGTCCAGCCATCGCTGATAGTCATTGATCTGAGAACGTGTCTCGATCATGTCTGAAGTGATCCCGAACCGTAGGGTGGCACACTTAAGGGTAGACGATGATTTTATAAAGATTGGATATTAGGAGAAACTTCTGAAGAACACCGGAAGTGTTCCGGGACATGTCCGATGATAATCGGAGGGCAACGGAATAAGTTTTGGAGCTCGAATAAATTAAATAATATGAGTTTAATATTAATTAGTGTAATTAATGATTAAATATATTTTGTATTTAATTAAATTCGAAATTTAAAGGCATTTCCAGCTAGATGGGCCTTAGAGGCCCATTAGGGAAAAACCCCAAAAAGGAAAAAGGAAAAAAAGGAGAAAGGGCCGGCCGGCCTGGCTGGGCCGAATGGGGCCCACCAGGGCCGGCGCAGCCCCCTTGGCCGGCGCACCATGTGGGTATAGTCCCACATGGCTAAGCCACCAAGGTGGGCAGCCCTCCCTCTCCTTTAAATAGGGGAGCCCCCTTTGCCTTTGAAATCCATCCCATCTCCTCTTTTTCTTCCTTGAGTGTGGTTCCGTTTCCGGAGCTGCGTACGAGGAGAGAAGTCTCTCCACCATACGCACACCGCCGTGCTGCTGGGTCCAAGTCTTCGCTTCCGCTGCTTCACTGGATCTGGAGCCCGGAGGTCATCGTCAACTCCTTACGTGTGTAGACCTACGAGGTGCTACACATGTGGCACTGGAAGTTCGTCTTCTTGCACTACACGACCTTGAGGTCGGCGTCGTCGGCTTCATCAACAACGCTTGTGAGGGAGCGTAATCCCGCTTACGGTCTACAAGAGTATGTATATCGTTCTCCACCGTTACTATATATCTGCATAGTTATTGATCTTGGCTAGTTTAAGGTTATCGTTGTTAGGAAATTTTTTGTTTTCTGTATACGATCCCCTTCACTGGTATCAGATATGGTCGAGGTAAGTTTAGTAAATTGTTTATAAACTGTGGGCGCGAAGGAGACCATCGGCGCAAGACCATATCATGTCACATTACATTTCATTTTTGATGTTATGTTATTGTGTGCATCTTATATTGTGTATATATATATATGATTATATATTAGTTACACGCGGTAGTAATATAAGATGATCCCTCCTAAAATACCAAATAGTGTTCTCCCTTTAGCGTGCACCACCGAAAGTTCTCCGATAGGCCGTGACGATCGGGTGTCAGACGTATCTGCGTTCGCATAACGTGGGTGTAAGCCACGTTGCACAAGCAATACGCTATAGGTTATTTTGGCGAGCCTAGCATGTACCGACATGGCCTCGGAACACAGTGACCGAAAGGTTAAGCACGAGTCACATAGTTGTTGTGATCGACATAGCGATGTCCACTTTTGAAGTTATGCTATCGGCCGTGACGATCGGGGGTAGTATAATGGATTAGGATCGTGTAATCACTAAAAATGAGAGGGATGTTCGTTTTGAGTGGGAGTTCTGTAGTTTTATTTTACTAAAACCCATATTTTATTATGAACAAAGTCTTATGTTTTTGCAAATTCCATTGTAGATGTCTCGCCCCACCTTTAACCTAGGCCTGTTCCTTGAGAAAGAAAAGCTTAAGACCAATGGGTCGAACTTCATGTCCTGGTTCCGCAACCTGAGGATCCTCCTCACTCCCCACAAGGTGGCCTACGTCATTGAAGCCGCCATAGGTGACCCTCCTGCAGACAACGCCTCTGAGTTGAGAAGAAAGTCTACCAGTCCAAGGCGGATGATTCCTCCTTTGTCCAGAGTGGCATGCTCTACGCCATGGAAGCCGACCTGCAGAAGCGCTTTGAGAAGATGAGTGCTTTTGAGATAATCTCTGATCTCAAGGCTGTCTTTGCGCCGCAGGCCAAGGCTGAGAGGTATGAAGCTTCTGAGCTCTTCTTCTCAGCCAAGATGGAAGAGCATAGCAGTGTGAGCGAGCACGTGGTCAAAATGTCTGGCTACGTTCAACGCCTGAACGCTCTGGAATGCAAGATTCCTGATGAGCTGGCGATTGATAGGGTGCTGCAATCGTTGCCCCTAGCTTCAAAGGCTTCGTCATGAACTACAACATGCAGGGCATGGCTAAGTCCCTGTCTGAGGTGTTCGTGATGCTCAAGACTGCTGAGGTGGAAATCAAGAAGGAGCACACACTGTTGATGGTCAACAAGACCGTCGATTTTAAGAAATCTGGCGGCAAGGGAAGGAAGAACTGGAAGCCCAAGAAGGATGGCAAACATGTTGCCAAATCCAAGGCTAACAAACCTGGTCCCAAACCTGGCGTGGAATGCTTCTACTGCAAGGGAGATGGTCACTGGAAGCGCAACTGCCCCAAGTACCTAGAAGACAAGAAGGCCGGCAAGATTGTCGGAAGAGAGAAAGGTATATTTGATATACATGTTATAGATGTTTACCTTACTAGCGCTCGGAGTAATGCTTGGGTATTTGATACCGGTTCTGTTGCTCATATTTGTAACTCTCAGGTGGAGTTGCGGAATAAACGGCGCCTGGCGAAGGACGAGGTGACGATGCGCGTCGGCAATGGATCAAAAGTTGATGTGGTGGCTGTCGGCACACTCCCTCTACATCTACCATCGGGATTAGTTTTGGTTTTGAATAAATGTTATTTTGTACCGGCTTTGAGTGTAAACATTATCAGTGGATCTTGCTTGTTGCAAGATGGATATTCGTTCAATTCAGTATCAAATGGTTGTGCTATTTCGATGAATGATATCTTTTATGTTAATGCTCCTGAGAGTAATGGTTTATTCTTGTTGAATCTCGATAGTAGTACTCACATCCATAACGTAGATGCCAAGAGGATTAAACTTAGTGATGATACCGCCATGTATATGTGGCATTGCCGTCTCGGTCATATTGGTATAAAGCGCATGAAGAAACTCCATTCTGATGGACTTTTGGAGTCACTAGATTTTGGATCTCTTGACACGTGCGAACCATGCCTTATGGGCAAAATGACCAAGACACCGTTCAACGGATTTATGGAACGGGCGTCGGACTTATTGAGAGTTATACATACAGATGTGTGTGGTCCAATGAGCGTGTCGACACGCAATGGTTATCGTTACTTTGTAACCTTCACTGATGATTTGAGTAGATACGGGTATATCTACTTAATGAAACACAAGTCTGAAACGTTTGAAAAGTTCAAGAATTTCAGAGTGAGGTTGAAAATCAACTCAACAAGAAAATCAAGCACCTTCGATCCGATCGTGGTGGCGAGTATTTGAGTTTTGAGTTTGGCACACATCTAAAGGCCTGTGGAATTGTGCCACAGCTTACGCCTGCCGGGACACCGCAACGCAACGGTGTGTCCGAACGACGCAATCGTACTTTATTAGATAGTGTGCGGTCTATGATGTCCCTTACCAACTTGCCTGTATCGTTTTGGGGATATGCATTAGAAACAACCGCATTCATTTTATATAGGGCTCCATCCAAATCCATAGCAACGACACCATATGAAGTATGGTATGGCAAGAAACCTAAGTTATCGTTCCTGAAAGTTTGGGGTTGTGAGGCCTACGTTAAGAAACTACAGCTCGACAAACTCAAACCAAAAGCGGAGAAGGGCGTCTTTGTAGGATATCCACGGGAAACCGTAGGATATACCTCCTACCACCAAGCCGAGGGCAAAACATTTGTCGCAAGGAGAGTCACCTTTCTCGAGGAGTTTATCGCTAAAGGAATAAGTCGGAGGAAAATAGACCTCGACGAGATAGTTGATCCTGAACTCGAAATTCCGAGTGGCGCAACGGAAACTGTTCCTGAACCGTCCTCCATATCAGATGGAGTGGGAGAAAATGTCGAGGAGCCTATTATACCTCATAGGTCTGGAAGAACCCGTACACCTCCTGAGTGGCACGGTAATCTTGTTTGAACAAGACGAACCTATGAACTACAAAGATGCGATGGAAGGACCCGAGTCCGGGAAATGGCTTGAAGCCATGAAATCCGAAATAGGATCCATGTATGACAACAAAGTATGGACTTTGATGGAGATTCCCGAAGGGCGTAAGGCCGTCGAGAATAAATGGATCTTTAAGAAAAAGACTGACGCTGACGGTAACGTGACGATCTACAAAGCTCGACTTGTCGCAAAAGGTTTTCGACAAATTCATGGAATTGACTACGATGAAACTTTTTCACCGGTAGCGATGCTAAAATCTATTCGGGTTTTGCTAGCAGCAGCTGCATACCATGATTATGAGATATGGCAGATGGATGTCAAAACAGCGTTCCTAAATGGAAACATTGAGAAAGAGTTGTATATGGTACAACCAAAGGGTTTTGTCGATCCATAGAATGCTGGCAAGGTATGTAAGCTTGATGCACCTAAAATGCATATACTTTTCTAAGCACTTTGCTTCATAATTTGCTCCGGAATCTTCCCATATTTAAATAAACCTGCTGAATCTGACGCTGTTTTTAGCAAAGTCTCCTTTCTGGCTATTTTTGCAGGAAATTAAATCGGCGAAAATACCACGTCAATATTTATGGAAAAGGAGGACATTGAGCAAAGGATGGACACGAGGAAGCGCTCGAGGGCCAAAAGAGGGGGCCCCACACGGCCCTTGTACCTGGCCGCGTGGGCCCACCCCAATTGGGCCTCGTGCACCGCCTCACCTTCGGTCTTCGATGTACCCCTTCATATATACGAAAAAGTGGATGCCCTAGAAGGAGAGGAGCTTTCGCGAAACACACCGCCGCCACCACCACGATCTTCATTTTCAGAGACAGATTGATCCAGGATTTCTCCTCCGGGGGAGGGATCCGGAGACCGTCTTCACCGCCTTCATCTCCATCGACCATGAGCTTCCTCTCCATCACCATGTGTGAGTAGTCCGTTGTAGGCATGTGAGGTGGATGGGGATTGGATGAGATTGATCATGTAATGATACCCGTTGTCCGAGATCTTAGGGGTTTATCTTGAGGATATTTTTGTATTGTGTTGATGCACTTATGCTATGTTTAATGCTTGCTACTAGGGCCCGAGTGGCATGATTTCAGTACAAAACTTATTTTGCTTCATCATATAATCGAGTTTGGTATCTGTCTGCAAAGTGTATCACCTGCTATTATGTTGAACCTGCGAACCCTAAAAGTGATAGTATAGGGAAAACAAGGGGGAGATGTTTTAGTTTGAGGATTCTATGTGTTCATGAAGTGTTAATGCGTTGTTCCGGGCTATTCGAAAGGGTAGACCTTAATTACCTCTAGTTCCAAGTTGGCCCCGGTGAAATGGGCAGGTAGGACAATAGATGTTGTGCAAATTCTCTTGGTTAGTACGCACAACTAATTATGGAACACATACCTACATATATCGGAGTTAGAGATAAGTCCCATTGCTACTTATATCTTATTATATGATCAATCTTATTCATGCAACACCCCGCTATTACTTCATGCCTACGTTTTAAATCTCTGAGTTACACTTTCACTTTTCCGGTGAAAACTGGGAAACCCTTGTTCACTACTGCTGTTCTATTTGCTACTTGAATCATACTACTGCCATCACTATCACTGTTGCAAGTTTATTGATATACAGGTGTGGTTGAGAGTGACGCCTCAATTGCCAAAGTCTTATTGGTATTCTTGTGTTCCCATCGTGTCGAACTATAAATTTGGGTAATACTTCCCAACGAAGATTTCAGTGATCCCCTATACTTGTGGGCATCAAAGCTTCAGCATTCCATTTATGTCAAAACAGCATTCCGAAATGGAAACATTGAGAAAGAGTTGTATATGGTACAACCGGAGGGTTTTGTCGATCCACAGAATGCTGGCAAGGTATGTAAGCTTCAACGTTCCATTTATGGACTGAAGCAAGCATCTCGGAGCTGGAATCTTTGCTTTGATGAGGTGATCAAAGGTTTTGGATTTGTCCAAAATGCGGAAGAGACCTGCATTTATAAGAAAATGAATGGGAGCTCAGTTGCATTCCTAGTTCTATATGTGGATGATATATTAATAATTGGGGATAGTGTGAAACTTCTGAATAGCGTGAAGGAATATTTAAACAGTAATTTTTCAATGAAGGACTTAGGAGAAGCTGCATACGTATTAGGCATTAAAATCTATCATGATAGATCAAGGTGCCTATTAGCGTTAAGTCAAAGTACTTACCTTGATAAGATATTGAAGAAGTTCGATATGCATAAGGCAAAGAAAGGTTGTTTGCCGGTTGTCAAGGGTAAAGCATTGAGCAAGGCTCAATGTCCAGTGACGGCTCATGATAAGGCTGCCGTGGATGGCACTCGCTATGCCTCAGCCATAGGATCGATCATATATGCCATGTTAAGTACTCGACCCAATGTAGCATTGGCTCTTAGTTTAACGAGCTGATTTCAAAGTAATCCTGGCAAGGATCATTGGACAACTGTTAAGAACATTCTGAAGTATCTTAATCGGACCAAGGAAATGTTTCTGATTTATGGAGGCTGTGAAGAGGAACTTGGCGTAACAGATTACGTTGATGCAAGTTTTGACACAGATCCAGATGATTCGTAATCTCAAACAGGATATGTGTTTACGGTGAACGGAGGCGCTGTGAGCTGGAGAAGTGGGAAGCAACCCAAAGTAGCCCAATCTACAATGGAATCGGAGTATATTGCTGCTGCGGATGCTACAAATGAAGCTGTTTGGCTGAGGAAGTTCGTCATCGAGCTCGGAGTGTTCCCAAGCGCGCAAGACCTTGTGAACCTCTACTGCGACAACACAGGTGTTATTGCAAACATGACGGAACCAAGGTCTCACTCAACCGCCAAACACATTCTCTGACACTTCCATGTGATAAGACTGTATGTCAAGGAAGGCGATGTAAAAATTTGCAAAATACGTACGGATCTGAATCTTGCAGATCCGCTGACGAAACCTCTTCCACAAGACAAGCATGATAAACACCGAGATGCTATAGGTGTTAGGCTTTTACCAAGTTGTAAACTAGATTAATCTGTACTCTAGTGCAAGTGGGAGACTGTTGGAGATATGCCCTAGAGGCAATTAATAAAGATATTTTAGTTGTCATATCGCAATTGTTCATAATAAGTTTTGTACCATGCTATAACTGTATTAAGCAGAAACATTAATGCACGTGTGGTATGTAAACAACCAGGTCCCTAGTAGCCTCTTGACTAGTCCATTGGCAACAAATGATCAAAGTTTTCTGATCATGGACATTTACTCAATTGACAATTGAGTCATATCATTAGGTGAATGATGTGATGGACACACACCCAAGATATATAGAAACGTAGTGTTCATACCTTTGACTGTGAGATCATATCTTAATCGCTGCTTCTAGAAGATACTTTGATTGCATCAAACGTCATGCCTTATCTAGCGTGACAATAAAGGTGTCCCTTTTGGTATCCGAAGGAAGTGGGGAGGCGAGTGATCAAGAGTGGGATTTGCCAATCCACATAGCAGGATAGATACTCTGGGCCCACTCGGTGAGATTACATCAATGAGATTGCAAGCATGTGACTAGGTCACGGGGATGTAATATCACAGACGAGTAAAGATAGAATTGTCAAGTGATGAGATCAAGCTAGTCCAGCCACCGCTGATAGTCATTGATCTAAGAACGTGTCTCGATCATGTCTGAAGTGATTCCGAACCGTAGGATGGCACACTTAAGGGTAGGCGATGATTTTATAAAGATAGGATATTAGGAGAAACTTCTGGAGAACACCGGAAGTGTTCCGGGACATGTCCGATGATGATCGGAGGGCAACAGAATAAGTTTCGGAGCTCGAATAAATTAAATAATATGTATTTAATATTAATTAGTGTAATTAATGATTAAATATTTTTTATTTAATTAAATTCGAATTTTAAGGGATTTCCACCTAGATGGGCCTTAGAGGCCCATTAGGGAAAAACCCCAAAAAGGAAAAAAAGGAAAAAAAGGGGAAGGGCCGCCGGCCTGGCTGGGCCAAATGGGGCCCACCAGGGCCGGCGCAGCCCCCTTGGCCGGCGCACCATGTGGGGTTTAGTCCCACATGGCTAAGCCACCAAGGTGGGCAGCCCTCCCTCTCCTTTAAATAGGGGAGCCCCCTTTGCCTTTGAAATCCATTCCATCTCCTCTTCTTCTTCTTCTTCTTCTTCTTCCTTGAGCGTTTTCGGAGCTGCGTACGAGGAGAGAAGTCTCTCCACCATACGCACACCGCCGTGCTACTGGGTCCAAGTCTTCGCTTCCGCTGCTTCGCTGGATCTGGAGCCCATCGTCAACTCCGTACGTGTGTAGAGCTACGAGGTGCTACACGTGTGGCACTGGAAGTTCGTCTTCTTCCACTACACGACCTTGAGGTCGGCGTCATCGGCTTCATCAACAACGCTTGTGCGGGAGCGTAATCCCGCTTACGGTCTACAAGGGTATGTATATCGTTCTCCACAGTTACTATATATCTGCATAGTTATATATCTTGGCTAGTTTAAGGTTATCGTTGCTAGGAAATTTTTTGTTTTCTGCCTGTGATCCCCTTCACATAAGTGTTACAATTCACGGATCACTCGGAGTGGATACAAAAATCAACCACATAAATAGGGCTCTAGCCATCTAATCGCTTATGATGTGGCCACCCACCCCGACAGAAGATAGCTCGTACGACCATCATCATCCGAGTACATCCGGTATCCATGAGTACACGCTGATCCGCGGGCAGAAGAAAGGATCACATGTGGATCCAATAAGCTGTCTTGTTTATAAGCTGCAAATAGTGAGTAGATTGTGCATTGTTAAATATGATATCAGTAGACAATTCCAAATTGCCCACAGAATAGCCGCCGCGCCTATTTTAATTCGCGCTTTGATTTTTTATTCACGCCGTTCAACCAGCTACCATACATATTTGCTACACTTGTTGGAAGATAGATGTTAATAGTAAAATGCACCAATCGCCAAATATCCCGTACGAAAGTACAGGAAATGAATCACAGAAAACACATTTCTTGCAACATGTCCATCTCTGTTTAATCAAGTTATCCTTTGTTAATAATTCCTTTCGATTTAGAAACCATAAGAATTTTTTTATTTTTAGTGGTATCTTAAGTCTCCAAAGATATTTACGCAAGTATCTTGTTTGACCGTTGAGCAGTTTGGCATAGTAAGATTTAACTAAAAAAAAACCCGGTGAAGTTAGTTTCCAGTTCAATTTATCCGGTTCACTAGTTAAGTTAACACGCATAAGTTTCCCAACTAAGTGGAACCACAAATCCTTATTGACTCGTACCAAATTCCTACGAAAGGGAAGATTGATAGGTAGTGTAAAAAACAGCAACCACTGTAACTTGCTTATTGGAAACGATAGCATATAAAGAAAGATATTCATTCGCTAATGATATATTGCCTGCCCATATGTCCTCCCAAAATCGAATTTGTTGACCACCCCAAGAGTAAAGGAACCATACTTGAAGAAGTCATCTTTGACTCTCAATCTCCATAAGTGATAGGGCAAATGTGTCCGATCTTTTGATGAGATGAAAATACGTCGATTCTGGTGGAGGTCGACCTTGGCGATCCGACTACTACGCACACGTACGCAGCGCCAATGCAATCGCTAAACCAATCTCCCGAGGTTACCAATCCTACAGAAGCATGATCAGCCTGACCAATAGGTCTAGTTCTACCTGCGATCGAGGAACAAGTAATAACCAATAATGCAATCAAGAATTACGGATATAAGATGAACTTTATTGAAAATGTGGGATTCCGTAGCGGTCTTAATCTGGTCGTTGGACACAAATCGAGATGACGAAGATGTAGCGAAACGCTAGGCAGTCTTCCTTAGCAACTACTCCCTCCGTCCCAAAATATGTGTCTCAAGTTTGTCCAAAAGTGAATGTATCTAGACATACACTTTTGGACAAACTTGAGACACTTATTTTTGGACGAAGGGTTTATTTATTTAGGACGCATGACAACAGGAGCTGATGGCCGATGGCGGCGGCAACAGGTCGTCCGCACGCGCTCATGTGGCGGCCGTGGGCCAAACCTCCTTGGGCTTTGCGCATGATGGTCACGATGCATGAGTTGGTCTTTTCCTTGGCTTGGTACGATGCATCATGCATGGCCTTTTTCCTTGTCTTGCGTGTAGAATCTGGGTAAGAGCATGCATGGTGGGGCCCTCCTTGTCATGCACGTTTGCACCATGGCCCTTTACATGCATGGCTGGCCCTTCTGCTTGCTCACGTATATCTCCAAATGTAATACACGCATGCATGTATAATCATCGTGTATATTCAGGTAGCTGTCTCGCATCTTGTCTCGCGGATTGTACATGTCTCTCTTAATTCTGCATATTAAAAATATAAATGTAGTAATTTTGCGCATAACAAAAGAATAATATATTCTATAATTACTACTAGAATTCACCTGAAAATTATGCCTATTTAAAGCAGATTCGGTTGTATCCAGGCTAATCATGTCCTCATCAATAAGGCCCTTCCAAAATAGAGAATCAGATGGTTTAGTTTGAACTTGTGACAACGTTTTATCACCTAAGTACTTGTTACTTAAAAGTTCCTGCCACACACCATCCTCATGAAGAAATTTGTAAAGCCATTTACTAAGCAAATATTTATTTTTAATCTCCAACACCTCAATGTCGAGCCCACCCTGGTCCTTAGGTTTACAGACTATATTCCATTTTGTGAGCCTATATTTCTTCTTCTGTTGATCGCTCTGTCAAAAAAATCGAGATTTATAGAAGTCCAATCTTTTACGTACCCCCTAGATATTTCAAAGAAAGATAGCAGAAACATTGGCAAGCTAGTTAGAACATAGTTAATTAGCACTAGACGATTTCCGTATGACATTACATATGGACGGTCAAAATAGTCAATGCCCCAGCGTGAAGTTCATGGACGGCGAGTGGTGATCACCTCATTCCCCACAGCCCTGGCGGCAAAACCGACGAGCACCCACGGCCATGGACGCCACCAGGGGTGCTACGGTGTTGCGACGGGGAGAGCTTCATGGTTGGTCGACGTGATGCTACAGTTCCCCGAGCGTGAGCCCCAAGCTGCCCGCGCGCCACACGGGTAGGGGACATATGCTCATGCTGCTGAACCAGGCGCGCACAACGAGGTTGGGTGGGCGAGGGATGGGTGGCGAGGCGGCGCCGGTGTGCGAGGTGAGGGGCGGGTCAGTAGTCACCGGATTTTGGGGCTGGAGATGAGAAAAAATATGATACATCTCGCTCGTTCCGGGCACCGTCTTATTCAGTTACCCTAAAATGTTATTCGCAAGTATATACGATAATACGATGCGTGCGACAAGTTTGTGGACCCACCATGTATTTTACTCCGTTATCAATTGAATGAGATGATTGATTGTTATCAATTCTGTAGTTAATATGGCGTTAACTAAGCCAGTTCTTCTACAGAGGCTCGCCCCGTGAAATATATGTATGTTGATATCTGATTGCACCAAAATTCAAAAAACAAAAAATCTGATTGCACCGATCCTGATGGGCTAAGAGTAAGAGCTGAACGAAACGATACGGCCGTCGATCGGTTCTTTGCAAGAAAGTAGACGACGGAACCAATCGCCGCAACAGTGTTGAATGGAAGAACATATTCTGAAGTCAGAACATCCATTCATGTAGTATGCAATTGAGACGTGAATTTGATGCATATGATACGCAGATACACCCTGCTTTCCAACTCAACCATGCATAAAAATAGTAGTACGAAATTTCTGCTAGTTCAAAGACACAAATAGGGTAACGTTTAACCTAACGGACTCTACCAGCTCCATCAGCCTCTGCCGTGCCAACCTCAGGCGAATGGTCTGGCGAGGTCTCCAGCTCCATGACGACTCTAGTTCTCCTCGTCACACATTAACATGGCCCATTCCTCGTCGCGGGGGCTCGCGTAGCCCATCAGCCCGAGCCCGCCGAAGTAGATGAAGACCTCCAATTTTTTTGTCAGCCCCGCACAGAGGTGAAGCTCTCGAGGCCATCTCGGGAAAACAAGATCCCACGGGTGGTAGTACAGCAGCGAGGTCACCAGCGGGAGATCGGCGTGGACACCGGTGATCGGATTCACCACCCAGACTTCGGCGGTCTTCTTGTTCAGCAGGACGAGGAGGCCCTCTGGCGTGGGCGCGAGGAACGTGCGGCCGTCGCGGCCGTCCAGCCCTCGGATCGTCGTCTTGATGCTCTCGCCAGTGGTGATGTTCTTGAAGCGGCTGTAGCGGTATGGACGCTTGCGGCCACGGCCACGGCCATGGACGTTCGGGAGCATGGTCCAGCGACGCGGGTAGAACTTGCTGTCCAGGACGTTGTCCTGCGGGTCCGCGGTGCATCGACGCCACGCGGGGTAAGCGGCACGGAAGCGTACATAGTCGGCGACGTCGTCCGCGAGGACGCGCTCCGCGATCAGCATCGCTGGCCCGGACTCCAGGCTAGCCCAGTCCCTCCTGCGGCCACATAATAAGAGAAGGTTTTTGAACGACGGGCTAGATCGAGGATTCAAGTGAAGGCGGATCGAAGATCTTACCAGTTAGAGTCGCGCGCAGGCATCGTCGACGACTCAGTCGCAGAGCGTGATCCACCGCTGATGCGGGCGCGCTTCGCGCGGCGCCGGGGATGCATTCTGGTCACTTTCTCCGGCGGGCTGCTCTGTGTCAATACCATATGTCCGGCGGGGATGAAGAGCGACTCTGCCTGGAGCTGCAGTTTTATAACGTGAACAGCGGATAGATATGGAAGCAAATTCCGCAAATCGCGTCTGCAGCGTTGTTTCTAGAAACGATCGCTCAAATCGCGGTCGCCGGGATTCCGTATTTCCGTTGCCGACCGACGACTTCAGCATTCATCCTCCTGATCGACTGCCTGCGATAAATCGGACTTGGCCTAGGTCTATAGGCCCGCGCCAGATAAGGTGGACCCATCGACGCGCGTGATTTATTTTTGTCCTGATTCACAAGCCAAAAGATTGTCCAGAGTTGCCAGGTTTTAAACCCTTGCCTATACATGATTTATAAGAGTTGCTCATACATTCCCTCTTGTTAAGTTTAGGGTTCTGTTTTTCATCCATTTTTTGTGTTCTCACTGCCATGATCTGGGCTTTACCATTGGGGAAAATTTTACATGCTAGTTGCTGCTTAGGGATTCATAGGTTGCTGCTCCGGCCCTAAGAAGTTGCTGCTCATACCCCTATACTGGGATTTTACATCCTAGTTGCTACTTTGGGATTCCTAGGTTGCTGCTCAGTTACTACATAGTTGCTGTTTAGATTCCGCTCCAGTTTTTTTTATTGTTCCATGAACTGGAATTTTATACCTAAAACCACCAGATCTTGATGGATCTGAAACGAGCACTATGGTGAAAGATTATCTGAACAAGATTTACCTTTTTGTCATTCCCTTTTTGTGCAGCACAAAAACATGAAGCTACATATCCATGGTGAATCTGGAGGCATGGAGGAAGAAGGAAGAAACAAGCAACTATGGGACCTAGGGATCTTCAGATTTGGCACGCTAGCTAGAAGTTGTCCCGCACCTGGGGTTGGTGCGTTTCTGGGTGTTGCGATGTACGTGAGGAATCTGGTCTGTGTCCCTTGCGTGAGGCACCTGATCTGATCTTCTTTTCCAATGCCCTACTGCGCAGGAGCTTTGGAGTCTGCTGAACCTGCATGATTTGATCGAAGAAGCAACACAAGTGGATAGGTCTGGGTCGGCTGTGCTGGAATTTATTCTTCGACGTGATTCGAATGTCCTCCCGGGTTTTAACACAGTACAACTAAAGGAACTAACGACTATTACTTGTTGGTATCTTGGTGGATTAGGCGTCGAGCATGATGAAGAAGTTCCTCCATTATATAAATGTAAAATCTCTATTCTCTCAATTGCAGCCAATTCAGCTAAGGCATCGAAGAAGGCTACAACTGGGACAGTTCCTCATTGGACAAGACCACCTCCGAGGCAAGTTAAGTTAAATGTTGATGCCTCATATTATGTTGACATGCATGCAGGAGCTACCAGTGTTGTTATCCGTGATTTTCAGGGGAAATTCATAGCAGCTTCGACTGCCCTTCTTCCATATGTGGCATCTGTAGCTATTGCAGAAGCTTGCGCAATGAAAGAAGGTCTATCCCTGGCAAATAGACTAGGGCTTTCGGTGGTTCTGGCTGAATCCGACTCCCTGAAAACTGTGGAGGCATGTACGGGGATGAGACGTGGTGGAATGAATCAGCGGCAATCTTTGCAGACTGTGTCGATCTAGTGGCATTGATTGGCTCAGTCTCCTTTTCTCATTGTCCAAGGGAGGCGAATAGAGTGGCTCATAGTTTAGCTAAGCAATGTTTTTCTTCGAAAGTTAATTGTAATTGGGTCGATGAACCCCCGGGCTTCTTGCTAGATGATCTTTTGTACGATGTAACTATGGTTGATGGTTAAGGCAGCAAGTTTCTGACGCACTCTTTTCCTTACCAGGGTACCTACGGGGACTGGAAGGTTTTTAATGAGGCGGTTTGCTGGCCTAATATATATGAGTTACAGTTTCATAAACATTCAAACTAACGGTACAGAAAACGGGAAAAATGCGTAGATGCGGGTTTGTGGCTGGTTACCGAGCGTTTTTTTGCTCGGAAATCAGTATCTAGGTGTTTGCCGAGTATTGACAAAAATAAACTCGGAAATTCCAAACTACTCGGCAAACATAGTCTAGTGTCCTGTATTCGAAAAAAGTGCTCGGCAAAGTCTAGATACGAGAATTCCCTTCCCGACCAGTTGTTTGCCAAGTGTGTTTGGAAAACACTCTGCAAACGTAGTATTACCCGCCACTATGTTCCCGCCCTTTCTTTCCTGTTTTCTCTTTCCCGCCATCATTTTTTCCCCACCAGTTTCCTCCCGCTCCTTATGCCCCTTTGACACTATATAGATAGTGTGACCACTCTTTGGTATAGATGACACCTCTTGTCCATACCAAAACTTTCACCTCCCCCTCATCCCGCTGTGTTCTTTTTTTTTTGCCGAATACAAATCATTCGGATGAGACTGTGCATTTCCAGCGGACATGTGATATCCCACATGCGACTCCTTCACAAACCACCACTAGATTCAACCATCTATTTTTTTACATATGTGTTTGAGTTGTTCCATTTTGTTCGTCGAATACAAATCATCTGGATGAGACTGGGTATGTCCAGCGTGGCTTGTGTACATGCAAGGCCTTCACAATCCACTCCTGGATGTAGCTAGTCTCAACCGTATGGTTTGCTACATATGTGTTTTCCAGTCTCAACCGTATGGTTTGTTACATGTGTTTGAGGTGTTTCTTTCTGTTCACCGAATACAGCTCATCCGGATGAGATTGGGTATGTCCAGTTGGGCATGTGATATTCTACATGCAAGACCTTCACAAGCCACAGCTAGATGTAGCCAGACTCAACCATCTGGTTTGTCACATCTATGTTTGAGGTGTTTCATTTTGTTGGTTACAAATCATTCGGATGGGACTAGGGACTAGGTATGTCCAGCGGGGCACGTGAGGTATTCACAAGCCGCTTTTGAATGTAGCTAGTCTCAACCGTCTGTTTTGTTACATCTGTATTTGAGTTGTTCCATTCTGTTTGTCGAATACAAATCATTTGGATGAGACTGAGTACGTATGTCCAGTAAGGCATGTGATATCCTACATGCAAGGCCATCACAGGCCACCACTAGATGTAGCAAGTCCGAACTGTCTACGTATTTTGTTACATCTGTGTTTGAGGTGTTCCATTCTATTCGTTGAATACAAATCATTCGGATGAGACTGGTATGTCAAGCGAGGCATGTGATGTATATCAGTATATCTACATAAAACATATTCCATTCCTTAAATCTTAAACCTATATCTTAGCGCTCAGCAAAGATGAGCCATATACAAAGACATACCTGGAGTTGTTACAGTTGAAAAATCCTCCCAAGCAAAATAATACCTTTTATGACCACAACTCTCTCTCTCTGTCTCTCAAAAAAAAAAAAACTTAAGCTCTGTAAAAAGACACTTCTTTACAGGCAAGAACCGTAGAAAATTTGTTCTAACAGTATAATTTTCATATATGTATAAAATATTTACAAATACAAAGGTACAAGAACCCACTCACGCCTAACCAACTCAAAATTTTCTCTAACAATGAAAAAGATGGAAATAATCTATTTATGGAAGAACCGAGTCAACCCAGTTCTTCAGATCTTCTTGAAAACACGCATGCTCTCCCACCATTGGAATTCAACATGTGAACTCAGCTCGTATAAAAAATCACTAACCTTGCATGCTCTACGGTTTCTGTGCCCACAGGATCTTTGGCTGGCATTAGACAACAACTACGTACCGTGGTACTGAGCACCAATTATGCCATGCCTCCTTGCCATGCCTTGAGTGTGGTCATATCTAAAATTGCTCACAGGAAGTTCCTCTGCACAACTCCAGATGAGAAACGGGACGACAATCCTTGTGTCATGTTCTCTGGGTCTAAAGCAACATTTTGCCGCCCAGCAGCAATATCTTTCTCACGATCCCATGGCTTCCATGGGTGGTTTTCCTCCCATTCTTCTTTCTCTCGTTGTTTATGCTTCTTTTTCTCCTTTTTGTTCTCTCGATGCTTTTGCACAAGAGACATTGATCGTTTGGAGGAGTTGTATTTATCTACAAGAGAAGCATCTGAAGCTTTGACCTTTTCTTCATATCCATCTGCAATTGCCTTTGTTTTGTTGTAGGCTTCCAAGTAACTGCAACAAACGGCATTAATCAATATCACAAGTATATACGTGTGTTTTCATATATGCAGTATGTCAACTAATATGACAAACGAAAATGTTATCAGAAACTACTGAAACTTTTCTGTGCTAAGCCTGCAAATGATGCCAAGTAACGCCCAGTGCCAATACTCTGGTCATACATGCAGGTACAAAAAGATATTGACTGAACATAGACGGAAAAGAACAAAGGCAGAGTTGTACTTTTGCTGTGCTTTTTGGGCTCTATCAAGCGGACTATCTGTCCATGCACTTGTGTCACCACGTCCTTCTTTACCATTCATGCTAAATGATGTAGTTGAATGCATTGGTACTCCAGCCTGTGAAACAATGCGATTATTAAATACAAACATATAACACAAGTACCATTTATATGAACGTGGCAGGTGATACAATAATGGCCCTAAGGCTAGTACGAGATGGCCCTGGAAAGATGAGGTGCGACGCCGAGGAGGCTGCCGCACAACAAGAGCAGGGAGAAATTTGGAGGATAATTGAGACTATTTTCTTGCTTGTATATTGATCAATATGGCTAGGCATTATGTAGTCAGCTTACAAACTTGGAGGCTAAGCCGAACTAACAAACTTTAGGAAGTAACAAATTTGAGAATTAAGAAATATCTCCAAGAGATTTAACTGCTAAGATTAACTAACAATAATTAAGGAATCTATAAAGATAAATATGGGAGCCTGCCGTGGCCCCTTTCCATGGTGGTTGTCGGCACATAAAAATTGCCTCTTTTAGGGATAGGTAACAGTGAATTTAGGGAATATTTTAGTCATTACTTTTCTTTCAGGTGGCAAAGTAGTCATCCATTCATCCCGCGTAGGTGGTGCCTCAGGCTGTTTCGGAACTGCCAAAAGTTCTTCATCACCTTCAAGAGATATACCTGAGAAAAAATAGATGTTAAGATACCATATTGATATCATGTTATATTCTTTAATTTTTCACAATTATCCGCTGTCCCCAGATTGCATTAAGTGCAATTACTGCAATTAAATGCTGAGAAATACAGACACACATAAAAAAATGTATAGCAGGACGTTATAGACATCTTAAATTTTTTACAGCGGTGTGCACATTTTATATGAAGGCAATTTACTTTAGGTTAGCCTCGATGAATTCTACAAAGGATAAGCAACAACAACGCAGGGGAAGGGTTGGATGATAATAATGTGGTATTTGCTGATCTTGTAACCTAATTTCAAATGTTGTGGGCCCATATTGGAGTAAACAATATAAAGAGCCGAAGTCTCGAGATGGACTCGCTGGTGCAAGAAACAAGAATACTAGCACAGAAAGTCATCAGTCTGACAGTGAAGCTGTGGCAAGGAGACAGACAAAGCAGCCTTGGAACCGCCGCACAAGAGGACTATGCTGCAACAAGGAAAGAGGCACCCGACGAAGAGTATGTTTTCGAATTGGAGGGTGGAAGTTAGGACGATTTCGTGTACAAGAGAAAGTTTAGCATCTATAAAACTAGAGTCGATTGTAATATTTGGGGGGCGATATAAATTTCCCCTTCTTTGTTGCTCTCTCCCAATACTCTGGTTTTTCTCTCGTCTATCCACACTATTCCTGTAATCCACCGGCCATGGTGCTTACCCATCACTGTCTGCTCTGGCCACCAGTGAATCACCATTATAACCTTTTTCAAAAAGAATCGTGTATCAACTCTACCATGCTGTTCATATCCTTATCTCACACAGGAGCATCACAGTAGCAGAGCTCGGAATGGCATGACTTCATCAACTAGGTTACCTGCTACCACTGCGCTACCTGCCACATCTGCTGGAGCTACCCGTCCTGTATCCCTCCACCCAAGAGGCGCAGCAGCTCCATGAAGGTAGCCGCACCTCAAGGGCAGGTAGGAAAAAAGGATGATACTAGATTGATATTTTTCTTGCCTCTCATAACGAGTACAGGGGTCCAATTTATAGGGAAGACTCAACTTGATATCCAAGAAACCTATACTTTCCTAACAAAACATATCTTAATTTCCTATTTAAATAAAGATTCCCCAATTTAAACGATGGAAATCCTAACTCACGGATACTTCGTAACGGAAGCTAGTTTGCGCCAGCTGCTCTATGGCCCTAATGCGCCCACAGGATGCTATGGTTCTATTATGAGGGTATCATTTGTGCGAATGGTTGCGCGGCCATAGGGACATTATCCCCTACGTCGTGAACCAAGTTCATGACAACTCAGAGCCGATGATCTCCGCTGCGTCTGGAACCATGATGCCTTTGCAGGGCTCGGGTACGGTATCCATCCCCATTTTTAGCATCTATCGTCGCATCCATTTCAGGAAAAGATGTGCACCGTTCGCGTGCACACTTGCCCATGGGCAGCGACACACGCGACCAGGTGGACGGAGTACGCACCGGCCGACGGCCCGAGACGGCGAGAGGTCTGGCCGTCTGGGGACACTGTGCGGAGGAGTGAGACCGGTTCCGGATCTTCCAACGGCGAGTTCTTAGCATAAAACCACCACTCTACGATTTCAATTGCGACAAACCACCACTTTTCGTTCCAATCTCAAAAAACCACCACATTTTGGTGCGGGCGTTACAAAATACACTGATTCGTCGCTGAGCGCGAATTGACGCGAGTTAACAGCGGAACTGACAAGTGGGGCCAAGACGTCAGGCTGACGTGGCATCGACGGAGGCGCTGCCGTTTGCCCGTGACTCGGGTCGGCACTGAGCTCGCGACGCCGACGCTGCCGCCGCCCGTTCCTTCGCCCGCTCCGTCGGCCGCCGTCCGTTCCTGAGCGTCTCCGTCCGCCGCCAGTGCCAAAACTTTTCTCCCCGTTGACCGCCATGTGCGAGTTGCTGCCGGCGAGGTCCGCCAACTCCCCTCGGCCGGCGCGAGCACGGCGGCGGCGGCGAGGTCACGGACAGATGGACGGACGGAGCACGGCGGCGGCGGCGAGGTCGCGGACGGACGGACCGTGCCGGCTGCTCGCCCACCGTGCTCGCCGCGCCGCTGCCCGCCGCAGCCCCTGCTCGCCGCGCCGCCGCAGCCCCTTCTCGCCGCGCCGCGCCGGCGGCCCCTGCTCGCTGCGCCGCCACCCGACGCGGCCGCTGCTCGCCGCGCCCTCTGCGGCCGCTGACCTCCGTGCCGCCGCCCGACGAGGTCGCTGCTCGCCGCGCCCTCCGTGGCCGCTGGTCGCCGTGCCGACGCTCGCTGCATCCCCCTGCTCGTCCGCGGCGGCGGATGCCGGTGAGGAGCCGAGGAGGTCCCGGCCCGAGCAGTTCGTGGCGACGTGCGCACCGTGCATCTCCACGGTTGACTTCTTTTTTTTCAGTTTTGATTTTTTTAATTGGCTGACAAGTGTGTCCCAGGTCCTGCCGAGCAAATTTGACCAAATTCTTGGCACGTACTGGTGGGTCTCGCCTGTCAGTTTGCCCGTCAATTCGTGATCAATCAGAAATCAGTGTATTTTGCAACGTCCGCACCAAAATGTGGTGGTTTTTTTTAGATTGGAACGAAAAGTGGTGGTTTTTCGCAATTAAAATCGTAGAGTGGTGGTTTTATGCTAACAACTCTCCAACAGCGAAAACGGAGTGCCTTTTATCATCGGCCGCCGCGGCGTGGGCGACGGATGCCGCCGAACTCGTGCCCCATGCGCACGGCGACGCCGCCCGGTGGACAGAACCACACCGCGTCGCTGTCGTCGCGGACGCGTGCCCCGGCGGAAACCAGCTTGACCCGGCCTACCACTACTAGCACTCTACGCTCTACAGTAGCATCCATGTGCATTTCCATTCACCGAGTAGAAAGAAAAGTCCGAGCTCATCCGGTCCGTGGACAGTGGATGTCGCTGTTCTTCAAGGAGAAAAATGACGATTGCATTTGCATTCAAGTAACCAACATGGAAATATATCTGTGCACTGAAGATATTTATCTGGTTTACAACACGGAAACGATTCAAATGTAGTACTCCCTCGCCGTCGCCATTTCCATGGTCGCCGCCTCCGAGTTCTGCATTGGTGCTCAAAGCTACGCTTGATGAATTACAAGCAAGATGTGCCTGCATCCTTTCGGGAGTGGAACAACGAGGAGTTGCCACGCCATCAATGGCGTCCACAAGAGGGTGAGAGGTCCAGTATGGAAAGTGGTGTTCTCGTGCACATCTCCAAGATTGAGTTTCCCACCTATGACGGTGGGTCAATCCCCGTTTCTGGTTGACTAGATGCAACCTCTTCTTCCTTGCCCATCGCACACCTGAGGCAGACAAGATGAGTTTGGCATCCTGCCACCTGACCGGTGCTGCTGTCCGCTAGTACAGTCGCCTAGAGGAGAAGGTGGGGCAGCCATCATGGGATGACTTCAATCAAGATCGTCCGCGCCAACCCCTCTGGCGATCTGATCCCTCTCCAACAAGCCAGGATCCACCAGGCCTGATTGTCGTCATGGATGTTGTCGGCCATGGTGCTGCTGACCTGCGCATCGACAACAACGCCGCAGCTGCGGAGCTGCCCCAGTCTTCATCGTCGCTGCCACTAGGGGGAGCACAAGTGCAACCTGGGTCGGCACTCTCACCATCTTCGCCAAGGGTGCCGCTGGTCTCGCCGCCACCATTGCATCCTGTGTGTGAGGCTTGCATAAGGCCTTCACTGACCAGCAGCTTGAGGACAACTGCAAATTCAGAGAGGATGTGGTGCAAGGTATAGGACATGGCTTCTAGCCTGGTCGATGCGTTCCACACGGAGACAGCAGTTCATCCTGATTGGGTGGCGATGGCACTTCAATCACCAGCATCAGCAAGGGCTTCAACGATTGCTACAACACTACAAGAGGCTGTACTGCACCTACTCTCAGCAGTGGAGGCTGCAACACTTCGGGAGGTGTCTGCTGCTATTTCCACAGCGGTGGCAATGCGCCATGAGGACGGGGAAAGAGAAAGACCACAACGACAAGCATATGCAGCACCCGACGCTCCTTTGGTGGTCATGTTAGTACTGGGTCAGAACTGTATTCCTATGCACGTCCACCTTTGCGTCTAGACCCAAAACAGGCGTGCAAACTTGGTCAGACCTCCTTGTTGGTTCAGCCACACATATACTCCTACTCAAACGAATATGACGGTTCTTTTGGCTTCTTGGGCAAGATCCTTGTTGCACCAAGCCTTACACATATTGTGTTCGGTCCAGGACACAACATATTTGCCTTGAGCTCCCACAATGTTGCATGGGAATCATTCTATAGCAGGGGCCTTGAACCATGGCCACCGCCAAATAGCTTGATGATGAACTGGCCTTCTAAGGAGCACTGCAGTGCCTCGTCAGCATGGGGACTCCTGGGATTGCAGCCATAACCACTGTCAAGCAGCCCGAGGACGAGCTGGTCGTCAAAGGGGGAGGGGAGATGGCATGTGGGCGGATCAGGGCCATAGGAGCAGCCAGCCCTAGCTGGCTTCCATTAGGAAATACCCATGAGTTAGGATTTCTGTCGTTTAAATCAATCTTTATTTAAATAGGAATGTTAAGATATGGTTTGTTAGGAAAGTACAGATAGGTTTCTCAGATATCAAGTTGAGTCTTCCCCTGTACTCGTTATGAGAAGCAAGAATAATATCAGTCTAGTCGCCTCTTGGGTCCAGGGCAACCTCGTACAGGCCCTAGAGCCATTATCCCCCCTGTCGTGAACCAAGTTCATGACAGTGACACACAGTCAATCAAACCTACTTTAAAAATCAAATTTCCCCACCACAACAACAACAAAGAGCAGTTGTCTGTCGTCCATGACCCAGAATAGGATTCCCCTATCTAGAGAAATTTTACATTAGGATTCTAAAACATTCATCCATTGAAAACTAAGTTATTAGGAGTTTCTTCCATCATTTTTCCTACACTAGTGCATTTATGAGTTTTGAGACTGTTGTTTTGTTCATATTACCGAAACATACCTTGTAATCGTCTCCATTCTGCAGCCTCGAGCATTGCCTTAAGCTCAACCTAAAAAAATACCCAAAAAGGACAACATTACGGTTCATGCAGAGTAGTACTGTCTGCGATCTTAACAAAGCAATATGTAGCGTAAGTTACCTCGAATTGCTCCATCTCTTCTTTCTTTTTTATCTTCTCATCTATTGCACCTCTCTGCGATCAACAATATGTAATCAGCACAAAATATCAGTTGAGAAAGGAAAACCAGCTGAGTACAAAATAAGAATTCTGAGATCACATGGTGAGGTAGCATTAGAAGTTAGAACAAATTAATCAACCAGAACAGAACCATGCAGGGGTATAAAAAAACTGATGCTAGTGTGGGCAATAAAATGCAATATGTAATTAGATAACTGAATCTCACTCATCCAACAAGAATCGCTATCCTTATAGCCGACCAAATTTAAACAATATTAAGAAAATCAGTACTTCCCCCTTCAGGCTACCTCAAACTTCTTGAGTAGTAACATATTGAGTTGTCAGACCCATTAACATGTCACAAAGAAGAAAAATTGAAGACATGTACCTTTTGAGGGTCTTGCAAGTCTTTGAAAGCATTGTTCAATTTCACAAACGCCTCCTGTGCTGCAGGATGAGGGCACTTGTCCGGATGCACTAAAAGAGATAGCTTCCAATACCTACCATACAGCATAAGAAAGATAAGTATAAGAGGGGAAAATGGTTCAAGAAAAGGAAATGAGCAACGTAAGGCGTGAGCATTGAAGGGAACTGCCACACGCCACCGACTACCACATGGATCATGGTGAGGGGGTTTGTTGTCAGGTATACAGAGGTTATTCGCACCTGTCTTGGTAGTTCAAGGGTGGAAATAGGGTTGTTTCGTAGTTCAGGTTCAAAAATGGACATCTGTAGTACGCGAGGGGGTAAAAGAATCGTTTTAATGTGCTAAATTAATAATGTGGAGGCACGTAGCTCTTATAATACACTTCTCCTTGCAAATATCATAATGGGGTATGTGTTTGTTGGGTGTTCCCTCTCTGTTCTCTCTTCTCTCTGTTCTCTCTACCAAATGAAGAAAACATGGGACTAGCACTACAGAGGAGCACACCAGTTTCAGGCAACAAATGCCTTCCTTTTTCTATTAGATTTTGCAGCAACGGATGCCACACTACACTGGCAACGAATGCCTACAAGCTTGGCAACCTATGCCTACTAAAGCTTCACCACAGCAACGAATGCTGGCAGACCTTAGCAACCTATGCTAGGACCTTACACATATGCATGACACACATACATATGTGCTTCAACCTGACGGACAGGATTTCTACTACATCTTGACGTGCAACCTTTGCTTGCCCTCAGCAACCTATGCTAGGACCTTGCCTTTCAACTTGCTTCCCTCCATATAGGGTGCCTCTCCTTATATAGAGGGTTCAAGGTTGGTGCTACTGCATTCTAGAGGCTTCTACTGCTTTCTACTGCTGCCCTATCTTACAGCCTAAGAAATACATATAAATAGTACTCTAGAATATTCCAGCACCTACTACTTAACTCCTGCAAACATATTGCACCATGCCTATCTACTCAGGACACAACTTATGTGCCCCAACCATCACACAACTTATGTGTGGGTTCACACTATAGCCTGCACACAACCTATGTGTGCTGTTTACACTATGACAAGATTACATCAGACCAACATGTGTTACAAGAAGTAAGCCTAACTCACTTAGTTGGGGTAATGGATGTACAACCCTGCTGCCCAAGTTGTGTATTTTTTGCCAAATCTGGCCCTTTTGACGAACTAAACACACGTTTGGCCCTTCCTCAAAACTATTTTCAAATCTGGCCCCTTGAGGTCGGCGCCAAAGAGGTTGGAGCCGAACTTGTGTATTTCGGCGCTACCTGTTCCGGTTGCGTAATTTTTCTAAGGATTTAAATTTTTTAAACGGAGGTCGGCTCCAAAGAGGATGGAGCCGACCTGTACAAGTTCAGCTCCATCCTCCTTCGCGCCGACCTTAAGGGCCAGATTTGAAAATAGTTTCGAGAAGGGGCCAAATATGTCTTTAGTTTCTCAAAAGGGCCATATTTGGCAAAAAAATACCCACGTTGTGGACGTGCATTTGGGTTCCTATTCTTTCAAAAAAAAAACATTGCGGGCTAGCTCTTATAATACACTTCTCCTTGAAAATATCATATGTGATACAGTGGAGGCACCCATAGATTATCCTACTCAACCCCCTCGTGCCGGTGTTACAAGAAGTAAGCCAAACTCACTTGGTTGGGGTAATGGATGTACAACCCTGCTGCCCAAGTTGTGGACGTGCATTTGGGTTCCTATTCTTTAAAAAAAACACCGTGGGGGAACTCCCCTGGCACTTTCCTTTCAAAAAAATCGGGTATGTGATACAATTGTCCTCGAGATATTGGATGCGAGAGTAAATTATTAGGAATTGTACTTCCATAGTGGTTTTCATTTGTTATGTTTGGCATGTTCTTAACTCTATGGTGATATGGGCTCATTTCATGACAGAGACGAATTAGAGATGTGAATAAGTTACAGGAGACAGTAGAACGTCAAACTTGTTTCATGGATATCAGAAGTAGCAAACAATGACATCATTTTTGTTGAATTCACCATTATGTACTACGATAATATATGATAATATCTTGCATTTGCATTTCTCAACAGAAGGGCCTGCGTCATTTGCAAATATTGTGAAAAACTTAATCAACAATGTAATTCTGCTACAGACAGGTATATCATATATTCATATGTATAGTAAACGTGGCCTGTGCATATATAACCACCTTTTCTTGATGTTATCAGATGACATCTTCCAGTTTATGCCCAGAACGTCATAGAGTGCATCTGTATCAGCACCCAATATTCGAGTAACCTACAACCAATTGTCCATTCCATGAAAATAAAGACCAATAGTTAATGGTTCACAGCAAATCAAAACAGCTACGTGAAAATAAATAAAAGGTTTTCCAAAGGCAGACACATGTTCAGAATCTTAGGTAGTATGCAAGTCATAATGATTACTAACTCTTTAGGGTGTGACCACTATGATAGTATGATTAGACCTCCAAGCAAGCTATCGTAGAACAGCAAAACAAGGGTCCTGATAACAAGTAAAGATATGTTCCAGTACAATTCTTTTGGTATCACAAACACAAGAAAGTAAACAAATAACCTTACATAATGTTCAGTAGACGATTGCCAAATGAGCACATGACAAATTATTAGATGATTCATGCTAACTGGCTCTATAAATAGTTTATATGAAGGTTGCCAATAGCAACTAAATAAACAGAAGGTATAGAACTTAGTAAGAAATGGCCTGAAAATTATGTTGATGGTGCACATATTTCTGACACAGGGCCATATACCAGACTTAAGGGTCTGGCATGATGATGCAAATAAGGGTCTGGCATGATGATGCAAATAAGAGAGGACCTAAGATAACTGTTGAGGCTGAACAGGAATAGTCAACTATATGAAGCAGAAAACAGTGTAGACCCCACAAAAGCTGGAGAGTACTATCTATGTGAACACCAGAGGGACTTCAGGGAACATAATTATATTTTGTACTGAAAATCCATTCGATGAAATTATGCAAAAATGAAAATGGCGCTGAACGTATACCTCTTCGAATCGCTCGGCTTCATTTGCAGATGCAGCTTCAGCGACCATGGCAGGTGGTGGAGGGCCTATAAGAAAACCGTCATCAGCTTCCAATTCAGCATCCCTGGAGATAGAGAAAATATAGTTAGCATTCTAGAATATAAAAAGTGCTCAGTGAGTTACAACTCAGTTACTCACTGAAGCACACAACTCTTATGGTTTCTGTGCTGTCAGCTCTTGATTAAATAACAAATCACAAGGTCATAAAACAAAATCTTACCGGCACCTAAGAGCCTCCGTCATTTCAGCTGCCGCAGATAGTAATTCCCGTGATGGCATTGCAGGACCAATGACCCTGCACGCAACAAAACCTTGTTGGACAACAATTGAGTAATGATCATAAGTTGGCATCTCAATGCATGGAATAACATGTGTGTGTGGCTGGTAGATAAGCACTTCATAGATCAGCTCTACTAAGCACCTATGTAAATGCCACATGAGGAAATCAGGAATTCCCAGAAAGCAAATATTTGAGCAAGAGAAATGGCAATGGTTCAGAAAGAGGGTCCTGAATTCCTGGTGTGCCGAGATCAAGGCACATGCTAATCATCAATTCATCCTACAGAAGCCAATATGCAACACTATGGCATGCCTATAATAAAACAAACCTCACGCTGCCCTTTGGCAGTACCACTAGGAATCTAGGATACAACGAGAACGTAACATTTAATTACGAACAATTTACATAGCCAACGGTTCAGGACAGATCATCTACTGTTATTGTCCAAAGATTAAGCAAATGGTAGATCAGGTAAAGTTAAGCAAACGAGGCCAGAGGGAGATATACGCATCATTTTATTTTTGTCTAAGTAGAAGCGACCCCTCGGTTTTTTGTTTGAGCAGAAGCATCAAACTTGGTAGTATATCCATTCCTGGGGGATAGAACCCAGCTAGCACAGACCAACAGATAGTGCCCCCACCACTGAGCTAGCCCTCTGTTTCTCACGAACTAGGTAAAGTTATCTGTCTGGAATAAATTGCATCTGGTTGTAGAAATGATAAGAATCATTGCACCATCTACTAGTATTAACAACAGACCAAGAGAGAAACCAGTTAAATATCTGCCAGACTGGCACAAGCAACAAAGCACAACCACTTATTGTTGTCATAGTCAACAAACATTGATGTTTAAGCCCGAACTCTGAAGTAATCGAAGAAAAGATATATCCGCTAAAAAACAGAAACTACATAGTCTAACCCATTCAGACAGGTACGCAATGAAGTAAAGACACACCAACAAGTGTGGTGGCCTGTGGCCAAGATACCAAACCTAACAGATCAATCTGATAAAAGAACTCGGCTATATCCAAGAACAATATTTTCTAATAGAGAGATTCTGGCACACAGGCATTACCTCTTTACAGGGGCATACTCTACCCGATCAACCTGTCCTCCGTCTTCACGAGAGATAGTATCTCTATTTTGTACGTCAAAGTTAGGTGGTGGTACTTGTCTCTCTCGTAATGCCACATTTTTATTTTGATCATCTCCAAGTTTGGCACTTCCTACTAATGCTGGTCCTACAACATCAAGTGTAGGAACACTTTTTGGTGGCAGTAAGTAAGCTCCATTTACACTTTGTTTCAATTTCAGTGATCTGAAAAGTTTCTTCAGGCGCTTCACCAATGGCTTGTCAGAAATTCCAGAAATATCAATGCCTTCACCACTATCTATCATTTGGAGAAGCTGCATGTTAACAAAAGTGACAAGTAATTATTGTTCCATAGGGATTAAAGAAGCCAACAGGAGGCAAAAAAAAAACACTAAATGGTAAGGCAAAAATATATCTCCCTGTACTTTACAAAATGAGTACAACAGACTGTTGAAGATGGTTCAGTGTGTACTTTACAATAAATATTGAGAAAAGTACATCCAATGCATTCCATTATAAATGCTCATCACTGTGGCTTGGAAACTAAATCTAGAGATTCAAGAAACAGTGAAGTATACTTCTGCTGGCAGAATAACAGTAGAAAGACGAGGTAAGTAAAGTTGAATAGTAAAGAAAGAACAAATTATGATACTGACCTAAAATATCTGTTCTAGTTTCACTTTGTGCTAATAGATACAGGCCAGAGGTACTATTTGTACCCATAATCTACATACACTGTTAGTAAAAGTTATACATGACATCAATCAAGAACAAGTTTGACACCCTGTACTTAAAATATAGGTATGTCATTCAAATGATGCAAATCACATTCTCTTTTACGATATTATGGCATTTCGCCTTTGAACATCCCCGCAGTTAGGATATAACTACAATTTAGCTGCAATGGCTAGAGTGTCAGGTCGAATGGGCTACTGCGTCGTGCAAACTACCTGAATTGTTCTTATAGCACGATGTCAAACATATAGTAGAGAAATTTCCTCTTTAAGAAAACTTGAATCAGGTTATTCAGGGCCTTACTTGACGAAGCTCAGTGGCGACGGCTGGGAATTCGCTGAGAATGTCACGGACAATCTCCCGCGCCTCCTCCACCCTATCTGAATCATCTGATTCCGACCTCGACGAGTGGCGTCTCCGCCGGTGGCGACGTCGGTCGTCGCCACGGGAGCTGCGCGAGTGACCGCTGCTCTTGTGGCGATGGCGGTGGCGACGAGACGAGGACGAGGCTGACTTTTTGTGCTTGCTGCTGCGACTCCGGGGCTCGGGGCTGCAGCTTGGGGAGGAGGCCGAGGAAGGGGAAGAATCGGAGTCAGACGAGGGCGAGGCGTCGCGAGATCTCTTGCTGCTGCGGCCGCGTCGGCGCTTCGCTTCCTTCTCCCCGTCGCCCATTCCCATCTTCGAGTTTATGTCCTAGAACGAGGACGGATTCAAGGAGCGTAGCAGGCAGGACGTGTAGCGGCGGCTGGCAATGGCGAAGCAAGACGTGGCGGCGGCGGGACTGGCTCGCCGCCGGGGCCGGCGCCTCTTTTTTTTTTGAATTTTTCATACTTGTATTCATACCTAGAGGAAAACATTACAAGGCCAGATACAAGCAAAGGAAAAACAAGGGGATACAGAGAGCAGCACTGCTGCGACACGCCGTCTTCCACCTCGAGGAACCCTAGCAAGCTCGATCTCCACCGCCGGAGACGACGAAGAAAGCAGCTAGCCGGAGACCTGCACCCTGGAGCGGAAGAGCTCCAAGCCCGGAGGCGTAGAAGAGCCGCATCGACCACCAGCTCCGTAGAGCTGGATCTGAAGGCAGAGATCGTCCGTCGGCCGGGGACACGCCCCAAGCATCTTCCGCGCCGGATCTGGGGCCAGCGCCGCCCCACTTCACCGGAAGTGGCCAGATCCACCGCCTGCACACCACTACCCCGCACAGCAGCCGCCTCGCACCACCACCACCGGCCTCCTGCACACTCGTCACCGAACTGCCGCTGAAGCCGGAGAAAACGGCGACAGAACGGAGACGCACCTGCAGCTCGAGGGCATCGTCGAGGACGACGCCGAGGAGGGGGAGCTGCAGGGCTCCAAAAAGACGACGCCGGCCATCCCGCCTCCGCCGCGCCGCCCAAAAGCTTCCTATTTACACGCCGGAGCGCAGATCTGGGGATTCCCCATCCTCCCGCCGCCGGAGCGGCCGGCGGAGGGTGAGGAATCCCCAGATACGCCGGCGGCCACTGGGGATCGCCGAGTCGCCTCCGCGTTCGCCTCTGAGCACTGTAGAGGAAGAGGGTTCCAGAAATAGACGGGACTCTCTGTCCGAATAATAATTGGCGCATGCGAAAGCACGCGCATGCGCAATCTGGGCCGTCGGATCCGGCCATCCGACGGCCAGGATTCACCGTTGATTTTTTGCTGGGTCAACAGTGAATCCTGGCCGTCGGATGACCTCTCTGTCTCTGACTTTGGTCGGGCATATTGGGATTTGGGTGCCAAATAGAGGAGCCATGGAAAATTTTGGCTTTGAGGACTTTGTGAAGGAAAATTATCGGAGCTTGCTGCAAACACACCCTTAGCCGCAGAAAATGAATGGAGGAAATGACACAAAATTACCACATCTCCGGCTGAGTTGTCACATAACTATCAGTTTTAGTTTTTTGACACATAAATATCACTATTGAGACCATGTTGTAACACGAAGCACTGATTTTTCTGTTTAATCCTGTTAACACGTTTTATGATAGCTTGGACCCACCCATCAGGTCTACGTGGCAAAAAAAAAAAAGCAGGTCAACACCATCTGTTCTTTTTTCCTTTTCTTTCTTTTTCCTTTTTTCTTCTACCCTAGGCCTCCCCGATCCATACACAGCTGCCCATCCAGCGCCGCCCACGGTGGCGGCGACGAGCTCTCCTGCCTGGTCGTCGCACGTCGTGCGCCCGCCCAGCTGCTCACCGGCGCGACACGTCGTCCTCTACTGCTCACCAGCGCTCCGGCGCCGAGGGGCAGGCGTGGGCAGCTCTGGTCGGGCGCGGGCGACCTCCGCGATTACGGCCATGGCGTGGGCGCGGCCTACCTCTAGCGACCTCCGTGATGGCGAGGAGGCCTCGAACGCTTCTCTAACCGAGTTGGGGGCGTCGTGGCCGAGGCAGTAGCTCTCCGGCGCGGCCTCCCGCGTCAGTGCTCGCGGTCCCGCCTCCGCGAAGGCGTCCCGCTGCAGCTCTCCGGCGTGGCCTCCCCCATCCCTGCTCGCTGGCGCAGTCCCAGTCCCGCAGCATCTCTCCGCCGCGGCCTTCCCCATCCCTCCTCTCTTGCACTTCCCCTGCATCGCCGCCCACGTGCGTGCCGCCTCCCCCGGCACGCTCTCCTGCCCGGTCTGCTCCGCGCCGTGGCGCCACCTCCCCCGGCGCGCTCTCCTGTCCGGTCTGCTCCACGCCGTGGCGCCAGGCCCCGTTCCTCGCCTCCCTGCGCCTGCACCTCGGCGTCGACAGCTCAGGTCATGCGCGGCGGGCAGGGAGGGCGAGTTCAGGGGCTTCTTCCAGCACCCAGAGCGCCCCAAGGCCGGGCCGGCGATCACCGTGGCGTCGGAGGTCACGCCAGTGTCGTCCGGCCGGAGGCACGGCAAGTACGTGGTGGTCGTCAAGGTGAAGGCGCCCGGGCTGCGGTCGTCGGCGTCGCGGCGCGCGCCCATTGACCTGGTCACCGTGCTGGACGTGAGCCATAGATGATGGGGGAGAAGCTGCAGATGCTCAAGCGCGGGATGCGGGTCATCGTGGGCCGTGGCATCGCTCGGCCCAGCCGACCGGCTCTCCATCGTCGCCTTCTCCGGCGCCGCCAAGCGGCTGATGCCGCTGCGGTGGATGTCGAGGCAGGGGCAGCGTTGACGTCCTCTCTTTTCTTTTCTTTTTTTCTTTTTTTCTTTTGCCACGTATTCTCGACGAGTGGGTCCGAGCTGTCAAAAATCATGTCAAAATGCTTAAACAGACAAATTAGTGCTCCGCGTCACAACATGGCCTCAAAAGAGGTATTTATGTGTAAAAAAACACAAAGATGGTGGTTATGTGTGACAACTCACGCACAAATGTGATGGTTTTGTGTCATTTCCTCAAATGAATGAGATGAGGATGTTCTATCATTCAGCATTGTTTGAGAGTTGTGTTTGTAAAATCTGTATGATGAGATTTAGAGCGTTGCCAATTCACAGGAATTCTTCACAACCCCATCTGGGAATATCGATCCAGATAACCGAGTACTATACTCTTTTTTCACTTCATGTAAGTTTTTTCAATGTTTTCACACTGAAGGATTTCTATGAGGCAATTCGTGCAACATAAGAAGATGTATGCTATGCAAGAAAGGTGTTTTGGAACCCGAGCTCCATGTTGCTCGTTTTTCGAAAAAATCGAAATTTGTATTTTTACGTTTCCAAAAATTGGGGAAAATTTCCGACATGTATATATTGATAGATCTACATCTGTGCAAATTTTTAACTCAAAATTCGTTATATTGCAGGCTGGGCAAAAATAACAAATTGGTGGATATGGGTGGTGAATAGTAAACCGTTTCGAAAATTTGAAATTTTCCCGATTTACTTTTTTGTGTAGCCCAGAATACAATGAGTTTTGAGTTGAAATTTGGCACGCTCATAGATCTCGGTACTATCTACATTTGAGATTTGTTTCGAGATTTTTGGAGATTACAAAGTTCTGATTTTGAATTTTATAAAAAATGGACTACATGGAGCTCGGGCTCCATTTGAACTTTCTGTATACTATGTGCTCTTTCTCCATGGATTTTAAAAAAAAAAAAATAGACACAAATAATACGGGATGTCACACTAGTGGGGAAGGATTGAAAATGGAACGGTTATCGTTTCGTTTCCGTTTATCTCGTCAGAATCGGAAACGAAATCGAAAAGTCCGGAAACGAATACGGAAGCGGAAATGTTCGAAAATGAATACGGTACGGAAAATGGACGGATACGATACAAAAGCGACACTTTTTGAAATATAATAGTGGTATAATGCGTTGGTCTGTACCCCAAAAGACACACATAGATAAATAAGCTAACAAGACAAAGAATTGTGCACAACCTGCGACAGTTGAACATAAAGTGACACACATAGTTTAACACTTTGACAAGCACGAAAGTTCACAAAAATAGTTTCACGTGGACACTAAGACACTCATTATGCTTAAACAAATATTCTTTCAAAAAATTATCCTACAGCCGTAATAAAGCACCACATATAGGCTTTAGCAACGCATCAATTCAATTCCATGTCGTCTTCATCAGTCTTTCTCCCCTGGTCTTTAATAGGTACATCTTGTATGTATGCAGTGTGAATGCTGAAACCCGTATCCAGTTTTCCGGAAATTCCGTTTCGTTCCATTTCCTTCGAAATATGCTATATCGTTTCCTTTGTCGTTCTCATTTTAGAATATTCCTTTTCCGTTTTGTTTCTGTAAAATTTTGTTTTTGTTTTCATCTTTTTGCTCTTCGTTCCCTTTCCCTACGAAAACAACCGGAAAGTTTTCTTACCATTTTCAACTCTACTACTGGGAATGTCGGGAAACCGTTTTTGTGGTGAGCTGTCCCCTCTAGATTTGGTACTTGTTCAACTAACTCCTCTTCCCTGTATATACACATGTATTGTATGGATAGATCAGTGATAATAAAGAGCCGTCTCACTTATATTTACGACAATTTAATTTATATATGTGATTGATCTGCACGCGTACGACTATTTTGATTACGATCTCACTTCGCACCTTCGGACCGAACTCGTCGGCAAATGTTTGGGACCATAGTTACTCCAGAGTTATAAGCCGACCAATGAGGAGGAGAACTTGGTGAAAATTGTGAGATCGGCCACGCAGGTTGTTTCATGCACACGCTGATTCATGAGATCAACTCCCTCGAAAATGAAAATGCATGAGATCAACAAATTGAGCCAATACAGATATATGTGGCCAGATTGATAAGCCAGCTATGATAGAGATCGAACCGAACAAGATCCACATTGGTGATGACCTTTTCCCATACGACCGCAACAGATACTGTAGGTGATTACGTAGATGGCTAGGTCCCGTTCTTCGATCTCCTCACCCAAATTAAAAAGAGGAGCCTTCAAAAAAAAATAGAAGAAAAAAACACCGGCCCCCTTACGGCGCTAGTCATGACGGCAGACAGCGGCCCCCCGGCGGCGGAGCAAGATCTCTCCTACACCTTGCTCGAAGAAGGGCGTCCTCGGCCTCGGCCTGCCGCCGGCGGCCGGCCTCGATTGAAATACTCCATAAGAACTACTCGCGCTGTGATTACGGGATTCAGGGTACGTAGCCTTAATTTGTAATACATGATGATCTATATAACATCATCCATATTTGTAATCGCTTGCACTGTGTACACACATGTGCACTTTCGTCTCGTTCTACCTATCCGATCTGAGAATCTTCTTCATGCACACATGCAGGTGAGTTGCAGCGTCATCGGCCTTTTAATGATCCTGGGCATCCTCTGGCTTCAGGTTCCGAGGTGTGATAGCACGGAGACAGCGCTTATGATCGCGTTTTTAGTGCTTCTATCTCTTGGGGTACCGGCAATGGGGTATGCCTGCGCGGCGGAGCTGGAAAAGATTGTCAAGGAAGAAGAGGCCGGCCGGTGAGATCACGTATCTAACTCTGGATGGTAGAGCCTGCATGTTTTAGGCTCTCGGCAAAGTTTTGTGCTAGACAAATGAATTCAGGGTTCAGTTCTCTGTATCTGACTTAATTCATCCTCCCAATTGATGAAACTTATCGTCCTACCCCAAATATGCATATAGAAACAACAAATATCTTTCGGATGTTTCTCAATTTCAGAATGTTGTTTTACATATTTTGTCAGTGTTGGTCTCTAGTGACTTGATGTAAAGCATGGATTAAGTACCAACCAAATGACTGAATTTTTTGGTTCTCTGGTACTGACATGACTTTCTGCATCCAGTCAGAACTAAAAGACGATGCATCAATCTTCGCCTCGCCACTCAATATAAGAAGGATGTATTAAGTACCAACCAAAATTCAGTCATTTGGTTCTATGGTACCGTCAGCACCTCTTCTTCACCTGCCCCGCCACCCACGCTGTCTGGAACGCCATCGGCATGCCGACGGTCTCCTTCGACAGGCCAGACCTCTGGAAGGCCTTCTGCCACGACAAGCTCAACGACGACATGTGATTATTTGCGATCCTCTCCGCGCTATGGAAAATCTAGGGCTCCCGCAACGCGCTGGTTTTTCGACATGTCGATCAGCCGGCTAAGATCACCATCAAAAAGATCGCCGACGACCTAGCTCTTTGAATTCAGAGGTTTAAACACGCTGACCAAAAAGACCGCGATCAATTGTTGGCGTGATCATCTTACACTTTGTACTATGAACTTAGTAACAGTACGAAATGAAGTAATGAAATTCAAGTGGGGATCCCTAACAACCGGCGTGAAGCAAGACCAATCTTATCTCCAAAACCTTGATCGCGATAGTGACAACGCTCCGTTTTGCGAAAGATTCCATGCTCCATAGGAAAGGGTTTTTCTTGTTCTTTTTCCACGCGAAACCCCACAGGGGATCGAATTTCATTACCAGAAGATAACGAAATACAGAGGTAGCCGAGCGTCCAGCGCAAAGTAAAAAAGCAAAACAGAGTCTTTAAGAAAATAGAACCTAACCCACCGCCTACTGCTACTGGGGAGGCAACCAGCAACGTAAAACTTTATCCAACTAGCAGAACCGAAACTCGCAGCTACACAAACCAAGCGACAAAACAAGATCAAGCAACAAGCTGCTTAAGGATCCTTTATCCAACTAGCAGAACCGAACCTCGCAGCTACACAAACCAAGCGACAAAGCAAGATCAAGCAACAAGCTGCTTAAGGATCCAACTCTTCTTGTATATGTAGGGGCACGTAAAAAATCCCTTGGCCATTTTCTCTTTCTCTTCTTTTATTTCCCTCGTTTCCTGCACGACAAAGACAGAAAGGTAGTTTTTGCTAAAAACAATGTAAAGCCTCGACAATTTTAGGCCAAGTTTGGTGAGATTCCGAACAAAACTAAGTACTGTGATTGAAAATATAACGTGGATACATGGATGGCTCCCAATAAAAAGATGACTAGATGCAACACGATGAAATAAAACAAGATACTAGGCAAACCTCTCCCAAGTTTGGGACAAGTTAAGGTAGGTGCGAAAAAGCTAAAACAACCATCCTTCTTGCGGGCGGCGCCTGTTACCGCGATGGTCTCCCGGGACGGATTCTCGGCGCAGGTGATTGGTCGGGGCGCCACGAACACTGGGCGACGGAGGGGCGGGATCCTAGGGTTTTCAGATGTGGTGGGGGCGGCGGCCAGGGCTGGGGAAAGGGCAGAAACAGTCGCCGGGAGGGTGGGGAAGTCGGGGAGGGCACCGTCGTCGCCATCCATGGCGCGGAGGTCGCCGGCGGCGGTCGAATAGGGGGAGGAGGTGGGCGGCGCTGGGGCGACAGATGTTTGTGCGGAGCGGTTGCGTAGCGTGCGCGTGGGTTTGGTGGAACGGGCAGGTGCCGCGCGCGGTCCTCTCTTCCCCAAATATGAGGCAGAGAGTGGCAAAATTTGGGGCAGTCTCAAAATAAGACACGGTTTAGGGCAGCTGTTAGAGAATGGTGTTTGGCCTCTCGTGCCCTAAAAACCGATTTTTATGGCACCACTGCTAAAATAGGCCATCTATTAGAGATGCTCTTAGTGGCTAGAACATGATGTTGTAAGCTTGGTGGAGGCGGGGATCCCCCTCGTCGGCGGCGGCGTTCCTAGGGCGGCGGTGGCCCGGCCCCGGCCGGGTGGTGGCAAGACGGCGGCGACGCGGTCGGCTTGTGGGCGGCACAGTGCAGCCGTGTCGGCGGGCAGTGGAGATGGCCGGCCGGCCCTTGCGGCCCAGATCGGGGCCCAATGGGCCCCATCTGGGTTGTGGCGGGCCGGTCCGACCTACGGCTCGATCTGCAGAGGAAGATGAGGCGACGGATGCAGGAGACAGCGGAACGGCGGCCGGCCTTTTGCAGCGCGGCGGTGAGCTTCACGGGCCTATTTTGGGCTCGGCCGGACCCTATTAGAACTGGTGTGCCCCGAGGGGCTTTACGGACCCGCTTGGTCTGGCCGGATCTGACGGGGACTGGTGTGTTCTACTGCTACGTCCGGTCGATTACCGTCCTCGGCGGTGGAGGTTGTTCCCTCCCGCCGGCCGCGGTACTGCTGACCCCAGTCCATTCTGTATCCACATCTTCATTTTGCGGACCTCCGGATAGCTTCTTCGGTGAGACGGCGTTGGTGGCTTCGAGACCGTGGTGGCGCATGTTGGTGGGTGGCTAGTCTGGAGGTGTCGAGGTTTGTCCTTGCGGGGCTTTTAGGCTACGGATCGTCCGAGTTGTGGATGGGGTTTCGGGAGAAATCCTTGTCGGTTCATCCGACACCGACGCGGTGCCACTTACGGGTGGCATCTTTCCTTCCTGAAGGGCGTCGAGGCTACCTTTGTTCGCTTCCCTCAGTGTCGGGGGGAAACCCTAGGAACTAGTTGGTCCTGGCAGCAGCGTGGCGTTCCTTGTTGAAGGTGTTGTCTGACACTTGTCGATCCGGTGCTAGGAGCGTGGTGGTACTCTATCGGAGAGGGCGCAGCGGTTGAGGGTCACCATCGTTTAGTCGATCGGCCTATGTCTCCGTTTTATTTCTTCTTTTCTTGTTTTCTTTGGGTGTATGTTTGCTGCCGCCCCAGCATTGCAAATCTGTTGGTTGTATCGGGTGTTTGCTATATTAATATAGCGGGGCTACGACCTATTTCGTCAGTCAGGATTCTAGCCTCAGCTCTCTTATTTAAAATACCACGGGATCCTCTCCTGGAAGTCTAGCTGAATACTACCTATATGAAAGAGCAAGGATTTCGCGGCCTGAGAGCGCCCCACGTACTGTAGATAGCTACAGTACGCACTGTAGAAAAACTACAGTGTTCTACAGTACACGGTGGGCCCCGCATGTCAGCGACACAGCGCGCCGCGGATTCTTGCAAGCAAGCACACGGGCGGCCAAAAATTCCATGTCCTTCACAGAAAATTCGCCGCTAGGGACCTTTTTGCAATTACGCGAAACTTCGGGATCTTTTTTGTAAAAACGCCGCCCTCTCTCCTCTCTCTCCTCCCGCGCGGCGCTCCGGCCGCCGCCGACGCCGCCGCTCCGCCCCGCCGTTCTGCTCCTCCCCGTCCACATCCACGCGCACGTCGCGCTCCGCGGTCGCCGCCCCTCCATCCTCGCCGTCTTTCGCGTGCCGGGACGCCGCATCGCTGCGGCAATCGTGCTCGCCGTCCTCGGCAGCCGCGGCCACCGATTTCGCCGTCGGCGACGCTCCGATGGCCTACAGGCGGCGGCGCCGCTACCTACGCGTTGCCCGCGTCGAGGCGCACCCGATGAGCCCACGCTCGCGTCGCCGGACGTAGCATTTCGGCGCCGGCGTCGGCATCACCGCCGCGGCTGCTCCGGCCCGTGTTGGCGTCGGCGTGACGACGCGGACGGCCTGCAATGGGCAGTGGGCCGCTTGCTGGGCCGGGCTGGCTGCTGTGCGGCCCGCTCGGCCTTTTTTTTCCACTTCTATTTTTCTTTTCCAAAAAACTTTTATAACTTTCCAAATTCAATTCAAAATAATTTCTAACCAATTTCTAACAAACTGTAAAAAAAACAACAATTTGAAATACTTTGTAATCTTTTCCGCCTTATTTGAAATATTGGAAATTTTTATTTCCCTCTTATTTTCCCTCCTCAAAAAAAACTTTTACAACTTCTCAAATTCAACTCCAATTAATTTCAAACCAAGTTCTTGCAATTTCTACAGAAAACAGTCATTTACAAATACTTCGTTATCTTTTCCACCTTATTTGAAAACTATGAAAGATCACACGAGTTTCTACAGAAAACAGTCATTTACAAATACTTCGTTATCTTTTCCACCTTATTTGAAAACTATGAAAGATCACACAATACAAACAGCCTCATTTCACACCTTCACGACATTTCAAATATTATGGATTTCATATTTTTCTTCCGAACACAAATAGTACCCACAAAAAATACTTTGCGACCTTTTCCAAATTATTTCAAAACTTGAAAAGTTCAAACGCTCATTTCACACCTTTACGACGTTTGAAGAAACAATGTATCTCATATTTATATGGGCTTACAGATATCAAAATAAAAAGGCCACACCTGTAAATATTTAGGTATTAATAATTTAAAAACTTCACATATATTGTCTTACAGTAGAACAATATATTTGAATTACAAACCAAACGCAGCTATATCCACCAGCAACAGTTGGAAAAAACCATCAACACGAAAAAAAAATAACTAATTACAAAATATGACCAAATTTATGCCTCACAATTCTACAAATTTACATTTTTACAATTGTTTAAAACAAAAACAAACTATATACACGCTCCAATTATATGGAGCTGTATTTAAAAATAGCTCTCTATCTATGGAATCCAAATGAATAGATGTGCATATCCACCCATTATGGACTTACATTTAAAACTAATAATTTTTTAACATTTCAAGATGCTTAAAAGTTGGAGATATTGCAAAATATATCAACATGAAAAAAAACACCACCTATAGTTATGTAGAGTTGACTTTAACAAATACTCACATATTCCCTCCAATTATAGACTCTAATTAAATATCTCAATTAAGCAAAATATTGGCAACAAAAGAAAAAAACATGCAGACTTCTCCCAAATTTCAACTTATTCAAAAACTATACAAATTTTGGCGCACAAAATTCCAAAATTGAATATTCCATACCAGGCGTTTCCACTTAAATTTAAACAAACATTTAATTAGGCAAGGTGCAATTAGGCAAGGTGCAAACATTTTCTAAATTTCACTGCATCGAGATCCAACCAAATTTTAATGTGGAAATTTCCAAATTTGAATTTTCCACATAACGATACTTTAAAATCCGCAATTTAATTAAATTTAAATTGCAAAATTTCTCCCAAATTTCATTATATCCAAAACTAAAGAAATTTTTGACGCACATATTTTCCAAACTAATATTTTCAATACCACAGTGTTTCCCACTGAAACTTAAACAAAATTTTAATTAGGCAAGATGTAATTAGGCAAGGAGAAAACATTTTCTAAATTTCATTGCACCATGCACATTTCCAAATTTGAGTTTTCTACACGACGTTATTTTAAAGACCAACATTTAATTAAACTTAAAGTCTCTCCCAAATTTAAAATTCTACCAAATATCATTACAATCAGAAACTAAACAATTTTAAACTTAAGTTTTCCATACCAAATTCCATTATATTCAAAAACTAAACAAATTTAAACTTAAAACTACCATACCACGGTGTTTCCCACTGAAATTTAAACAAATTTTAAATTAGGTATATTTCCAAACTTAAGAATGTTCCATACCATGGTATATTCCACTGAAATTTAAACAAATTTTTAATTCGGCAAGGTGTAATTAGGCAATGTGCAAACATTTTCTAAATTTCAGTGCACCGTGCAAAATTTCAGTCACCGTGCACAATTCCAAATTTGAATTTTCCACACAACAGTATCTTAAAGACCTCTAAATTTCAGTGTACCATGCACAGTTCCAAATTTGAATTTTCTACACGACGGTATTTTAAAGACTAACATTTAATTAAACTTAAAGTCTCTCCCAAATTTAAAATTCTACCAAATTTCATTACATTCAGAAACTAAACAATTTTAAACTTAAATTTTCCATACCAGATTCTATTATATTCAAAAACTAAACAAATTTAAACTTAAAACTACCATACCACGGTGTTTCCCACTGAAATTTAAACAAATTTTAAATTAGGTATATTTCCAAACTTAAAAATGTTCCATACCATGGTATATTCCACTGAAATTTAAACAAAATTTTAATTCGGCAAGGTGTAATTAGGCAATGTGCAAACATTTTCTAAATTTCAGTGCACCGTGCAAAATTTAAGTAACCATGCACAATTCCAAATTTGAATTTTCCACACAACAGTATCTTAAAGACCTCTAAATTTCAGTGAAACATGAACAGTTCCAAATTTGAATTTTCTACACGACGGTATTTTAAAGACCAACATTTAATTAAACTTAAAGTCTCTCCCAAATTTAAAATTCTCCCAAATTTCATTATATTCAGAAACTACATAATTTTAAACTTAAATTTTCCATACCAAATTTCATTATATTCAAAAATTAAACAATTTTGAACTTAAATCTTCCATACCACGGTGTTTCCCACTGAAATTTAAACAAATTTTAAATTAGGTATATTTCCAAACTTAAAAATGTTCCATACCATGGTATATTCCACTGAAATTTAAACAAATTTTTAATTCGGCAAGGTGTAATTAGGCAATGTGCAAACATTTTCTAAATTTCAGTGCACCGTGCAAAATTTCAGTCGCCGTGCACAATTCCAAATTTGAATTTTCCACACAACAGTATCTTAAAGACCTCTAAATTTCAGTGCAACATGCACAGTTCCAAATTTGAATTTTCTACACGACGGTATTTTAAAGACCAACATTTAATTAAACTTAAAGTCTCTCCCAAATTTCATTATATTCAGAAACTACATAATTTTAAACTTAAATTTTCCATACCAAATTTCATTATATTCAAAAATTAAACAATTTTGAACTTAAATCTTCCATACCACGGTGTTTCCCACTGAAATTTAAACAAATTTTAAATTAGTCAAGGTGTAATTAGGCAATGTGCAAACATTTTCTAAATTTTAGTGCACCGTACAAAATTTCAGTGACTATGCACAATTCCAATTTTGAATTTTCCACACAACAACATCTTAAAGACCAAAATTTAATTAAAATTAAAATGCATATTTCTCCCAAATTTCATTATATACAAAACTAAACAATTTTTAACGCACATATTTCCAAACTAGAATTTTCCATACCACGGTGTTCTCCAATAAATTTAAACAAATTTTAAAATTAGGAAAGAGGTAATTGGTCAAGGTGCAAACATTTTCTAAATTTCAGTACATTTCAGTGTGAACATTTCCAAATTTGAGTTTTCCACACAACGGTATTCACTAATATTACCAGCATATCAACATGTCTACAAAATCTGAGCATTTACTAAACGTACAGATAATTCAAGCATAAATATCTCCCCCATTTGACAATTTCAGCTAATTTAAACGAGTTCTCAACATATACACTTTTTCAATTCCAACAATTTTACAATCTAAACAACTTCCGAAAACAGACATTTCCAATTTTGAATATTTCAAAATTCCAACTACCTTTCAGATCTAACCATTTTATTAACGTGAAAAAAACCTAATCTAAATAACTTTCTAATTTGCCTACTTCTCGAAATCTAGACAATTTGCAAACATGAACTCTCTTTGCATACTAACAATTCCCAAATCTACACAATTTACAAATGTCGACATTTTCAAATTTGAATTCCACCACACGGGTGCGGCGTGTCCACCATTTAAGTTCACATACCAACATTTTCAGACATTTCCAATTACTTAATATTCCGATGGTCCACAAAAATATAACACAAATGCTCAAAAAAAATACTCGTAGCAAATAACAAAAAATATTACAACATTTCATTTTGGCCAATATTTCAACACCATGCGAACGAACTTTCCGCAAATGTAGAATTAAATTCAAATGGATTTTCCTAATTTCACTTAAATATTGATGTCGAAATGCAAACATATTTGACCATTTAGATCCACTTAATATTTGAATATTACATACAATATATTAGAAATTCTCAAAAAAAAAACTACCTATTCATGACATAATAAAAACATGTTCCAACATACCAATTTAGATAACATTTTAGTTGACAAAAAATATATATACTACCAAAAAAAACATCAAGGGCGTGCCCGGCACGCCAAATTCAACTAGTCTTCTTTGACGGACAGAAAGAAAGAAGACATGTCAATGAGCTACGGAGGTTACTTGGAAAAAAATGAGCTACGGAGCAAAACGAATTTGTGTAATGGTCTCATGGACTCTTGGTTTGTGGGTCCTTCCGACAGAGCCCGCGTAGCATATCTGGCATAAACGTCAGAGATAAGCATTGTACTTTCCTCCGGAATCCTTTTTACTTCGCACAATAGGTTTGACTCATAAGTCAACCGTTGTAGATACAATATGAAGTATTTTTTCTCTAAACTTGGTCAAACTTTAATTAGTTTCACTTAAGACAAACATACATGCGGAGTAAAAAGGACTGAAGGGAGTATCTCCGCAAGTAGTGGCGGAGCCAGGAATTGAGACGAGGAGGGGCGAACACATGAGGTAGAAATTTTTTAAGACATAAAAGAAGTCCATTCAATAAAAACGGGTCCTCGCCGCACCTAATCCGCGATTTTTTTTAAAGATATTTGTGACGAATATAGCATGTATATAGCGATATTTTAGCCAAAGGTTTAACCCAGAATATAATCAAAGTCACTGTTTGACGATTTTTTTTATACAGGTACAATATTTGATCATGTTTGCCCGATTGTCGGTTTCAGTATTTTGTTTACTTTTTTAATTTCTAATTTGTTTTACATATTGGATGCAATGGTAACTAGATTCTCCAATGTATTTTCGCTCCTCGCGTATCCCTTAAGGCATGAAAACATAGCATAATCTGCTTGTCTCATTTTTTGTAAATATTACTTTATCAACATAGCAAATCATATATGTTCAATTGGTCAGTCAACACGTTTGCTGGATCAAATTCTCCGGGAGCACCAGCTTGTGGAGGTTCCTGCAACATCAAAGTCGAAATTGACATTGAGAGTTCTTGTACTCTACACTGAATATCAAAATTAAAATAAAAAGGGGGGCATTAATCTGTTGTTCCCACTGTTGATTGTTGACCATGAAGTCACGTGAACGCTTGCGATTTCTTGAAGATTCTGCCGTCGGCAACGTTTGCTGCTGCTGCCACTTCTTCATTCCTCTGCCAGTCTGCCTACACTTTGGCTGCTAGGCTATCCAGGACGTGTGGTCTTCCTCAATCCTCATCCATTACCATTAGGTCTTGCTTTTTTTTTGTGGAATCCTTTTTTTTAAGAAGGTTTAGTGGAATCCATTAGGTCCTGCTTGTGCCGTGGTGTGGTGCTCTGGCCGACTTGAATTTTGGCCCAATAAGGCCCATCGTCAGCATCAGGGAACCATCCAGGAAACGGTTTCTGCTCAAAAAAAAAAAAATCCAGGAAACGGTTCGTCAAAACGCAGTCCATATGCCGCCGCCATGGTTTTGCAGCGAAGCTAATGGCGCCGCCGCCTCAGGACGCTGGAAAGGGGGGGCCTGCTCCTGCCCAGGGGAGCCGGGGCGACCGCCCCTCCTCGCCCCTGTCCGCAAGGCTACGTTTCGCTATACAAAATAGAAACCAAAAAGGAAATAGTTTATCAAAGCGTAATCAGAATACTGAAAACATTATTGTACTGCATCAAACTCGGTACGTTGCCTCTGAACGCAGCTCACAGATAACAGCACGATCTATTGTCAAACGCTAGGGGATTATCTACGAAAGGCTGAGTTGCTGCCTACAAAAAAGCAACCCAAAAAGGCAGATTGTTCCTCCTCCCTTGGGGATGAAGAAATTACTGAACATTCATGTGGGGTCATTATCTAAGAAAAGCTGAGTTGCTGCCTACAAAAAAAGCAAATCAAAAGGCAGTTTGTTCCTCCTCGCTTGGGCATGGAGAAATTACTGAAGATTCCTGTTCATCAAAACTGATCCTCTTGAACGCACCAGCTTTCCAGTAACCGCAGCTAGGGGTCTTTGTCCCCTCCTGTCACACAGCCCTGTATTCAAATGCAAGAGCATGTCAATGTACATAACAGAACATAACTTGCTAAATGACAACAGAAACAGAGAACAACTTCGACTTACAAAAATCCACAAGACAATGTGCCCAACCAATGTAAGAAGCCCAAGAACAATGTAGAACATGGCATTAAAGTCCACTGAAGGAACCCACCACTCCAGTAGCTGCGGCGGCGGTGAGGGGGTAAGGCCCGAGCTGCGTTGGGCGGGAGGCTGCGACAGAATGTATAGGATATAAAGGACAAACACAGAGAAGCTCGTGAATGTGAGGCGGCTGATGTGTCGGCTGAAATCCTTCTCAAGCCTGTAAGTGCCAAAAAGTCCTGCAGGGCATGCGATAGTTGCTAACACCCACACAATGGCAAACGCACCAACTATCCACTTGAGAAAATCAGGGGGGAACAAGGGCTGCATCGTTATCAGAACAGATAGCCCACAGGCCAGGGAAATCGCCATGATATTTTGTCTCTTGTCCCATACATCACCGTCCTGTTTCACATGAAGAAATTATTTGTGAAAATCAGTACGGGTAACCGTCCCATTTCTATGTGCAAGACACATGGAAATAATATGCTTACGTTCCAACAAATTGGTCCAGGGAAACAAATTGACAATATGAAAACATCAACATTAAACTACACATTCTTTACTTTATAGCAAATATTTGTTTAGAGATAATCTTATGGCTTCTTGCTCAGATCAAACCAAAACCATCGGTTCAGTTCTCCAAGAAATGCAACTAAATCAGCACAGAGCTAAATTGCTAGGTAAATGTCAGCAACTAACTATACCCTTTTCTGATTACAGTGAGTTAGTGCATTATTTATTCTATGTGCTTTGGTAATGTGTCGCAACTCATATATAGGAGTCATGAAGTATCTCCCTTCAATCAAGATGACATTACAACTGTGAATGCTCAAGCAGGTTGTTCAAATGAAGCAGTTGACCTCAAGAAGTAAGAACTAAGAACTTAAGCAGTTGATAGTTCAACTTATACTTGACCATGTTTTGGCATGCGGGCCTCCATTTGGAATCTAATATTGGTCAAGGAATCACCTAGTACTGTTCCTATTGGACCTTTTTTGCAAAAGTTTACAGTAGAGCTATCTATATATACGAAGTTTCATAAGAACTATTGGGACTAGAGTTATGAAAACAAGTCATGGTTAAAATCCCAGGACTTGGGAATATGCCAGAACACTTGTCAGTTCTGTTTTTTCTTGGTTTGCTTAATATCTTTTTTAAAAATTCGATGTATCTTACAAACGTTTGTGGCTTCACCACCTTGTAAACTAGCTTTTCAGGCAGCAGAAAACAATAATATATTAGTAGACGATATGCCTCTTGACACCATCTATGGAAAATCAGAAACCGCGTGAAGCAACTGGTTTTGGGAGCCCATAAATCAAACACCCCATCCTCAGAGCTCTGGGCAACAAGTAGAATTATACATAAAAAAAAGTGGCCATGATGCTAAACATGTTGAGTGCTACACTTTTGGTTGAAACATATTAAATTAACAGAACACAGTTCTACACGACTGTAAATGTTATGCCGACTGAGAGTAATGCTATCATGGAGCGAGTGACTTGACTAGAGCATTAGTGGGTCATGATTCTGGAGAGAAAGAAAGATTCAGAGTCCTAACTACACAGCAATCGGTTATGGTGGTGGCTGGCGGTGGATCAGCACCGTGTGGTGGAGCTCCGGACGTCCAGGAGCGTCAGGGCAGGCAGAGGAGTTCTGACCAAGCAGATGAGGGGCTGTTGCAAGTGCAGGTAGTGTGCCGGTACAACGACCTGCAGCTGGGTGAGGTCTCCTAAAGGTGTGGCTGCTCGTGGCTTCCAGGAAGAAGCAGGGGAGGTGTGTCTGCTCGTGCCATTCAGTGGTGGTGGGTGGCAGTGCGCGTGCTGCCAGGAGAAGAGAGTTTCAGGGGTCAAGAAGGAGAAGTGGTCAGGCAGTGCAGCTAGGACTGGGTTAGTGGGTTGTACTGCAGTGAAGTAGTTTGGGTTGCGCACAGTCTCAATTCAAGTTATATCAGTAAATTAAGCATTCAAATACCTTGTTCTGCCTGTTCTGGTCCTCCCGCAACAGTAAGGGAACGTTGAGCTCATCTTCTCGGTGCTTGAGCCTTATCTCCCGGTTACGCAGCTCTGCCTCTCGAAGCTGTTGCTCCTTCGTAGCTATTTTATCCTCAATACTGTCCAACCTCTCTGCCCACTGCTTGAGTGTAATCTCAGTGTTCCTCCTCTTGATTTCATTTTCATTGCGCATCTTCCTCGCCAGCTTAATTTGGTCTTCAAGAGCTTGTTCCATGTTTTTCAATTCAATCTCACGGAGCTTGAACCTACTGTCTTCGTCCTCAGACAGCTCTGAGTTTGTTGAGGAAGTAAGGAGTATGGGATTCGCAGCTGAGCTTGATGGCACCTTAGACGCTGGAAGTTGAGGGTTAAGAACTGAAAATGAACATCAAGTTTAGAAATGCAAAAGATTCATGGATAACTGAAGTGGAACGACAATTAAGATCTGGTAACCAAGTATTCAAGGATAATTGCAATGTTAGTCCTTGCTACAATTAACCTGCCATGCCACGTTTGGTCAAAGTTAAAATCTAACCGTTGTGTGACACAGATGATGCAATCAATTAGGGCATGTACATTCGTTTAGACGGCAGTCGTCTATAATAAGTATCCACGTCATGTATAGTTAGCGCTACAGACACATCATACAGTGGGTCGTCTGTTTCTTAGTCTGTAATTTGCAGATCGTGCTTGCATGAAAAACGGCCATCAGGCCATGCCTTTGGAGAAAAAAACAGCCCACAAACCCACGAGAGGCAGCGCCATGCATACAACGGGAAGAAGTCCGTCTAGGCGCCGATTTTCACGGGACTAGACCGTCTATATTTCTACCGACGGACTCGTTCGTTTTCTCGTTACTCTTTTTACACGTCATATAATTTCTTCGGTTTTGCTAATTCTCAGCTAGCTGAGAATTAACTTAGTGCTCAGTCAACTTCCTAACCATTTGATCGTGCGTTGAGATTCGTGCGTCAGTTGCAAGTCAACTTGCAACTGGGATTTGATGACGTCATGCGAGTTGCAAGTGGACTTGCAACTGCTCTGGACCATTTGATTTACTTCATGATTCGTGCTAATCATGAGTTGCAACTTGATTTGCAACTGTGATTGCTGACGTCACTCGACTGAGAATTAAGCTAATTCTCAGTCGACTGAGCCCTAGAGAGACCCTAATTTCTTACGTGGAGCACGTTACAGACGGCTGACTGTATAGCGTTGTACGTGCCCTTAACCTGTCATGCTCTTTCTACCAGATAGTGCAATTCAAGCAGTTGTTAAAATCTAACCGCCGTGTGACACAGCTGATGCAATCAATTAACCTGCCATGCTTTTTCTACCAGATAGTGCAACTCAAGCAGTTGTTAAAATCTAACCGTTGTGTGACACAGATGATGCAATCAATTAACCTGCAATGCTCTTTCTAATTCTACCAGATAGTGCAATTCAAGCAGTTGTTAAACAAGGCGCATGACACTGGTTGTGGCATGATGGATCTGTCCAAGTACGTGGCGAATCTCATAAGCTTCTTCCGTAGGTATGTACATGCACGGATTAATTCTTCTTCCAACAAAAAACAAACCTGATGTTGTCCAATTCCTTTCTGAGACGATGAATCAATCTACGGGATGTTCCCAAACTAAACAAGGACTGGCTAAATTTGCTTGTCTCCATATCTGGACCGTTGATCCAGAGGATGGACGGCCGTCCTTGCACCCGTAGCCCGTAGGACCCGATAAGGTCAAGGGGGGAAGCGAGAGAAAGAAATCAGTAGTCTTCTCTGCCCAAACCCTTGCGGCTTGTCCCCTTCTTCCTAACCGGTTCCGCGTCTCAGGCTCCGGATCCGGGCGTTCCGTGCGATGGGCGGCGGCGGCGGCGGCGGCGGCGCGGAGGAGGAGCTCACGGCGCAGGAGACGGCGCTCTATGACCGCCAGATCCGCGTCTGGGGCGTGACGCCCAGAAGAGGTGCGCCCCCCGCAGCTCCTGCTTCTTTTCTCGTTTCTTTTACTGCATCTTTCTTTTTTATGTTGGATTAGCGCGCGTGTTTTGGTCTTTCTTGCGATTTCGAAACAAAGATTCAACCTTCTGCGGATTTTTTTTTCTGTTATTGCCATGGATTTCCCCTGATTATGTGTTCCTAGTTTGATGCTTCCGTACAATTTTGGACTTTATATTTTGCCCATGTTACTGTTAGGTTTTAGGAATTTGTGTCTTTCTACGGGATTTTGTTTCAATTCTGTAGCATTTTTTGGGGTGCATTCGACTGTTATTAGCTGGCTGACTGTTATATCTGTGTTGCTTGGAACAGACTAAGTAAAGCGCATGTGCTTGTGTGCGGCGTCAACGGTACTACTATTGAGGTGGGTATACACCGTATACTGCATTCTACTATCTGTGATTGGTCTACTGTTGATTAAGATAACATTGGAATTAGGGCTCAACTCTCATGGTAGTAACTATTGTTATTCTTTAGATCCTACGTGCCCATGTTAATTATGCTTCTGGTTTGTAAATACTTTGCTTAATTTGTTCGCTGCTATTACACAGTCTATCCATGTCTGCAATATTGAACCTTTCCTTGTTAACTCTGGCATTATAATAAACGGCGACTAATATTTGCCTGTTCGACTAATGTTCATTATATTGAAGTTCATGAATGCTACTTCTAGTATAATATTTACAGTTTTGTGAAAGCAGCCGCGCACGTACACTAAGTCGGTTTCTCCCCTACTCTGCAGTTCTGCAAGAATATTGTTCTAGCAGGAGTTGGCAGTTTATCATTGATGGATGATCACATAGTCACGGAGGATGATCTCAGTGCAAACTTCCTTATTCCACATGATGAAAGTATGTATGGTGGTCGATCACGAGCTGACGTTTGCTGCCAGTCCTTGAAAGATTTCAATCCAATGGTCCGAGTCGCTGTTGCAAAAGGTGAGGTGTACTTTAGTGCAACTTTATTAGTTTTCATGTTAGATTGAAGAATATATATTGTATAAAGTTACCATGTCTTATATTCTCGACTTGTTTGTTACCCCTACTCTGTGATGTTTTATTCCAAAATTACTGACGTTCAGTCATTTTTTCCCACTCATAATGCTGCTATAGTTGAGAATTCGTGCAAGAAAGATCATTGTACTGTTGAACTAGTATATTTGGTTCTCTAACCCTTGGCCATAAAAGTGTGAGATTTCTTACATACAGTATTGATTCTAAGAGTTCTAACTACTATGTTATTTCATCCAGGTGATCCGTCACAAATTGATGGAGAATTCATTGACAGGTTCGACATTATTGTAGTTAGCTGCGCATCTCTTAAAACAAAGGTGCAGATCCTTTGCTGAAGTAGTATTTCGCAACCTTTAGTGACCTTTGGAATTTAAATTTCTAGACCAAGTTCACTTGTTCTGTTTCTTATTATAACTGTTTTTGCATCGTGTTATGTTTTTAGTTGTTTATTAATGACAACTGCCGGAAGAGAAACAAGCATATTGCCTTCTACTCTATAGAGTGCAAGGATTCTTGTGGTGAAATATTTGTTGATCTGCAGAACCATAGCTATGTTCAGGTATGTACATACCATCGTTTAACCGTTGTAGTACTCGCATTGTTTAGAAGTCAAAACAAGTGTCATCTCCTTACAAGCATGCCTCCACAAATGACTGCAATTGGTTATGTTCAGCCCATAATAGTTGTCACCTCGAATAAGATATAACCATGCTGACATGCATGCATGCATGTACTTTACATGCTACAACAATGATTTTTTCGTATCTGCTGTCTAGTTCATAAGGTTGTGTATTTCATTCTGTTTGTTTACCTTACTCCAATAAAAGGTTCGTCTGCCATCCAACCTCCCCACCACAGTATGGGCCAACTTCTTGTTTTAGTGTTTTATAATTATAATTTAAATTTGTGATTCGGCTGTTTTCGTGGCTATGGTTTTGTAGAGACTGATTGGATTTTTATTAATTATTTCCATAGCAATGAATGGCAATTCACTAGCCTGGATTGCTTTGAAGTTTATAACTCTAGGATGTCAGTGAAGTTATCTTGGGCCATACCTTCTTTAATTTTCAAGATAGGCATAAGGGTGGGCACATTCTGCAGTGGCATGTTTGCTTTAAATTGGCTGTCACATTTTGGCAGGTTATTCAATTTGTCAGCATGTGAAAACTAAATATTCTTGTGATCTCACTGTCTATCTTCAAGCTCTCATGTCATGTTTCACTTCTTAGAATGGATGATAAACAAAAGTTGCCACGTTATGGTGTTTAAAACGTGGCACAATACACACTCTAGCTGGGACCAGGATCAGTTTTATACATACCACTTTTGATTCAATCACCATGATCCATGGTTGTGATTAAATCAATCAATCCTTTGCAAATTACAAACATTAGTGGCACATTTTTTCTCTCGCTTCAGTTCATTCTTAAAATGTACCTTCAAATTGCATGTCCATTTTTTTCAGAAAAAGCCTGGAGGAGATCCTAAACAGCAGGAGTTGACATATCCTAGTTTGCAGGTATGGAATTTCAGTGATTTTTTTGTGGGTTGGTCTTAATTGAGATAAACTCTTTTAGGAGCCATGCGCTCTTGTTTTGCATTCCTCTAGTTGGTGATTCTTGTTCTGCGATATGTGTGTCTGGGGAGTATTTAGTACATTACCGAGACAAGTTTCACCATACACATAAGAAATTGCATATAACTTGCTGATATTGTCTACTCTGTTCCAAATTATAAGATCTTTTAGGCATTCAATTTCAATATAGACTAGATACGGACTGAAATGAGTGAATCTACACACTGAAATGTGTCTAGGTACATTGGAATCCGAAAAAAGCTAAAACATCTTATATTGCGGAATGGAGGTAGTAGATAAAAATAATAGTTTTTTGTGACAGCAAAGAATAAGAAAATAAATGTTGTTCCTGCCTTCTTTTTCCCTCCTGTCCGGATGCAGCTCTGCATTTGTTGGAGGTTGCTTGTATTGCCTCTGTACTTCCTTAATTGTTGGTTTCTATGCAACTGTGCAACACAAATTCTGCAATTAACATTTCTAATGCATGCTTGTTAACATTATCTTGGTTCGATTATCTGTTGCCACCATTTAAATATTGGTTCAGTCTGTTATCATAATGACGATGTTCTATTATACTCTCCTTTAGTTGAATCATGCACTATTACTGGAATACCTGCCTATGATTCACTTTCAGGATTTGATATCACACCATTTTGGATGCTACATGTATATGATTTGCTCAAGAAATCAATATCACACCTCTGATAAATATTATAATTTAAATTGTATTGACTGCATTTACATCTGGTTTGTTTTTATACAGGAAGCTATTGATGTGCCCTGGAAGATTCTGCCCAAAAAAACAACTAAATTGCATTTCGCCATGAGAGGTGATGACACAGAACTTAAGATACTGTTCCAAAGGCTTATTTGTCCAATAGTGCAACTGAAAAGGGGCGTTTTGATACTTTTTTGGCATTTTTCCTGGGCAAATATCAGGCAAAAACGTGAATATGGTGAAATCTCTTAAAATTGTTGTGTGGAAGTTTCAAAATAAATAAACATTCACAGATGTAGGGGGTGGGCATGTTCTCTATGTCTCTAAAAATTTGAGATCAATGTCGTTGTGATGTAGGGAAAGGACAAATATTTATGGATCATGTCAAACTCAATCGCTGTCTCACTGGGTATTTTCTTTTTCATATCCCACAAAGCGAATGAGCTTGCTCTTGATATGTTGCAGACATAGAATATAACATCCCATATGTCAACTTGTTTTCCGAGATATTTTGAAACTTTGCACTAAAAAATTACTACTGATTTGCATGTCCCTTGATCTTCCATCCAGAACCCTTTTGATTGCTAACTATCTTAAATATGTTTTTGCAGTCTTGGAAAGTTATGAATTATCTGAAGGGCGTGACCCCGGCGAGACATCCCTTTCCGATCTACCTGCAGTTTTGGCTCGGAGGAACGAAATGTGTGATAAAATGGTACAGCGGTTGTCGTTTATCGTACTTTGGGCCTTGTTCCTTCAGGTATTTACATGTTACTGTAACTGCAGTCTTTAAATGAGTCTCAAATTCCTACGGCTCTTCTGGAATGTCTTCTGGCAGCTGGAAAGAAGGAACATCCTCCTGTATGTGCAATCCTTGGTGGCATTCTTGGTCAGGTAGGTGCCAATGTTTCATCACTTGATCTTATGTCATGAACTACAATTTTCATCATTTTCCTTTATTCTGTTGTTTGGTTTTTGTCATAGCTGGAAAATAAGTAAAGTAATGTATATCAATTATTCCTAAATCATTTGTTTTCTCACACGCATAACATAATAGCAACAAGACATCTAGTCATCTCAAGTAATGTTTGGCATTGAGTTACTACGTGAAAGCAGATGACACTTTAACCTTCCTATATATTAATCTCTAGTGCAGGAAAAAAATAGATATCGGCCATTTTCCTTATAACTTAATATCCAGGACATTTTTGCTGGGCTAGCAGGGAAATATGACAGTAGCTTGCCAAATTGTCAGTCAAACCCAAATCATGAGAAACAATATGAAATGTAAGATGCATTTGTTCTCGCATTTTAGTACCATCTAGGATTTTTGTGCTATAGATGAGGCTGCTGTATGTCTCCACACTTCACCAATCAACCCAAATAGCATTCCGTTAAACTACATATTACTCTATGATTCTGCGAGATAAGCCGCAATGTTTTCCTTTCGGCCTTCATTGTAGCAGCAATCGTGATGTATTTCTAGAATAATATGTTCCGGGCTGCTTAAGCTTGTCAGACATCCTTATCCGGTGAAACCATGCAGTTTAGCACGAAATCGACAGTGGTTCAGCCAGTTGCCTGCTACTAGTGCTAGATTTTCTTTAGGCAGGCACAAGCAGTTGAATTCGCAACATCATGCTTCAGTGCAAAGCTAGCACCACCCAACTAGTCAACTTGACTCGCTGGTTTGTTCATCGTGTTGCAGAATTAAGGTAGTTAGCACATAATTTGAGCAATCAAACAAATGAACCGGTATTCCAACAGCTGAACCAGTGAACCAAGGTACTCACTGGTTTGGTTTCCAAAACTATGATTTAATAGACACCTCTTGGTAGATCCTAGAATTGCACTAATAAACCACGTGGGGAAGCTAGTTCTAGTTGTCTTTGAAAATTTCCGCATGCATTGTTCCAAAATGTCAGTTATACAAACGCAATTGGGATGAGATGTGAACATGCAATGTTTCTGGAAACATTCTAGAAAAATCATCAGTCCAAAAGAGCACTAGAATTCTTTTTTGTTGAGCTGCAAAAAAGCTGCAAGCTGTGAATTTATTCCTTCCAAGCCTTCTTATAATCCGTATACTTTCTTTAGAATACTGCTCACAACTATGTACTTTCTTTTTTTGGGATCTTACAGGAGGTGATTAAGTCTATATCTTGCAAGGGAGATCCGATCAAGAATTTCTTTTATTTTGACGCCGCTGATGGTAGAGGGGTCATGGAGGACGTCCCCCCAACTCCTGTGGACTAAATGACTCAGTCTACCTGGCTCGCTGATAATTGCCCCAATTCATTAGCGTTGAACATGTGAAAACTCTAGTTTAGTAGCTGAGGCAGTAAACTCATACTTGGCATTGTAGCCCTGGCGTCAAGCTATGCTACCTCAGTACTGTGCTGAACAAACAGTTGACATTCTCCAGCAAACAATTTCATAGGTGATGAAGTAAGAAACATTTCGATGCTTATTGGGCGATGAAATGCTTTGCTCTGTGCTTGCCCTCTGCCCCGCATTTTGTAAAGCTGTTAGTTAAAATTGGAAAAAAGTCATGCGACGCTACAGGTATTTTTTGCCTGTTTGCTTTAAAGAATGCACCTGGCATTTCGTCACTGTTATAATATGATAAACATAGGGTGGCGTCTTCAGTTCTGGGGAAAGAAGCTCAAAACATAAAATCATATATATTAAACTTTGTTGAAGAGACGATGGTTTAACTGTTGGAATTGAGTTCCACCAAAAGATGGGAATACGCAAGTTTTTTGTGTTAGGTTTCGATAGCCATCCGAGCTTTGTTTCCTCACGGACGAAACACAGCCAACTTCAATTTCAATATTCCGTCCTGACTGTTGTCTCTTGTATTAAGTTACCATGAGTCAGTGCAGTTTACTCTAAACGAGAAAAGCAGGTGATATTTCTCCAATCATTATGCATGCAAATGCAAGACATGTGAGTTTTGTTAACGCTAAATGAGTTCATACAACAAAGCGACGCACCAGAACAAACTGGGAGTTAACTTATGGAATGTCTATTACAGTTTTTATTTCGGGCCTTAGGACAAACTGGGGATCAAGACCTACATCAGTGGCAGAGAGAAGAATTGGTGGAGCCTGGGCAAGAGGTGAGTGCAGCCAAGCTTAGCCCAAGCAAAAACCTCTACTTGGTCCAACTTTCTCCAGTAAAACTTGCAACGAGATGCATGTGGGAGCCCGGACAGCTGCCCAGGCTGGTTACCAACAACGCGGACGAGTAAGCTCATCAATGGTCTGATCTGCAAACATGTTCATTCCCACCTTGTAGCTAAAACCAGAATTGTTGGTTTTGTGCACAAATCTTGCAGTCCTCTTGAATATGTTGAACCGCGATTTCATCTCAGCACGATCACGGGATATGCCATAATGCTTGCCCCAGTACTCACACCAGTACTCATATATGGCCCATAGTGCTTCATCTGACTTGAGGATATCCGCCGTAACAATGAGTTCCTGAGGCTCGGGAGGGATAGGCTCCATCTGGTACCCCTGAGCTACAGGAGGTGGCAAATAGATAGTTACAGTTTGATTTGTGATGCACACAAATAAATCATGAGTGAAATACACCTCTTGTCCATAAACTCCGAGCAAACAAACACATAGGTTCACTAACTCAAGAACCGCACGCTTCAGTTCTCATTTTACAGTACTATTGTAGCCGCGTTCATGCATGATGAAGCAGAGGTTTAAATTGTAAATATGTTTAACGGGAGAAGTATGATATTGTGGTCGAGAAGAACTCCAGGGTGGAGGAGCAGTATATATCCACTTCTTTCCTCGCTGAAGTGCTCAATGCCACTCTATGTTTTGGGGTGCTTCCATATGAAGAATAAATTGGAGAATCTTATATGTACATCTACTTTATGATAGGCTTGTAATAAAGCAAAACATTGACAGTTTTTGGATTGTGGTGATTAGAGCAAACTGGAACGAGTTGGGCCCAATCCATGCATGCTTACTCAAGTACTAGATCTATATCGAATATGAGAAATCATTTTCGTTGTCTGCAGCATTCAGATCCAAATAAGGAGAATCACTTAATTCTTGTGGATTAACAACATCCAAATTCCGAAAAGGCACGAGAATATAGGGGTTACCTGCGTCAGGGCCGGGGGTGATGACGTCGCTCCACATGCGTCGGGCAGTCAGATAGAGCTGCCGGTGTCGGGGGAGACATGGGGAGACGGGGCGACTGCAACCTCCAACGGCAGCGCGAGAAGATGCGACGGCTGCCCGCGCGAGCTTGCACACGATGGAAGCCATATGATCGATCCTAGCAGTGGCGGATCCAGGATTTGAGAAAGACCGGGGCTAATTTGTAAAGCCCAAAAACTATAGAAAACTATGACATTTTAATCCCAGCTTAGTAACATAATATATCATCTATAGCATACTGGTTAATGCATAAATGATGTTCTGACGTGAAACCTAAGTTCAATTTTTAACCAGATGATAATAGAAATAGCAAATAAAAAAGTGCAGTGGCATAATCACATTAAGAGAACACATTTTTAGTACCTAAATAATGAAGCTTTTCTCTGATCATAGACTACCATTAATCCTAAGAGAAAAACCAAGAAAATAATCACATAATAGTATGGATGAATATTGGATATATGTGTTATATGGATGAATATGTCTTTGATCTCTTTGTCCCTTCATCTTATCAAATTGAATAAAAACATAAATCCACAATCAGCTAATCCTAGTTGTGGCGGTTCAGTGACAAAGTCTGAAATTGTCTCTTCCCTTCATTAGAATTCAGACTTGCATTCGAAACAAAAAAATACCTATAAGCGGAGGCAGAGCGAGCAAGAACACAGTGGCGATGAGTCGACGAGAGATGAATATCGGAAAGCGCCGTTAGCGCAGTGGGGCGAGGCGTGCGCAGCACAGAGCCAGCGCTTAGGTCGTTCAGCGTGGTTGTGCAGGTCAAGATCTCAAATGGGGCGGCGGCGGCGACGTCCTCACAATGTTGAGACGAGCGCGTCGCCGAAGGCCGATGCGGCGGCGATGGCTGGGCGATCTGCTATCAAGTCCACAAGGCCAGGCCGCTAGGAGTAATTTCCTGAGGGCTGGAAGCGGCGACCAAAACCAGTTTTTTTAATCGAAAACGAACAGGGTTTCTAAAACATGAATACGAACAGGTATGCCAATTCATTACGTCCATGCGAACGTGCACTGGAGCTGGTCAGCTGATGGATCGCTCGTGTTTCCTGACTAGCCCTGGTTGGTCTAGGAAAAGGACACGGGCTGGACTACTGACGTATACAAATTTCGGTGAACTTACAAGGGGTGCCTCTGTATTATACGGGCCAAGACCAGGGCTATAGCCCGGGCTGCCCGGGGTGCAGGTCCGCCCCTGGATCCTAGGTCGACGCTGCTATGCTCATCACGATATATCGGCTTGGTTGGGTGCTTGCCTTGCCTGTTGGGTTTAGGCCGTTTAGGGTTAGCCAGGCGTCCGGGCCGGGCCTATCAGCAAAACTAGTCTTAGACACGGGAGGGTGTCAAGCGGCGCGGGTTGCGGGCCGCTGATTTGCCTTTGCCATGCTTTAATTAAGACTTAATCTTGTACATCATTTTGCCTTATTTTTTGATTTGCGGGCCGGATGCGGGCCGCCGCCAACAACCCTAGGGCTGGGGCTACCTTGCGCGCTCGATCGATTCCTTGCGGTTTCCGACCGGGCGCTTTGTCTGTCTACTAGAAGGTCTGGCGCGCTTTGCCGTGCCCGCGGTTGTTGGCCCCCTCGGTGTGTTTAGGGCGTGTTTGGTAGCCCGGCTGGACCCAGATAATCTCTCTCCACCTAATTTTTGGTTATTTGGTAGCCAGTTTCCTCCTCTCAGCCGTGCCCACCTCATGCAAAAAAGCCCCCTCAGCCATGCCCAGGGATGCCACCGCCCACGGCCTCGCGCCGCCGCCCAGCGTCGACCAGCCGCCGCCCAGGGACGCCGCGGACCAACGCCTCATCCTCGTCTGGCCTTGGATGGCCACGAGTGCACAGGGACGCCGCCGGCGACCTACCCACCACACAGGCCTGATTGGAGGACCTGATTGCTTTATAAATTTTTGCTCAAGGACTTTTTTGTAAAACTTTGGACCCATTTGTAATTCTAATTTCTGGACTCTAGTCTCAGCACATACAACCTAACAAACAACATCTTAGGTCAGCCTGTTTCAACACACTCAATCTACCAAACACACGATAAAATCTCAACCCAACATGTGTAACCTCGGCTTGGCCGAGTTGAGAAACGGATGTTGGGGAGACCCAGCCTACCAAACACACCCTCAGTGTCACGTTGCCGCTAATTCGGATGGGCCCTTGTTGCCTCAAACAAAAACAAAACAAAAACACATAATCACTTTCCAGCCGGCGGACCGGGTTGCTCCTAGCCTCCTAGCTTCTTTTTTTACGGAAAACTCATCACTTTATTCAATTATTCATCGGTTAATCTAGTTAGAAGACGTGCCCTAGCAGCAACATCCGTCCGGTACCAACACATGCATGCATGTACGAATCTTTCCACGACCAAAAATTCAAAATAAATATCTCTTAAACCGATAATCTAATTGACGATATGTTTTCACCGTTGGCTTTGTTTCGACAAGTAGTTTAAAACATATCCCATCTTAATATGTTTTGACAAATTTTTTTCCGTCGTCAGTTGACAGGTTATAACACTGTGGTTACCATATTAGTAGTTAACAGTTACCACCCAAATAATATATAGTTATCAGGTAATTTTTATATGTTTTTTGTCATAGCCATGATCTACACGTCAAAAGAGCGAGGATTTGATCCACTCTAAACACGTAAATTTGAAATTACCGTCACCAAAGGTTTATTTTGGTGATTAGAGAAGTTCAAAGAGCCAGTCAACCATTTGATTTTAACCTGGTAACCAACTTATCAATACCTTGCATTGTAACTAGTTTTGACAATTTATAATCAACATGTATACTTATACCTATAATGTGATTTACAATGCAAGGTGTTTACTGGGTGCTTATAAAAATAGATTTTTTTTACATAAGCCCCAATACTTATACCTATAAGAGAGGTGTCTAGTTAAACATTTATCTAATGACATTGTTTTGCGGAAGGTTCCATTGAGGCAAAAACATGCTCCACCAACTCTTCCTCTCCTAAAGCCCACACATTCCTCTCCATTGCACACTCTAATAAGGAGTGCCTCCATGAATTTGCTGCTCCCCAGAGAGAACACTGCGGGGTTGTTGCCATATTGCGGTGATGAAGCAAGTCGCCAGTTGGTGGAGACTGACGTGCTAATCGCCATAAGAAAACCTTTAGCTTTAAAGGTACTTGAACTTTCCACATACTTGTCCAGCACTTCTTTTCAGCTTCATCATTAGAACTTCCAGAGATTCCCTCTAACTAGGCTTCTCTCGCTTGCTTAGTAGCTACAGGCATTCGATATGCGGACCGAACTAAGAAGACACCTTTCTTCTCATGTTGCCAAGACCAGAAGTCCCATATAGCTCTAATACACAACGGAATCCCCTGTCGCGTTTTATGCACTAGCCAAAGTAACCAAAAGTTCGAACTAATGGAAAGGGTAGGCAATTCACATACACCCTCTCTCACATGTGACGCGGAAAGTCAACACATGCAAACGGGGAGAGAGCGACAACACACTAGTCTCAGAGGTATGCCTCAAGAGGCCTATACGTAGACAAAGAGGGGGCAGTTTCGTTTTAGGTTTTCGGCGTGGCTACGTGCCCACCTTTTTTTTTGCGGGTCGTGCCCACCTTTACTCTCTTTATATATCATGACAGGTACAATACAAATACATGTACAATACGGTACAGACACCGTATACCGATTCTAATACTTCCCCTCAATCTAAACTAGTACATACAAAATTTAGATTGGTCCTGAATCGGTCTAACATCTGTCGTGTGGCTGGTTTAGTGAATATGTCAGCCAGCTGATCACCAGAAGAGATAAACCTCACCTCTAGGGCACCATTGGCGACTTGCTCATGCACAAAATGGAAGTCTATCTCAATGTACTTAGTGCGAGCATGAAACACAGATTTGCTGTCAGGAAAGTCGCCCCTAGATTATCACACCACAAAATGGGTACACGCTGCCGAGCAACTCCAAGTTCTTGGAGCAGTGTATCGATCCACATAGCTTCTGCAGCGCCATTTGCCAAAGCCTTATACTCTGCCTCTGTACTGGACCTTGAGATCGTAGGCTGTTTCTTTGAACTCCACGACACAAGGTTAGATCCAACAAAGATCGCAAAACCGTCAGTAGAGCGACGATCATCCACACACCCTGCCCAGTCAGCGTCGGTGAAGATGCTAATACCCACAGAAGGAGACTTGTGGATAGTCAAACCAGTGTTCAAGGTTCCTCTAACATAGCGCAGGATGCGCTTAACTGCTTCCTAGTGTACCTCAGTAGGCTGGGCGAGAAACTGACACACTTTGTTGACGGCAAAAGAAATATCCGGGCGTATGAGAATCAAATACTGTAAACCACCAACAATGCTGCGGTACCGAAAGAATCTTCAGTACCTAACGGTGGACCGGTATTCCGAGCAAGGCGCTTTGAAGGATACAGCGGAGTTGAAGTGGGCTTGTAGTTCTCCATGCTGACACGATGAAGAAGATCAAGTGCATACTTACGTTGAGTCAATGTCATGCCCCCCGAAGTGTAAGCCGTTTCAAGTCCAAGAAAATATTCCAACACACCAAGGTCCTTAATGGGAAAAGTGTCGGCTAGAGAGTGTACCAAACGCTCCACAACAACAGGACTCGAGCCAGCAATGACAATATCATCAACATAGACCAACATGTAGACCTGAACATCACCATGAGAGAAGATGAACAAGGAGGTATCAGCCTTGGACGAAGTAAACCCCAGCTGATGAAGACGAGCACTCAAACGAGCCAGGCCCGGTCCTGAGAAATTGGGGGCCCGGGGCGAAATTAAAATATGGGCCCCTTTACAAAAATCTAATATCCCTATAATCAAATTAATTAATGATGATATCAATGGTAAGATAATTATAGGCACACCTTTCTGAAATCGTGTCAAATCGCGGTGGCCGGTGTCATCCCTCGTCGTGGATCCGTTGGGGTGATGACGGGGTGTGTCTGGCTAGGGTGCATGGGAGGTCAAGAGTTTGTTGCAGGTAGTATGACATGGGTGATCGCGAGAAGATCAAGCCAAATTGATGTGTATCGAGCAAAACTGCGCTCACGCGCGTTGGCGTCTGACAAACTAAATCTTCTATAGGGCTAAATCAACAATATGGAGAGCAAGATTTTTTGTGACATAAAATATATAATCAACATGAAAACAACTTCAATCAATCAATTCGAACCTACTAGATCAAAGTTGAATATCGAAAATTACACAGCATCAATACACTACATAAATCTGATAGAAAAATCTACTTTGACTAACAATTGTAAATTTATTTCATGGAACCAACCCTTACAAAATAAATGAATTAGATACAAAGAAGCAAAGAAAAGAGTACTGATTGAAACGGTGCACTCCCTGTCCCTGCCCCAGTCAAGTCAAAGATAACCAGTTAACCATCGCGCGTTGCTTAAAAAAGAAAGGCCCAAGGCCCAGTGTGCTGAAGGAAAAAGCTATGCAGAAAAAGGAAGGCCCAAAGCTTATTATCTCCAACAGTTCGGCTTTCTTCTTCCCAGAGACACGGAACATGGGAACAGCTTACTCTAATGGCATCTCGTGATTGAGAAAAGGTCCTTGACTGTTTGCATGTACCTCGGCTGGGGGCCCCTAGTTTTCGGGGGCCCAGGGCGGCCGCCCCTCCTGCCCCCCCCCCCCTCAGGGCCGGCCCTGAAACGAGCATACCAAGCCCGGAGAGACTGCTTAAGACCATAAATAGCACGTTGTAATTTGCAGACATGAGAGGGATACCGTTCATCCTCAAAACCAGGCGGCTGCTGCATATAGACATCCTCGGACAGAAAAACCGTGAAGGAATTCATTGCTGACATCAATCTGACGCAGTGTCCATCCTCGAGAAACGGCCAGAGAAAGAACAACACGTACTGTCGCTGGTTTGACAACCGGACTGAAAGTATCGCCATAGTCAATACCTTGTTGCTGCGTAAAACCACGAGCAACGAGACGTGTCTTGTACTTGTCAACCGAGCCATCTAGCCGGTGCTTGGTCTTGAAGACCCATTTACTTCCAACAACATTAATCCCCGACGGACGAGGAACCAGAGTCTAGGTGTTAGTCCGACACAAGGCGGAGTACTCATCAACCATGGCAGCCCGCCAGGCTGGTTCACGAAGTGCATCACAGTGCGAGGTTGGTGCAGCGAAGAAGGCACGACGGCGTGGATCGTAGCGCATTGTACCATCCTCAAAGATCTTCTCGCACCGTGTACCGTCCTGGTGACGTGTAACCATTACATGACCAGGTGCAGCGAAAGACACGGGCGAAGCATCAGTCGATGGCGTTGCAGTTGTAGACGGGCCAGCAGAAGGCGACGCGGGCGAAGCAGCGGTCGTGGGCGACGCGGAGGGCTGCTCTGTGTGGGCCAAAACCGGAGACGGCCCAGCTGGAGTGGCGGGCGACGTGCATGCGTCGGGAGGAGAGCCAGGGACGTGCTCATCATGCACGTCGATCACAGGCTCGCGGGAGAAGCTGCTTTCAGCGTCGAGCGGGGCGACTGGTTGAACGGGCACCTGCGGCACAAAATCAACTGCAGATGGATGGTTAGTAGCAAGGTACGACAGGTCATATTTTCGCACATGTTCACTCGTAGCCGGTTCGGACGAAGGAAAACTAATCGCTTTGGACAAAGAAGGGATGTCGACCGTAACATCGGGAGTCGCAAATGGAAAAATGGACTCGTCAAAAACAACGTCACGAGAGATATAGATGCGCCCGTGGATCTATCCAAACACTTGTAGCCCTTGTACATAGGACTGTAGCCTAGGAACACACAAAGTTTAGAACAAAAATCAAGCTTATGTGCGTTATACTTGCGAAGACTAGGCCAACACGCGCAGCCAAAAGTGCGAAGAAAATCATAATTGGGCTGGGTGTTAAACAAGCGATGGATAGGTGTATCTTTTCCTAAGACAGGCGTGGGCATGCGATTGATGAGATAATAGGTTGTCAAGAAAGGTTCATCCCAAAACCGTAATGGAATCGAGGAGTGAGCAAGAAGAGCCAAGCCTGTCTCGACAAGGTGACGGTGCTTGCGTTCAGCAACACCGTTTTGTTGTCAAGTGTGGGGACACGACACTCGATGGGAAATACCCGTGCGCTGAAAATATTGATGTAGCCTATGATATTCACCCCCCCAATCTGACTGAACAACCTTAATTTTGACTTCAAGAAGACGTTCAACATGAGCCTGGAAAGCATAAAAGACTTGGTCAACATCAGACTTGTGTTTGAGAAGATAAATCTAGCAAAAACGGGAGTAGTCATCAACAAAACTAACATAATATTTATAACCACTGGAAGACGCAATAGCAGGACCCCAAACATCAGAGAGGATTAACTTAAGAGGCGCAGTAGAAACACGATGAGATGCACTATAAGAAAGTTGATGACTCTTTGCACGCTGACAAGCATCACAAACTAAACAGAGTTGGGTGATGCTAAACAAGATAAATCATGGTGCTTAACAATGTTTTACACTACATTATTCGAGGGGTGACCGAGACGCTGATGCCACTGGGATGACGTGACCTTGACACTGAAGCTAGCCTGGCGAGATGAGGGTGATGCTCGACTATATGGAATCGGATAGAGCCCATCTTGACTTCTACCGTGAAGCAGAGTTCTCCTCGTGGCCTTGTCCTTGAAACAGAAAAAATGACGATGAAATTCAACAAAAACGTCATTATCAGACACAAGGCGATAAACAGAGAGGAGATTTTGACTAATATGTGGAACATGAAGGACGTTGTTCAAGCGAATGGGTGAACCGGCTTATTTTGAATGACCAATGTGTGAAATAGACAAACCTGTACCATTAGCCACTTGAACATGGTCCTTCCCTCCATAGCGCTCGTGGTAGTGGAGGCGCTCGAGATCATTCGTGAAGTGGTCCGTAGCCCCGGTGTCCATCAACCAGGGAGGCGGGGTGGTAGAGCTCGTGGATGCAGCGTTGCCGGAACGCTGATTGTTGTTGTTGTTGTTGTTGTTGTTGTTGTTGTTGTTGCCGCGTAATTCATGGTTGTAGCGGTTGCGGCAGGCGGGAGCCTCATGCCCCCAGTAGCCGCATATTTGGCAGCGAGGGCGCTGCTTCTTGCCGTTGCGCCCATTGCCGCCGGTCTGTTGCGCGGTGTTAGGACGGTTGCCACCGCCACCTCCACCACCATACCCACCATAGTTCTGGCGGTCATTGCCGCCGTCATACGGGCGACCTTGCCCGTGCTGGTAGGAACCGTTCCCAGCAGGGCGACCCCCACCATACGGGGTGGGAGCATACTCCGAGGGGCGCGGCGGGCCAGTGTTGTTGAAGGGGCCAGGCCGCGACGCAGCATTCGTCGAGGACGTCCACTCCTCAGACTGAAGTTGTTGTGCCTGAAGAGCCTCGAACGAGAGAATATGGGAGTAAAAATCGGAGTAGGACACCGAGCGATTACCAACGGTGAGGGATGCCGCGATCGCATTGAACGCGGGACCGAGGCCGGTGATGATGTAGTCCACCAGTTCGTCATCGGAGACAGTGGCTCCGGCTACCGCCATGCAATCGGCGAGGGACTTCATCATGTGCATGTACTGTGCCGCGGTCATCTCCTCTTTCCGCAGCGACTGGAGTTGGCGACGGATATATTGAACGTTGGCGTGACTCTGCGCGCCAAACATGGTGTGGACAGCGGACCAGGCTGCTGAGGCACTCTGACAGCCAATGAGCTGGTAGGCTATGTCGGTCTCCATGGAGCCAAGCAGAAGGCCGAGGACCCTCTGATCCGTGACCCACCATGAAGTGTAGTCCGGGTTTGGAACCTCCACAGCGGCGTCCCCCGATCCCTGCTTGAGCGTCTTCGCAGGAGCAGCCACGGTGCCATCGAGATAGCCATGCAGGCCGGCGCCGGAGTGATTCGGGAGGGTCAGCCCCTTCCAGAGCATGAAGTTGCTCGAGTCGAGGTGGACGGCGGGCTGAGCGATCCCGGTCGGAGCGGGCGCGGAGACGAGCGGGCCAGCGGACGTGGAGAGCTGCAGGGAGGATGTCATCACGTCAGCGCGGATTGGAGCATACGCTGACGCTGGGATGATGCGAACGACGACGCGGAAGGAAGGGCGACTCGCGGCGTCGGTGCAGTTGGCGCTGCGGCCGCACGGAAGGAACTCACGTGGCGGCGGCGGAAACAGGGACCGATATCGGCTCTGATACCAAGTTTAGTTTTAGGTTTTCGGTGTGGCTACGTGCCTGATACGTCTCCAACATATCCATAATTTCTGCTGTTCCATGCTTATATTATACCATTTGCTTCATGTTTTATATACACTTCATATCATTTTTATGCATTTTCTGGGACTAACCTATTAACAAGATGCCACAGTGCCAGTTCCTTGTTTTCTGCTGTTTTTGGTTTCAGAAAGTTACTTCTTGAAATATTCTCGGAATTGCACGAAACAAAAGGCCAAGTCCCTATTTTTCCAATACGTACACGGAGTCCGAAGGAGAGACGAAGACTCGCCACGAGGTGGCCAAACCATAGGCCGGCGCGGCAGGGGGGCCCACCGCGCCGCCTGGTGGTTTGGGCCCCTCGGGGTCCGCCGACATCGCCCCTTCGCCTATTTATTCCCCGAGACGTGAAAACCCTAAAACATCGAGCCTTTCATCCAGAACATATTCGCTGCCGCCACCGTCATCAACCCTAACTCGGGGGGTTCTGAAGCTCTTCCCGGCACCCTGCCGGAGAGGGGAATCATCACCGGATGGCTCTACATCGCCATGCCCGCCTCCGGAGTGATGCGTGAGTAGTTCATCCTTGGACTATGGGTCCATAGCAGTAGCTAGATGGTTGTCTTCTCCACTTGTGCCATCATGTTTAGATCTTGTGAGCTGCCTATCATGATCAAGATCATCTTATTGTAACGCTCCATGTTGTGTTTTCTGGGATCTGACTTATATTGATACCTATGTGGAGCTGAATATTATATTATCATGTCTATGTCATTTGTGATCTTGCATGCTCTCCGTTACTTGTTGAAGCCTTGGCCAAGTGAATACTTGTGACTCCAAGAGAGGGTATTTATGCATGATAGTTGGGTTCAACCTCTATTTAACCTGGGATAGTGACAGCAAGTTCTAAGGTTGTAGATGTGTTGTTGCTACTAGGGGTAAAACAGCAATGCTTTATTCAAGGATGAATGTATTGTTTACATTACGCACATTACTTAATGCAATTGTCTGTTACTTGCAACTTAATACTGGAAGGGGTACAGATGTTAACCGGAAAGTGGACTATTTATGCATAGATGCATGCTGGATAGCGGTCTATGTACTTTGTCGTAATGCCCAAATGAATCTCATAGTAGACACCACAACTCGCACATGCATGTTATATGCACTTATCAATTGTCAATTGTCCAGCTGTAATTTGTTTACCCAGCATGTTAGTTATCTTATTGGAGAGACACCACTAGTGAACTGTGGACCCCGATCCATTCTTTTACATCTGAAATACAATCTACTGCAATCATTGTTCTCTACTGTTTTATGCAAACAAACATCATCTTCCATACGATACGTTTAACCCTTTGTTTTCAGCAAGCCGGTGAGATTGACAACCTCACTGTTAAGTTGGGGCCAAGTAATTTGATTGTGTTGTGCAGGTTCCACGTTGGCACTGGAATCCCTGGTGTTGCGCCGCACTACACTCCTTCACCAACACCTTCGAAGCAATCTCGTTATCCTACTGGTTCGATAAACCTTGGTTTCATACTGAGGGAAAACTTGCTGCTGCACTCATCATACATTCCTCTTGGGGTTCCCAACTGACGTGTGACGTTACACGCATCAAGCATAGTTTCTGGCGCTGTTGCCGGGAAGATATTCCATCGTCAACTTAGCGCTAGCAGTGCCCACCTTTACTCTCTTTATATATCATGACAGGTACAATACAAATACATGTACAATACGGTACAAACACCGTATACCGATTCTAATAGGGGCAACAACAATTTTAGAATAAATTACGAAAATCAGGAATCAAACATTATAAGACCCTATACGCTCTGATACCATGTCATGTTTGCACTAGCCAATACAATCAAAAGTACGAACTTCAACGTTCCCAAAATAGTTTCAGCGTCCATATGAATGAAAGATGAAAAGTCTTCTCCCACTTCCACTTCCATAGCATTGGGCAACAATGTCCTCTGTATAAGTAGGCCGATATGCATCCATGACCGGACAAGCATTACTCATTACATCATGGATAGAGTACAACATGTAGTCATCGGTGCGTAGATACCCTGTGTGGGGATGTTTCGATGTCTCTTTCCGAAGCCGCTGGGCCTTGTTCTTTCACTCCGCGTAATGTCGGATGCTGCAAGCGCCAAGCAAAAGACGGGAGGCAGGAGACACAGCAGTAGGCAGAAGACGAGCCACGCCACCTCCTCCCTGTTTCCGCACGGATGCTTGGTTACGATTTACGAACACACACACACCAGCCGCCATTGCAAGGCCGGAGGCGCATTCGAAGCACTGCAGCAAAGAGAAAAGAAGAATCATTCACGAGTAAAGTATACATCCCCGCCTGAAATAAGCACTGCTCGAATTTTACACGTACGTAGTTACATACCCTCAGGGGCGGAGCTAGCATGTAATGATTGGTGTCAAATGACACCAATGGATTTTTACTATTTCCCTTTGCAAATGAAGCAATGCTCTCACAAATACAAAATGACACCGGTAAATTTAGAGCAATGACACCAATGATCTGTTTTTCTAGCTTCGCCCCTGCATACCCTTAACCAGGTCTTAAAAGCACGATCGTGCTTCTCGCGCGTGGATGCGTCGGCTTCCTCCGCGGCGGCCGGAATTAGGGGTGGAAGCAGAGGCCGCCCTTCTTCTAGCAAGCTGTATAGGAGATCTTCTTGCTCCATGGTAAGTTAGGCCGGGTGCAGGCCTAGGGCTTCTTCTTTTCTGTTTCTACTAATGGCAGGAAAGGAAAACTCTACTAATGGCAGGAAAGGAAAACGGGATCAATGTTTATAGAGAAAGGGACACGGAAGGGTGAGACCAAGTTGGAATCTGAAATGGATATCGGAGGCCCGACGCATGCTTCTTCTTTGTTATCACTTTTTCTTATAATTTTGAGGGGTCGTTCTGTACCAGGCGGGGCTGTCTCAATCTGCTAGTGCACGCGAGCTTGTAGCCTAGCTAGTACACGCGAAGACCACTAAGGTCATCTGGTTATGTACAATGGTGGCATCCTAGGCTCACCACGTAAGATAATTGCTGAATTGGAAAAGAAAAATGTAAAAAAGATATTTGCCTTTTCTTTAAGAGATGATCTCTTAGGGCCACGTAGGATGACTGATGAGGTGGAGGATAGAGAATTGAAAAAATGAATCTTGTCAACTAAGAGATCATCTCTTAGCTCTTAGCTCAACATGTCTCACCACAGATTTAGGCATATCTGTTTATTAAGATATGACTAAAAAAATCATTGTACGTCATGTTTTATTAACATATCTCGACTAAGTGGCGTGATTAAGATAAGTATGTTTATGAACCATTGTACATGACCTTAGCAACATCTTTCTCACCACATATTTAGGAACTCTGATTACTCGAGATAATACTAAAAAGATAACCATCGTACAACCTGTTTTATTGTTATATCTAAATTATGTGGCATGATTAAGATAAACTAGTCTTATCAACCATTGTACATGCCCTAAAACAAAGCACAGCTGTAACCCAGATCGAGTGGTCTCAAAGAAAAACTCTGTGAAGGTCTACCCATCGCGCGTGCAGTACAGGGTGAAAAAGTTGTGGTTTTTTAACTGTTTTATTTTTATTTTACTGTTGTTTTAAACAAAATTCAAAGTACTCACTGTGAAGTACAAAGGAAATATCTCTCATGAAGTACAATAAGTACGCCGGACACGGCGTTTTGGGTCATATGCCCAGCTAGTCACACTATCTGCACCATACATATAAGCATTGGGATCTGATTCTGTCAGACATCATCCGTAGCAGTGGAGTTTATAAAATTACCGTATAGTGTGGTCTTTTGGTACATATCGCCGTGTACATAGGGAGTTAATGCGCAGCAGAACAACAGTCCGTCTCCACTTGACGATTAATTTCTTGTACCGGTGGTACGAGAAGTTAGTCATTCATTTATACGGCTGGTACATAATTTCGTCGCCTTGATCAATTTTCGCTGGTCTGCATCAGTACAGTACCTCCGCATCAACAGGTATGTTCTCTGGACATATTATGTCTTGGAAAGTAATGCTAACAAGTTCATTCGTTCCAAATTAATTGCATGAATTAATTAATTTAGAACAGAGGAAGTAGCTTATACGAAAGAGAGAAGAGATACATCGTGGAAAATCATTTTAGCTCATAGAGCATATAATCTAATCGCCAAAAAACACATTTTAAAATGTCAAAAAGTTATGAAAGAAAATTTGCAGCATACCGTCCGGACATTTTATGTTCGCACACAAACTTTTGTGAAAAAATTATTTTTCATGCCTTGCGTAAAGAGATAATAAATATCTTGTAACACAATTTCAGGTGTACATCTGGACATTCTATGTTCGCACACAAGGATTTGGAGAAAAGGACATTTTTTGTGAGTGAAAAAAATACATTGGGACAACAATTTTTTCTTTTTTACACATGCCACAAAAAAAGTTTTTTTCCATGAAATTTTGTGCACGAACACACAATGTTTTTTCCACGAATTTTTTGTGCACGAACACAAAATTTTTGATACCCATATTTTTGGAGATTTTGAAAATGCTTTTAAAATAAGTTTTCTATAATGGGAGCATCTTCTCCCGTGTTTCAAAACAACGCCTCCAATAGAAGGAGCTAAAAATGTTGTAGTTTGCTTCACGAAGAGAGAACAAAGAGGGTGTGTGTTAACAATTTATGAATTTGTAGGATTTTTTATCCAAATTCAAAATTAAATTGTATATTTTGGAAAATTGAATTGTTATTGTGTGGATTTACATGTGTTAACAATATTATTGTAATACAATAAAAATGAAAAAAAAAGTAGATGGTGAAAATGGGCAAAACAGACACTTGTCCGGCCGTTTGGGGGCACCCACACCCATTTGTCTGGACACCACCCAAACGGACATCAATTTAAGGGTGTCCGAACAAAATATAGAGTCTACCACTCGAGATGCTCTAAGGTAAAAAAAAGTGATGAGCTAGCATACGAAGTTTTTCGCGGGAGGGGAGATAGAAAGACTACATGTAAACTATTAAGCGGGATCCCACCATAATCTCACTTCTAAATTTAAGCTAGAAATCGTAAAATGAACTAGAAGTTATATTTTGGAAAGATCGCGCTTACATCTCTACCTACATGTCCAGAGCGTAGCAACACACCGAAGCAACCAACGAAGATAGGGAAATGTAGAAACTGTGGAGTCGACATGCACCGAAATAATACATGCAACAAGTTGTCGGCGGTGAAGTAGTGAAATGTATCTGATTCAATGTGGTTGTGAAATTGGAATTAAGATCACAACCTACATAATGTTCTTAGCATTTTTTCGTCGCCGCGTCCGCACTCGCACGACGCGAAGGTAGGTAACTCCCGCGCAGAGCCAGAAGAGGTGTCATAAGAGGCGAATGACGAGGTGGCGATCTCCATGGGCGGCGGGCGAACCTCGACCGTTAGCTTCGATGTGCTCATCTTGCCACACTTCCAGCGGACCGACCACGCCGACGAGGAATTTGCTGCCGCTACGAAAGCGGTGGCGAACGGCGATTCCGGTGCTCCGACCCGCCTCGAAACCTCCATGGCGGAGCACGAGCTCGCGTGGGCAATGCGCAACTCGGCATTCCAACAGTACCTCCGTTTCGAGTGAGCATGCCCATGAAGAACAAGCCTGCCCGGATCTAGTTTATTTATGTCTATGTAAAATGCTTGATGAACTTGAAAATGTTAGCTGGAATATCGCATGGACTCTTTTATTTAAATTTCAACTACGAATTTAGCGGATCTGTTATACCCGAGTCTGCGCCATACCGCAAACTATTTTTTGTCACCTGAAACTGAATTTTCAGAACGAGTTTTTCTCAGATCTACTAGAGATGCTCCTATAATTTTAGCTGTGCTTTTGTGAAATACGTAATGCCTACGGTCCAGTTTGTAAGAAGACGGTACAGGAAATTTCCTGCCGTCACGTACCACCGTTCCTAACCACGGCTCTATGCATTGAATACATCTGAGCCAATGAGACCATGCACTATTCAAAAAAGAAGATACGTGAAGAAATACACTGTCAGACCTGGACTATGGGGCAACGTGATTGGCTTAGAAGATGAGAGCATCTGGACGTACGAGCCGAAGCGGATTTTCGTAAGTACGCCACGCTATTTCACACTTGTGGGACTCGTTCCGGACATATTACTCTTTTAACTAGCAGCAAAGTCTTTATAGGTAACCATTATTACCGCCGGGTTAAAATGGAGCGCCACGTCAGTGGTATTTAACCAAAATACCAGTTGCGTGGTAAAATGTGACCATGCCACTAATAACAGACTATTAGTGGCATGCCTTTCAAAATCCACGAGACTAGTATGTTGAGCACAACGGTCGAACCTAACATAAGTTTCTTTTGTTTTCATTTTTTTAAGTACTCACTATGAAGGACAAAGAAAATTTCTCTCGTGAAGTACAATAAGTATGCCGCACTATTTCACACTTGTGGCACTTGTTGCAGACATATTACTATTTTGCTCCCCTTACCCTGCTCCTACCACAACGTCGAAAGGGAGGTGAACAAGGTCCAAGCGGGCTTAGTCGGAGAGCGTGTGGGTTCCCTGCTCCTGCATTCGTCACTCCGGGGAGGGAGGGTGGGCGGAACCAGTGCTTCATGTCAGGCTTATCAGTAGGTTTAGGAATTGTTTTTTCGGGAGGTATCGTTGTGGTGGCGGTTACGGTGTGGCAGCGAATAAGAGATGTCAGGGCTCCAATCTCAACCGGCGAGGCTTTCCTTTGGTCTTGTCGACGACTCTTTGGCCGTGTATTCTCGACGGCTTCTCGAGGCGTGAGATCGGTCCATCTAGGCCAGGTCGGTAAGATGACGATGGTGGCCTTGTTGGGGAAATTGTGGACTCAACAGCGTTGTATAGGAGTGTCGGCGGAGGGCGACGTCTTTAGTGGCATCGGCCATGGTGCGATAGGACACCCGAGGAGGGTTCGTGGAAGATGACATGCAAGTATGCACAAACATGACTAGATATCATGGCAACTCTTGTGGTCAGAGGGAACGATTAATTGTAGCTCCTTAGGGTTGATAAATACCTACAAATATTTCCGCAATATATACTATGGCAATTCGTTCGTCCGCAGTCATCATTTCAAACAATGTTATCATGACATAGAGGAAAGATTCATTTATAGCAGGATGATCCCAATAGCGAGAATTATGTTTCATCCGCCCATTCTTTTCATGCATAATTCTTAAATACTACTCCCTCCGTTCCATTTTAATTGACTCACATATACCTACATATGGATGCATCTAGACGTGTTTTAGTGTTAGGTACATCCATATCTAGATATATGTGAGTCAATTAAAATGGAACGGAGGGAGTATTAAATTTATTTAGGTTTACATACAACTTATTGTACATGTAATTAATCTTCTACAAGTATTGAGCTAGGTATTTTGTGATGTTTATATTTTTTTTACAAGTCTTGGAATGTATTGAAGATATTGTCTTCCTTCATTCTGAATAAATGGTTGACAATGGTAGACAAAGTATATCGGTGAATTCAACGACTTAATCAAGAAGTGGTTGGTTTCTTTTCTTTACTTAGTCATGTCATTGTATTTCTTTTCTTTGCTTTGTATATGTAATTTGCTTCCCTTTAGAAAAGTGTAGTACATTTCCCTCATTCCATAAGATGGGATGATTTTTTTAATATTTTTGTTATGTAAATGATTTGGATCTAGATGTTTGTTTATGTATGTTTGCATGGGATGGATGTGATGAAGTGGTGTTGTTCCATGTGAGGCACTTTAGTTGTGAAATGGTTGTGTTTGTAAATCGTATGGAGGGGATATCGCATCAAAGAGTGGGAAAGCATGTCCATTCTTTTTGCCTATAATCTGAAGCGGGCCTATACGCAAACTTGTGGCGGAAACAAGAAAGCCGAGGTGGGCATGTGGTTGTGAGTTGTCACGGAATACAATCTAACTGAGGGGGGTTTCCAATTAGGGCTGCCGCGACACCCGCTTCATAAGATGGGCGACCTGCCCGTCACAGAAAGGGGTAGCAATACGTCATCTTTTACCACAGAGTTTGGTGAAGCCTGGCACGAATTGCTATTTTACACCTTCTTGGATAGCATGTTATGTACTTGCGAGATATATATAGAAAGTATAATGTTGTATTTAGTTTTCACAATGAAGAGTATTTAAAATAGAATATATGTGAATGTTTTTCTACAAGAAATACTATGCGAGATAGTTTTCGTTTGTTTGATTAACAATTTATCTTGTCACGTTCTTAAATGTTTGTATCAAAATAGCTTCTTTAGGTCGGTCAACTTTAAAATATGCAAACCACATAAGGGGAGATCGTGGAACGACCTGGCAAAAAGCACACTTCTAAGTTTTGATTCTTTTTTCACTTGAAAAAGAGAAACTCTAAAGTTTACATTCCGATATATATGCTCCAACTGCAAAAAAAAATATCACCACTACGACACTTGTGTATTCTACTACTATAAAACAACTGCTTCTTTCCAAGTTATGATTTTTTTTTTTTTTTTGCAGCACACAAATGCGTACGTTGATAATTCACTTTTACAAACAATGACTATAACACACAACATACACACATACTGTACCTATGAACACAACCGCACACACATTTGTACGGGAACACAAAACACACTAGTACAGATCAGACAATCGCACACGGTTAGAACGAGCCTTCGCACACGGCTGCCTTTTTTGTGGTGTCTAAAATAGCACATCTGGTACGGCAGAAAAGTTTATGCTGCCCTAAGATATCCAAAACACAATTTTTTGATGTCCTAAAACCACTTTTTGTACTCTGAAATAGGGTATATGTTAAAGATGCTCTTATGTTTGAACCGATCTACCACTTGGATGCGTTCGAAGCCATGACCGTCTGCTAATTAAGACATGGAAGGAGAGGAAACGAAGGACCTTCTGCAATGTGGCAATCTCGGCTACGAAGGTGACGGGTTTGGTGCGAGAAGAGGTGGCGCAGCGGGCTTTTGCCCACACGAGGGATCCTGGAGACTTGTAGTTTGTTTACCTGTAAAGGGTTTTTTTCTCTAGCTCAAACTTCTGTAAATAACTCTCTTTTCTATCTAATCGAAAGGCAGAACGACTGCCAGTTCCTAAAAAAAGGCATGCATCTAGGTCTCGCTCTACATGGCTAGAATGCCCGTCGTCGTCGTGGGTGTGTACATTAGCATGGGGATGTTTCCATGTGTCCTTTCAAAGCCGTTACTAGGCCTTGTTCTTCTCCGACTCCAATTGGAGTCTGCCGTAATCCCGTACCCCAAGGTGGGTGGGAAGAGAGACAGCTAGCAGGAGCCAGACCACAACCAGTGCCACCTCCTCCGTGTTCCTCCAAGGGTGCCAGGCCAAGTACGCACATACAAAGGCGACGATTCCAAGGCAGCAGGGTGTTGCAGAAACTGCAGCGAGAAAAGATTAATCACACAAATATCCAAGGCAGATCGTGCTATATATCTCACATATAAATAATACAGGACGCTTACCCTTAACGCGGTCTTTAAAGCACGATCGCGCTTCTCGCACGTCGATGCGTCGCCGGAGGCTTCCGCTGCGGCGGCCGGAGTCAGGAATGGAGGTGGAGGACTCCCTTCTTCTAGCAAGATGTAGATGAGATCTTCCTTCGCCATTGCAAGCTATGCCTAGGGATTTTTATTCCTGTTTTTTATTTGAGGACAAGAAAGAAAGTAGGGACCAATGTGCACAAGACTAAACTGACATCTGAAACAGAAAACTGCATTGCCAGACGAAACGTAGACTCCCAGAGTCCCGGTCTGTTGCGACTTGCGAGACCAAATTGGAAGCTGTATCGGAATTCGTGCAGGGAGTTGAGTATTTATTTTTCGGAGGGGTGGCCGGCTCAGGATGGGAATGGGCCGGGTCGACCCGCTGGGTCGCCGACCCGACCCAAAAATTCGAGGCCAATGGGTCACATGGGCCGGCCTCGAATGGAATTTGGGTCAGGAGGGCCGGCCCCAAGTGACCCGTTGGGTCAGCTGGGTCGACCCAACGTAATAGCAACTAGAAAAGTTGGCTCGATTTGTTTTGGCAAAACGCGTTAGCTAAACTCACGTTACACCTTTGTTTCAACCTCAGGAGCACACGATTTTTTTTTGCCGACTTCCGACACACGCACATGTGTAAACATCGTTGATGGTACAGGCGTGACACGCTTAATTACTGGTTTTATTTACCAGATTAGCAATTACGAGGTCAGCATGCATATAAAAAGCACTCTAAACAGCTAATCTGGTAGGATTAGAAATCCTTATATCTACACTAGTCGGATTGCACTAAATCATGCTTCATGCTAACAATGTTTTGTCCGCGAGTCAAAGTATAGCTAAATTTTGGGTCGACCCAAAATACTCATCGGGCCAATAGGGCCACTAATTATTTTTTTATGGGTCGACCCATGGCCTCTCAAATTGGCCCTGGGGCCACTAGGGCGGGTCCAAGGCCAGGGCCGGGTCGGCCCATTCCCATCTCGACGGCCAGCTAACGACGCGTGCGTGTGGGTGGGCTTGTCCAATCTGCTACGCGCAAAGCCCATTTTTCTTTTCATTTTACGGGACGCCCAAAGCCCACTTGTCCCAACAGCATTGCACGGCCTCGTGGCCTCGCCAAAACAAAACAAAACAGCATTGCTCGTTAAATATCTTCTGCTGAGGTAAATCAGCTGGCTCAAATATTCATTGCCAATTCAGTTTAGTAACTAATTATATTCTTACAAATTTCTGTTGCCGTTAGTATACCTGACGAAATGTTTCACATTTTCAGAACTTTACTAGCACACATGCCCTTGCAACGGGAAAAAAAAGATCGCATGCCCGTACTCTATTTCAGGGTTTTGGATACCGAATAGAACAAAAATCCCGAGGGGGCTCGGGATTTGCGGTTACCGCGCTAACAGGAAAATACCGCGAATTTGCCGCCCAAAATTTCAAACAAATTTTGAATTCAAATTATTGCAGAAAGTCTTAATCAAGATCTAAGCACGATTTGCACATAAAACTGACGGTAGCCGTTATTATATCGCTATTATTGTGCTGACGTGTATACAGACAGAGACCATCCAGCCACCGCGCGCAGGCACATGCTATTCTCTGGCTGCCGGTCAGTGCTCGAGCATTGTGTGTAGGCCTATCTCAACATTCCCATAATAGAGGTTTAGTTCCGACCGGGTGATCAGTAAGCACAACTGTGCTCAAACTTACTGATCGGCATTTTTTTTAGTTTAGCATCGAGCCACTCAGTGCAAGGCAATGGGCATCATAAAACGGAAAGAATGCCTACAAAGCTTAGGGATGGTTTTCCCCTTCCTCTGATCGCAAGACAGCTTACTGAATTCTGGAGCATCCACTCACGAAGGATGCTAACCTATATCTGACATTCTGACTATCTTCAAACCATTGAATTTGGAGCTGTTGTACACCCACATTTATCAGGCACATACAGGTTTAGTTTCAGACAACGTCAGATGGTATCCCATGACTCACATAACGAGGGCCGTTGACACGTCGAACCTCCTCATCTTCGCCCTCCACGCGAGGTTAGCATCGATGCCCTCGTCATCATAGCTGGGCACGGACCACAAACACGCGAGTAGGCAGAGCAGGCGAGCACCAACGTCATCTATCAAGATGGCTCTGCATCTTTATCACCACCACAGCAGCAACCCCGTAGTGAATAACAATGATGATAAATCCTAATGACCACTAAGTGAGTACATTCAAAATATCGAAGATTGATACATTCCACACATCAACAAGTGTAATTCTTTTGTTTATATCAACTTGATGCGGCTTTTGAGTTTACCAAAAAGACAAGTATTAATGTCATGCTGGTATTAAAAAGAGGGCAAAAATATCCCTTCACCACCACCACCACCATCACAACCACCCACCCGCTCTTCCTATTTGAGGAAAATAATTTTGGGATTATAGTGGCATTTCATGCAGTTCATATCAAGTACTGAGATCAATAGAAAGCAGAAACAAGAAAACAGCACCAGGAAAATAATATGCAGCACTCAGGAAAGAGACAATTCGATCTGATAAATATCATAATCTTGCCAAAAAAATGTTTGTCTTCATTTTATTTTGTTTCAAAATAACTGCAGACATGATTACCGTTTCCCTGATAATTGCGATCATGGTGTCCTTCGCAGTTTTTCTATCAGTGAACTTGGTATGCCCATGTCCTGCAGCATTGAGTAAACCCAGGCTTGTAATGAACACATCATCAAGGACAACATTGAAGTTAATTGCCTTCTCAGTGAGCTTGTTCCTGATCTCCATACTCATAATTTGAGACTGGAAGGGGGAAAGAGCAAGGAATTAGAACCCCAATAATACCTTCTGCCCAATATAATGAGGATGTGCATAGAATGCATATGGTGAATCATACCTCTCGCTCTCTGAATATCTGACTAGCATTGTATTGAGCAACTACAGCTTCCAGTGTTTCATGGATGATGGAAAGTAAAGCCTTATCATCAAAGTTCTCCCCCAGCTTTGTCAGGACACAAAGACCAATTTTCACCTGCCCGGATACATATGGAAAGTTTATCCAACACATGGCATGAACAAACTTGTAATGCGAAAACACATGGCTGAACTGGTCCACATGATAAACGTAGCTTTAAGATGCCTCATAAAAGTACATTTGCTATGAAAAAAATATCAATAACCAAAAAATATCCGTTGCCTAGAAGAATGAACTATGATTAAAAAGAAGGGGGCAGTCAATCTAATAGCATAGGTATGTTGTTAACAACAATATATTCACAAGGCGAAAAAGGACTGTCAGGTTACTATAAAATAGACCCCTTCATAAACTATACCAGATTAACATGTTCGTCTATATGCCTAAATAAATAAGGTAGATCAATTACAATGCAATTGATCTCATTAAGAGCAGTACATCCACCACTCTTAACACTTCAACTTAGACATGAGGAAAAGATAAATAGTTCATTCATTTAGTGAGATAGAATACAAAGATACCTTCAGTGAATACTGGTAAATTCAGTAAAATGCAAGATAAATTTGTAACAGATGAAACATATTAACAAATGTAACTTCAAAACAAAGTAACAATGACAGTTTTGCTGATGTATTAATGAAAAATTAATGCCAACTGCAAAGAAGCCACTAATGCTGAAGGCTTACCATATGCAGATCCTTGCTTTTAGAAGTACTCTCAACAAGATAAGGGCAAGCATAGACATCACGAGCCGTTGAACTTTTATACCTGGGAACCTGGATAATGCAGGCAGCTTATATATATAAATTTATTCAATTGGTCATTCAGATACTTTAAGGGGAAGGTGAACTGCTCCGCAGGGAAAAAGCGATAAATGCCCAGTTCATATGATAGCACCGCACAACAAAATGTCCAAGAGAAAACAGATCTCTTACCTGTACCCCAGTAATTTCACTGTTTGTGTCCTCAGTTTTGTTGTAACTAATGAACTTTGCATGATCAGCTTCTTCTGCTGCAGTTAGTAAACACAGGCTTGTAATGGACACATCATCAAGAAGAACTTCGAAATTCCTTGCCCTCTCTGTCAGTTTATTCTTAATCTCTGTACTCACACTCTGAAATTGGAGGGGATGAGCCAAACAGTTAAAACCCTCAAAATAGTGTCTTCTGCCAAGTATAATGACCATTCTATAGAATGCATAGGAATATTAGGGTGAATCATACCTCTCTCTGTGTTATTATCTCATTAGCACTGAATTGGGCAACTACAGGTTTCAGCGTTTCATGGACCATTGAATGTAAAGCCTTCTCATCAAAGTTCTCTCCCAGCCTTGTAAGGACACACAGACTGGATAAGTTAGCAAAAATATGAGACCAGCAGCAAAACAAACTTGGAACATGAAAGGACATGGCATGAACTATTCCACCTTATAAATGTAGCTTCAAAATTGCCTTGTAGAGGTACATTTGCTATGAAAAAGTATCCCAAAAAAAATCCGTTACATAGAAGATTGAATTATGATAAAAACAAAAAGGAACTGTCAATCTTATAGAATTAGTTATCTTACAAACAAGATACATTTTCACAAGGCAAAAAAGGACTGTTAGATTACTAGCAGACTAAATCATTACCTGTACAACAGAGATAAAATAAACCTCTTCATAAACTATACCTGATTAACATGTTCATATAGACGCCTAAACGAATAAGGTAGATTAATTGTGATATAATTGGTCAAATGAAGAGCAGTAACACCACCACCCTTTTTTTTTGGAAAAGCAAAGCTTTATTTAACAATTAACATTCCAGACAAAGAATAGAGTGCAGCCTCCCAAAAGGGAGGTTGAGGTTGCAAAGCGCGAACCTGCATGGACACGGCGAGAGAAACGACAGGTTTGATCACACATTCCGGGATCGTTCTGACACCACCACCATATGAACACTCCAAATGCCAGACACAGCCAAAATATATGTATAGATATGAACACTCCAAAAGACACCGACAATACCCAAAATATATGGATAGATGAAGATGCATAGAAACTATGACACAAAATATTTTTTGAAACGACATGACACAAAATATAGGGTCAAGGCTTGTACAAAGTACTATCAAGCACAAAGAAATTAATCATCAGGCATGTTAGCAAGTACCGTCATTTCCAAGAAATTTAGGAGCTCCTGATTCCAAAACTAAAGAAATGAAACTTAGGACAAAGCAATCATATGTACCATCTGGGGATCCTTGCTTACAGTAGTGCTCTGATCAGTGGTTGGCCTTTCAAACCTTGGAGCAATAATGTGAGCCTCAAATTGGTACACCTGGAGGGATGTCAGGTAAGTTAGCTATGCATTTAGTCAACTGTTCCAGCAGATGTGAACTACTCTACAGCAAAGAATTGCTTTGAAGAATAGAAAATGGAACTTCATAACATCAATTGTTCACAAAGACTCATATGTTTCGAGTACATGAAAAGATTGGGTGGACAAGTTACAGACTTAAAGCACAACTCATGCATGATGATGATGATGTCTCTGATTTGAATCAAACTAACAAGTAGCCAATCACAACCGTAAACTATTTCGACTCGATTGGCCTAAGATAAGCTCAAGATTTATTTATTTTACAACTTTACTGTAAGGGAAACCCCTACGGTGTAGATTAAGCTCAAGATTAACCTGATATACTTCTACATGAACGGAGATAAGTGCATGATGAGCATGTTTATCCACTCAAGCATATAAGGTGCATGCAAATGGTTAAGTTCCTCCAAGCTAATCTTGATCTACTTCGATTTTTTTGGTATGCAGATAATTATCAAATAAGAATCCTGTGGAGCGCTCATTCAAGATTTCAAAAAAACAAGCTAAGTAAACTCATTTAAAATCACATACAAACTGAGCTAACCTGGAATGCAATATGAGCGGAGAAAAATTGAAAATCAACCTAAAGTAAAAAAGGGTAAATATATTGACATATATATGTATATTAAAAATACTGGAGTTGGTAGTGATTGTTCATTGGCCAGCTCATCTTCCCTCCATCAAATGTAACTTCCTGAAATGTCAGGCATCTCTGCACTTACCTAACATATTGTTTTAGGGGTTTATATGACTGTAATTTATGATTATTCCTTCTGTTTTGCTACTTGCCAGTACCCTGGTTTTTCCTAAGTTGGTTTTTAAACTATCGCATGTGTGAAAACTGATGTGACAGGATTTCTTTTTTTACTCCAGTAGTAGCAAAAGAATAATTCAGCAAGCTATCAGTTTTCACTCAATGGAAGAAAAGGATTGGCAGGCTATTACACACCTTGGCCTTGGGCGTGGAAGTCATCATTGTCATAGCCTTAGCATCAGCTATTACCGGATTGGGTGTACTCGACGGAGTGGGCATTGGTTTTGACTGTTGGGGCACAAGCAGTCTTTCCTTCAGCGATGAACATGCCTCGTTCCCGGGATCTCGATAGGCACGACGGCCATATTCCAAGGAAGGAATCCAGACCCAAAACAGCCGTGTGCAAGTTCCTTCTCCTCCTCCTTCCCCTCTGTCAGTTTGTTTCTAATCTCCGTACTCACACTCTGAAATTGGAGGGGATGAGCCAAACAGTTAGAACCCCCAAAATAGTATTTTCTAACAAGTATAATGAGCATTCCTATAGAATGCATAGGCATATTAGGGCGAATCATACCTCTCTCTGTGTTATTATCTCATCAGCACTGTACTGAGCAACTACAGCTTTCAGCGTTTCATGGACAATTGAATGTAAAGCCTTCTCATCAAAGTTCTCTCCCAGCCTTGTAAGGACACTAAGTTTCACCTATCAAAGTACATATGGATAAGTTTAGCAAAAATATGAGACCAGCAGCAAAGCAAACTTGGAACGTGAAAGGACATGGCATGAACTATTCCACGTGATAAGTGTAGCTTCAAAATTGCCTTGTACAGGTACATTTGCTATGGAAAAAGTAGCACAAAAAATATCCCTTACATAGAAGAGTGGATTACAATAAAAACAAAAAGGGGCTATCAATCTATTAGCATTAGGTATCTTACTAACAAGATACATTTTCACAAGGCAAAAGGGGACTGTTAGGTTACTAGCAGACTAAACCATTAGCTGTGCAACAGAGATAAAATAGACATCTTCATAAACTATACCTGATTAAACATGTTCATATATATGCCTAAACAAATAAGGTAGATGAAATGCGTTGTAAAATTGGTCAAATGAGGAGCAGTAACAATACCACCATTTTTTTTGTTGCCAAAGTAAAGCTTTATTTAACATCGCAGACAAAGAACAGAGTGCAGCCCCAAAAGGGAGGTTGAGGTTGCAAAGCGCGAACCTACATTGACATGACAGGTTTGATCACGCATTCTGGGATCATTCTAACACCACCACCATATGAACACTCCAAAAGCCAGAAATGCCCAAAATATATGGATAGAGACGAACACTCCAAAAGCCATAGACTGATAGACAGACCCAAAACATATGGATAGATGGACATGCATAGAAATTATGACACAAATGCTTCATCCATATAGTGACAGGAAAGGAATATATATCAAATACAAAGACAGCAAGAAGTGTAGATTATCTTCTCTTTGCAATACACTTGCCTCGGGTGTGGCTGTTGGAATCGGAGATGAAATCAAACTTGCTTGCGGGATGCCAGCTTCTCCTCTAAGTTCACCACCTTCTCACGAAGCAGCAGCACCTTCTCCTCCTCCACTGCTTTCTCCCGAAGAAGCAACCTCTCTTGTTGGTGAAAATCTTCTCTCAACCGCAGACTGGCCTTTCTTCTTGCCTGCTCGACCTCAGCCAGCCTCAGAGCTCTCTGCTCAACCTCTTTTTCTCGCTGCTCTACAGCATCCTCCCATGCGGCGACATGCCCTCCCCACCAGATGGCTGCCTCTGCCTCTCCCTCCCTCAATCTCCGTGCCGATTTCCCGCTTGATTTGTTCCCATCTTTTCTGCAAATCATCGAGATTGTCCCCGTCGCCGGGCTTAATACCACCGCTAGCTTCCATGGAGTATCTGACGGTGAGCGCGACGACTCGGCCAGGCGTGTGGGGAGGATGGTGACCCTCAAGCCGAGACCACGGCGGGGCGACGCGGCCGCTGTTGCTGCGGCGGTGGGCCTCTCGACGGCTCCCCTCCCGGGCAAGAGTCTCCCTCGCCCCTGACGCGGGCGTGGTGGATTAGTCCTGTTCTTCGCTTCGCGGCTCCGCCGAGGAGAAACGAGGGCTCCGCTGACGCGGCCGCGGCGGAAGCTTCGGCGGTGGCCCTCTCGACGGCTCGCCCTCCCTCTCCCCTGACGCCCACGGGTCCGCGGATGGAGGCTCCCGCGTTCTCCCACGATCCTCTGGAGACAAACCTGGGGAGTCGCGGAAGTTCTCCGGCGAGAGCCACGCGACGTGACGCGACGCGCCGCGGCGGTGACCCTCTCGATGGCTCCCCCTCGCTCTCCCCTGACGTGCACGAGACCGCGGGTAGAGGCTCCCGCGGTCTCCCTCGATGCTCCGGTGGCAGACCTCGGGATTCGCGGCAGTTCTCCGGCGAGAGCCCGGCGACGCGACGCGGCGGCATTTTGTCTTCTTTCCTTCCTTTCTGGCCGAAAGAAGTCCAGACACCCCCCCGGATCAAGTTTTTGGTCGATTGACCCCCCCCAACTATAAGCAGCCCAAATGACCCCCCCCCCCCCCCCCCCCCCCCCCACGTTTCCGAAACCACGCAAATTACCCATGGAGCGGATTAGCTGTTTTACAGAGCGGTTTTAGTCCACGCTGGACTCTGGTTTATGCCATGTCAGGGGCAAATTACCCCCTTAACTTTTCCTCCACTCAGACGCTACGCACGACTCTGCTCCGCTCGCCTCTGAGTCGCCACTGCTCCACCCGCCTCAGCTCCCGCCGCCCAATCCGTCGCCGCTGCTCCGCCCGCCTCTGCTCCCCGCCGCCGAAGTCGTCGCCGTACCCCTCCTCTCCTCCTCGTCCGTAATTTCGGGCTTTTCACCTCCCCCCGCTCCCTTCCCCCTCCCAGAAATCAAAGCGCATCGCGCCAAGACGCCTACGAGGCGGCGGACACAGGAGCAGCGGCCATGGACGCCTACGAGGCCACCAAGGTGCTGTTCCAGCAGGTGCAGGAGCTCGTCGACCAAGCCGTCGCCTCTGCTCCCTGCTGCCCAATCCGCCGTCGCTGCTCCGCCCGCCTCTACTCCCCGCCTCCCAGGCCGCCGCAATAGAGGAAGCGCCGGCGGCGTTGCTCGATTTGGCCGGGGTGGAGTGCAGGCGTTGCTCGATTCGGAGCTCGTAGTGCGCTCGGATGTCAACTGCAATGTGCAGGGATTGTTTGGGCTTGATGCTGCCTACATGGACGCCTTCAGGTCTCATGGATGCAGAGGTCGGGTACTCCTCTTGATGTTCCAATGTCGTGCATTGCAGGAGTCCCATGGATGCAGGTTTCTGGGTGCAGCAACAGGTGATTTTAGAGAAGAAGAACAAGATGGAGTAGAAGAAATAGAAGATAGTTCGGTTATCTGAAGATGTTCAGCACATGAGTGCTAGTAGTGTAGTAGTGTAGTAGTGTAGCAGTGCAGTAGTGTGGAAGTGCACTGTACTAGTGTAGTAGCAGCAGCAGTGTAGTATTTAGCAATGCAGTACGAGTAGTTCTGGAGTAATACAGTAAGATGATCATGCTGTAATGGAACCATCTTGGTGTTCAGAGTATGGATGTAATGGAACCATGCTTTTGCTCTGAATATATGTGAGATTGTGGTTGAAATTGATGTGTGAAATCTTCTGGCAGCATCATTACTAACACAAAACTGTAATATCTGTGACAATATTTGAGTTGATTACAATCATATGGTGTGAAATACTGCTATATAAAATCTGTGACAATATTTCACTTGCAAACTGAAGCAAAACTGTGAGAAAACTAGACATAAAAAACAATCTAAATTGTCCTGGAAAATTGTTACAAACTGAAGCTAATTTGGCACTGCCATTTTAATTGTCCTGTCCATAGCCAGCTGGTTTTCTCTTCTGTCCTAACAACCAGGGCATCCTCCCATGCTTTGGAACATTTTCTGTCACAACCTGGGACATAGGAATGGTCTGGGATGACTTTTTCCTTGTAGGTACTTGTTCTTGCTGTACAAGAGATGTGAAAATCAATTAGTACAGTAATCATGTTGGTACACATGAGTTTGTTGGACATTTATATAGTACTACACATAATTTTTACCCTGCTTGCTGTTTGAGATTGTTGAGAACTTCCCGGCCCAACATCACCTGAAATATGGTGCTTTTTCTTTGGTGGAGCAAATGGCCTCATGGCAGGTCCTTGTGGCTGGAGAGGTACTTGGGGCCTCATGGCAGGAGCGTGTGGCTGGGCAACAGCTTGTGGCTCGGCAGGAGCTTGCTTCATTTTCTTCTTCTCGACATACACCACATGTCTCTCTTGTTGCTGCGCACTAGAAGTAGCCTCCTACATGAACCAGTTTAGGAGTCAAAAAAATAGCAGTTGTTAATATTTTTGAAGCAAATATGTAACAAATATGTAATGCTTACCTGGGGTGCTTTATCTTGCTTTCTCCTACTTCTCTTGGCTGCTTTCTTATTGTGGGCATGTTCCCTAACAATATCAGGATTAGCTGTGCACTTTCTCTTATTGTGTCATGGCCTTCCACATGCTGAGCACCTAACTGTGCCTCCTTTTCTTGATATCTTATCTCCTTTAGGTTTCTCTTGTTCTTCTCTTTTTCTCTCTACCTTGGGCCTTCCTGGCTTTTTCTTTCCAACAGGGGGAAAAGGCCTAGGGTTTGGAGCTAGAGGCCAGCTCTCTTTCCCTTCTACTGGTTCCAATACATGGTTGTACACTTGGTCATACACATCAATTCTGTAGCAAGGTGCAATAAAATCATCCAATTCTTTTCCCACTCTGTATATTGCACTAATAGCATGGCAACAGGGCAACCCAGACAAGTCCCAATATCTGCAGGTACATGTAAATCTCTCCAAGTTGACGGTGAATCTTCTATGCTGGCCCTCCATTACCTCGAACCCTTCAGTTCCATTGTAAAGCACTGAACAAATATTAGATCTTTTCACATTTAACTTCAGTTTTTTGAAAATGTTGGGGCATATTGTACTAGTCCAACTTGCTGACTTTGCTTTGTTTTCTGCAATTCTAGCCATCACCTTTCTCCTCATAATTTTCATGGAAGAAATGACCGGATAAAATCTTGCTCTCATAATAGAATTGTTAAATGACTCGCAGATATTGTTTTCAACCGAATCACAAAAGGAACCAAGCTTGAAATAAGCTCTACACCAATGCGTTGGAGCATTTTTCATCATGTCCTTGGCTCCATCTGGAGTTTTCTGTGCTAGCTTGGCCCTATTGTAGTTGAACTGAATCCTATCACATGATTTAGCACAAGCCCAAAACAATTTCTGAAAAACCTTGTCTCTGTGCAGTTTCCTCCAATTTGCATAAATGTGCCTTGCACACATTCTGTGCTCTGCCTCTGGTATAATTTCACTGACAGCCTTTATAAGGCCCTTCTGCTGATCTGAAATGATAACCCAACCATCACCTTGGTTGTTAATCTCTATGTCCTTCTGCAGAAGTGACAAAAACCAGTACCAACTGTCATGGTTCTCCCCTTCAACTGTTGCCCATGCAATTGGATACATTTGGTTGTTTGGATCTCTTCCAATAGCACACAAGATTTGCCCTTTGACTGAACCTTTCAAGAAGCATCCATCAAGCCCAACAACCCTCCTACAACCTGCTAGAAAACCTCTCTTGCAACCTTCCAAGCAGACATACATTCTTTCGAAAATAGGCTTGTCAGTTACATCAGGATTTAAAGTCACTGCCACTGTTGTGCCTGGGTTGCTTCTCACGAGTTCTAGATGGTAATCATACACTCTAGCATATTCCCCAGTTGTGCCATCAATTATGCTGTCGAAAATCATTTTCTTCGCTCTCTTGCACTTTGATTCACTAACATCCGCACACAAGTCTTCTAGCACTGCTTCCTGCATTTTCTCTATCCTCCAACCAGGATTATCCTTGATCTCCCTAAAATATTTCTCAGCAATTACCGTGCTGGTAACCAACTTGTTGTCCCTTCTTGGTACACAATTGTGGACACTTCTGTACCAGACAACAGTGAACCATTCAGACCTGTTGGGTACAAGTGAGCCATATATGCCCCAGTTGCAAGTCCTCCAACTGCATTTAGCCAGGACTCTTTTTTTTCTCATCCTTTGGAAAAATGATGTGTTTGAAGTTTTTTAAACCATAGTTCACCACTGCTTGCTTGAATTCCCTGCTATCATGGAAAGCCTGGCCGACCTCAAACTCCTTGACATCAGCATTGGGATCGTATACTCTATGGCGTGTCTTCTTTGTGCTAACATTTCCATCACTATCTTCATCATATGACAGTTCATCTTCACTGTCAAAGCATTCACTGTCATCTTCTAGTTGTTCTTTCATATTCTCTGGGACTATGAACTCTTCTGGTACTATGGTTGCTGCCGGATGTTCCTCTCCAAGCATCTTTTTCCTCACTCTCATCTTCAGTTCTTGTGCTTGTTTTCTGTAACAAATTGTTTCTTCATCATCAGCACTGCTATCTTCACTATCTGCTTCATGAACATCATCGTAGTCGTTGTCCGAAGTGTCTTCACCATTATCTCCATCATATGCGCTGCTACCTTCAACTCCCTTGCCTTTGTCCTGCACTGATGCCCTCACAACAGGTAATTTGCGTGCGACATCGGACAATACTTGAAGATCTATTTCCTCAATTTGATGTCCCGTTTGCTGCTCCTCTTGATACTCATGCACAAGATCAATTTCAGGCCATCCTTGCTGCTGCTCATCTAACACAACTTGCTGCTGCTCTTCTAGCACATGTTGCTGCTGTTCTTCTAGCACAACTTGCTGCTGCTCTTCTAGCACAACTGGCTGCTGCTCTTCTAGCACATGTTGCTGCTGCTCTTCTTCTTCATCTGAACTATATGATTTCTGTGGCATTATTGCAAAGATCTCAACTTCACCATCTGCTTCTCTTATGACATGCTGAACCATACTTCTAACATTTGTATCGTCAACAAGAGTACACACGCAATTCACATTACTCTCCCTTTCAGTTAGCCTCCAGGTCAGTGTTGTATCTTGCAAATCTGAATCTGACACTGCTACATGGTCAGCCAAGTGCCTCTTCAACTATGCCACCGACAAGTTTGAGACGGGCACGACAGAGCAGCTACTCCTCCCACCTATGTAAATCCATTTGAGATCATGCCATTCCAATTTCCCACGGTAATGGAATCGAACGGACAAGGCATCCATCCTACATAATGAGCAAACAAAAAAAGAAATTTGAGCAACATAACTGAATTTGAACAACAAAACCGAATTCTGAAACTTTGGGAACAACACCTACTGTAATTCACATGAAACTAAGATACTAACAATGATCTAATTGAGAACCTAAGCATGTACAAAATACTTTCACTAGCTTTGTTAGGAAACACTTAGTTCAGTTCTTAAGTACTGTGACCAGTACACTGAAAACATGAACATGATATCTAGTTTGAGACACTTATGGGCTCTAGTTCTTCTCTCCAAACTATGAACATACGTACTGAAGTACATCTAGTATTCAGAGCTAGCAACTATTTTCTTCTTGTTGAATTTCGAAATTAGCATGGTTCAGACTTGGCAAACACTTGCCCAACAGTACAGGATTAAAAAAATACAGCTAACCATCAGTACCAGGTACAAGAGCTTAAGTGTGAACCTCGACAGAACAGGGATCAAAGCCACACCACTCAGTTTATGAAACTGCAGAAGTGCTGCTCTATTGTCCTCTGTAACTCGATACTGAACTATTGCTGTAGCTCTTACTCTCTTGCAAGTTACAGAATTTGGTGGTCCAGTTAACTACGTTTATGAAGGATATATTCAGAGAACAAGTGAAGCAACAGATAGCTGAGATCCACCACTTCGTCATACTCCCACAACATCGAGCTCCACAAACCACCAAAATCGATTTCAGTTACAGACCTAGGTGCGGGGAACTGACCTGATCGTCGACGCTGCAGTACAATCACCAAACAATGAAACCGATCATCTGCCTTCGCCGGCTTACACGAGTAACAACCGCTGCCGTCCACGAGACACGGAGCAGAGGAGTGAGCGCGGCTGCAGAGCACAGAGCAGAGGGGTGAGCAGCAAGTGAAGGGAAGGAAGCAGACAGATGATCGGAGGGAGAGATGAGAGCTGACCTCGACGCCGCCGTCGCCAGATGAGAGTCTCGCGATCACGTCGCGAGAGAATTACGGGATTCGGGATAAACCGCCAGGTGATCAACCATAACTCCCAGGTGATCGCGAGAGAAACTTCAGGGGGTGATTTGAACCTGACGTGGATGAAACCAGAGTCCATCGTGGACAAAACAGCTCTGCAAAACAACTCATTAGCGTCAGGGGGTAATTTGCGTGGTATTAGAGACCTGGGGGGGGGGGTGATTTGCGCCGGTTTGAAGCTGGGGGGGTCAATCGACCGAAAACTTGATCCCGGGGGGGTGATCTAGACTTCTTTCCTTTCTGGCCTGGGAGAGAAGTTTTGTTTTTGGCTTTTTTTTTGGTTTGGTAGGATTGGAAGGGGGTTTTGGCGAGGCGTCGCTAGAACATTTTGCTTTTCTCCATGATCCACACCCAAAATCACCGCAAAAATTTGCTTTCTAATTCTACTATCCTGGGAACGTTATGCCATACATTGTCAATGACAATTAGATGCTCATTTTGACAACTAAGAACTTCATGTTGCTCATGTCACAGCTTGTCGTTAGCACGAACATGGTCGGATCTTGTGAAACCTTTTTCTTTCAAGTAACAGGTAAAAACATTGAATTGGATCTTTTGTTTAAAGAGGTGTATCCGGAAAACCCTCCAAACTGGCGTTGTGCCAATAACTCGCAAAAAAGAAGGTGCAGAAAAGAGAGAAAACGACGATTTAGAAGCCGTTAGAGTTTTTGTCCCCCTCATCGGTGATGTCGGGGCATATCCCGCCTCTAGTGGTCCTTAGGGCCTTGGAGTGTGTGAAAGTGCATGTGTTGCCCCATGCGTGGTTTTGGTAATTAATGACAATCTTTATGGACTAATGGTTGCATTGAGATATACTTGTAGATCTTGTCCATAGGAAAAGATTGGATTTCATGTGTTGGACTCTAGAAGATTACATGATGACCAAGGTTCCATCCAAGGGTTTATATGAAGAATGGTCATGTGAAGAGTTGAGCTTATTGCAAGCATGGCTTGGAAAAGAAGATTGAGTGAACTTCATGTTTATCTCCAAGCCATCATCTATATCAAGAGAAGAATATGAAGCGCAAGTGGATTCATGAAGACGGAGCTAAGCGAGGCTCTCCCATAATGGTGTATAGGGGAGCATTTGGAGAAGCCTTCATCAAGCATGTGCTAGTAAACGCAATCAAGAAAGGTGGTCCACTTGAAGAGATCAAGATCGTCATCATCTAGCTCAAGTGGAAGGCTCAAGGCAAAGGTATGATCTTGATAGGGTTTCTATTTTACCGGTCTCATGTTGTTAGTTTGGAGACCGGGTTATAGGTTAGACGGCGTACTATCAAGAGGGGCTCTCAAGTGAGTAACTTGATCGCATCTTTATGGAGAGCTCAAACCTTTGCATATTTGGCATATCATGTTTCTTGGTTCTTATTTGGCTTTTATCCATGTGAGAATTTAGAGCTTGTGTTCATCCCCATACCAAGCTCTAGTTCATCAAAAACGGATTTCATTTGGATATCTTGTGGTGTTTTTTATGTTGGAGGTTTTACCGGTTCGTCTCTTGTAGAGAGGTCAAACTCTCCTCTTGTGTTATTCTCCTCGCATGATGGACTATGATGTGTATATGCATGATCTTGTAGTGTTTGTGATTATCTTCGGAGCAAGCCCAAGATCATTGAAAACGGAGTCGGGATGGAAAACTTGTTGCGTTCTCGGTGTTGGAAATATTACCGATCCTCCTCGAGATAAGGTTCACACCTCCCATGTGTGATATCTCCTCTATATTTGTAACCCTTAATATTTCCAACCTCGTTGGTTTCATCTCGTTTGGATCTTCCTTGCAAAAGTTATTGCATTTCAGGTTTTGCAGTTTTGTTGTTTTGCCTAGGCCGGAGTTTTCGCCCTGAGGGTGCTCAGGGCCGGAGTTTCCGGCCCACCAAGCTTTGAAGCCTCACGGCAACAGTCGCTGTATTCAGTCCGGAGTCCGGAGGTTCACCGGAGTTTCCGGTCGCGGCCGGAGTTTTCGGTCTCAGGGTCCGGAGTTTCCGGCCCATCAGGAGTTGCTGCGAAGAAAGCAACGCGGCGGCTGTCACGGTATCAGGTCCGGAGCGACCCCGGAGTCAGTCCGGAGTTTCTGGCCCAGGCCGGAGTTTTCGGCCTCTCTGTCCGGAAACTCCGGACTAAGTGGACTGCAACGGCTCTTTTTCTGGGAGGGGTATTTATACCCCTCCACCTACCTTCAGCCACCCAGCTCTTCCAAGCATGTTTTTCCCCCTCTCTCTCCTCCATTGTTGACCTTGGAAAGCTTGCCCCTCTCCTAATTCCTCCCATGATTCTTGCATATCTTTGAGGGATTTGAGAGAGGAGATCTAGATCTACATTTCCACCAATCCATCTCTCCTCTAAGTGAGGGGAACCTAGTAGATCTTGGTCTTCGAGTTCTTGGTGTTTCTCCTACTTTGTTCTTCCTCTCTTCTCCCCCCATAAGCATTAGTTGCTTGTGGTGGGATTTGAGAGTGAAGGATTTGAGCACTTGTGCTCTTGCCATTGCTTCGTTGCATCGGTTTGTGCTCTCCACGAGGATTCGTGGAAGTTGAAAGCTTGTTAACTTGTTACTCTTGGGTCTTTGGACCCTGAGGGGAACCTAGTAGATCTTGGTCTTGGAGTTCTTGGTGTTTCTCCTACTTTGTTCTTCCTCTCTTCTCCCCCCATAAGCATTAGTTGCTTGTGGTGGGATTTGAGAGTGAAGGATTTGAGCACTTGTGCTCTTGCCATTGCTTCGTTGCATCGGTTTGTGCTCTCCACGAGGATTCGTGGAAGTTGAAAGCTTGTTAACTTGTTACTCTTGGGTCTTTGGACCCTAGACGCCCGTGTGGTGGTTGAGACCCTTGTGTGGTCACTTGTAGCTGTTCGGGAGTCCCAAATCCCGTTGTGGGTTGTGCCCCGGATCGTTGTTGAAAGGCTCCGGATTTCCGCCTCGAAGGATTCCGATAGTGGAAGGTGAACCAAACCTTTGTGGTGCGGTTCATCGGAGAAGAAGGTGAAACCTTTGTGGTTGTTGAACCATTGTGTTGGTTCACACCTCTCCAACGAGACGTACTCCCTTAACAAGGAGGAACTCGGGAATACATCCTCGTCTCCGCGTGCCTCGGTTATTTCTATACCCGAACTTTTCACTTATGCACTTTACATTGTGATAGCCTTCGTGCTTGAAGTATTCTATTGCTATCACCTTGTTGCTTGTCTTGCTTAGCATAAGTTGTTGGTGCACATAGGTGAGCCTAGTTTATTTAGGTTGTTGGCTTGTTAATTTAAACACATAGTTTTATTCCGCAATTATCAAGCATAAACCGGAAAAAAATTAATCGCCTATTCACCCCCCTGTAGGCGACATCCTTGTCCTTTCAGTGTGGCGTACCACGACCCCTCGCCGGTAGGAGGGTTCCCCTCCTATTTTTAGCCAGTTTCATCCTCTTCTTCGTGATGGGGGCGACGACATTCTGAAATCGGAATAAGGTCCTCCCCGCCCTATCTCCGCTCCAGCGGTGCCTCTAGCGATGGCGGAGGGGCGTGCTAAGTTGCCTTCTCAATGGATCTCCTCGGATCCGATCTATTTCATGCTCGTTGGTGTGGTGGCGGATATGGCCCTTCCGATCTATATTTCTCATCGTTAGCGATGGTTGTTGCTCTGATGTGCTGGTCTATTAGGGCCTCAGTGCGACAACTTTCCGACTGTTTTCTACAATAAGATTCTACAGATTTGAGGGAGGGTGAAAGATAGAGATGCCGCCTAGAGGGGGTGAATAGGCATTTTAAAAACTACTACCGAACTGGATCAAAAGAATGTAGAAATAAACTACTCAATTAGTTTTCAAGCACAAAAGCTAAATATGATAGGCTCAACTAAGTGCACCAAGAAGTTAAGCTAAAACAAATGAGCACAAAAGATATCTCACAAGCGATAAAATATATATTTAATTTAAATTCGTATGCTATCACAATGAAATAAATTTGGGTACATAGATAAGCGAGTCACGCGAAGAGGAAAATATTGTTGTTCACTCGCTTTAAAGGAAGCTATGTTATCATTGAAGAGGTGTGGGTTACCATGAAGGACCCCCGAACAATAACAAAGCTCATATTCTTCTCCAAGCCACCTCCACAAAGTTAGGGCTCCTTCTTAAGGTTAACTTTTCCTCCGTTTGGAGTAGGCAAACTCCACAACATGTTCACAAATCCAGCGAAGGAGAAAGCCCGATTATTATCACAATCTTCCATGAAGAAGTCGTCGTGGCACAAACCGCCAAGCCAACTAGGAGTTCATCCTCCAAGATTAACAAGCTCATGATTCCTCGCTTTAATGGATCAACATGGAGAGCTCAAATCGATGCAACAAATGAAAATCAACAAACACCACGAAGCGCTCAAATCCTTCTCTCTCAAATCCAACCGATCTAACTATTCTCTCAAAGAGATACACGAATCATAAAAGACTTGCAAAAAAATCCATGCTTCAAGTGTGAAGAAGACCGCCTTTTATAACCCTAAAAAAATTGTTGGGTGAGGCCTGGCCGTCATATAGTCGGCCAAGTCCAGTGAGCAAAAAACAGAAGTCAATTCCATATCAACTTCGTTATCGGTGAACTTGATTTTTTATAAGCTAACAACAAACTCTAACTCCTCACACGGAGAAAAAAATCAAATACCAAAAAGGTAGATAAAACGGCAAATAAAAAAGGCTTTATCTCTCCATAAAACCAGAACTAAGAAACAACACAAAAAGCGCAATATCTTGCATACGGAATCTTTTTTGATGACCTTGAGTTTGACTTGAAGATATCAACAAACTCTACGTGCTAGTATAGTGAAAAATACAAATCTAAAACAAATAGGAGGATTCAAGAATGCAAAAAGGTTTGATTTCTATATGAATGATTTGATCAATTCCATAACAACAATGTACTGTATATGAACAAACCTCTAACAAGTATATCACCAAGGCACCTTGTGACCGGTAAAACTATGAAACATCTAGCAAAAGAAAACCTTAGCATTGTGCATTCCACTTGAGCTACAAGATCACGATCATGTTTGTACCAAGTTGGAACACCTTTCTTAATCGCGCTCACTTGATGAAGACTCGAAAATTTCTCTCATAATCACTATGTGAAAGCTTCAGTAGCTCATATCTTCACATGTCCATTATCACCAAATGGACATCAAACGTCAAGCATATGATCTCTTCAAGATGCTCATCTTGAAATTTCATTTCACAACCTTATTGACAATCACACCTTGATGGCATCCTCTTATGAGTTATATGAAATCTTTCCTTGGATGCAAGATCATGGAAACATAACTAACCCTCATAAAAACAATAAACACATAGATCATGAGTTATTTCACAAAACACAACTGAAAATTTTCTTACCATAGCATGAGATCACTTGATCCCACGTGTTATATTTTTAACCGTTTTTTGTTGACCAACTTGAATCCACTCGTTGCACTTCGTCTTGGTCAACTTTGTATCTTCTCTTCTTCAATCTTTAGTAGGATGATATCTTGAAGGAAAATGTGAATACCCAGTCGATATTCATTTCTTCAAGACATGCTCGTCATCGACTCTACTCACTCATGACCATCCTTTGGATCCCGCCTTAAGCATCATCTTAGTCATCACTTGATATTATTCATGCTCTATCACAATCTCTTTAGATACAGAATGAATTATTTACTTCATTGCATGCTCCAAAGACTTAGTCAACCATGACTCAACACATGAGTCCACCATGACCTCGACTTAGAAACATATCTTGAATTCTTCTATTGTAATTATGTTATCAAGATCATGATCCTCCATGGCTTAGTTCAAAAGTGAGATACTTCTTTGGAGTTTCACACAAGAATTTCATCTTAATTGAACTTCAACTTCACTTTATTCCTCTACATCATATCAAATCTATTTCTTTAAATCAATCATTTTGATGTCAAATCTCAATTTATATCTTTTTCTTCATGACATCCAACATTGAATCAAACACATGGTTGCCTATGGAAAACCCTTACAATAGAACTCATTGAAATAAGTCCATTAGGATTTTCCTTTAGTCCATCGGGATCGTCCTTAATTATCAAAATCACACATGGGGCTCCATGCACTCTGAGAGGGGCGTTGACAGCGCCGCACCTTCAGCTCGCCGCATTGTTTGTAGTCGTCGCTAAGTGGTACAAAGACTTCATTGTACTTTTTATTATTTTCGGTGATTCTTTACTGATGTTGATTATGTTAATGGAACGAGGGACCTTTTCACACAAAAAAGGTGAACGCGGATGTCTGTCAATACTGGCTCGAAGGACCTAGTGGTTTTCTCCTTTCAAGTTGATTATTTTTGGTGATTCTTTACTGATGTTGATTATGTTAATGGAACGAGTGACCTTTTCACACAAAAAAGGTGAACGCAGATGTCTGTCAATACTGGCTCGAAGGACCTAGTGGTTTCTCTCCTTTCAAGTGTGTTGAATGACATAAATAAGGTTCTCACTTCCCACACTGGTTTTTCGATCAGAGGGGCCTCACAGAAATAATACCACGATTTGTTTACATAGTGTGACTGCGTCCTGTGACGCCATGAGGCCTACCAGAATTCCACACTTCTTGGGAGAAGAGCAATATTTGCAAATGTGTGATATTATCTCGTTGCTTGTGAGGCATGTATGGCACGTAGGACTATGAGGCTAACCTCGCATGACAAGGTTTTCACCCATGAGGAGAACTAACATGTTGTTGGATAGTTAGGAGGGTGGTTATACTCCAGCCTGCAAGAGTTCAAATCTCATGTTTGACGCGGGTGTTAGACGGAATATTCTTCACTGGGTAACAACGTCCCCGTCGACATCGAGCCGCCCGTGGTAACTTCATCAATCTCAAAACCTAGCTCAATTTTTCGGAAGTGCTCATAGGGGTAGGGTGTGCGTGCGCTTGTTCATAAGGGTGAGTGTATGTGAGTCATTACCGTGTTTCGCAAAAAAAAAGTTTTCAGCCATGAGGATCCTGTCGTGGATCACTAACCAAACAAAGTGGTTGCACTTGTGCACATGCGTGGTTTTGCAACAATTGGCAGGGCTAAGGGGTTTCTGGCGACCTTGTGCTGCATATGCAGACCTAGCCAAGTATTTGCCCCGTGGGCGTCTAGTTCCAGCGGATGGATTCGGCGATAAGGATCAATGTCAGTTCTCAAATAAATTGACGTTTTGCAGCAAATTTTTGCTTTTCCTCGTGGTGATCTTTAAGAGCGCAAATGTGCCACTTACATCCCCAAAGGTCAGGCTGAGGATGAGGTTATAGCTCCTTCGACACGATTTAACACAATGCGCATCATTATGATTTACTCTTTCGTCACAAGCACATTATGATTCACCCATTTTTAGACTCGCAGTGGATTACTATTGCCCAAGGAGAACATAACCAAACTATACATGGTGAGGAATGTGTTAGCTTCTTTATGGATATAAGGTCCACAGCCTGCATTTGGTAGAACATTGCTTTACAATTCCGTTCCGGATACCCACCACGGCAACTTCTGCTTCCTAATCCTATCACCGCAATTCTCTTACATCTTCACATCAATTCATGCTCATTTTAGACAAGCTACCAAATGTCCCTCCCTCCATTCGACTTCAATCTGCAGAGGTCAACTGACAGTTCGCCCGTAGCAGATCGAAGCAATGTACAGGTTCTTCGCCCATTTATCCTGCAAGTTCGTTCCAAGGTTATTTATAGCTGGCACAGCAACAGAAGATGAATGCTATCATACTGAACTGCAGAGTGACAAGTATTATAATATGTAATGATAGAGGACATGAGGAACCACTGGTATTTCGCAAGTGTTTCCATGAGCTGAGGAGGTACCTTTACATGGTTGCTGGGAAAGGCTGAGGTCCGCAGGGTTTCTTGTGTCTCGTCTACCGGTTTCCGCTTTGGCTTGCTCAAGATAAGAGCGGCTTGGTCACTGGTGGCTGCTGAAGAAGTTATTCTATAGCCATGCTCCCATCGCCTATGGATGCCTTCACTTGGATACAGGAAATCCAACTCTACAACCTGAAATTGCATACACAACTTGACCTCATAAACTGGAAGTGATATTTCTCCAACAACAACAAAAAACTGGTCGTGATACAGTGACAAAGACTTCTACAGGAATCTAAACTGGCACATACTCCTTAGACAATTACATATGACTGACAAGGCCAATTGAGAATTCTAACCTGATCAGAATAGCCTGAGTTCCTTGACATGACTACTCCCCAGCGGTTTCCAGCCGTGGCCATAGATGTTACATGAAAACCTTCTTTCCACTTTTTGCTGATCCACTTGAAGGGGAACGATTCGCTAACCTTGTACGACTGTTGAGTGTAAGAAGTTCCTGCAAACATGACAAAGAACGAATTGCATCAGATTAGGAGTAACAATGTGAGCAATGTCACTGAAGTGCCAAGCTAAACAATGACGAACCACGGACCTTTGGACATTACAACCAATGAACTTCCATTGGATGCTCCAGCTATTGCTGTTATGTAGAAACTTTTCTCCCACTGGTCCATTATCCAGTCCTATGTGTAATGATAAATAATTTAGGAATCCTCAATCAATAATTTATTCAGGGTACTAATGAACAATGATCATGCTTTGTCAGATTGTACTGTACCTTGTGTAGAAAAACAGGTGAGAGTTCATAAAGTTGAGAACTGAAACCAGTTCCTGCATCCATTATGAGGGCCCAAAGATTTGCTGACGAAGCCACACAACTAATGTATAGGCCATCCTCATTACCCTTTTCTATATGCTGTTGAAGCCTGTTGTCAGCCACATTGTAATGGTACCTAACAAAGAGAATCAACATATCTTGGCTTTAATTTCCAACAATACATCGTTATGTATGAGCAAACAAATACAACAGGTACAGATTTGGAACAACTAACAAGCGTGAACTGAAATCCTGAATCACTAGCAACTACAAGTACAGTTTCATCTAAATATGCAGAGAAATTTAATATTTCATAACTGATATATGTACCAGAGTAATCAGGCATTGTGCAGGCTAGTTACAGTTAAAGGCCACAGCCACAGATATTTGAGTTCTTAGATGGTTACCTTAAACATAGCAAACCAAACAGTATTTGTATTTCTGCTTATTCGAGTTACCAAGAGTCATTGTTAATATTTACATGTACTCAGATGGTCCCAACTCCAAATTCATATTTAGAATCTTCTAATCAGCATACAACTACAAAATTTTCATGTTGTGTTATTAAAACTGCAACACAACACAACTAAGAAATAGTGGTATATTAGGTCTAGCCCTGCATGTATAATAGAGATAGATGGTTTAAGATTTGGGTAACATGTCTAACAAACAAATTCTGGTCTAAACTTTACACAATAACATGGGAAGCAGTCTATGATGACAATTAAAGCTAACTGATCTGCCATCTACCCAACATCATGTACGTCACGGCGATTCTTCTCACCGAATTAATTAGAATACTCAATTTTATCTCTAGTATTAACTCACAGATAAGGCAACAAATCATTTCTGGATTTGCCACTTTTTCCAAAAAGAGCAAGTACTAGAAGTTCGAATGGTATTAATAATCATATTCTGCATCATGTATTATATTTCAATCATTTAATGTAATTACCGCTGCTTCATAGGGCGCCTGGCATTGTAAACAGAAATCCACTGTGATGCTGGGCTCCCTAATCTAACTTTCTTCTTAGGCTGCTCATCTTCTTCATGATTTGCAAGCAATCTTCCTCGTTTTTGCCCTACCTACAATTTGGGTAAAAGTTTCATGACAAACATAAAAGAAGCAAGCTAAACAACACATGCAAGTGCGAAGTACAGCAGCGCAGACCTTAAGAGCCCCATCAATTCTGATGGGCCTTGACGCAGGTGGCTCAATCAGACTATCAAATATAGAAATAAGTTTGGCATACTTTGGCTCTTCGTCAAATTTCATATTCGTGACAGTTTCAAGAAACTCTTTAAATGGAGCTGGACAGAAACTACATAGCATGTCCGGAGATGTAGCCATTTTCTTCTTGCAAACAAGGAAACTCTTGGTATCTCCCTATGGTGTTAATAAAGTAACATTGAAATATACTAAAGTTAGCACCAGGAAAATATCAAGAAGTTAGCTAGAAAAGTATAATTAAATCCACCTGATAGCCTTGCCAAGGCAATCTTCCTTTTATTAGAAATATAAGTGTATATGCCAGTGACTCTAAATCATCCCTCCTGCTACCTGTACGACCTAAATGGGCGTGTGCACTCGCATATCTAATAGTTCCCCTGGAAGAAAGAAAGATGATGCTGATAAGTAAAGGGGGACCATAGGACAAGCAACAAGTACAGAGGGAACATAATCAACCTGAAGATATCAGGCCTTTGATCATAATCAACATGATGACCTGATGAATCTTTCCACTTTGATGCTGCACAATTTAGACAATGCCAAATCAAACATGTGACAAGAAAAGAACACTAAGAATGAGTACAAAACTGTAACCATGAGTTATATCACGAAATATTGTAATGAAATAGTATTGCATACTTAGATAAGAACTCATTGAGTAAATAGCATACCTAAACCAAGATCAACAAGGAAAAGCTTCTTCTCATCAGGTGATCCAGGCAGACCAAGCAGAAAGTTCTCGGGCTTTACATCACCATGAACAAACCTGACAAAAATAGGATAAGTTAACATAAATGAACAGCGATGTATCAGTTGAAGATAGCTTTAAGTTACCCTTTGTAATGAAACTTCTCAAGAATGTATATAGCCTCTACAGCAATGCAAGCGGCCATATGCGGAGACATCCTGTTCGAAATGTTAAATCTTTAAGTAAAGATTACAAAAGTACACCTATGTGATTAACAAAGTAATGTCAAAAGGAACAAGGGGATGCTTACGCTTGCCCCAGTGAATTCCATACATCCCAAAGACTAGGACCAAGGATGTCCATTACCTGATTATTTTTTCAATGTGGTCAATTTTTTTTGTACACAAAATTAGCTCAGCAGTGTAGATGATTAACTTGAGTAAACTTACAAGGATATAGTAGTCGCCCTGTCGACCCTTGTAATGGACCGCAGGTACACCATAACAGCCATTGATAGACCTTGTTATAAATAAGGTCAATGCTCATTGATCAGAAAGAACAAAAGATAAATTGAATAGTCTTGTACAAAAGGAAGTTGACTCTACAAAGTACATACTGATAAACTTGCCACTCATATGGAGGGGCATAATTGCACCCTTTACTGCTTCGGTGCTCAAACTTCAATGCAACCTACATGATCATCATCCATAGTTTCGATTCATGTAACAAAGGTTATGTTTGCAAAAATGTTTTACTATCCAAGAGAGCAAACCTCATAGGCATCAGGACCAGTCCGGGCAGTCCCACCAGATACTCTTCTGCCAACATAGACTTGACCAAAGCCGCCTTTACCTAGTTTCCTGTCAGTTAGATATACTGGAGAATTACCAACGTGAACCTGCAGAAATGGCATGGTATTAGGAGCATCCGAGTAGCATGACTGAAAACTGTGACAAATAAGATGTGAAACTATGCAACAACACAATGGACCTAGTTGTCGCCTGTCATTATATGAGAAGATCTAAACTGGGAGGTAAGAGGGTAATTCAGCAGTTTATCTCCTTCAGGGTCAATGGGTCATGTACAACTATATTCTACAAGGAAGTAGCATATTTTCAATGACAATCTGCTGGGTTGTGTATTGGATTGACCGAATTAATGGACCTGTTAAGTGGGGATGCTTTGGCGCTCTGAGTGACTGACTGTTAATGCGAGCCAGGCCATCTACTCTGGGTAGCCTTCCTCGCTAAAGGGGGTGTTGACATTTATGGTGTTCTAAAAGAAAATATATTTTACTACTTGGGATTAACTACTAACCTCTTTTCTAGAGCTACAACAGATTTTTTTTTAATGAATTGGTAACTATTCAACTGTAGCAATGTCATATTTGCACAATGCCTTCATGGCGACAATGATGAGTGAATCCCCAATGCGATGGCATCATAGATACGCCATGAAACGAAGGATGTAGTCCATGTACGTTATAGGGTTAAGTTGACATATTTATCCATCCATGTTTTAAACATATAGCCTGAAAATCCTATCTTTAGGATTATATAACATTAACGGAAGTTCAGTTTCAATTATTGTGCCCTATGAGACAAAACTAACACAAAAAACAACACCCTAGGTAACATATGTAAGGTGAAGGCTAAAACCGATGCATGTATTCTTGTTGAACTACAAAACCAGACCAAAAACTAGGTGTACTGGAAATGGAGTTCATTGAACCAGATAAGAAGTAATACCCTCTCTGGGATTGGTGCGGTTGTTGACTCGTCTTCAGCCCCGACAAGCTTCTCTGCGCTTTCACCATCCATTCTCAAAGCTTTACTTGCGACACCTTCAGCAACCTCGTTTTTCTTTTGAGTGTAGTCAGCAACCTTGTTCGAAGCAGGGTTCTTGGCTTCAGAAACAAGTGTGCGTGCAGGAACAGCTTCTAAAGATGGGTCGGCGTCCAAGCCAAGAATCTTGTCCCACCTTATTGCAGGCCTTGCTGTTCTCCCCCCACGAGCGTTTCTGCCCCTGACAGCAGGGGTAGGAATGCGCTTCTGTGGAGCAGGTGACGCCGGTTTCGCGACCGGCGGCTCTTCTGGCAGTTGGTTTTCAAGCTTCTTGGACCTCAAACGTGCTAGGCGAGTACTGCTTCGAAGCACTGGCATCCTCTCCCCATGCACAACTTACGTCAGTGTTCCAGCAGCGTCAGAGCACCTTCCAATCTCCACATGCGTAAACACAGTTAGAATCATTGATCAATGCAACATAACAAAACAGAACTAGTCTCGCAAACACACATGACAATCCATCTAACATATAATTTCATCTACCAATGTGCCTACAACCGCCCAACTTAAGAGACCAAACTTGACTACTCGATTCACCGCCGGCAGTAACGAATTTCAGGGAGCTGGATCCTAAATCGCCATCCAGAGGCGGCTACCTCGTCGTCATCACCACAGCCGTTCACAAGGAATCGAATGCGTCAAATCGGCGTGAAAAACACGGGGAAGCATCCCCATCATCCCTCCGGTGTCCCCCAAGTCCCAACAGTAAAAAGGATTTGCAATGAAGAGAAAAAAAATACCCCGCCTTGCCACCAGATTGCCATCAATCCGGCACCCAATCTCCAGTACCGTACAGCCCACCCAAATCGCCAACCCACTGACACCCCCATCTCTCGCCCAAATCCGGTGCTCACATCACCTGAAAGCCGACCCTTCCGGTGTCCGATCAGCCGGCGGCGGCCAAATCGGTCCACCGACAACCGGCGAGAGCACGATTTACCCCCGAACGGAACGATCCCACGCCGCCCGATCGCTCAGGAACACACCCAGCCGCCATCCTCGGACCCAGAAAAATTCAAAAAATACCAACGGAAAAAAATAGAGAGACAGACAGGGAGGGAGAGCGGGAGATCGGGGCACGGGGATGCTCACATCGACGGCGCGGCGGCGACCGGAAGGGGAGGAGGAGATGGAGGAAGGCCCGATTCGTGGCCTCGGGAGGCGCGTGGTGGTGATGGTGGGGGAAGGAAGGCACAGGAATTGTGGAGGCGGAGCTGCTCGTCTCGTCTGTATCGTCTCGGCTCGTCTCTCGGCTCGCGCTGATGACGTTCCACTGTGGTGGGGTTGGGTTTCGGTCGTCGTGCGTGTCGCTGCTGCGTGGGGCCAGCTCGTCAGTCGATGGAGTAGGGGCGGCCTCCCCAGTCCCCACCCCTCCTAGGTACCGGTACAATTTTGGTAAGGCTGTGGAGAATTGGAAGATGAAAAGTTGGGGGTTGAGGATTTGGAATGTCTACCAACGCTTGATTTGCTACCCGAAAAGAATGCTTGATTTTGTCAACATATTATTTTTACCTGATTTTGCTCTCCTACGTTTTGCTTGATTTTTTTGCATCTTTGGAAGATAGAGAGACATAATACATATATGAGCGCACATATTTATTTATAGTTCGTCCTAAGCGCGCACACAGGGCCAGCTCTATATTTTTTGGGGCCCTAGTGCGAGGTTAAAAATTGGCCCCTATAGTTACTATATACTAGTTGAATGGCCGTACGTTGCTATAAATTGTAAATTACTCTCTTCACTGCTATCGTGCTTAGTCGCCTCGTTTCAACAATGTCGCCATTGTACCTACTCCAACGACATGTTACATGGTCAACTTACTTTCTTCACCGCTAGTGCTTAGTCGCATCATTCTAACAATGTTGTCACTGTACCTACGACAGTTACTCTTGTGTGCCGATGTTTTCTCCAGATGTACCATATCATTCCAATTGCCATGACTTCGAAGTTTCTATGGAATGACAAAAATATAGATGTAACATTCAAATAGAATAGAATCCGTATAAGCATTATGTGCTTGCTTCCTCAATTGTTATAATCTCCAACTCCTTTAGCCGAATGGGCTTCATTACGGATGACTGTGGCCACGATTGGTTCTGACCCGCGAGTTGTCTCGCCTCGGGTCCCCACTCCTATTCCCTTTTCGGGTTACACAAACGATTATGTTTCTGGCACGAAAACATGCATTCATGGCACGCCATAGCTGCTGTCGTCGTGTGAAACAATAGATGCCTAGGGGTAGGCTTAAGTTTGGGGCCGATGGACGCTAGAGGATTCGGGGAGGGATAGCGCATTGAAGAGCGCACACAGAAGAACAGATCAACACGGGGATTTACCCTGCTTCGGGGCTCTCGTGAGAGATAAAACCCCTACTGCAGCATCTAGCCTTTTTGGTGTATTTTCCTCTCTATATACGGTCTGTACAAATGCTCCATGAGCTGAGCGTAGTTTGCCTCTAAGAGGTCTTAGCTAGGAGGAGCTCCATGTGAGCGGGGGGAGAAGAAAGAGTGAGCCCGTGCAGGGGCGTCCTCCAGGAGCGTTCCCCTGGTGCTCTTTATCAGTATTGTCACCACTGTACAAGCGTCACGCCCCGTACCGTCCTCTGCACTGTAGCCACGTCCAGGATGGGTGTGGCCTGTCTTGTCCTTGTCCTTACTTTTGTCTTCTAGCTCCTGTCTCCGGGATCTCCGGTAGGTGGCAGGGGGTATCTTATACTTGACGAGGTGGTAGCTGGGATGTCGGAGGTTGAGGCGCCGTGCCGATGTAGCCTGGTCGAGGCAGAGGGGACGGTAGAGTTTACCCGGCCCTTGGCGATCTCGGCGTCAGGCTGAAGTAACGATCGAGCGAAGGGTGCAGAACGGCTCGGTCCAGGTCATCTCGGTCGAGGCCATCTCGGTCCAGCCGAGGCTGGGGTGGTCCGGCCCAGCCGACGCAGCGATCCGGCGACCTGCCCCGAGATGGAGGCCTGCTCCGAGGTAAGGGTCTCGGCCCAAGATGGTGGCCTGCTCCGAGGTGGATATCTCGGCCTGCTCCGCTCCGGGATAGTGGTCCGCTCCGGGATACTGGCCTGCTCCAAGATATCGGCCTGCCCCGAGGTGAATATCTCGGCCCGCTCCGAGATGGAGGCCTCGACCTACTCCGAGATGCAGGTCTGCTCCGAGTTTGGGGCCAGACTCGGCCCAACCGAGCTAATGGCAAGGACTCGGCCCGTCCGAGACGTGGAATGACTCGGACCGCCCGGGGCTTCGGTATGCTGGCCCATCCGAGACCTGGATATCCCGGTAAAAGGCCTATCTCGGCCCAGACTGCTTTTTTATGCCTCTTCCTCTATTTCCTTTTATCTTTTACTCATTAAATCATGCTTTTATCTCTTTTATTACCTCCGTCACCACATAACTTTGGGCTACCGGGGTTACATCCCCGACATTAGTCCCCGAGGCTGCGGGGGGACTCGCAGAGTCGCGCGCAGACTTACAAAAACAAATAACCATACCAAAAAACCTCCATATAAGAAATATCTTGCCAGCATGGGCATCATTATATGTCGGTTCTTAGCCATCATGGGCATTACCGAAGGCGCATGTCACCAGCATATCTCATGTGTCTCTTATATGTCGGTCTTCAACCACTCTGGGTATTACCGAAGGCATATGTCTGCACGGACATATCTCACATATCTCTTAGCATATGTCTGCACGGACATATCTCATACGTCTCGGAGCATATGTCTGAACGGACATATCTCATATATCTCGGAGCATATGTCTGCATGGACATATCTCATATATCTCGGTATCTCGGCCTCTCTGGGCATATCTCATATGTCGGTTTTTAGCCACTCTGGGCATTACCGAAGGCGCATGTCGCCAGCTCGGACATATCTCATATGTCTCTCATATGTCGGTTTTCAGCCACTCTGGGCATTACCGAAGGCGTATGTCTGTATGGACATATCCCATATGTCTTAGCATATGTCTGCACGGACATATCTCATACGTCTCGGAGCATATGTCTGTACGGACATATCTCATATATCTCGGAGCATATGTCTGTACGGGCATATCTCATATATCACATATGTCGGTCTTTGCCACTTTGGGCTTTTATCGCATAGATATGTCGGCAGCGCTAGCTATACCAACATATAGCCGTCACTGGCTGAACCGACATATAGCCTGCATGGGCTAAATCTGACATTTTGCCTTCATGGGCACTTGTCAAATGACGAGTTGAGACACTTCTCAACACGTGACACTCAGTGAGATCAGGTACCTTTCGGCTCATTGCGCCAAGATAATGATGCTATGATACTCTGTTAAGCTCGAATAACTGAAGAATCATGATAATAGATTAAGCCGATAAAGACAGCAATTAAGAGACGCTCGATGATATGAGATAAATGCCGTGATATCTTGGCAAACCGAAATAAACAACGATTTGAGATATGAGGTGATGTTGAGATATAACTGCGAACCGAAATAAACGACGATCTGGAGAATACCGATAATGGTATGATATTTTGGGTAATCCGAGACAACCGATAAAACCATGATCTCGGGGATGAATCTTCTCTCGGTAAAACCGATACCGCCTTTCAACGTTAGTACATGCATATATGTATACTGAATATTAAACGGGACAGCAACTTCACTTAACAGACAAAATTAAGTCTAGCAGCAAAACTATGCAATAGGATACAGACTCGAACTCAACCGAGTCCCCGAGTCACCTTTCTAAATCTAGGAGAAGAAGCAGAACTGACTGACCAGCCAGTCCCCGGGTCAAGACATCTTGGCCCCGGGGAAACAACTAAGCAAAGCAGGAAAGAGGGGACTTGGCCCCGGGGAAAACAACTAAGCAAAGCAGGAAAGAGGGGAGAGTCCCCGAGCACTGTTTGAGACTATCTAAAAGCGTGAAGCGGACATATAACTGATACTCACAAGGTAGTGTTGTTGTAGCAGTAGAGGAAGACGCTTATGCCGACCGGAACACCGGCCTGTCGGCCCGAACCACCAATATCTCGGTTTGAACCACCTGCACGTCAGATTTGACCAACATATGTCGGATTTGTTCAACATATGTCGGATTCTTGCCTTATCTCGGATTTCCAAGCCTTAACTCGTATTTCCAAGCTTAACACGGATTTCCCAAACTTAAATCGGATTTCCAAGCCTTAACTCGGATTTCCAAGCCTTAACTCGGATTTTCCAACCTTATCTCGGATTTTCCAACCTTATCTCGGATTTCCAAGCCTTAACTCGGATTTCCAGGCTTAACTCGGATATCTCAAACTTAACTCGGATTTCCAAGCCTTAACTCGGATTTTCAAGCCTTAACTCGGATTTTCCAACCTTATCTCGGATTTTCAAGCCTTAACTCGGATTTCCAAGCTTAACTCGGATTTCCCAAACTTAACTCGGATTTCCAAGCCTTAACTCGGATTTTCCAACCTTATCTCGGATTTCTAAGCCTTAACTCGGATTTCCCAAGCTTAACTCAGATTTCCAAGTCTTAACTCGGATTTTCCAGGGTATCTCGGATTTCCAGGGTATCTCGGATTTTTCCAGCACACCAGCATATCTCGTATTTCCAGCATACCTCGGATTTACCAGCATACCAGCATATCTCGGATTTCCAGCATACCTCGGATTTACCAGCATACCAGCATATCTCGGATTTCCAGCATACCTCGGATTTACCAGCATACCAGCATATCTCGGATTTACCAGGGTATCTCGGATTCGAACTGTGGTCAACTCGAAAATGAGTTAACACACGGGGACGATGCCGAAGTTGAGTCCCTGAGTCACTTTTCTCATCCGGGATCTGCCGATGATGTCCGTTGGTGGAGGCAGCGCTAGCCTCTGCTCACAGCGGCAAGCTAGAGTGCGGGGGACAATGGCGATGTCGAGTCCCCGCGTTGATGACGAAGATCCCGTCCGAATTGATCCAGCAAGCGCTACTGTCAGCCCCACGGTGGGCGCCAACTGTCGTAGTGTGAAACAACATATGCCTAGGGGTAGGCTTAAGTTTGGGGCCGATGGACGCTAGAGGATTCGGTGAGGGATAGCGCACCGAAGAGCGCACACAGAAGAACATATCAACATGGGGATTTACCCTGCTTCGGGGCTCTCGTGAGAGATAAAACCCCTACTGCAGCATCTATCCTATTTGGTGTATTTTCCTCTCTGTATACGGTCTGTACAAATGCTCCATGAGCTGAGCGTAGTTTGCCTCTAAGAGGTCTTAGCTAGGAGGAGCTCCATGTGAGCGGGGGGAGAAGAAAGAGTGAGCCCGTGCAGGGGCGTTCTCTAGGAGCGTTCCCCTGGTGCTCTTTATATAGAGAGAGCCTAGGGGATAAGGGGTGGCCCACCACACATGGTACACACACTGTAGCGGATATGACTACTGGGGTCTTGTCACCACTGTACAAGCGTCACGCCCGTACCGTCCTCTGCACTGTAGCCACGTCCTGGATGGGCGTGGCCTGTCTTGTCCTTGTCCTTGCTTTTGTCTTCTAGCTCCTGTCTCCGGGATCTCTGGTCGGTGGCAGGGGGTATCTTATAGTTGACGAGGTGGTAGCTGGGATGTCGGAGGTTGAGGCGTCATGCCGTTGTAGCCTGGCCGAGGCAGAGGGGACGGTAGAGTTTACCCTGCCCTTGGCGATCTCGGCGTCAGGCTGAAGTAACGATCCAGCGAAGGGTGCAGAACGGCTCGGTCCAGGTCATCTCGGTCCAGGCCATCTCGGTCCAGCCGAGGCTGGGGTGGTCCGGCCCAGCCGAGGCAGCGATCCGGCGACCTGCCCCGAGATGGAGGCCTGCTCCGAGGTAAGGGTTTCGGCCCGAGATGGTGGTCTGCTCCGAGGTGGATATCTCGGCCTGCTCCGCTCCGGGATAGTGGTCCGCTCTGGGATACTAGCCTGCTCCGGGATACTGGCCTGCTCCGGGATATCGGCCTACCCCGAGATGAATATCTCGGCCCGCTCCGAGATGGAGGCCTCGGCCTGCTCCGAGATGCAGGTCTGCTCCGAGTTTGGGGCTAGACTCGGCCCAGCCGAGCTAATGGCAAGGACTCGGCCCGTCCGAGACGTGGAATGACTCGAACCGCCCGGGGCTTCGGTATGCTGGCCCATCCGAGATCTGGATATCCCGGTAAAAGGCCTATCTCGGCCCAGACTACTTTTTTATGCCTCTTCCTCTATTTCCTTTTATCTTTTACTCATTAAATCATGCTTTTATCTCTTTTATTACCTCCGCCACCACATAACTTTGGGGTACCCGGGGTTACATCCCCGACAGCTGCACAGCACTCGCTACAAACCAATTATGCTCATTATGTTTGCTATGAAGAAAATATATTGATCAAATAATCATTATGTTTTGCGGATACAGATCGCCCATCGTCGAGGTAAGTACGAAATTCCTTAGACTCCAGGTCGACCGATCATATTACAATTAATTATGATTTATTGCTATATTGAAAATAGGACTTTTCAAACCATAACAGACAAATTTGAACAGTAGTTTTTATTTATTTGTTGCAAAGGCATGCAGTAGCTCTGTCTTCCTCCTCCACTTTTCCTAGACATACAAACGTGAAATCTTCACAATTATACATCACCAATCTAATAAGTGTAGTGTTAATCTTCGGTAGACAAAAAATAAGTGTACCCTCACAAACAATAATTCATTCAAACTCAGGACACATGTCTTAATAAACTGAACATAGTTGAGTCTAAAAGAGAACATGTTGTATAGGTCTATAGAATTTGGAAATACACACCCTCTCCATAATATGTGCCCCATAATTTAAAAAAGGCACTTGAAAAGTAAACCGAATGTATTCAGTGCCAGCATGTATTCATTCAAGATCTTCAACATCAGCCTAACATCCTTATTCAGATTATGCTCCTTATTTACCTTCTTACACCTACTGACTTGCCGAGTAGCTCGTAGGGAGGGTTTCTTTTAGTTTTTCAGAAAGTTGTCAAGTTCATGTACCTTGTTCACAGCTCAGGCTCTCCTGAGAGCTGCCTCTATAGTGATGTACCTCTCTTCTTAATATCGCCTTCTTCGACTCATCTGAGAATAAAAAGGAATACGGTGCTAGGTTTTAATTGCTGCAACAAGGAACTGCTATCAGGTACGAAGCCTGATTATCTAATCATGAACAAATGCTATCAATGCTCCTTATAGCAAAGTACAAAGTTTCTTTTATAGACTCATGCAAATAATATCGTTTAATTGTTGTTTTGTCTTGAACACATAGCTTTATTTTGTAGCTTTTTTATGTGTCGCTCTACGTCGTAATAAGTTCCCAGAAGTACAGAGACAGACTTTAATATTTTCATTCGTATGTATTCTTTTTATAGAACAAATAGAAAACATCAGTAGACTGGAATGGTAATTTTGTTTGCTCCGGAGAGGACCTTTTTTTTTGTAATTTGGTATATGTTAGTGCAGAGTTGCTGCCATACCTTAGCATATCCTTATTGTACCATCCACCTCAGCGCTACTGCCCCCTCCACCATTTTTTTGAACTGGTCAAGAGTCTCCTATTTATGGACTCATTCAAGAAAAAAAAATCCCTTGTCTCGACTCCAACAAGAGCAACTTGATGGCAACTTTCAGGTCATCCTTCATCTTTCGCTGCAAAATTCAGACCAGAGCCAGAACACTCATGAAGATGGCTGTTACATGTGCTAGAGTGACAATAATCACTTAAGAATGAAGAGGTTGTGGTGTCCGGACTTTCAATTTTTAAAGCTTCTAGGAGGAGTATATCCTCACATTTTCCCTAGAATGGTTATTCTGTGAATGGAATAGTATGAATCTAGAGGGTTTCACAATGATTCGAAATAAGAAAAGCAAATAATATGTGCAAAATTACCTCTGACCTGCTGCACAATTTGTCTTGTGAATATTCCTCCACCCGAAGGATGAACACTTTGGCTCCGGATTTTTTTTTCTACCGGAGAGCATGAAAACAAGACATTGCTAGAGCATAGAAATTTGGTTATTCGAAGCTTCAGATATGCATTCAGTAATTCATGCAGAGTTTGATGATAACCTGAGGAAAATAAGAACTGTCAAATGAGTAGTAATGGAACACATCATTTTCTACTTTCGAGACTCTTGTGTGTTTACATTATTTAAATAGCTATACGATTATAATTTCAAATTCAGACTCAATATAGCTTTCCCAAGAGTAAAGATAGTACTGTCCCATCTCTCCATTGTGAAACTATAATATCGTTGCGAGTGGTCTATGAACAGGAAGTGAATAAGCAGAAGGCCATGGATCCAATCAATTCTGCTACGATATGTGCTTTAAAAAAATTACAAGGTGCATTACAGACCTGAACTGAATATATGTTTGCATGTCTGTAGCGACCAACCGCACTGGACTCATAGCACACCTGCTCCTATAGATGGATCAAGAAACATCGATATCAGAATGGGGAATAATTCAGCTCAAAACATCTGGATTGATTATGTCCTGGAGAGTTTGAATTGATTGGGAGCCATCAGCACCGCCTGTTTAGAGTTGCGATTTGGTGCTAATCAATTTTCTCTTTTCAAGTTTTGGTTCCTATTCCGATTCGGTATATTGGGACTAAATTTGTTCTGTCTATTGCCTTCGGATTGTGTTTATCAAGGTAGTTTGATTGGCCAAATTCGTGGAAGTAATGAGAGAAATCGCCTGTAAGAAAGCATCTACGTACTTCATTTGTGTTGTGGGTACTTCATGTGCATTGTTCCTATTGTTTGCAATTAAATAGTGGAATGTATGGGACATGCTTAGAATTGTTATTTGTTCCTAGTTCATGTCTGCTTCTCGAGCACTCTTGTTTCCCGTTCTGCTTTGGCAAATTTATTTTTTATAATATACATTTCGATAGGCAGCATCATATTTACAAAAAAAAGTAGTAGAATCCTATATAGAGATCATCTTTACCTGATGTCCCATAAGTTCTCAGTGCCCTTCAGTGCTGGTACCAGCTCAATGAACTTCTAACACGTCCCATACATTCTTCTCTGCAGACATGTCGCAGCAGGTCCAAGATAGCCTCCAGAACATGATGAAGATGACCAGCGTGATCGAGCAGTGCGCGAGATCGAGGCGGAGGTCGAGCAGGCCACGAGGAGAAAGAAAGGTTCCAGAAGGTGGCACTACCGCGCTCAACATCTTGAACGGCGGCATATGAAGCCTGCGACGCCTCGATGTTAACCAAGATGGATCCCGATAGGTACCACCCTCTGTAGATCACAGCTCATAGTTCCATACGGCCATCCATAAGCTTCATCCAGGAGAGGAAATCTTGACGAGCGGATCCCACGCAGCCCCGGATGTAGATCGAGAAGAACCCGGTTAAGGTGGAAGAATAAGGCGGTGACGAGCACAACAATTATGACTGCTATGGACGACATGAAATTCTTCAAGCCGCCGCCGCCGCTCGTCCTCAGGACGCCATGGACATGTTGAATTTCTTCATGTCGATGGCCCCGCTTGTGCTCAGGTTGCAAACACCACAGAAGCCCCCGACGAGCGACGTTGCGAGGGACAGAGGAGGGCCGATGTTCTCCCTCTCTCTCCAGCCACGCGATGTATCTGCCCGCGCAGCCGTGCCGCCGAACCAGGAGACGAAGGATGTTGGGGAAAAGCGAGGGTTTCGACCTTTCGGGGAAGGGAACGTATCTGGAGTACATACCCGTATGGGCTTTTCTGGTGGCCCACAGCCACAGGTCGGCGCGCGTCGCGGGATATGCAATGGAGCGAGCCGTGGTCTGCCAGTGACATACGAAGTACCAACTCCCATTTAATAGTAAAGATGAGCGCACATATTTATTGATAGTTCATCTTAAGCGCGCACACAGGGCCGGCTCTATATTTTTCAGGGCCCTAGTGCGAGGTTAAAAATTGGCCCCTATAGTTACTATATACTAGTTGAATGGCCGTGCGTTGCTATGGATTGTAAATTACTTTCTTCACTGCTATCGTGCTTAGTCGCCTCGTTTCAACAATGTCGCCATTGTACCTACTCCAACGACATGTTACATGGTCAAATTACTTTCTTCACCGCTAGTGCTTAGTCGCCTCATTCTAACAATGTTGTCACTGTACCTACGACAGTTACTCTTGTGTGCCGATGTTTTCTCCAGATGTACCATATCATTCCAATTGCCATGACTTCGAAGTTTCTATGGAATGACAAAAATATAGATGTAACATTCAAATAGAATAGAATCCGTATAAGCATTATGTGCTTGCTTCCTCAATTGTTATAATCTCCAACTCCTTTAGCCGAACGGGTTTCATTCCGGATGACTGTGGCCACGATTGGTTCTGACCCGCGAGTTGTCTCGCCTCGGGTCCCCACTCCTATTCCCTTTTCGGGTTACACAAACAATTATGTTTCTGGCACGAAAACATGCATTCATGGCACGCCATAGCTGCTGTCGTGGTGTGAAACAACAGATGCCTAGGGGTAGGCTTAAGTTTGGGGCCGATGGACGCTAGAGGATTCGGGGAGGGATAGCGCATTGAAGAGCGCACACAGAAGAACAGATCAACACGGGGATTTACCCTGTTTCGGGGCTCTCGTGAGAGATAAAACCCCTACTGCAGCATCTAGCCTTTTTGGTGTATTTTCCTCTCTGCATGCGGTCTGTACAAATGCTCCATGAGCTGAGCGTAGTTTGCCTCTAAGAGGTCTTAGCTAGGAGGAGCTCCATGTGAGCGGGGGGAGAAGAAAGAGTGAGCCCGTGCAGGGGCGTCCTCCAGGAGCGTTCCCCTGGTGCTCTTTATCAGTATTGTCACCACTGTACAAGCGTCACGCCCGTACCGTCCTCTGCACTATAGCCACGTCCAGGATGGGCGTGGCCTGTCTTGTCCTTGTCCTTACTTTTGTCTTCTAGCTCCTGTCTCCGGGATCTCCGGTAGGTGGCAGGGGGTATCTTATACTTAACGAGATGGTAGTTGGGATGTCGGAGGTTGAGGCGTCGTGCCGATGTAGCCTGGCCGAGGCAGAGGGGACGGTAGAGTTTACCCTGCCCTTGGCGATCTCGGCGTCAGGCTGAAGTAACGATCGAGCGAAGGGTGCAGAACGGCTCGGTCCAGGTCATCTCGGTCCAGGCCATCTCGGTCCAGCCGAGGCTGGGGTGGTCCGGCCCAGCCGACGCAGCGATCCGGCGACCTGCCCCGAGATGGAGGCCTACTCCGAGGTAAGGGTCTCGGCCCAAGATGGTGGCCTGCTCCGAGGTGGATATCTCGGCCTGCTCCGCTCCGGGATAGTGCTCCGCTCTGGGATACTGGCCTGCTCCGGGATATCGGCCTACCCCGAGGTGAATATCTCGGCCCGCTCCGAGATGGAGGCCTCGGCCTGCTCCGAGATGCAGGTCTGCTCCGAGTTTGGGGCCAGACTCGGCCCAGCCGAGCTAATGGCAAGGACTCGGCCCGTCCGAGACGTGGAATGACTCGAACCGCCCGGGGCTTCGGTATGCTGGCCCATCCGAGATCTGGATATCCCGGTAAAAGGCCTATCTCGGCCCAGACTGCTTTTTTATGCCTCTTCCTCTATTTCCTTTTATCTTTTACTCATTAAATCATGCTTTTATCTCTTTTATTACCTCCGCCACCACATAACTTTGGGGTACCCGGGGTTACATCCCCGACAGCTGCACTGCACTCGCTACAAACCAATTATGCTCATTATGTTTGCTATGAAGAAAATATATTGATCAAATAATCATTATGTTTTGCGGATACAGATCGCCCATCGTCGAGGTAAGTACGAAATTCCTTAGACTCCAGGTCGACCGATCATATTACAATTAATTATGATTTATTGCTATATTGAAAATAGGACTTTTCAAACCATAACAGACAAATTTGAACAGTAGTTTTTATTTATTTGTTGCAAAGGCATGCAGTAGCTCTGTCTTCCTCCTCCACTTTTCCTAGACATACAAACGTGAAATCTTCACAATTATACATCACCAATCTAATAAGTGTAGTGTTAATCTTTGGTAGACAAAAATAAGTGTACCCTCACAAACAATAATTCATTCAAACTCAGGACACATGTCTTAATAAACTGAACATAGTTGAGTCTAAAAGAGAACATGTTGTATAGGTCTATAGAATTTGGAAATACACACCCTCTCCATAATATGTGCCCCATAATTTAAAAAAGGCACTTGAAAAGTAAACCGAATGTATTCAGTGCCAGCATGTATTCATTCAAGATCTTCAACATCAGCCTAACATCCTTATTCAGATTATGCTCCTTATTTACCTTCTTACACCTACTGACTTGCCGAGTAGCTCGTAGGGAGGGTTTCTTTTAGTTTTTCAGAAAGTTGTCAAGTTCATGTACCTTGTTCACAGCTCAGGCTCTCCTGAGAGCTGCCTCTATAGTGATGTACCACTCTTCTTAATATCGCCTTCTTCGACTCATCTGAGAATAAAAAGGAATACGGTGCCAGGTTTTAATTGCTGCAACAAGGAACTGCTATCAGGTACGAAGCCTGATTATCTAATCATGAACAAATGCTATCAATGCTCCTTATAGCAAAGTACAAAGTTTCTTTTATAGACTCATGCAAATAATATCGTTTAATTGTTGTTTTGTCTTGAACACATAGCTTTATTTTGTATCTTTTTTATGTGTCGCTCTACGTCGTAATAAGTTCCCAGAAGTACATAGACAGACTTTAATATTTTCATTCGTATGTATTCTTTTTATAGAACAAATAGAAAACATCAGTAGACTGGAATGGTAATTTTGTTTGCTCCGGAGAGGACCTTTTTTTTTTGTAATTTGGTATATGTTAGTGCAGAGTTGCTGCCATACCTTAGCATATCCTTATTGTACCATCCACCTCAGCGCTACTGCCCCCTCCACCATTTTTTTGAACTGGTCAAGAGTCTCCTATTTATGGACTCATTCAAGAAAAAAAAATCCCTTGTCTCGACTCTAACAAGAGCAACTTGATGGTAACTTTCAGGTCATCCTTCATCTTTCGCTGCAAAATTCAGACCAGAGCCAGAACACTCATGAAGATGGCTGTTACATGTGCTAGACTGACAATAATCACTTAAGAATGAAGAGGTTGTGGTGTCCGGACTTTCAATTTTTAAAGCTTCTAGGAGGAGTATATCCTCACATTTTCCCTAGAATGGTTATTCTGTGAATGGAATAGTATGAATCTAGAGGGTTTCACAATGATTCGAAATAAGAAAAGCAAATAATATGTGCAAAATTACCTCTGACCTGCTGCACAATTTGTCTTGTGAATATTCCTCCACCCGAAGGATGAACACTTTGGCTCCGGATTTTTTTTCTACCGGAGAGCATGAAAACAAGACATTGCTAGAGCATAGAAATTTGGTTATTCGAAGCTTCAGATATGCATTCAGTAATTCATGCAGAGTTTGATGATAACCTGAGGAAAATAAGAACTGTCAAATGAGTAGTAATGGAACACATCATTTTCTACTTTCCAGACTCTTGTGTGTTTACATTATTTAAATAGCTATACGATTATAATTTCAAATTCAGATTCAATATAGCTTTCCCAAGAGTAAAGATAGTACTGTCCCATCTCTCCATTGTGAAACTATAATATCGTTGCGAGTGGTCTATGAACAGGAAGTGAATAAGCAGAAGGTCATGGATCCAATCAATTCTGCTACGATATGTGCTTTAAAAAAATTACAAGGTGCATTACAGACCTGAACTGAATATATGTTTGCATGTCTGTAGCGACCAACCGCACTGGACTCATAGCACACCTGCTCCTATAGATGGATCAAGAAACATCGATATCAGAATGGGGAATAATTCAGCTCAAAACATCTGGATTGATTATGTCCTGGAGAGTTTGAATTGATTGGGAGCCATCAGCACCGCCTGTTTAGAGTTGCGATTTGGTGCTAATCAATTTTCTCTTTTCAAGTTTTGGTTCCCATTCCGATTCGGTATATTGGGACTAAATTTGTTCTGTCTATTGCCTTCGGATTGTGTTTATCAAGGTAGTTTGATTGGCCAAATTCGTGGAAGTAATGAGAGAAATTGCCTGTAAGAAAGCATCTACGTACTTCATTTGTGTTGTGGGTACTTCATGTGCATTGTTCCTATTGTTTGCAATTAAATAGTGGAATGTATGGGACATGCTTAGAATTGTTATTTGTTCCTAGTTCATGTCTGCTTCTCGAGCACTCTTGTTTCCCGTTCTGCTTTGGCAAATTTATTTTTTATAATATACATTTCGATAGGCAGCATCATATTTACAAAAAAAAGTAGTAGAATCTATATAGAGATCATCTTTACCTGATGTCCCATAAGTTCTCAGTGCTCTTGAGTGCTGGTACCAGCTCAATGAACTTCTAACACGTCCCATACATTCTTCTCTGCAGACATGTCGCAGCAGGTCCAAGATAGCCTCCAGAACATGATGAAGATGACCAGCGAGATCGAGCAATGCGCGAGATCGAGGCGGAGGTCGAGCAGGCCACGAGGAGAAAGAAAGGTTCCAGAAGGTGGCACTACCGCGCTCAACATCTTGAACGGCGGCATATGGAGCCTGTGACGCCTCGATGTTAACCAAGATGGATCCCGATAGGTGCCACCCTCTGTAGATCACAGCTCATAGTTCCATACGGCCATCCATAAGCTTCATCCAGGAGAGGAAATCTTGACGAGCGGATCCCACGCAGCCCCGGATGTAGATCGAGAAGAACCCGGTTAAGGTGGAAGAATAAGGCGGTGACGAGCACAACAATTATGACTGCTATGGACGACATGAAATTCTTCAAGCCGCCGCCGCCGCTCGTCCTCAGGAGGCCATGGACATGTTGAATTTCTTCATGTCGATGGCCCCGCTCGTGCTCAGGTTGCAAACACCACAGAAGCCCCCGACGAGCGACGTTGCGAGCAGTGGTGGACCCAGAAATTTGTTGAAGCCTGGGCGTGCCATAGTGTACCTAAATTTTTTCTGACTAATGAAGGAAATATGAAGCAAATTTTGTGTTCAAAATAGTTTTAATGCGGAAACAGTAATACCTCACAACACATTCTGGTGTATCAACTGCACAACAGCTATATGCGCTAAATTCAGATATGAAGGAATTAACAAGAGCTCTAAAAAGACTAGCGAAACTCTGACAATCGAATGCCAAGAGATGAAATGCCAAAATACACCCACAAAGAGACTCTACAAGATTAAAAAAAAGATGGATTAGTAAATCATATGAACATTCCCTCACAATTCATCTTTATTCATGTGATAAAATAATAATACTGTGATAATTACAACTATGTGCTAATTAGCCCTAGCCCCACAAGGTAAATGTCTCCTTCTATTCTTCATAGCTTGAAACCTTTGAGCGATAACACCACCATCAAGTGGTTTAAACAACTCCTGCTCTGTGTAACATATTATCAAGTCATCGAACCATTCATTATTGAACTCGTTACACTTTTTTTTTGGAACAACCTGGTCAGAGGGCCGGGAGCACCCATATTGCACTATAGAATAAGAGAGTTGATCCAGCTATTAAAGGGAACCAGACACAAAAACCATACACATGCCGCGACAACTCAACACGACAGTAGCAGCAACAACAAGCTACAACAACACAACAAGCTCACAGGAGCTCCTCCCTGCCGACCATCCAGACAAACGGCAAAGACACCAAGCACCGAGATCTGCCAACGCGTCCACCGCAAGCTCTCTCCCTATCACCTTTTTTGGGGGCGGGAGCCGCCGCCACCTCGGCAAGGTTTGCGGCAGCGACGGAGACGGGGAAGCAAACGAGGGGGGGGGGGGAGGGCAGCGGCAGCGCGCTAGGGTTCCCCTCGTCAAAGGATATTTGTAACTGTCAGTCGAGTGCGATAAAATTGACAAAATTTGGCTAGAAAAGTTCTGAACATCGGTTCAAAATTGAGAAGTTACAGTCGACGAAATTTGAAACGAAGTACGGGAGTGGAACTGACTCATCGATATGTATATTTTCCGTGTACACTTTATTTTGAATCAAAAATATTTATGTAAATGAGAGACGCACTAAGTGGAGTACAGGAGTTGAGCAGAGAAAAGGTTGTTCCGTTCCATTCGATTCGATCTAGTAGCAGGAGTGCGTGGCCTGCTGCGCTGCTACAATGCGAGGCACGGCCTAGGCCCAATGCCTCGATGCCCACCAGGCCACTAGGCTAAGGAGTTTTATTATTTTTTGGCACATGCGTGAGACGTGAGCGTTTTTGTGCCCCTGGCCGATCGGGATTAGCTACATATAATCGCTCTCGCGCACGAGGCGGGCGGCATCCAAGCCCGGGCAAGCGCCGGGTAGCAGGGGCGCTGCGTCCACCCATGGTTGCGAAGGACAGAGGAGGGCCGATGCTCTCCCTCTCTCTCCAGCCACGCGATGTATCTGCCCGCGCAGCCGTGCCGCCGAACCAGGAGACGAAAGATGTTGGGGAAAAGCGAGGGTTTCGACCTTTCGGGGGAAGGGAACGTATCTGGAGTACAGACCGGTATGGGCTTTTCTGGTGGCCCACAGCCACAGGTCGGCGCGCGTCGCGGGATATGCAATGGAGCGAGCCGTGGTCTGCCAGTGACGTACGAAGTACCAACTCCCATTTAATAGTAAAGATGTATGCATATGAAGTAAATTTAAAAGTTTACATCTAACCAGACATTTTTATTCCGAGACGTCTATAAATAATTGATATAAGCTATTAAAGCTATTAAGCAATGTCATATTACGACAGAAAGTCTACAAGAGTTGCAAAATATAAAAAATAATATTCTTTTCTAATTTAATTACCTTAAATAAGAACAAAATTCCAATTCATTCATCGTCAATAATGCTTCAGTGCTTAAAAAACTTCTTCAACCATTTCTAAATGCAAAATCATGGAGTACAATATCAAGATCAATGTTTTCCAAAATATCATTCTCAATACAGCACGTAGCCAAGCCATTCAACCCTACTAGTACTAGCGGCCGGAAAACACCTATTTAAAGCACCTTTTTGTGATTTTGTGAGTTGATTCTCTTGTTTTAATTTTCCTTTTCTCAGCACTAGACTTATGTTTCAGCATAGTAATACCTAAAATTGCAATTTAGAATCAGATCAATTAGACTAGAACAATATCCAATATATACGCCACCGGGAGGCGGGAGTAGAGGAGAACAGCCAGCTGATGATTGATTGATCGATTGCGCGTAGCTAACGAGCGTACCTTCCTATTCATCTCCCCTGATGGGCTACTGAACGCTTGGGCCTTTTATATTTTAATTTTTTTTCAACCCTATTGCCCTCAATGTATATAGGCATATGTAGAAATGGGCCCCCTCCAGCCATGGGCCTTGTGTGCCGCACAAGGTCACCTAGGACCAGAGCCGGGCATGCGCGCACAACAATTGATGCTTTGGTAATGATTTTGGCTTTTCAAGCAGCACACAAGTGTGCTAATAAAGTGTCTTCTGAAGATGAAAGGGCATGGCGTCCCCATGTGTGGTTTTGGTAATTAATGACAATTCCTATGGACTAATGGTTGCATTGAGTTATATTTGTAGTGTTTGTCCATAGACCATGCTTGAACTCCATTTGTTGGATTCAAGGTTGATGCCTTGAATATATTGATATAATGAAGTATTTGGCATCAAGATCATCGAGGTGTATGGATATATACTTGATATGATCAAGAAGAAGAGTATGTGATGACCAAGTTGGTATTCGAGGAGTTATCCGATGATTGGTCATATGTGAGTTGAGCATATCGCAAGTATGTCTTGAAGAAAAGGATTATGTGATCATTCATGGTTATCTTCAAGACACCATCTATTGAAATGAGAAAAAAAGATACAAGGTTGATCAACGTCAAGTGGTGTTCATCATCAAGCTTGTGTTGTGCAAGTTCAAAAGAAGTATCTCGAAGATATCATATGCTTGAAGCTTGCCACCTATTTGGAGATAAAGGTCATGTGAAGATATGCCGATAAGTGGCTCTCCCATAGTGGTGTATGTGGGAGAAATATGTGGATCTTCATCAAGCGAAGCGCAATCAAGAAAGGTGGTCCACTTGAGAAGATCAAGATCGCCATCATCTAGTCAAGTGGAATGCGCAAGGCAAAGGTATGATCTTGATAGGGTTTCTATTTTACCGGTCTCATGTTGTTAGTCGGGAGTCCGGGTTATTGGATAGACACCGTACTATCAAGAGGGGCTCTCGATTGAGCTTTAGCGTATCAGTTGGAGAGAGCTCAAACCTTTACATACTTGCCTTCATCATCTTTCTTGGTTCTTATTTGGCTTTTATCTATGTGAGAACTTAGAGCTTGTATTCATCCCTATACCAAGATCTAGTTTATCAAAAACGGATTTCATATGAATATCTTGTTTTGTTTTTGATGTTGGAGGTTTTACCAGTTCGTCTTTTATAAGAGAGGTCAATCTCTCTTCTTGTGGGTTCCTGCTGACATAATGGACTATGATGTTTCTCTGCATAATCTTGGAGAGCTCTTCGTTGTGATTCCAACGAGCCCAAGATCATCGAAATCAGAGTCAGGATGAAAAAGATATTGCGATTTTCGTTTTGCTGTTTCTGTCAGTTTTCAGACAATCGGATATTCCGACCCAAACTTGGATCGGAATATCCGACCCAGATATTTGCTGGACACGAAAACGGCTAAGGACTTGTTTGGTTGCACACTGGAGTTTATCGGATTATCCTATCCTAACTAGATCGGATAATCCTATACAGTCGGATTATCCTGTCTAACTTGGATCGGATAATCCTATAGAGTCGGATTATCCTATCTAACTTGAATCAGATAATCCTATAGAGTCGGTTATCCTATCTAACTTGAATCGGATAATCCTATGTTTTCTGGCTGCAACAACTCTTTTTCGTGGAGACCTATAAAAGCCCCCCCCCCCTTCTTCCCCAAAGGGACTAACTCTTGCAGCTCGTGTTTTCCCCCATTGTTGACCTTCTTGAGCTTTGCTATCTCTCTATTCCTCCATGATTCTTGCTTCTAATTAGTGGGAAAAGAGAGAGGGATCTAGATCTACTATTCCACCAATCAATCTCTCCTCTAAGTGAGGGGAAGCTTTTTGGATCTAGATCTTGGAGGGATTTGGTGTTCCTCTTTGTTCTTCCTCTCTTCTCCCCCAATAGCATTAGTTGCTTTGGTGGGATTTGAGAGTGAAGGATTTTGAGCACTTCTTGTGTTCTTGCCCATTGCATCGGTTGCATCGGTTTGAGTTCTCCACGGTGATACGTGGAAATCGAAGTTGAGAAGCTTGTTACTCTTGGGTACTTGGGGTGCCCTAGAGCTTGTCCTCTTGGGTACTTGGAGTGCCCTAGACGGTCCTTGTTGATCTCGGAGTTTTGGTGGCTCGCGGGATAGTTGGGAGCCTCCAATTAAGTTGTGGAGTCGCGCCCCAACCTTGTGATTCTTGTGGCTTTGGGAGCCGCGGGAATTCGGTGAGAGCTCCAATTAAGTTGTGGAGTGTGCCTCATCCTTGTACGGGTTCGGTGACCACCCTCAAGTGTCCCATAGTGGTTCGTGGCACTCCGCATTGGTGGAGGCACGAAGGAGATTACGGTGTGCCATTTGACGGCTATTCGGGGATCACTTTGTGACTCCGCACCGCTCCAACGGAGACTAGCTTCCATTGGGAAGTGAACTTCGGGATAAATCATCGTCTCCAAGTGCCTCGGTATTTCTATACCCGAGCTTCTTACTTATGCAATTTACTTTGTGATAGCCATCGAGCTTGAAGTAATATATCTTGCTATCACATAGTTGTATATCTTTTTAGCATAAGTTGTTGGTGCACATAGGTAAACCTAGCTTGTTTAGGTTTTGCGCTTGATAAATTAACGCTAGTTTTATTCCGCATTTATTCAAGCCTAAACCGTAAAGAATTTTAAATCGCCTATTCACCCCCCTCTAGGCGACATCCGTGTCCTTTCAATTGGTATCAGAGCGGGTTCTCTCCTTATTGGCTTCACCGCCTAGAGAGTAAAGATGTCGTCTAGGACTAGTGCACAATGCTTCTTTTATATTAGATGGCACAAATTATGATGTTTGGAAAATTCGCATTCTTGATATTATTCGGGTCATTGACCCATACATAGAGCGAATTCTAGATAGGGGTTATTCTCCTCCAAGGAATCCCAAAAGATTATCTTTATTGGATGAGAATAATTCCTATCTAGATGCTCAAGCTTCTAATGTGATTTTCAATGCTTTGAGCGATGTAGTTATTATGTCGGTCTCTCCTTTTCGGAATGCTCATGAGCTTTGGACCAAGCTTCAAGATAAATATGATGTGTCCAAGAATTGTGGAGATGATTGTTCCCTCCACTTCCGGCCGTGATGAGTTCTCAACTTCTTCTACTTCACCTACATGTGGCAAGCCACAAAGTAATGCAATGGTGAGTAGTGATAGATATTGCAATAATGATAGTAAGCTTATTGTTGATGATACTTCACCACTATCTTATTGCAATGATTTATCTTTGGACTTAAACGCATCTAGAACCAAAAATGATCTACATGCTTGTGTTGATAGTCCTTGCATATCATGTACAAATTGCTTGATTAATCCTTGTGATGATATGCTCTCTATATCTTGTTGCCATGATAAAAATGCTTCTATTTCCTCTAGTATTTGTTTGGCTAACAATGTAGAGGAAACCGAACACTCCATGGAACAAGATATGGATTTAAATGGTGACTCAAGTAATTCTTCATCATCATCATGTACTCACTTTTGCCTTATGGCTAAAGCTTCGAGGTATCTCCTACTTTGGATCCCAATATATCTCATGATGATATTGATGAGGAAAATGAACAAAATGATAATGATGCTTCCATACTCGAGAAGGGTAAAATGGTTATTCTTTCTCTTTCAAAGAATAAAAATGCTCGTGCTAACTTCTTAGAAATCATGTCTACCCTTGTTGAGCGCAAACTTACCATTGAGGAGTTGGAAGCTCACATTGATGAAAGCCTTAACCGCGAATACAAGTATGCGGAAGAGATCGCCGATCTCAAGGAAGCTCTTGAAGAAGAACAATCCACCAAGAAGACTCTTGAGGAAACTTTTGCTCTTGAACTTTCTAGAGTAAAGGATCCCATGATAGATCTCTTAAAGTGGCAATGACTTCAAAATAACAAATGGTAAGCTTATAGATGCACATGCCAAACTCCTTGAGGATTTTGAGCACCTAGATAATGGCTCTAGGGTCACTAAGGGTGAGCTCATCAAACTCACCGAGTCTCATGCGCAACTTAAAGCTTCTCACTCTAAAGAGCTTGCCAAGTTACTTTCTCCTATTGTCATAAATAATGATGCTTGTGCTACTAACTCTATCTCTTGTGAAGCATCCATATTAACGGAGAATGTTGAGCTAAGGGCTCAACTTGCATTGCTTTCTAGCAATTATGGGAAATTGGAAGAAAGACATGAAAAGCTTTCGAGCTCTCATGAGGATCTTTAGTCTCCCATGATAAGCTAAAGTTAGCTCATGAGGCTATTATGTCTAAGGTAAATCATGTGAACCTCATGTGGACAATGGCACAACCTCTACTCAAAATACTTTATTGTCATGTGCTAGTCCTAGTAATTTATCCACTCAAACTATCTAAATCTTGTGATGAATTACTTTCCATGCCTTGTTGCTCTAACAATGAAGCATCACCTCCTCTAGTGTTTGTGTTGATACTAACCATGTAGAGGAATTAAAAGAGCTCAAGGCCCAAGTCACTTCTTTGAAGAAAGACTTGGAAAAGCGTCATGATGGGAAGCCCACACTTGACAACATGTTGAGTGTGCAAAGACGCCCCAATGACAAGAGTGGACTTGGATTCAACTCAATAGTAAGATCAAGTCCAAGTATAACAAGAATAAGAAGGGCCAAGAACAAGTCAAGAATTCGGCCAAGATCACTTGTTTCAAGTGCAAAGTTGAAGGGCACCATGTTAGATCTTGCCCTTTGAAGAAGAAATCTCTTAGCAAGAAGCAACAAGGGAAGAGGCCTCAAGTTCAAACTCAAGTTCATCAAGATGAAGAACGGTCCCTTCCCAAGAAGAACCATGGCATGCCTCCTCATGATGAAGTTTCAACTAAGAAGAAAGGAGGAAGCAAATGTTGCTACATATGTCGTGAGAAGGGTCATTTTGCTTCTTCATGCACTAGTGGTAACTTATCCAACCCCATAATAATTGATAATGTTTATTCTATTAGGAAGGATAAGGTTGGTAATGTGTTTGCCAAATATGTTGGTACTCAAAGTGGTGTCAAGAAAAGGACCATTTGGGTTGCCAAGCCTATTGTGACTAACCTCTTAGGACCCAACTTGGTTGGGGACCAACAAGTTAAAACTTGATCAATAGGTGTTGTGGAGGGCATTGGAGACTTGGCTACATCATGAAGAATTAAGGGATCTTCATCAATTATATTCTCTCAAGCCAAGTCATTTGGATTATATTGTTCTATCTCATATCCAATGTTCCTCCTTGCGGTAACTTTATTTAAATCATATATACATTGAAAGTTGCTTGCACCCTTGCATGTGTTTGGTTTTGTACCTTGCTATGTTTGTATGTGTTGTGCTCTCTACTTACTTATCTTGAGAATCAAGTATGTGTATGTTGGTTGCACACCATGTATTTGTGTTGAGCCTTATTGCTTTTATTTGATATCTTATATTGTTGGCTCTTTTTGAGAGATTAATGGACTATCCCATTTTGGGGGAGTGATATGCTTGCGCACTTCACAATCCTAAAAATGTGTATCATGAGTACTACCACTTAGTGTTGATATATCAATTTTATCTAGTCTCTATATGGTATGTCATTCTCATGAAATTCAAATTCTATAATGTCCATTAATTATCTCTAGTTGAGTTCTATTTGCCTCTTGTGGAGAATGAATGTTTTATCACATTATGGGGGAGTAATAAGCTATGTGCATATTACAAGCCTAGAAAATGTGAACATGTGAGGTATTGCCACGTAGAATTGATATTCTAGATTATCTTGTTCCTATGCGGCATGGTGCTCAAACAAGTTCCACTTTGCTTAAATGATTTTGTTTGCTCATAGTTTGGATCTTGTTTTAAAGAAATGTTCTTGGTATGGTTCTTCTCCAACATGATATATATATATATCCATTTGGGAAACCGATTGCTTCAAGCAACTCTTTATAGTTGCTTTGCTTGTTCGCGTGAATACTGGAAGCTATCAAGAACATATATCTACCTAAGCATTGCTCTTAAATCTTATCCTTTGCCTTATGCTTATTTGTTGTGAATATGATCTTGAATTTCACTCTAATATACCACCGAGAAATATCTCTACATACTCCTTGTCCTTGACAAGTGATACTCATAATTGTGGTGAAATTTGTAGATCGTCTTCATGTTGGCTCTTGATTTTATTGCCTTATTCCTTGCCAAAAATTAATGTGATTTAACTCCCGTTGTCTTCCTTGCCTCTTGTGGATCACTTTGCTTTACTCAAACTTTCCTAGTGTTTTATTTGGTGTCGGAGTGGCATTGATCCCATCATGGTGCACCTTGCATTCAAAGGCTACTTATAGATTATGCACTATTCTTGGGTGAGCTATCCTATATATATTGAGTACAACTTATATTTTCATTAGTATTGGATCTTATTGATTTTTCTTGATATATGACTAGTGCTTGAATAGATATTTGGAGAGCGATGATTCCATGTGTGTGCATTTTGTATTCAAATGCAAGATCATAAATAATGCACTTTTATTGGGAGAGCTATCATGTATCCTTTTAAACACTATTTATATTCTATTGGTATTTGATCCTTTCCATTGGTCTTTGATCCCGATGACATGTCTCATGGGAGACAAACCTTTTCGGCTTGGTACTTTGTGCTATCATGAAAAGTGTAGAGGGTATGGTTTATTAGTTGGAACCCTGCTCTTTCTTTTTGAGAGTTAGTCTCAATTGACATATCTCTTTTGGTATCTCTTTTGGAAATTTGATATCAAGTCCTTTTATATATTGATTAATTGGTATATTATTTTCTTTTTGATATATTTGTCCAATTGGTATCTTATAAATTATGTGTTGATTTGCTTTTAGTTTCGATTGGCTTCTCTAAATCAATTTTTGATTTGGATCTTTGATATAATTTGGACCTTCTTTCATCTCTTAATATTTGTCCAAATTGTATCTCCCTTTGATTATTGAAGGTCTTAGGCATGCATATCTACTACATGTTTATTTTGTGGCATGCTTTCCTTCCTTGTACCAATATATAGGGGAATCTCCACGAAATTCTATTTCGGCTAAGATGTGCATGAAATTCAATTTCATATCTATATGCACATATTTATGTGGAGCTCCTCCTATGTATTGTAGTTTGACTAACTAATTTGGACCCAATTAGTTTGGGAACCATTTTGTACTTAAATGTGTTTTAGGTTCTTGAAAGATGCATTGGATGCTTGTCTCATTTATAGTGAAGGTGCCTCACCACATGCTTATTGGATCCAAGCGAGGATGGTTGATGAAATTTTATCTACTACATCAACCCAATGTCATATCGGTAACAAGTATTCACCCTCATGCATACTTTTCTAGCATCCAACCTTGTGTAGGTTGCATCATGGCATGAAACTTATTTATATGCCTTATTGTGGTTCTTGCAAAAAAAATCTTCTTTATTGCAAATGAGAGTAAGTTGAGATGTTTGCATATCAAGGGGATGATATAAAATCATTTTCATGATTCACCTATCCCATATATGTCAATCTAACAATTACATTGTATATCCTTTTCTCAAAATACTCTAAATGTGCAATATTGATGAATTTGCAAATTCTATTTGTTTCTTTTGATACTTGTTGCTTTGTCAAAGCATTCCTACTATCTCTTTTCCCTTAGTGATTTTTGTGATGCCTTTGTGGTGGTTGTATTTAAAGTTCATTATTATGCAATATGAAAATCTTGAGCTAGGGGCTATGATCCTACACAAATATCATATGTGTATAATATATGAATTTATTTTGGATATCTTGTTTCTTTTCTTTAGTATCTAATTTTACGTGTGCATGTTTCTTTGTGGATATATATCTTCATGATTGTTGTACACTTAGAAACTTATATACATGAGAGAAATTACATCTTTACTCGATATCCTAATTCTTCGGTGTCACCTCTTTTACTCCGTTTTTGATTCTTTGGCGTGACTCCAAAAAGAATTTGGTTTATGAGTGCATATCTTATTTTATCACATCTTGGTGCTCTCATCTTGGTGAATATCCTTCTTGTCTTTACAAGTCAATAATGTTCACCATGGGATATGTCACAAGTTTTGTTTTTCATTTGCATCTTATTAAGCTTGTGAATTCATTTGTTTTTGTGTTTTAGAGGATACCGGAGGAGTGAGGATTCCATGTTTGTACACCTTATATTTAAATACAATAATTCTAAATTGTGTACAAATATTGGGGAGCTCCTCTATTTTCTTTAAAAAACACTCTTTTGCTCAAATCATAATATCTTGTGTTTATTTGGTTAGTTGGATCTTTTTGATTGCTTACCTTTTATTTGGAGAATTGTAAAAAGTTTTCCATATCATTCTTTTGCAATCTTTGGATCCTCAATATAGTTTGTGCTCTCTCCAACTATTCGTCATTGGATATGTGTATTTGATTTCACTCATATTTTGAGAAATGCACACGTTATGGGGGAGCTCATACTATATTGACCTTCTAAGATTTTTCGCCCTTTTTAGAAATTTATGACAGTAGGAAAGGCTCCTACTGCCTCTATATTAATATAACCCCAAAAAGAGGGGGGATTAGTTCAATCCCAGTTATATATTTACAGGGGGAATCAGAGTCAGCATAAAAGGGAGACTAAAGACTAGCAACTAGGGTACGAATGAAAGTGTTTTTGTCTTCTTTGGTCCTATGAACCAATAAGGAGAAGTCCTCTTTGAACCTTGCTTTCCAGGATGCTTTTGTAAATGGATGCTAATGGGGGAGAAGTTTTGTAGGGTTTCAGGGAAGTTGGTGTTATGCTTTTGTTTTGGTCATAAGCATTTACCTTTCATGCTCATGCATCCATGCTTGTTGATTTGCATGGCTGCTTAATTCATTATATAAACCCTTGTAAAAGAGATTATCGTCGATTACCAAAATGGGGGAGATTGAAAGGGCATGGCGCCCCCATGTGTGGTTATGGTAATTAATGACAATCCCTATGGACTAATGGTTGCATTGAGTTATACTTGTAGTGTTTGTCCATAGACCATGCTTGAACTCCATTTGTTGTATTCAAGGTTGATGCCATGAATATATTGATATAATGAAGTATTTGGCATCAAGATCATCGAGGTGTATGGATATATACTTGATATGATCAAGAAGAAGAGTATGTGATGACCAAGTTGGTATTCGAGGAGTTATCCGATGATTAGTCATATGTGAGTTTAGCATATCGCAAGTATGTGATATGGACATGGTTACCTCGGATACGACCAAATTTATTAGTCACATCCGTGACTAATAAATGGATGTGACTAATAAATTTGGTCGTATCCGAGGTAACCATGTCCATATCAGTATGTCTTGAAGAAAAGGATTATGTGATCATTCATGGTTATCTTCAAGACATCATCTATTGAAATGAGAAGAAAAGATACAAGGTTGATCAACGTCAAGTGGTGTTCGTCATCAAGCTTGTGTTGTGCAAGTTCAAAAGAAGTATCTCGAAGATATCATATGCTTGAAGCTATGCCGATAAGAGGCTCTCCCATAGTGGTGTATGTGGGAGAAATATGTGGATCTTCACCAAGCGAAGCGCAATCAAGAAAGGTGGTCCACTTGAGAAGATCAAGATCGCCATCATCTAGTCAAGTGGAATGCGCAAGCCAAATGTATGATCTTGATAGGGTTTCTATTTTACCGGTCTCATATTGTCAGTCGGGAGACCGGGTTATTGGATAGACACCATACTATCAAGAGGGGCTCTCGATTGATCTTTAGCATATCAGTTGGAGAGAGCTCAAACCTTTGCATACTTGCCTTCATCATCTTTCTTGGTTATTATTTGGCTTTTATCTATGTGATAACTTAGAGCTTGTGTTCATCCCTATACCAAGCTCTAGTTCCTCAAAAATGGATTTCATATGAATATCTTGTTGTGTTTTTGATGTTGGAGATTTTAACGGTTCGTCTTTTATAAGAGAGGTCAAACTCTCTTCTTGTGGTTTCCTCCTCACATGATGGACTATGATGTTTCTCCGCATAATCTTGGAGAGCTCTTCGTTGCGATTCCAACGAGCCCAAGATCATCGAAATCGGAGTCCGGATGAAAAAGATATTGCGGTTTTTGTTTTGCTGTTTCTGTAAGTTTTTAGACAGTCAGATATTCCGACCCAAACTTGGATCGGAATATCCGACCCGGATATTTGCTGGACGCAAAAATGGCTAAGGACTTGTTTGGTTGCGCACTGGAGTTTATCGGATTATCCTATCCTAACTGGATCGGATAATCCTATAGAGTCGGATTAGCCTATCTATCTTGGATCGGATAATTCTATAGAGTCGGATTATCCTATCTAACTTGAAACGGATAATCCTATAGAGTCGGATTATCCTATCTAACTTGAATCGAAAAATCCTATGTTTTCTAGCTGCAACGACTCTTTTTCGTGGGGACCTATAAAAGGCCCCCTTCTTCCCCAAAGGGACTAACTCTTGCAGCTCGTGTTTTCCCCCATTGTTGACCTTCTTGAGCTTTGCTATCTCTCTATTCCTCCATGATTCTTGCTTCTAATTAGTGGGAAAAGAGAGAGGGGATCTAGATCTACTATTCCACCAATCAATCTCTCCTCTAAGTGAGGGAAGCTTTTTGGATTTAGATCTTGGAGGGATTTGGTGTTCCTCTTTGTTCTTCCTCTCTTCTCCTCCCAATAGCATTAGTTGCTTTGGTGGGATTTGAGAGTGAAGGATTTTGAGCACTTCTTGTGTTCTTGCCCATTGCATCAGTTGCATCGGTTTGAGTTCTCCACGGTGATACGTGGAAATCGAAGTTGAGAAGCTTGTTACTCTTGGGTACTTGGGGTGCCCTAGAGCTTGTCCTCTTGGGTACTTGGAGTGCCCTAGATGGTCCTTATTGATCTCGGAGTTTTGGTGGCTCGCGGGATAGTTGGGAGCCTCCAATTAAGTTGTGGAGTCGCGCCCCAACCTTGTGATTCTTGTGGCTTTGGGAGCCGTAGGAATTCGGTGAGAGCTTCCAATTAAGTTGTGGAGTGTGCCTCATCCTTGTACGGGTTCGGTGACCACCCTCAAGTGTCCCATAGTGGTTCGTGGCACTCCGCATTGGTGGAGGCACGAAGGAGATTACGGTGTGCCATTTGACGGCTATTCGGGGATCACTTTGTGACTCCGCACCGCTCCAACGGAGACTAGCTTCCATTGGGAAGTGAACTTGGGACAAATCATCGTCTCCAAGTGCCTCGGTATTTCTATACCCGAGCTTCTTACTTATGCAATTTACTTTGTGATAGCCATCGAGCCTGAAGTAATATATTTTGCTATCACATAGTTGTTTATTTTGTTTAGCATAAGTTGTTGTTGCACATAGGTAAACCTAGTTTGTTTAGGTTTTGCGCTTGATAAATTAACTGCTAGTTTTATTCCGCATTTATTCAAGCCTAAACCGTAAAGAATTTTAAATCACATATTCACCCCCCTCTAGGCGACATCCGTGTCCTTTCAGAAGCGAAGTCGCAAAAAAAGATGCCAGCAAATTCGCAGAGTTTTGACGTGATCAATGTCATGCGACTAAAGGTTGTGCCGACGACTCAGCGCGCCCATACAATCCTCGTCACGCCAATGACGGATTTGGAAAAAGGGAATCTCCATAAAAAAATCGTCCAGTTGCAATTGTGATCGCACACCAACTCCAACCTGCGGAGGCCAAACAACATGAAATCGTAGTACCCTACCTTAGACTGGGACACATCCATAAGGCAAGTCAATGACACCACCATGGCTGGCGTCTACTCCAACGAATTTCTTTGTCGTCGACATGTTACCGCACCTAGATCCACATGCGGTCGCCGCGCTACCCTCGTAGCAGCCATGCCACCACCAAAAGAATTCACCGACCACCGTCACGGTTTCTCAAAGGTGTTTCAAACCATATAGCTCCCTATGGAGTTTATAGACGTGATCGGGAAAATTTGGATCTCGATCCTCGAAGGTTGTGCTACATGGACTAACTCACTTATGGGATCATTCAGCAATGCATCTTCCACATCCATTTCATATAGCCTTAAATTATGTTGTGATGCATATTCAAGCACTTCATAATCTTTAATTTCTTTTATATTCATATTGTTGCAAAAAAATAAATGCATCAAAGGTCATGTAGAAATCCATCACTCTTCTCGACAATCTGACCTTACTTTTGAGTTTTGACTAGAGCGAAACTTATATCGCTTTTCCCGCATGTTGATAAAAATTTCAATTTATGATGTTTTTATGTGCATGATTAAAGTATGCTCTACCCCGTGATATATAAAACTACAAGAACACACATAATCATTGCACACAAATTTTGTGAGACCCAGAAGTGCCTGGGTATGCCGGAGGTTTCAGGTGATATATCGGGCCAATGGAGAGTTTGCACACACAATGACAAAATGTCTATTGGGCATGGGGATACACCTTGGATGGGCTAGAGGTTCCGGACGTCCTAGGCATTAGAGAACATCTAGCTACCTCCGAGGGCAACATAAATTTTCACACAAGGGTGCCACCTTTTCATGGTGCTCGGAGACAAGACTGATGTTCCAGACCCCATAGGGTGGTCCGGCTGCAAAACTTGTTGGAACATGATTAGATCAAAGGGAGGCTGTTGGGGGGATAATAACCCGGTATACTCATGACCAAGGAAGAATCAGTCGGACGGCCCAAGGACTGGTCCGAGTGATGTGTACAAGATATGGGCCGGGTTAGAGCTGGGCCAATATGCCTAACATGACTCGTTTCTAGAAGGAAGGACCTAGAAGATTTGGAGTCCGACTGAAGGAAGGAACCGGGTGACTTGGAGGCTACGGAAGGTCAAGAAGAACCTAGAGTAGGACTCCGGGCTCGTATGTAACTTGGTATTCATTGTAAGTTAGGGAGACCTGTCGTCTATATAAACGGGCTCCGAGAACATAGATAGACAAGTCTTAAGTCTCAAGTCATAGGAGATCGAGTAACCCTAGTTCGAGATCATCGCTATCAAGCGAAACCCTTGTAACCTGTCTCGTAACCCGGCTCTGTTGTCATAGTCGAGTTATCGAGACCTCGAGATCAATAACATAGAAGCAGGAAGTAGGTCTTTATCTCTAATGGAGAGGCTGAACCTGGGTAAACCATTTTTCCCCAACGAGCGTGACAATCTCCTGACGGACCAAGGCGCCTTGCCCCAATCATCAAGTTACCCTATGGTAACATCTGCCGTGATAACCCCACGACAGTTGGCGCCCACCGTGGGGCTGGCGACCAAAGTTGTCCTCATCAAGGGAGAAGCTCTGCGAGGGATGGAGAACCTCGTGATCGGCGAAGTCAGGATGGATCGGCACGGAAAGCGCATCGTCGACGATTCCGGCTGGATGGAAGAAGCAGATCTACCGGAAACCGGCCGGGTGATCCCGTTCGGCCGGATCAACGTCTTCGTAGGTATGATTAATGCAACTCAGCAAATTGATGACGAGGTTATGTGCGACTCCGTTTTAGGGGCAGCCACCATCGTCCAATCTGATGGAGAAGAGTCAGTCGGAACAGGAGGTTTCGAACATCAGTCGGACATCCAGGCTTGCGAGCCGGAGTATCGACGTGAGGAAGATTTGGATACAGATACGGAATCAATCTTACCGTTGTTTGACGAGAGGTATGGGTACGAGGCTGATGAGGAAGATTATGAGTCGGAGCCAAGGACTAAGAAGCGTGCCACGGTGTACACCTTGATGAACCGCAATGATGGGACAAAAACTTCAGTGAGTGAGGACGATGTCACGCGCGCGGCCAGAGAAAATAGAGAAAGAGTTCAGCGTCGTCCGACCTTTCAACCGGGTGAAGGCTCGGAACAACCAGTTTTGATGGAAATTCCACCAGTTTTGAGGCCCTTGGACTTCGACGCTGCAATAGTTACCACACCAGATAAGGCAGCAACTCGGGCGCAGCAATTGGATACGTTACGAATCACGCTGGATAATCAACAGAAGGCTTTATTGGCGGAGCAGCAGCGCATGTTTGATGAGCAACAAGAGATAGAACGGGATCGAGCCTGTGTGGAGCAAGAGAGGTTAACAGTGCAGAATTGCCATGAAGATCTTACAGCAGTACATCAGAGGAGGCTCCAGACCCGGGTGATGCCAGGCACGACCTTAGATCCAACAAGATTGAACTTTACATCACCAAACGGGGCTCCCAATGTTACTCGGCCTGAGACAGCTCCGGTTGGAATCAGGCATGGAATCATGGTTAGAGCAAATCAGGGAGGAAACGGGGTGCCACCCAACACTTGGGCTGGAGCTCAGCAAAATCAAAACACAACGACTGCGGGTGGTATGCCACCACCGGCAGATCGGTTCCACACGCCCAGTGGTCACTATTCAAATCCGGCTGATAACGTGTACGCAGCAACATTAGCATTATGCCGCATGCCAATTGATCAATCGCTAGAGGGAGAAGAAGCACGCAGGGCAATTGAGATGTTGAAAACCGCGATCACGCAGCAGGGCAACATGCCGGATAAGAATGGGCGTTACATTCAACACCATACAATAGTCGAGCCAACCGGAGTCATCACGGAGAAACACCGAGGCCAGCCGGATCAGGCGTTAGGAACGGACAGCAGAATCAAGGTCACCCGGCGCCGCAGCCTCAACGTTCGGGACAGCATCAGCAGAGGTCAGCTCAGAATCAGCCGGCGCCGAGGCCGCATCAACCGGCCCCAGCCCAGTCGGTGGCCCAAGCGATTGTCAACAGTTCAAGAGCATGGCGTGCGGCGAGCGCAAACCCGGCTTTAGGTGTCGCCGGAGGAGCCGGAGGACAACCTAAAGCAGGAGTGATGGGCAGCGCACCAAATACCGGGTCAGGTTTGCCGTTAGTTTCTTCATCACTTAACCCGGTTGGAACTAAATGTGTTTCAGATGCTATCAAGAGTGAACCTTTTCCTAAGAAGTTTTAAGAGCCTAGCAAGGTGACGAATTATGACCCCAGCATGGATCCAGAAACATGGCTCAGCAGTTACGAGATGGCGATGAGTATTCGCAATGCCACGGCCAACTTGTGCGCGAGATACATGTACCTGATGATGAGTGAAGGAACAGCAAAGTTATGGTTCAATGGATTACCCGAGAAATCTATCAATTCTTGGGATGAGTTGAAGGCATTATTTGTCAAGAATTTCAAGGGCACGTGTGAGAAGTTGTTCACTATAGAGGATTTGAAGCGATGTTTCCAGAAGAAAGGCGAGTCAGCGCGTCACTGGATGCACCGAGTTACAGCCATCATTCACTCATCAAAGGGAATTACACCAGCTGCGGCCGTGTCATCAATGGAGAAAACCTGCAGATTTGACCCGGTAATTCAGAAGATGGGTCGACTGAGGGCCAGTGGTGAAGCAGAAACAATCACCATGGGGCAGCTAATGGAAGCGGCTCATAAGCACACGTCCACAGACAAGACCCGGGATGATGATGAAGATAAGGGAAAAGGAAACGTCAACAACGGAGGAAAGAATCACAATGGCAACGGTGGGAATAGCTCCAAAAGGCAGCACGATGGTGGTTCAGATTTGGTGGCAAACACAAACATCGGGTATAACAAGTTTCAGCGGCGAGATGATAATTATCGAGGCAATAACAACAATGGCAATTACAGGGGAAATTTCTGAGGACCGGCTAACCCCCAGGAAGCATTCAACATGCCGTGTCCACGTCATAGTAGGAACGACAAAGAAGCAAATCACTTGTTGGCACAATGTGTTGATCTCCAGTGGTGGAAGAACGAGGATTTTGCCAGGATGAGTATGGGAGGAAACGGCCCGAGGCCGGGTAATGGAAATAACTCGGCCAACGGACCACCAGCTGGAGGAAATACAGGAGGACCACCCGGCCCAAACAATGGACCAGCCGGGTTAGGTTTTCAGCAAAACCCCAAGGAGTTAAATCGAGGACAGTATCATGTTACAGTTTCCAGCACTAGTCGGAGAGATCAGAAATTGAAGCAAAGAGCTGTCAACGCTATTCTTCCCGCAGTTCCGAGATATTTGAAGTGGTTCGAGTATCCGATCACTTGGTCTAGAGAGGATCACCCGGCCCGAGTAGATGCACATGGAGCGTTGGTTTTAGTTGTTACACCTCAGGTTTCGGGCTATATTTTACACAAGGTTCTTATGGATGGAGGTAGTAGCATCAACATTCTGTATTGGGATACATTCATCCGGATGGGTCTCACAGCCAAACAGCTTCACCCTTCCAGTACTATCTTTCATGGTATTGTCCCTGGAAAGTCGGCAAGACCAGAGGGAACAATAACATTGGAGGTCGCGTTTGGAGAGTCAAAGGATAATTACAGGTCTGAGATGATTTGCTTTGAGGTGGTCAAATTGAAGAGCCCTTATCATGCTCTCTTTGGCCGCAATGTTTTTGCTAGATTCATGGCGAGGCCATGTTATGTGTACCTAAAGATGAAGATGCCAGGTACAAAAGGTATTATCACAGTCAATGGCAGTCGTGAGTTGGCGTTACAATGTGAGGAAGGTGATGCTGTTATGGCAGAACAAGCCTGTGCGGAAGAGGAGTTGAATTACTACAAAGCTACCACAGACCCGGATGATGGGACAATTTTGAAGAAACCAATGACCGAAGAGAGGGCGAAGTTCACTCGGTTATGCAGTAATTGATGGTGAGTTGTACAAGCGCAGTGTTTCTGGAGTTTATCAGCGATGTGTTTCATCAGTCGAAGGAAGGCAAATTTTGCAAGAGATACATGGGGACTGTGGTCATCATGCTTCATCTAGGTCTCTGGTGGCCAAGGCATTTAGGCATGGATTCTTTTGGCTTACAGCTTTCAAGGATGCAGAGCAGATTGTTAGGGCATGTGATGGATGTCAAAGATATGCAAGACAGGAGCATGTGCCGGCTCAGGAATTGAGGACAATACCAATCACTTGGCCGTTTGCAGTTTGGGGTCTTGATATGATGGGCCCTTTCCAGATGACATCGTGCAAGAAAACTCATCTCCTGGTGGCTGTTGATAAGTTCACTAAGTGGGTTGAAGTAGAGCCAGTTACAAGTTGTGATGCTTCCAAAGTTGTCACGTTTCTGAAGAAAATTATCAGTCGGTTTGGCTATCCTCACAGTATCATCACAGATAATGGGACCAACATGTCACTCGGTGAAACAGAGATATTCTGCAAAGAGAAGGGAATCAGATTAGACCTTGCTTCGGTGGCACATCCACAGGCCAATGGGCAGGTAGAAAGGAGTAATCAGGAAATATTGAAGGGAATCAAACCAAGACTTCGAGTTCCGATTGAAAAGGCGTATGGAGCTTGGGTGAAAGAGTTGCCCAGTGGTTTGGGGGATCAATACAACCCCGAATAGATCAACCAAGCGTACACCGTTCTTTCTGGTGTATGGAGCAGAAGCAGTGTTACCGAGTGATATAGTCCATGATTCGCCAAGAGTGGCGGCATATGTGGAGTCAAGCAATGCAATTGCAAGGGAGGATTCGATTGATGCCCTTGAAGAGGAGCGTGAATTAGCATTGGAACGGTCCGCAGTTTATCAGCAAGATTTGCGGCGCTATCATAGTCGCCGAGTAAGATCAAGAACTTTCCAGGAAGGAGATTTAGTTTTACGGCTCAGACAGAAGCAGGCAGGGATGCATAAACTAACTCCTCCATGGGAAGGGCCGTTCCTCATCAGTCGGAAATTGCACAATGGTTCATATTATCTGATAGATGTGAGAGAGAAAGGTGAAGAGAACAACACGGACCATGCTATCCTTCCTATGGAAGAGACGAAGCGGCCGTGGAACATTGCTCATCTTCGCCCGTATTATACCTAGTGAACATGAACCTAGGCCGAGTTATGTAACACACGATGTAACCCCCAGCAGGTTTCAGACGCGCTCTTTTCCTTACCAGGGTACCTAAGGGGACTGGAAGGTTTTTAATGAGGCGGCTTGCTGGTGTATCTTTAATAAAGAAGAGTGTTCAGAAGAAATCTTTCTACTGTTTTACTTTTTATGCATGGTTTATGTTTTTTAGTTATAAAAGCTTGGCCCAAAGGAGTGCTTAGCAAAAAGTCCTATAGCTGTTGCCCAAGAGAGCACGCATAGAGATGTTTGAGATCAGTGGGGTAATGATGCATAGTTTAAGCCTTTACTTGTAAACATTGATCCAGGGCTTGGGGACTTATGAATTGTAAATTCATAAGTTTTAATCCTAAGACCCGGCTTTTAAGCCTTAATTTTGTTCTTGGTTAAACTTGCCTATCAGTTTGATGTTACTCACAATTTTATGACCAGATTGCTTACTTGTTAATTCAATCAACTATGATGCCCATGCTGGGACTTAGTTTGACCCTGTTTTAGCAAAGGAAAAAGTAGCAACTGAGAAAGTCATGTGAAAGCCGACTGATAAGAAGCTAAAGATAAACCAAAAGGGTCATCTAAACCATAAAAAAATAAGTTATTACAAAAGATTGAGTGTTTCATATAGTGCACAGGCACCATCAAATAAAAGTTTAAGGCAAAGTATTTCAAAGCATATTACAATGCTCATTGGCCGAATAATTGTTTTGCAGAAAAAGTACAGCATGGAAACTGGCTCACATAGCCGGGTTATCGGTTGAGGTCCCTTGGCAGCTTCAGCTTCGACAGAGGCCGGATTATCTTCAGGAGCTTTGGCCTGGGACTTAGCTTGTACAGGACCTTGATCTTCTGCAGTATCCTTAGCAACATCAGCCGGCTTTTCCATGATCGGCGTGGTAGGAGCACGGCTGGGTGCAGGGACAACTGGAGTGAAAGTACTTGGCGCTGCAACCTTCTTCTTCTTTGCAATGGAGTCTCTCAGCTTGGCCAACAGATCAATATGCTCGGGTTCAGGAGTGGGGATTGGAGTGTTGTTCTCATCCACTGCATCTTGGAAAACCGATAGGTCGAGGCTCTCAGCAATCTTGCAAGCAACGGCCGGGTTTGGGCAGCAATTTCTTTGAATTCTTTTCCCCCAAACTTGGTGCCATCAGCATTGTATTGAGGGAATCCTTTGACAAAAGGAGCCAGGTTAAGGCGCGGGTTGTAGGCTTTGGCTAGAGCTAAACTGCGCATTGCGCCAACCCGGCATGCTGAGCGCGTCCAGAGGTCCAACCACTCGGGGATTGTGGAAAGCTGATGCAGGGACTCGTGTATCATTTGGGGAGGAGTACAGTTGCTTTTGACACGCTTGATAATCTCAGAAGTGCCAAACTGGAACTGCCGAATGATGGTGTTCAAGCAGTTCAGTTTCTCTGGATAGGATCTCCTGATGGCAGCGTCCTTCTCACCTGAAAAGTATGAAGTGGGTTAGTATATGAAAGCCGAGTAAAATAGAAAAAGTGGTAAGAGATGGTGTTTACCAATGAGTGGATTGAGGATATCCTTGATATGGTCTTTCAGGGTGTCCAAGTATTTCTGGCTACTGACCATCTTGTCAAAGCAGATTTATACTTATCTCCAGCCTCTTCCAGCTCCTTTTTCAGTTTGGTGTTCTCTGCAGTTAGAGATTCAATCGTTTTCTCCAAGTCTGAAGCATGAATTTCAGTTTCCTTGCGCAGCTTGGTTTCAACTTCAAGGAGTTGGTTGGTCTTGGCAAGTACCTGGTCATTATGGGACACATACCTCTGAAAAAAGAATAGCAAGTTAGAAACATGGGGGTTGAAATATATTTCAGTCGGCAATGGCAAGAAAGAACAAGTTGACAGTAAATTATATACAGACAGAGTATTTATACAAGTTCCGAGTGACTGAAGAGCAGATCACCCGGCACTTGGGGACTGGTATGTCTTTTAAGTTTTTACAAGTTATTCAGTAACACATTTTCAAAGTTCCAGATAAAATGTGAACATATTACCCGGAACTTGGGGGTTATGAGGATTTGAAAGTATCGTTATGATGAAAGTCAGAATTAATGAGGATTTGAAATCAGAAAGTAAAACAAGTTCCATGTTATCGTAGACTGATAACTTGGAACTTGGGGACTGGGATATTCTGAAGTTTTCAAGTACCGAGTGACTGAGGACAGTTTACTCGATACTTGGGGACTAGGTTTGGTATAAAATATGAAAGGAAAAGATGTGTACCTGATGTTCTCGAACAAGAGAATCCACGAGTTTGCCCTCAGTAAGCTTCAGTGTGTTGTACTCAGTTAACAGACCTTCAAAGTTTATATGGCCATCGTGTGGCACAGTGGAAGCTTCGCCTTTATCAGTCGGCTTGGACTTCTCTTCAGAGGCAACAAACTTGGTTGCAGTATTGAGGGGAGAGATCTTCTCAGTAAAGCGAGCTCCTGTGATCACGACTTCGGGATCAGTCGGTTTTTCAGCAGGAGAAGGAGAAACATTCATCTGGTCAGTTGTCTGCTCTTTATCAGTCGGCTCAGCATGTTTTTCAGGGGTGTTCTCCAAGTTATCCTCCTCAGCAATGGGAGGGCTTGGAGCGCCACTAAGAGTAGCTTTCGCCCTGAAATTGCAAGTACGAAGATAATATAAGAAAGAGCAAAAGAAAGCAAAGTTGATGAAAGTAAATACAAGTAACAGAAGGTTATACGTATTACCCGGTATTGACTTGAAAGTCACGGGGGAGGTCGTTGCTGGAGCCTGAAGAAGCTGTAAGAGAGTATGATTTAGAAACTCGGATTTGACCAGCTAAAGGATAACTATCAGAGGGATGTTTTTGTGGTTCAAAGTTGGAAAAGGAAGTACCAGGACGGCGTGGAGATGGAAGGTTTGGGATTCCCGGGTTAAGAGGATCCTCTCCAGGGGAGGTCCGTGTTGCTCTCCTCTTGGTAGAGGGTTCATCAGATCTCTGTGAAGATTTTTCAAGAAGAGTTTGGTTGAGTTTTTGCATAGCAAGATAAGAATATGGTTCTGTGGACATGCGAGAATATGGCACCTTGGCACAGATAGTGCGAGCCTTCCTTTTTCCGGTAGCAGCTGATTCAGTGGCTTCAGAGCTACGGCCGGGTGAGGAGTGACTGCCTTTTCAGTCGGCTCTGGTATTATAAATTGGCATCAGTGGATAAATTGGATTGAGTTTCGTTCTCAATTAAGCTTATGAAGAAGTGGCCAAGGGAGTCAAGTTCACCTTTTTTCTTTGTCTTCTTCTTCTTCTTCTTCACTCGAGGACAGAGCCTCGTCATCATCATCTTCATCTGCCTCAGGAGTGGCAGGGGGAGTCTCAACTTGCCACCAGCATCAGATTCCTAGTGAAAAAATAGAAGTAAAATAATCAGTATACAATTGAGAAGGAATATGTTATTAAGATATTTATCAGTCGGGACTCACTGGTGGTGCCGGGTTTTCTTACTGAATGGCAGAAGGCCATTATCTTTGATCGTCTCAACCTTTTCAGCAAGGAAGGCCTTGATAGCTTGTTCAGCGCAGTGTTGGGGTAGGACTTCTCCGAGTAACGGAGGGAATCAGTTAGATGGCCCGAGTAATCGCAAAGAAGCTTCTTGCGAATACTGTTGGGCTGAATTCGCCAACCCATCCACGTCTTGATCAGATCAGTTCCGCGGAGACCGTGCTTAACAAGAACGGAGATTTTCTTGAGGAGAGGCTGGAGAGCTTCTCTCTCAGTGTCAGAGGCGAAGGAGTTCATGTTGCTGTTGATAACGAGGGGCTCGACCGAATAACCCGGTAAAGGGTGTTCACCAGAAGGTATCTTGGCTTTGCAGTAAAAGTATGATTTTTGCCAATGCTTTACATGAGTATGAAGTTCGAGTGAAGGCATAGCAGAGCCTTTGCGGCGTTGAATAGAAACGCCGCCACAGACCAAGATGGTGCCATTCTTGTGCTCACGTTGAGGTTTGCACAAGAATAGCTCCAGGAAAAGAGCTAAGTTGGGAGGAATGCATAAGTACGATTCACAAAGAACTATATAGTTACTAATATTCAAGATGGAGTTGGGTCCGAGATCGAAGACCCGGAGTTTGTAGTGATGAAGAAGATCCCTAAAGAAAGGATGACCCGGGGGACGAAAACCCCGGGTGACATGCTCAAGAAAGTAGATAACTTCACCTTCCTGGAGGGAAGGCCGAGTCTCCTCTTCAGTCCCTCTCCACTCGATCTCCGACTGAAGAGGAAGAACACCAGATTCAGCCAGTTCTTCAAGCTTGGATTGTGTGGCCATGGATTTGGCCCAGTTAGCCGTAATCCCAGATCTGGGTTTGGTTGTTTTCTTGATCTTCTTTGATGCTGATGCGGCGGCGCCATCACCGGGCTTGGCCTTGGCCTTAAGCTTCCTCGGGTCCTTGGGTGCCATAAGATCTGAAGATCTAGAAAATAGCAAGAAAAGAAATGGAAAATAACGAGCTCAAGAACAGCCCGAGGAGTGCAAGTCAAGATCCAGATGGAAGCTAAGTGCAGGAGTGAAAATTTTACCGGAGCTCGTGGAGATCTGGCGCGGGACAGATTCCCCGGCGGTGAGTTGCAGCAATGCGAAACTCCGATGGCCGACGGCAGCGAGGCGAGATCTACAGGAACCCTAAACCTAGAGAGGAGAGAGAATAGATTGAGGAAGAAGATGAAGTGGTGCGGTGAATGGGGAAAGTGAAACCCTATTCACCGTGGCCCATTATTTATAGCCCAGGGTGAAACCCTAGGAGCGCAGAAATCGAGGTGTCAAGATTCTATTTGACCATGGGTCAAAGACAAGATAAAATGTGTCATAGAGTGTTCCCTGGTCGTTGACCAGAGGGACTTAAGTGTGAGATAAAAGTCGAGTCATTTAAAGCTTTGGGACAAGAGAAAAGCCGGGTTATAAGATAACCGCCAAAAGGAGCTGGTCTGAAACATAACCCAGCCATTCAAAGTTAATGATGTTTCATTTTGTTTTCAAGAGTTTAACTAGGATAATCCCATCAACAGCTACCCTTGAGTAATCAGACCAAGATCAAGATTATCAAATGAAGCTACAGATGAGCTTATTCAAGTCAAACTTGGGGACTACTGTTGGGGGGATAATAACCCGGTATACTCATGACCAAGGAAGAATCAGTCGGACGGCCCAAGGACTGTTCCGAGTGATGTGTACAAGATATGGGCCGGGTTATAGCTGGGCCAATATGCCTAACATGACTCGTCTCTAGAAGGAAGGACCTAGAAGAATTGGAGTCCGACTGAAGGAAGGAACCGGGTGACTTGGAGGCTACGGAAGGTCAAGAAGAACCTAGAGTAGGACTCCGGGCTCGTATGTAACTCGGTATTCATTGTAAGTTCGGGAGACCCGGCGTCTATATAAACGGGCTCCCAGAACATAGATAGACAAGTCTTAAGTCTCAAGTCATAGGAGATCGAGTAACCCTAGTTCGAGATCATCGCTATCAAGCGAAACCCTTGTAACCTGTCTCGTAACCCGGCTCTGTTGTCGTAGCCGAGTTATCGAGACCTCGAGATCAATAACATAGAAGCAAGAAATAGGTCTTTATCTCCAATGGAGAGGCTGAACCTGGGTAAACCCTTTTTCCCCAACGAGCGTGACAATCTCCTGAAGGACCAAGGCGCCTTGCCCCAATCATCAAGTTACCCTATGGTAACATCTGCCGTGATAACCCCACGACAGAGGCCAACTCTTTGCCATTTGATTTATGTAAGCTATACAAGTGTTGATCCAAATATTAGAGTCTAATGGTGCAAGTTTGGACATACAATAGGAGATAGTCTTGTGGAAATCAACTTTGTGAAGCATGCTATTCTGTTGAAGAAGGCTCCAAACACTACACCACGACACTACATCCCCTACCCTAAAATCGGTAGGGAAAACGGCTTTCACCGACAGATAGTCGGTCGGGGATCGGTATTGCCGACCGTCCTTATCGGTCGCCGTAAGTCCAGTCGGGAAAACCCTTTCCCGACCGACAAAGATTTCCCGACCGACTGTTGGCTGGCTATTTAAAAGAATTTCCGACTGACGTTTCCTTTCCCGACCGACATTTCTTTACCGACCGACATTTTTATCAGCCTATCCATGGACTTTTCCCGACCAACTATAGGACGTTGTTTGTTTTGCCGACCAACAATCAGACATAATTTTGTTCTACAGGATAAAATTTTATTTAGCATCCACCTTAAAATTAAGATACTTTACAGCAAAAAATCAGTCAAATTCACATATTTAATATACTTTATAGTCAAATTCACATATTTCACACAAGAGAACATACATGCAGAACCTCCAAAATATCAAGACAACATAAACAATGAACTGACTTTTCATGTGTTCTCAGCTGATTACAACGTTCTGAGGTTTACAAAATGATTACCACATGATCAAGTTAACAAAGTGGTAGCCAAAAGGTATCCTACATTACACAACATCATGCTGATGCGAAACAGCCAGCTACTTGGTGGAATACATGTTGCGACAAGTTTTTTGTCATAATTTCATTCTCTGAACGGGCATCTGCACAAAAAAGTTCAAAGGGATGAGCATTTTGTTGCTTTACAATGCTAATTCATCACTATCAAAGAAGCAAGTTGCCCATTCTATCTATTATCAAGCTAAATGCATGCTCAAGTAAAGTACCAGTTTATTCTGTAAGAGAGCAAGCGCTGAGATCTGTTTGAGACAAAAACTTGGGTAGGAAAGGCTACACATTTATAGACGTGAAATTATGTATTTCCCTTCTTGCTTTTATACAATATAAGTGTACTATGCGCTTATAGCTGTCTATTTGCACAAATATAGTTCCGCTTATAACCAAACCAACCACAACAAACTTGAAAATTATAGAAACCAGTCAATCCAAGCATTTTGAGATCGTGCATGACTATATACATGTACTAAATTTCCTTGCACATCAGTACTAGTTATATGTTAGAATTTGAAGTTATCACGCTCAGCCAGAAACCGACCAATGACATCAATTAGGTGAAGTTATTACAAAAACAGAACGTTTTTTATGTTTATAATGCTGCATCATAATTCCAATCAATATGTTCTTATCATGTACAAAAGTGTGCACCCCTTTACAAGCTGTGATTTTGCTACAATTGAACTGTTTGGGATGACAAAGACCAGAATATTACGAGCAAAGTCTTATTTTAGGGTGCATCCTGTACACGAGGATAGAGAGTTTTTGTTCAAGCCGCTGTGGGCAACATCATCATGCATAGACAATTGAGAATTTAATTTTAAAAAAAGCGCATAATAGTAAGTACCACGCTCGAAGTAAAGGGCAGAGTATTATCCCTAGGCAAAGTGGTAACAGCTCACGATGCACATATGTGAATGATTTGAATGCTTACTCGCGAGTGGCCCATGTTTCACAAGGTTAGCCGCAATTTGATCTTCGTCAACAGCAACAGTACTAAAATTCTTGACTTGAGCAGCAATTTTGGATTTGTCAAATTTACAGGCACTGTTCTTTCCGGTGTAAGGGTAGTCCTTCTCGGTCTCCAAGCCACCTGCTTTCGCAAGATAGCTGAAAGCTGTAGTCATCAAGCCACCATTGCATCCGGCGTCACATGCACGTGGTTCTGATGGGTCACACTGCAATTGATGACAATAGAATAGCATATATTATGTGAACACTTCAGAGAGATAAGGATGTGAAAGTATTTGTAAAATGGAGATATGAGCCACAATATCTTCAGTTAGACTGATGACTTCATTGATAACCACTAGAAAGATGTAAAAAATGAGTATACAGCTAGGCGAATGGCGTAGTAATACACAACGAAATGATTTTGTTGTCTCAACAGCAAGCAAAGTAAGCAACAAACTGAAGTAAAAGTATCACATTTTTTTATTTGGCACATTATCCAACATTGACAAAGATTCTAACATGGAGTGCTTTCTGTTTTGGCAGGAAGAAACAGAGCTTCATATATTAACAGCAGATCACTCGATCTTAGATTTTTTTTCACAAACTCAATATTTTATTGATCTTTCTTCCTCCCGTTTGTAAGCCTCTACTGAACACACTAGTGTGATGTCAGAATAAGTAGAATGAGAACAGATCTATTGTTTCAACACTTACTGTATTGCATCTTCAGTTCGTGGGATTTCTCCATCTTTTCGCTCGTTAATCTAAGAGTAACAAAGATATACTCACTTAAAATGCTTGTCAATAAGATAGACACAACTCTGGTTAGCAAGATATCCTAGTAAGTACATCGGCCTGTCCAAGTGAAACAAGGTTGTGACCTGTAATACATGGAATGATTATGAGTTGAAGAGGTACAAGTACAACTACAACTGGTAATGAGTGACCTCCCTGGAACCATACATAAGAGCGAGTTTTTCGTATGATAAAAAGCTCACCTCTCCTCCTACGCAGTAATTAAGCCGCGATGAAGAATTATTGTAGATAAAACAATCGCCAACCCATAGCCCAGTTTGGATGCGTTCATTGACCTCATGAAGCAGTTCAAAGGCATCTTCCACACCCTCCTCGCCAACTGAGCCCCCTCCATCCAAATGAGAAGATAGTACGTCTCTCTGGAAGATAGATAATCTTGTGTGATTACAGAATGTTAAAAGTGAAAAACAGTTGCATACAAGTGTTTCATGTAAATTGCTGATGTTGTCAAATCATGGAATCATGTACAAGAAGTGCTAAATTTCAGTTCAATCTCCTGTGTTGTCAGGAGAAAATCCAAATTTGCCTAGCAAAATTTCTTCACTTCCCAAAGCACCTATTCCTATCGTTTGGCAAGAGGGAGATGGGCGTCTGCATTGAGCAAGCATGCATACAAACGCAACAGGACGGAGAGACTGACGAGATTACCTAGCTAGTAGATGGTGCTTCATCTAGGCAGCAGCTGCGGAGCAAGTACCGTTCACGGGACATCTATCTCCTGGAAGTGCAGGTGCAGCTCGTTGTGTCGTCCTACAGCCTGCAGCAGCATCGTGACCAGAGGGATCTCTGCCGAGGTTCCAGAGGTGCCGGAGCAGAAGATGGCGGTGCTCGACGGACGCGCCTGGGCTTCCTCCTTATTGTGCTGCTCGAGAAAGAAACGAAAATTACAGTGAATTTTGGATTTGGATTTAGGGCAGAGCGAGCGCGCATACCTTGAGGTCGGCCCGCTGTGTAGACGGCCGCCGACTCCCCGCTAGGGTTCCACTGACAGCGAGGGAAGCGGCCGAATAGGGATGGCGGATTATCTCGCGGAGGACGCGGGGAAGGAGGTCGGGCACCCTGTCACCGCCGGATATCGCGCGCCGGCGAGCGAGCCATCCGCGACGGCGTGGTTCCTGGGCAACCAGCGCCGCCTCACCATCACCCGCCGCCGCGCCGCCATGGATGCCAAAGGTCGAGCTTGGGCTAGGGTTTGCGGTGGAGGCGCGGATCGAAGGTTCCACGCCGCGGAATCGGGAGAGAGGTAGGAGGACGTGCCTGGGCGGTGGTCTGCAGCTCGAGGTATCGCCGGATTTGACCGGTTTCGCCCGGCGGCGGACGCGGCTGCAAACGGGATCGGGGTAGTGGGAGGCGTCGGTGGGGAACAGAGAAGTGAGAAGGGATAACGATTAAGAGGTCTGCGCGGTCGCGGGCGAAAAAAAAGGAGGGAGTTCGCGTGTTTGGCCAAAAAAATTGGCGCTTAGATTTTCGGAGGGCGCGCGCTAGGCCGGCCAAGTTAACTACTGCTAGTCGGTCGGGATTATTCACCGACCAACAGTTCGACACCTATAAGCAGATTCCCGACCGATAGTTGGATACTAAATTTATTTGCATTTCTGACCGACAATCAGTAGACGTATGGAGGTATTGCCGACCGACAGTCTGATAGTACTTTTCCCGACCGACTGTCTGTCGCCAAACCTGACTTTTCCCAACCCACGTCGGTAGGGAATGTGGTGTCGTGGTGTAGTGAAAAAAAGAAGAAGACACTACACATTTTTATTGATCATGTAAATTTGCTAGAGAAAAAAATGTGGGATGATGTTATTGAGAAACCCCAACGGTTGCCACACGAGTAGTTCTTAGTCCATCTAAAGCATGTAACAAGTAGAATGGGAAAATAATTGAGCAGCCATCATTTGAGGAAGAAATTTCTAGCAAGGAGTAGAGTAGGGAAGAAGTTAAAGTCGACAATGAAGAAGGGGGAGAGAATATGCTACGAGAAGATTCTAATGAACTTGTTGTAATGAAGTCTTGTAGTGGAGAGTCATCTGAGATAGACAGTGAGTTTGTGGACTCGGGCTATGATCCAGATGGTGATGGAGAGCGAGCAGTCCTCCACTGAGTGTAAGCAAACGAAAAATCTTCCGATGTAGCCTCCATCATCACTTCGGGGTGTTGCAGTCTGTACTACGCAACCAACGCCGCCACAACGCTTACTTGCGACACATGTTGCCTACGCAATTCCACCGTCACCTTCAGTGCTCACCCGCCCACTTCTCCTCTAGCTTTAGCATGGTGTCCGTGTGATGCTTGTAAAATGCATACATGAACTTTGCATTATATTACTTATATTTCAATCATATTTGCATCATATAAGGGTTATATCATTGTTTTATATTGATTTTGGGAATATTTCATAGTTTCCCTATTTTTCTGGAATTAACCCTACACTGGCAGAAAACCTTATTTTCTATATTTTGATGTTTCAGGGACCCAAACGACGTCCAAATGACCTAATATTTTGCGAGGATCATTTTTTGGAAGGAACAAAGCGTGGGAGTGAAGGAAGAGAAAAAATGGAAACCTGAGGGCCAAAAGAGGTGGGCCCACGCGGCCAGATTCCTTGGCCGCGTGGGACCCCCTATCCTGGACCTCGAGCCTCCGATGCCGTCGATCTTCGTCCCCGTGCCTTCGTCTTGACCTAAAAACGACTATAAAAATAGTCCCCCGATGGCTTTCAGAAGGGAGCGCCCCAGAAACACAAAACCACGAAACAGAAGACCTGGAGGTGCAGATTGGAGGGGGAAAACTCTGGCGGGGCGCTGCCGGGGTGGTCTCCATATTCTCCAACATCTCCACCATCATCACCATGATGAAGGGGGAGTAGTCCACCCCCCTGGACTTTGGGTTTGTGGTGGTAACTTGATCTAATCTGTCTATGTATGATCATTGTTGAAGTCCATATGATGTGCCTTGCATAAGTATGGATCTATCTATGTAATTCCTATGGTGGATATTGTGGTATGAGATGATATTTGTTATGTATTTACCGTTGTGTTGGATCTTTTATGACTTGTCATACTTTGGAGATACTCTATGATGCATGTGATGGTTCGATTTATGCATAATGCCTTGTTTATCCATGTCATGAGGCGATTGACACCACCAAGTGATAGATGAGAGAGATGTGTGGTCATGCACACGAAATATGAATCATTGCACTAGTGTTTAGAATATTGTCCATTATGAAGTATGATGTATGTAGGTACGGGATGGCCGATGTGACCACGGCATATGTATTGAGTGACACAATACAACCCAACATCCTTTATCTGGGGGTAAAAATGAAGAAGTATGATGTGGGAGTGACAACAAACCACGCTAGCCTTAACAGGGTGACCTAGCAACACAAATGATTATTTTCTTTCAACTATGTGTTTTAGGACATGTAGCCGTCATAGAAGTTTACCATTAAAGCATGACAATTGTGTGTACTTTTTATCTATAACATGATAATCACCATAGATGGGAGAGAGGATTGAGTGAACCCATGAACCCATGTCCATTGTTCCTATAAGAGAAAACCTTTGTCTTGTCCTCTTGCATTGAAGAGGATTGGGACACTTTTACATTCTTGTTTTGTTACATTAAATTTCCATCCATTAAATCAACCATCTTGTTCTTTATACTTGTTTAGTGCATAATCAACTAAAACTTGTGACACTTTAGTTGTAGGGAATAGATAACATTTCCTTCTTGCTCCTGCGGATCGATACCCTACTTCCACATTGAGAGGTGCTACAGCCATCCCCTGCTCTTGGGGGTTATCACCGTGTGGGTTAGCCCCAAATATCAGTGCTTGGGGCGGAGGTTAGACTTGTCGGTGCGAAAAATCCCCGGTCTCTTGCATGTGAGGGTCACATGACATATTTCGCTGCCAAAACGAGCCGCCCAGTCCGGCCACCACGCCATGTCGGACGAATTTAGCTCCCAGCCAGTATACTCATAAAACAAAGTTGAGTGATGAGTTTGACATATTTTTGGATTTGGGTGACCTTTTTTTTTGCTATACATCTTGTACTACTCAAAAGACATCAGATGTTACAATCCTGAAGACAATCGCGTGGTAACCCTTCTGGGCCAGAGGCAAGCCACACTTCTGTTCTAGGACTAGATCTAGCCAAATTTGCAAGGAAGTGACTACTAGAATTCTGACATCTTCTAACATGAGTAATACATGTGGGTCGAACTTTCATCAAGGCTTTAATCTCTTGGATCATCATTGCGTAGACCGAACGATCAACTTCACTGTTGTTGACCATGTTAACTATCTCCAAGCAATCAGTTTCAATGGTCAAATGATTATTGCTCCAGTGTAATGCCAAAGAAATGTCTTCCAATACAGCCGAAATCTTAGCACCCAAAGCGTCTCTGCATGAAGCTAAATGGCGGCAAGCTGAAAGTATAATGTCCCCTTTGTGATCACGTACAATCATTCCAGCTCCTGCACCTCCATTCAAATCAAAAGAACCATCAGTACTCAGCTTATGCCAGCCCTCAGGAAGTGGATGCCACAAGGGTACTGAATCGGGTTTGTGCATTTCGGTTCTATGAAACTTTCCTCCTCCTCGAGAATAAATTTTCCTTTGTAATGTCCTCCACCTGATGATATTTAATCATTAATAGTGACTCCATATAACTTAAGAGAAACCTCTTGGATAGATCGATCGGTGGAGGTTTTTTGTCATGCACTATCTCATTGCGAATGTGCCATGCATGAGCGCCAGTGTGTCATCAGAGTTTTGCATATCATATCCTTCGGCAGCATGTGGAGCAAGGATAGAAGCCAATCTGGACCTGTATTTTCCACTGATTCCAGAGCAGGCAGGTCCCAATCAACATCCATCACATTCCACAATTCTTTTGCCAATGTGCATCTGAAAAAAGGGTGGAAATTGTCCTCTGGTTCGACGCCACAAATGGGCCATTGATCAGTGGTCTCAAGAGTATGCTTTGCCTTTTTTCTCCAAGTTGGAAATTAATCCGTAGCCAGGCGCCAAGCAAAGTGCTAAACCTTCGGAGGTGCATCCAATTTCCAAATTAGATCCCAGATCTTGCGCATACCATCAGGAGCCGCACTGCTAGATTGCTGAGAAGGCCTCCGTGAATCCTCCATAGCGAGACCATATGCACTACGTACAGAGAAAAATGCCATGCTTAGAAGGGGCCCATGCCGGATGATCAGCCGCCAAGCGATTGGAAGGCTTGATCTTGAGGATCTCAGATACATCAGCCGGCAAAAAGTATTGATTGAGCAGGTCAATCTTCCACTCACCAAACTGATCAATAAGCTCGGAAACAAATCTTAGTCAGCACCTTCCTTTTCCAGAAATCGATCTATATGAAGTAGCCCTTGGAATCCAGGCATCGCTCCAGATTCTAATGCTTTGGCCATTCCCAACACGCCATACCAGTACTCGTTTCAACAGTTCTAGCCCATGAGCAATTGCTTGCCATGTTGATGATGCATTCCCCGTGAAGACCGTATCTTCAAGCCTTCCATTAGGGAGATATTTGGCTTTAACACTCTTGCACACAAACTATCTGGCTTCGTAATTAATCTCCAAGCTTGACGAGCAAGGATGGCTTGATTAAAGACCCGGAAATCACGAAAACCAAGGCCACCCTGCCTTTTTTGTCTCTGCAGTTTTTCCTAGGCTCGCCAGTGGGTCTTCCTCTTCCCATCTTTAGTTCCCCCGTAAAAGTATCTTACCAACTTTGTAAGATCATCACACAAGATCATCACACACCGAAAGGGTAGTTTAAAGACCCCCATTAGATATGTCGGCAAGGCCTGAGCAACCGACTTGATGAACACCTCCCGTCCTGCTTGTGCAAGGTGGCCATATCCCCATAGCAGTAAATGTTTTGTTAATTGAGCTTGGAGGTTTTGGAGCTCACCCCTTGACAAACGGCCATCTGGAGATGGCAGCCCTAAGTACTTCTCATCAAATGTCAATGTAGACACTCCTAAAGATTGCCTGATCTCCTCCTGAGTGTCAGTTGGACAGGAACCTCCAAAGAGCAGGGAACACTTGGAGGGATTAATATGCTGTCCTGTGCATGATGCATATGTGTCCAAAACTTGCTTAATGTGATCAGCTTGGATCTTTGATGCTTTAAAGAATAGCAATGTGTCATCAGCAAATAAAAGGTGCGAGACGCCGGGAGCACGACGACACACCTCAAGGAGAAATGCCCTAGAGGCAAATAAATATAGAGTATTTATCGCATTATCTCATTAAGTTTATAATATGTTTTGTATCATGCTATAACTGTATTAATCGGAATTGTTAATACACGTGTGATATATAGACAAACCAGAGTCCCTTGTAAGCCTCTATAAAACTAGTTCATTGGGCAACTGTTGATCGAGATTTCCCGGTCATGGACAGTCACGTCGGTTGACAATGAGGTCATCTTATTAGTAGAATAAGGTGGTGGACATACCCAACAAAGTATTGCAATAGGATCATATCACAATGTTCATCATTTGCGAAATATGATAGCTTATTCCTCAGACCGTGAGATCGTATTAATTGCTACCCCGGAGGATACTCTAAGTGCATCAATCGTCAGTCCATAAATGGGTGACTATAAAGGTGTATCTTGTGGATCACAAAAGGGTATGTTGAGGCATATGGATCAAGAGCGGGATTTGTTCATCCTCATGATGGAAAGATATTCTGGGCCCACTCGGTGAGATTACATCTGAAAAGCTGCGCAGCGTATGACTAGGTCATGGGAATGTAATATCACAGAACGAGTTAATTAACCCTTGTCTGTAACGAGATAAAACAGAACATCGGATGTTCACGATCATATCTCGGACTTGGGTAGTATCGAAGGAACAAAAGGAATGAATATCATGTTTATGGTTCAACGACGATATTCGTAGAATGCACAGGGACCGTCACAGGCATCCAGGTCTCCCTGGCGGTCATTGGCGAGCGAAGGGTCTCGACCATGTCTGGAGTGTTCTCGAACCATAGGGTAACACGCTTAAGGTCTTGCCGACACATGGAGATCATTTGGATTTATTGGAATAATAGAAATAGGGAGAGAGAAATAATCTGGAAAGGTTTCGGTAGTATCGGAAGAGTTCCGGGAATGCCCGAAGGAAGTCCGGGTGGTCCGCAAATTGTTTCAGAGTCACGGGAGATTAAATAATATACAAATATATTAATTATGAATTATATATATTTTATATTAATTTAATATTAATTAAAATGGAGAAATTGGGTGTAGCCCACTTAATGGGCTAATTCCCAAAGTGGGGCCCATGTGGGGCTGCATGGGGTGGGGCGCATGGGCCATGCATGGGGCCCATGGCCACCACGCACCAGCGTGCATGGCCGGCCGGCCGACCTCCCCTGCTGCTCCAATTTTAGTCCCAGATGGGGGAGGCAAGGTGTGTTGCACACCCCCTCCCCCCATATAAAGAAAGGCATATTAATTGTTTTAATACATCTGAAAATACAATTAATTTTGTATGCCGGCCAGAGTTAATTCTCCGCCCGCTTTTCTTTCTCTCTCCCACTAAAGCTATACCGCAGTACGCCGTCGTACTGCGGAATTCCACCCAAAGTTCTACTCCTACGATCTCAGCTGGATCTGAGAGACCGGGGGTTGTCGTCAAGCTCCGCACGTGTGTGAGTACTCGGAGGTGCCGGAGGCGTCATCGTCGCGCCGGTCTTCATCTTGATCGCGTGAAGTTCTTCGCGACCTCGAGGTCAGCTACGTCATCTACTTCGGCAATGCTTGTGCGGGAGCGTAATTCCCGCTTATCGATCTACGAGGGTACATTATCAATGTTTCGCTCCGTTACCGCATTACTAGATAGATAGATCCTGGCTATGTTTTGGTATTCGCTAGTTAGAAAAATTATTGTTTTCTGCTACGAACACCTTCAACACCTTGACTGGAGATACCATATTGGCAACAATACCTTTATTCAACAGAGCCGAAAGTCCATCAGCCACAAAGAGGAATAGAAAAGGAGACAAAGGATCACCTTGCCGAAGCCCACACAACGGTGCAAATCAATCCAAGAGGGTCCCATTAAATTTGACAGAATATCTCACCGACGTTACACACGTCATTATCCACTCAACAAAATGGTGAGAGAAACCCAACTTTTGCATCACTTGCTTCAAGAATCCCCAGTCAACCCGATCATACGCCTTTGATAGATCCAATTTATATGCACATAATTTTTTTGTCGGATCCTTCTCTTGCTTTATATGATGAATACATTCAAAGGCTAACAAGGCGTTGTCTGTGATCATCATGCCAACGACAAAGGCACTCTGTGCCGACGATATGATGCCATCAAGTAAAGGCCTCATCCTATTCACAAGGCATTTTGAAACAACTTTGTAAACTATACTACAAAGACTAATAGGCCGGAACTCTGAGATTTTGCAGGGATTATTAACTTTTGGGATTAGAACAATGGATATAGAATTAGCACCCTCTGGCATGATACCATCCCTAAAAAAATACCTGCACCACATCAACTATCTTCTCCTTTAGAGTCCCCCAGTTCCACTGAAAAAACCTGGCTGGAAAGCCATCCGGACCCGGAGCTTTAAGCGGGCCTATTTGAAACAAAGCATCTGATATTTCCTTTTCGGTGAATTCACCACACAATCTCTTATTGTCCTCAGCGCTGAAATCACTTCTTCAAATAAATCAACAACAGGTTGAGGGTTTAAGGTAGGATCAGTTGTATATATGTTCAGAACTGCATAGTTGCAACATCATCATGTGTGACTCCCATATCATCAGTTAAAGACCAAATTTTATTCTCCCTGGCCCTCCAAACAGCTTTGCTATGAAAATATTTGGTATTCCTATCCCCCTCTTTCAGCCATGTTAGTCGAGACCGTTGGAGCCACATCATCTCCTCGTGGTACAACAACTCATTCATCTTATCCATGACCAGCCGTATCTCCTGTCTGTCCGCATTCATGTTCATGAGTTCTTCTAACTTGGTGCGGGATTTCTCCAATTCCACATGTACATTACCAAACTTTAACTTGCTCCATTCTTGCAATTTGTTCATGGTACTTCTTAGGCCTTTGTCTACATCTCCTAGGTCATGCATCACACCTAGGGAATCCCATGCATTTTTTATAACCTCAGGCAACGTGTGATCACGTTCCCACATTATTTCAAACTGTTTTGATCTTTTCACTCCCGAAATTGGAGCTTATATTTCTCCTTTGATCAACAGGGCAACATGGTCTGAACATGGAGTCACAAGATGATCAACCGAATAGAGCGGAAACAAGTTACGCCAGGAATTTGTAGCTACAACCCGATTGAGTCTAACCTTCACATTTGCAGCCCCACTGCGTCTGTTATCATATGTGTGAGGAAGACCCATAAACCCCAGGTCAATAAGGCCACACACACTCAAGGTATCATGGAAAGCTGCCATCTTCCCTTCTGCTCTGGGAGTTGGAGAGAAGTGTTCAAAATTCCGAAGACATTCATTAAAATCACCGGCTACCATCCAGGAAAGGTTATGGCGAGCATACAGGTCACTTAATTTTGACCACATCAGGTGACGGTTTTCCACTCTGGGCTCACCGTAGACACAGGTTAGGCGCCATTGCGGAACACCATCCGAGTTGCTGACAATCACGTCAATGTACCTCTCATCAGTATCTTCGATAGTAATTTGCAGGGACTCGTGCCAGAATAGTGCAAGACCACCGCTCATACCATCACTATCCACACCCGTAAAGCCTCTCAAACCAAAACAGACTCTTAGCCTCTTCATCTTATCAGTCTTTTGTCTAGTCTCGCATAGGAAAACTAGACTCGGGGAGTGTGACCGAATCAAGGTCGCAACATCACGAACTGTCCAAGGGTTCCCCGCCCCTCGGTAATTCAAACTTAAGAGATTCATTGTTCCCGGCGGTACTCCATCATGGAGCCCGCCGATTTATCGTTCGCTTCAGTTCTGACCCTTTTCGGGTCCCTCTTCGGGGGTGGGCTTGGTGGAACAGTCTTGTCCAAAGCACCCCCATGCTGAAATTTATTCAGCAAATTACCTACTTGGTTTTGAGCCTGATCAGTAATAGCTGCAGATTCAGGGGCCGGCAAAGCAGCCCTTTTACGACTCAGTTCATCAAGTTCATCATCATTCTCCATGTCATAATCCTATTCAGACTCACCATCCTGCATTCCATCAGTCATAGATCCACCACGGCCTCCGTACCGGCCACGCCCTCTACCATCACGTCCGCTATAGCGTCCTCCTCCTCTCCAGAACGGCTGCCCCGACTCTCTCAATCTCCAGTTCGCTCGTACTTCTTTGAAAACCAACGCCGAGGGAGGATGGATCCCGTTACCATGCTCTTTATACTGATGACCGAGCATGCCACAAACAGCGCACCAATCAGGCAACCTCTCATACGTAACCAGGAAGATTTCTCATTGACCAGTGTAACAGCCCAAAGTTGAGAACCTAAAAACCTGTGTAATTTTTTCACTTTTGTGTTCATTGCATCATGGCATCCATGAATCATTGGGTATCAATTGCAACCTCTAACTTTGGTTAGGGAATTGTGGCTAGGGAATTGTTGTTGGTTTGGCACCACCTAAAAACCAAAATGCCAATCTTGCTTCAACCAATCCCAAATAAATGAACGCACTCAAACTTGCAAAACAAAATTACTTTGACATCTTATATTTGTCAAGGAAGTTACAAGAGTTCAAAATAATATGTTGCACTTGCTTTAAAAATTCCAAAGTACTGTCATTTTGGTTTTAGCAAAAATGCCATATCCAGCCCTTCGAAATAAAAGTGGTTCAAAACATTTTATTTTGAGACACCAAATTTTGAGCTTCTACAGGCTAAGGGGAGCCTCCCCAAATTTTGTCATATTTTTCTAAAATATATAAGTGCCTCAATTAAATCAGGGAAATGCTGCTGGTTTTAAAAATTAAAACAGAAAAGGACCTATCTGTGAGGGGGAAAGTATTCCCAGGGGGTTATCGGCAAAATGCCGTTGTCTCTCTCCTCACTGGCGCCATGCCGTCGCCGTGGCGCTGCCACAAGACGCGCCACGCCGGGGCCCCCTCTGCCTCTCCTCTGCGCAAAGAGCACCACGAGGCCCCCTGCTCCTCTATCCACTCACGCACCTGCTCCCTCCTCTCTGTTTTCCTCTCCCCACGAGCTCACCACCAAGCCGCCATGGCCGAGCTCGCCGTCGGCGACTGAGAGCGCCCCAAGCAAATCGAAGACCACCACCAGCTCCGTCGCGCCGTCTTAGCCTTCTCCGCCGAAGGAATCGAGCTGGGATGCAGTACCTCGCCGGGAATTCGAGTTCTTCTCCGACCACGGCCGCCGCATCGCCGGGCGATTCCCACCGTTCTTGTGCACCTCCGACCTCGCCGTCTCCTCCTACGTGCTCAGGGTGAGCACACGAACCTCCCCACTGCGTCAGTTCCCTCTCTCTCTCGCTAGTTCATCGAATCGCCGTAGATGTAGCAACTTCCCGTCGAGTTGGGAAAATCCGGTGCAATTCCCGGAATTTTCCGGATTTTATTCCGGACTAGGAAAATGGCTACTGGACTCACCCAGTTTCGCCCGGTATACACCCGGAATTGGCCCGGAAATAATTCCGGATGTTATTCCTGGTGCCAAACCCGGAATTATCCGGACCTGAAACTGGATTGCTCCCGGTACCAGACCCGGAAATTTCCGGACTTTAATCCAGATACTCCAATGAACCTGTTTCAACACCCCTCTCAGCTCACTCTTTGGTTTGGATTGCACTAATGGGTTAATTACCTAAACCATGCATCTCTCTCATGCTCATGTCATATCATCTGCAAGTTAACCCTAGGGTTTCAACTACCTTAATCAACAATTAAAGATGATTCATGACCTAATTCCACGGTATATTCGGGATGCGCCCTCTAAGCATCCGAACTCCGTTTAATTTGAATAGTTGAATCATCCTCTCCCGGGGATTTAAAAAGTCATGCCATCATGTGTTTGCGCATTGCACCGGTGTTATCCGTGGTTTTGATTGTTCCTCTTCGGTATTTGTTTGTGCATCGGTAGATCAAGGAGTTGAAGTGCCATCCCCGTATCACGACGATCCGTATTACCAGCCGTATCAACATGCAAGCGTAATCCCCCCTCTGAGCATATCTTATCCTATGTTTTCGCAAATATTTTCTCCACTATAATATTGCATGCGGTTCCAAATGTCACTTTTATTGGATTAGAGTATCCTATAGTTGCATTAAGTTTCCGATGCCATTACCTGTTTCCCTCCTATTATCCATAGGTTTGTATTGTTGACCCGAGATACTTAACTACGCAATGTTGATGCTTAGCCATGCTTAGTTAAATGTTTATTCGTCCGATGGATATGTCATGTTGGGAACAGATGTGGAATTGTTCGGATGATGGTGGAGGAATTGTGGTAACAGGTAATAAGATGCTTAAAAGTGGGGATGAGAGGCCACTGTGGTTGTGGTGTTTTGTCTTGTTCCCGCCGCCTAGGTGCGAGCCAAGACCGAGCGTGCACCCATGCGTGAGGCCTATGCAATTGCAGGAACCCTCATACACTAAATAACTCGGGCAGGGCTAGCCAGGGTCCTCTAGTTCGAGCTTCCATTTGCGCGTGCGTGAAGATGGTGGCCGAGACCGAGATGAGGATGGTGGTGTTTAGAAAAATAAGTAGCCGCGGGGCAGGGTGTTGGAGGCACTGGACTTGTCCTACCGCCACTGATGATCCTGGAAAGTCTCAAACGAGAGAAGTCGACACCGCTCCCACCCAACCGGCTTTCCATGGAAGAGAGCTAATGCGCAGGCAATGGGCCAGACGGTACGCGTGGTAAACATTGTACACCCCTGCAGGTAAATCTTTTCGAAAAGCCGTGTCCACGGTTATGGACGACTTGGTGACGGATTAAGAGATCATAGAAAACTTGAACGGAATGATTAAAAACTGAGTACTAAAGGTACTACTCAGAATGCAAGGTTACTTCCTCGAGGGTGATTCGGGGAGGTGCCTCTGTAGAACAGGTACAGTGGTTGATGGTGGTTGATGATGAGACAGGTGATCGAAAGAAAGAGTTACTTCTTACCCCTTTTAAAAATATTCTGAGTAGTCGATGCCATGGAGTTGTGTTTTATAAATAAAATCAGCTTTATGCAAAACAGCCATAAAACTTTGAAAGCCTCATCGAGCTAAAGCTCTATATTTATTCTTGCGAGTTCGTCGAACTCAACGTCGTTTGTTTTGTTTCAGAGGAGGACTTCACCGACCTCGAAGGTGGGTTCTTTGTGGACGTCGACGAGTAGTCTGGGGTTCCCAGGTGGCAGCTTGGGACATCCCGAACAGCTGGCGCTGATGTTTATTTGTAGGCCTCTTAGGCCATAATTTGGATCTTGTTGTTTAGAACAACTTAATTCGCTTCCGCATGTTGTATGTTGGGTCTGTGACCTCTGGTTGTAATTTGCTATCTTTCTCTATTATAAGAGTTGAACTATAATGATTTGTGTCGTAGAGTCTGTGATGTGCCAGTTGTTCCACAAGTCTTGATCTCTCTATTATGCATTGATAGTTGTGCCTGTGTTAAGGCATCAATCGGGGTGTTGCGTTGCCGATGATCCATTCCGAGCAATGCCTGCCAAAGGTTTTGGCCGGGGATTGGTAAACCCGTAACCTCCGGTTGTATCGCTTAACCGGTGACACACAGCATCACTGTATAACAGTCGGGTCGGGGCGCCACAAGTTGGTATCAGAGCAGTACTGCCTGTAGGAAACCCTTCTACTGGTCGACGTTGAGTCTAGTGTTTGTGAAAATATTTTTAACCTAAAAATGAGTTGTGAAAACCATCTTAGGATTCTTTTTACTCCTTATCTGGTTACACTCTAATCTCGGAGCAATCTTACCTCGATTTGAGTTAAAAGTTTTACTCCTCATCTGTTACCTCAAAATTTAGGATCACGGGTTGGGTTCTACCTTTAGTGTTATGTGTCCGGTTGCTCCCGCTGCGTTGCAATCAAAATCAACTCAGATGTTTGAACACTGTTACCCAACAAAGGAATAAGTGATCATCCTCATATTGTTGGGTTTTAACCCAAGGACTTGAACATAAGGTCCCGGATTGTGCCAACTAGAGTGTGTTGAATCACTTGGTTTCTTACTATTTGAATCCACGCTAGTAGTACATGATGCTGATCTTTGACCCAAGTTCTATCTTGTTGATTCCTTGTTAGTTGTTACACAATGTATTATCGTCCCTAGTCTGTGTACTTGAGTAGACGCTAATGCTATTGTTTCAACCATTCGGAGGAAGATACTAACTGTGTCATTGTAAATTCTCCAGAATGGCTCGAGGAGGCCGTGGTAACCACCAATGATGAGGAACGCCACCACCACCCTCGATGGCTCAGGTCTTGATGGCCATTGAGGAGAACCGTGGGCGCAATGGGCGCCTGTTGAGCAGTTGGTGCAGCAGAATGCACAGAGGAATGGCTGCAACACTCTCACTGAGTTTCTGCGCTCGCAGCCACCCACCTTTGCTGATGCTAAGGAGCCACTGGAAGCTGATGATTGGCTTCGCGCTCTGGAGTGCAAGTTCTCCGCGTTGCATGTCCCAGTGGCTGAACAGGTCAACTTCGCCACCTACCTCTTGGTTGGTGCAGCTGGCTGTTGGTGGGAGAGCCATATGGCATTGTTCCCTGCCAACCATGTCTTCACTTGGGCGGATTTCCGCACTGCCTTTCGTGCGGCTTACATCCCTCGCCGATCATGGATTAAAGAGGAGGGAGTTCCTGGATTTGCAACAGGGACGGATGGACCTCCGCACTTATGGTTGTGAATTCAACCATCTCTCTCGTTACGCCCCAAGGGACGTGACCACTGATGCTGACAAGCAAGAGCTATTCCGCAAGGGTCTTGCACCGCAGTTTCGCTATGAGTTACTGCCCTTCAAGTTCCAGACCTACCAGGAGCTGTTCAACCAGGCTCTCACTCTTGAGCAGGGAAGAAAGGAACTTGAGGCTTCTAAGAGGCCAGCACATGGGGACCACCAGAGTTCCTCGAGTTCTGAGAGCAAGAAGCGCATGGTGTTTGTTCCCTATAGTGTTGTGCCGCGTGCTCCATTCATGCCGAGAGCCGCGGGATACAGGCCACCACCGCTGCGCCCCACTACTTCGACCTTTGGGCCGAGCGGAGGTGGATACCGTCCTCAGCTACCTGCTCCACCTGGACTCACCTGCTACACCTGTGGCCAGGCTGGACACTACTCCAGGGAGTGCCCCCATAAGGCACCTATTTTGGGGACACCTGCACGAGCCCCTGCCACACCAGCTGGCAAGGCTGGACCTATTGTGCGTGGTCGCTTGAACCACATCTCTACTGAAGAAGCTGAAGAGGACCCCGGAGTCCTTATGGGTGAGCTATGAATCAACAGCAATCTTGCTACAGTTTTGTTTAACTCTGGAGCATCGCATTCATTCATTTCAATAGCTTTTGCAAAAGACCACAAAATACCGTTTGAGAAAATGAGCCATCCCTTGGTGATCTCCACTCCTGGCACCAAATGGCAAATCGATGGGGTTACTCCTGAGGTTCAGATTACCATCGGTTACTATTCTTTTCCTTTTGCGTTGGTAGCTCTGAAGTCAAATGGCATTGATGTCATACTGGGCATGAACTGGCTAGCCAAATTCCGGGCTAATCTCGACTATGCTGCCAAGACCATCACCGTGACCACTTCTTCCGGTGACACTGTTGAGTATTGGTCAGCACTATCAAGACCTCCATCTTCAGTCATACCCAACTCACCCGAGATCCTCCTTTGCTTTATGGAAGGCGAATCCCCTCCTGAAATCCAGGACATACACGTGGTGTGTGACTTCCCGGATGTGTTCCCGGAAGAATTGCCTGGCATGCCTCCTGACCGAAGTGTGGAGTTTGTCATAGATCTACTTCCCGGTACTGCTCTGATTTCCAAGAAGCCCTACCGTATGCCGGTGGAAGAGTTGGCTCTGTTGAAAGAGCAAATTGATCAGCTGTTAGCGAAGGATTTCATTCAGCCTAGCAGTTCACCTTGGGGTTGTCCGGTACTCTTTGTCAAAAGAGAGATTCTACCGTGCCTCGTCTAGTCTCTGACTATAACCGTTGAATGCGGTGACAATCAAGAACAAGTATCCTATTCCTCGCATCAATGATCTGTTGGATCAGTTAGCTGGTGCAACGTATTCTCCAAGATGGATCTGAGGTCAGGTACCATCAGATCAAGATCAGAAAGGAGGATATTCCAAAGACGGCATTTGTTACTCGCTATGGCTCATATGAGTATACCGTCATGTCCTTTGGTCTCACAATGCCCAGCTACTTTCATGAGGCTCATGAACTCCATCTTCATGGATTATCTCGACAAGTTTGTCGTCATTTACATTGATGACATCCTCGTTTATTCCAAAACCGATGAAGAGCATGCCGAACATCTTCGGTTGGTTCTGACACGACTTCGAGAACACCGCCTCTATGCCAAGTTCTCCAAGTGTGAGTTCTGGTTGGATAATCTTGTCTTCCTTGGTCATGTGATATCCGCTAATGGTGTGGCTGTCATTCCCGACAAGATTCAGTCCATTTTGGATTGGAAAACTCCAATGTCAGTCAAGGACATTCGTAGCTTTCTCGGATTGGCAGGTTACTACCGCCGATTCATCGAAGGTTTCTCCAAGATAGCCAAGGCTCTGACTGACCTTCTCAAGAAGGACAAAAAGTTCGTATGGACGGCCGAAGCTGAAGAGAGCTTCAAAACACTGAAAGCCAAACTCACGCTCCTGTGCTTGTCCTGCCGGACACAAGCAAGGATTTCGTCGTCTTCTGTGACGCCTCTCTACAAGGCTTGGGTTGTGTACTAATGCAAGATGGCCATGTGGTGGCATATGCTTCTCGCCAATTGAAGCCGCATGAGCACAACTACCCAACTCATGATCTAGAACTTGCCGCTGTGGTCTATGCTTTGAAGCAATGGAGACCATACCTGTTTGGTAACCGTTGCGAGATCTTCTCGGATCACAAGAGTCTGAAGTACCTCTTCACCCAGCCGGATTTAAATCTCAGGCAAAGGCGTTGGTTGGAGTTAATCAAGGACTATGATGTGAGTCTGAACTATCAACCCGGCAAAGCAAACGTCGTGGCTGACGCGCTAAGTCGGAAGTCTATTGCAACAATGATGATTGAAAAGGCCCAACCTGCCCTCCATGAAGAGTTCTCTCGTTTGAACTTGGAAATTGTTCCCTCTGGCTACCTTGCAAATCTGGAGATCAAATCTACTCTTGTAGACCAGATTAAGGAAGCTCAAACGTGACAAGGGTATTCTAAAAATCAAGGAGAACATTGCTAGCGGGAAGGCCAAATGTTTTTCTGTCAATGAATCCGGAGTTGTTTATTTTGGTGACCGCTTGGTAGTGCCAAAGAAACGAAAATTGAGGGAGTTGATCCTCCAAGAAGCTCATGAATCTCCTCTCTCTATTCATCCCGGTAGTACCAAAATGTACCAAGACCTTCGACCACAATTCTGGTGGACTCGGATGAAACGGAAATTGCCAAGTATGTTGCTGAATGCGACACCTGTCGACGGGTAAAGGCTGAACATCAAAGCCTGCCGGCACTCTTCGCCCTATTGCTATTCCCGAGTGGAAATGGGATGAAATTGGTATGGATTTCATTACTGGATTGCCGAAGTCTCCAAAGGGAAACGATGCCATTTGGGTCATCATTGATCGACTATCAAAAGTGGCTCACTTCCTCCCCGTTCGTGTTGACATTACAGCTGCCAAGTTGGTAGATCTGTATGCTTCTTGGATCGTCGTACTTCACGGCATTCCCAAGAAGATAATCTCTGATCGTCGAAGTCTGTTCACCTCCAGGCTTTAGACTAGTTTCCAACAAGCCATGGGAACCCGTCTCAATTTTAGCACCGCTTTCCACCCTCAAACTGATGGTCAGACCGAAAGGTGAACCAAGTTCTGGAAGACATGCTTCGGGCATGTGTAATCTCTTTCGGCAAGGATTGGGAAAAGTATCTCCCTTTCGCAGAGTTCTCCTACAACAATAGCTATCAAGCTAGTATGGGCATGGCTCCATTTGAGATTCTCTATGGAAGAAAATGCCGCACTCCTCTAAATTGGTCCGAGACCGGAGAGAGAGCACTCTTTGGTCCAGATGTTATCAATGAAGCTGAGGAGAAGGTTAGAATCATAAGGGAGAATCTGAAGATTGCTCAGTCTAGGCAAAGAGCTACTATGATAAGCACCATCAGGAAATTCACTATGAAATTGGTGATAAAGCTTATCTCCGTGTCTCTCCCCTTCGTGGCGTTCGTCGCTTCGGTATCAAAGGGAAATTGGCCCCTCGCTACGTTGGCCCTTTCACCGTTCTGGCCAAGCGAGGAGATCTTTCTTATAAGTTGGGATTACCGGTCATCTTCCCAAATGTACATGATGTGTTTCATGTCTCGCAACTTCGCCGGTGTTTTAAAGATCCTATCCATGGGGTCAATCATGAGGAGCTGGATCTCCAGGAAGATCTCACTTATCGCGAGCATCCTATCCGTGTCCTGGATGAAGCCGATAGAAAGACACGTAACAAGACTACCAAGTTCCTCAAAATTCAATGGTCTAACCATTCCGAGCAAGAAGCAACTTAGGAAAGAGAGTCTAGTCTTCGTGAGGAGTATCCCGACTTCTTTCCGCAACCTTAGAATCTTGGGACGAGATTCCTATAAGAGGGGGGTAGAATTGTAACAGCCCAAAGTTGAGAACCTAAAAACCTGTGTAATTTTTCCACTTTTGTGTTCATTGCATCATGGCATCCATGCATCATTGGGTATCAATTGCAACCTCTAACTTTGGTTAGGGAATTGTGGCTAGGCAATTGTTGTTGGTTTGGCACCACCTAAAAACCAAAATGCCAATCTTGCTTCAACCAATCCCAAATAAATGAACGCACTCAAACTTGCAAAACAAAATTACTTTGACATCTTATATTTGTCAAGGAAGTTACAAGAGTTCAAAATAATATGTTGCACTTGCTTTAAAAATTCCAAAGTACTATCATTTTGGTTTTAGCAAAAATGCCATATCCAGCCCTTCTAAACAAAAGTGGTTCAAAACATTTTATTTTGAGCCACCAAAATTTGTGTAGCTTCTACAGGCTAAGGGGAGCCTCCCCAAATTTTGTCAATTTTTTAAAAATGTATAAGTGCCTCAATTAAATCAGGGAAATGCTGCTGGTTTTAAAAATTAAACTGAAAAGGACCTATCTGTGAGAAGGAAAGTATTCCCAGGGGGTTATCGGCAAAATGTCGTCGTCTCTCTCCTCACTGGCGCCATGCCATCGCCGTGGCGCTACCGCAAGACGCGCCGCGCCGGGGCCCTCTCCTCTCTGCCTCTCCTCTGCGCGAAGAGCATCACGAGGCCCCCTGCTCCTCTATCCACTCGCGCACCTGCTCCCTCCTCTCCGTTTTCCTCTCCCCACGAGCTCACCACCGAGCCGCCATGGCCGAGCTCGTCGTCGGTGACTGAGAGCGCCCCGAGCAAATCGAAGACCTCCACCAGCTCCGTCGCGCCGTCTTAGCCTTCTCCGCCGAAGGAATCGAGCTGGGACGCAGTACCTCGCCGGGAATTCGAGTTCTCCGATCACGGCCGCCGCATCGCCGGGCGATTCCTGCCATTCTTGTCCACCTCTGACCTCGCCGTCTCCTCCTACGTGCTCAGGGTGAGCACACGAACCTCCCCACTGCCTCAGTTCCCTCGCTCTCTCGCTAGTTCATCGAATCGTCGTAGATGTAGCAACTTCCCGTCGAGTTGGGAAAATCCGGTGCAATTCCCGGAATTTTCCAGATTTTATTCCGGACTAGGAAAATGGCTACTGGACTCACCCAGTTTCGCCCGGTATACACCCGGAATTGGCCCGGAAATAATTCCGGATGTTATTCCCGGTGCCAAACCCGGAATTATCTGGACCTGAAACTGGATTGCTCCCGGTACCAGACCCGGAATTTTCCGGACTTTAATCCGGATACTCCAATGAACCTGTTTCAACACCCCTCTCAGCTCACTCTTTGGTTTGGATTGCACTAATGGGTTAATTACCTAAACCATGCATCTCTCTCATGCTCATGTCATATCATCTGCAAGTTAACCCTAGGGTTTCAACTACCTTAATCAACAAGTAAAGATGATTCATGACCTAATTCCGCGGTATATTCGGGATGCGCCCCTCTAAGCATCCGAACTCCGTTTAATTTGAATAGTTGAATCATCCTCTCCCGGGGATTTAAAAAGTCATGCCATCATGTGTTTGCGCATTGCACCGGTGTTATCCGTGGTTTTGATTGTTCCTCTCTGGTATTTGTTTGTGCATGCGGTTCCAAATGTCACTTTTATTGGATTAGAGTATCCTATAGTTGCATTAAGTTTTCGATGCCATTACCTGTTTCCCTCCTATTATCCATAGGTTTGTATTGTTGACCCGAGATACTTAACTACGCAATGTTGATGCTTAGCCATGCTTAGTTAAATGTTTATTCGTCCGATGGATATGTCATGTTGGGAACAGATGTGGAATTGTTCGGATGATGGTGGAGGAATTGTGGTAACAGGTAATAAGATGCTTAAAAGTGGGGATGAGAGGCCACTATGGTTGTGGTGTTTTGTCTTGTTCCCGCCGCCTAGGTGCGAGTTCTCCCCTTCGAGCCAAGACCGAGCGTGGACCCATGCGTGAGGCCTATGCAATTGCAGGAACCCTCATAGACTAAATAACTCGGGCGGGGCTAGCCAGGGTCCTCTAGTTCGAGCTTCCATTTGCGCATGCGTGAAGATGGTGGCCGAGACCGAGATGAGGATGGTGGTGTTTAGGAAAATAAGTGGCCGCGGGGCAGGGTGTTGGAGGCACTGAACTTGCCCTACCGCCACTGATGATCCTGGAAAGTTTCAAACGAGAGAGAAGTCGACACCGCTCCCACCCAGCCGGCTTTCCATGGAAGAGAGCTAATGCGCAGGCAATGGGCCGGACGGTACGCATGGTAAACATTGTACACCCCTGCAGGGTAAATCTTTTCGAAAAGCCGTGTCCACGGTTATGGACGACTTGGTGACTGATTCAGAGATCATAGAAAACTTGAACGGAATGATTAAAAACTGAGTACTAAAGGTACAACTCAGGAATGCAAGGTTAGCTTCCTCGAGGGTGATTCGGGGAGGTGCCTCTGTAGAACAGGTACAGTGGTTGATGGTGGTTGATGATGAGACAGATGATCGAAAGAGAAGAGTTACTTCTTACCCCTTTTAAAAGATATTCTGAGTAGTCGATGCCATGGAGTTGTGTTTTATAAATAAAATCAGCTTTATGCAAACAGCCATAAAACTTTGAAAGCCTCATCGAGCTAAAGCTCTATATTTAATCTTGCGAGTTCGTCGAACTCAACGTCGTTTGTTTTGTTTCAGAGGAGAGTTTCACCGACTTCGAAGGTGGGTTCTTTGTGGACGTCGACGAGTAGTCTGGGGTTCTCAGGTGGCAGCTTGGGACATTCCGGAACAGCTGGCGCTCGGATGTTTATTTGTAGGCCTCTTAGGCCCTAATTTGGATCTTGTTGTTTAGAACAACTTAATTTGTTTCCGCATGTTGTACTGTTGGGTCTGTGACCTCTGGTTGTAATTTGTTATTTTTCTCTATTATAAGAGTTGAACTATAATGATTTGTGTTGTAGAGTCTGTGATGTGCCAGTTGTTCCACAAGTTTTGATCTCTCTATTATGCATTGATAGTTGTGCATGTGTTAAGGCATCAATCGGGGCGTTGCGTTGCCGATGATCCATTCCGAGCAACGCCTACCAAAGGTTTTGGCCGGGGATTGGTAAACCCGTTACCTCCGGTTGTATCACTTAACCGGTGACACACAGCATCCGTGTAAAACAGTCGGGTCGGGGCGCCACAACCAGCTCTGCTAACTGAAACATGGTTCCTCAACGGTTTTCGAACATCAAGCCTCACCCTGACCCTAACAAAGTTGCCGCTGTAGAGCTTAGGTGGCGCTTCCGAGGCAATGAAGTCACCCACCTTTGATGAGAGAGATTTGATCATGGGGTGGTATCCTTCCGGAAGATCAAGAATCTGAATCCAAATTTTAATATGGTTAAGCTCGATCTTGGAAGGTTTAGAAAAAACATCATAAGGGCCATGATCACGGGTTTTCCTCTGAAATTCCAGGGTCCTCCATCCATCACCTTCTCCCAATCACCCAGAAAGCTAAACCGGAACGTGTACAGATTATCTTCCAATGATCGGATCCGAACCTGCTGGGCAAGATCCCAAGCAGTCATCATGTTCTTCTTGAACCAATAGTCGCTGAATTCCTTTTTGGTGTACACCCTTGCAATCGCAAGACAGCGCACCACCTCCGTTTGTCCTTCAATCGGTTGACAGCGGCGCCGACGTAGAGATTACCTAGCGAGAGGGAAAAAAGCGTTTGTCCTTATAGTTATCTGGCAATGGATTTGGGTGACCTAACTACCCATCTTATAAGAGTTCAATAATCGATGTTGTGTTTCCCTCCTTTGGAAACAACTTCTATTTCTCCCATGTTTTTTGCTCGTCGATCTCACCAAAAGAGGTTGGAGTGACAAATCAAAACATCGGAAAATGAAAGAAACTATACAAAGTGTATGCAGAGAGACTTATTCACAAATTATGACAATGCTAAGTGAATGAATTCGTGCATGGATTGAATGAACTTTTTGGAGGTAAATGTGTGACCTTTAACTAGGTGGTTGAAAGATTTCCGGATAACTTAAATTAGGTGCTTAAAATGTTGCAAATGAGCTTTTTAAATATGCATATGCAAGAGTCACCCTTGCTCAACAACGGGTGACTTGAGTCAGATTCATCCCACCTTAATCCTCCAACCTAATTATATCGATGTACTAAACGGAATCATTACATTACGTTGGAATATTTGGTTCGTCAACCAGTCACATCGGAAAAAAAACATCGTGATTATGCAGCTAGCCAACCAAAACTGATTCCCGTGTCAAACTAATTCGGCTACGTTTGTAAGCCTTTTGTTTTCCAGATCCACATGTGTATTTCATCGCTAATCCATGCCGATATGGCCACGAAAATCAACGAAATCTTTTTACAGAAACGTGGAGCGCGAAGACTGGTCCTGTGGCAGCAGGGCCGGGCCGGCCAAATCCGGGGCCTATGCGAAACTCTAAAAGGAGGCCCTATCTCACACAAAAATTTGAACTAATAAACAAGTATTTAGTATATAATAGAAAAGTCAATCCTATCGCGAAGCTCCCCATTTGATAGAGATCTAGTATAGAATAGTGCAGTAACCCTTTTACGGTATATATCTTAGGACCTTACTGAGATTTAATTAAATTATGTTATTTTTCTTTTCCCTTGTGTTTCTGAGAACCGGACTGATATTTTCCCATAATAATTTAAACTTGTGAAATGTTAATTAAAAATTTAAGATTTAGAAATCAGGGGTAGAAGCCGAAGTTAACCAAAAAGGAAGACTCGCTAGCGACAGTGTACATGTTTTCACTACAGGAATGAAGACCTAAAAAGCCGTCGGCATAGCCCTCAATACCGTCGGCACAGGCTATGCCGACGACAGCCGTCGGCATAGGTCCGTCGGCGTAGTTCCCCGTAGACATAGCCTAGAAAGCCGTCGGCATAGGTCGAGACGTCGGTATAGGCTATGCCGTCGGCATAGAGACGTCGGCATATGTTTCCAAAATTATTTTTTCTGAAATTTTTATTTTTTAAAAAAATATTTATAATTTTACTCTGATATTTTCAATTTTGTTTTTTTTAATTTCCAAATTTCCCAAATAGCCACACACATAATCTCTAATTACATATTACACACTTAATCTCAGGTCAAAATACTTATCCCGGTCAAACTTCTCGTTCGGTCCCCATCGTCAAATTGCTCCTGCCCAAGCATGTTTAACTTTAGAGTTCCTTCCAAATTAGCTGTCAAATGAGATGTTAGAACTTACTGATATTAGTATCCTATAAACCATATTAACCCCTGTCTCATGGTGTTTCACTTTTTATTATTTAAATTTTGAAAAATTATTTGAATAAATAACAATGATTATATAATAATAATATTTGAATAAATAAGAATAAAATTTATTTTACATTATTTTCTCCTTTTTACATTTAATATGGAATAATTCATATCTTTAAATCCGTAAATCAAAATTTAACAAATAAAATATCTAAATCGATCAGAAAAATGAGAGGAATCCAAATATGAAATCCATATCATCTTTTTCATCATGTATATGCCTTTTTACAACATATTTTGGGTTCTTGCTTAATAAAAAGTCATTTTATTTATGTTTATAGATGATTGACCTTTTTGTGAAGAAGTTTTTTAAAAACTTTGTCAAAACTCATGTTTATCATTTTTTCTAGCAACTAGTACACGTAAAAGGACTCCATGCCAAAGGATTTCATTTTTTGATTATTTTTTCACTTTCTTTTATTTTGTTGAAAAAAAGGTCAAAATGCCCGTCGTACCTATTCATCCAAAGGGGTTGCATTTCTCAAAACTATCGATGGTTCTGTGATATAACCACTACTGGTGTATCTTAAAATGATTTTTGTAAAATTTTCAGAGCAAACTATCACACACTTGTAGTTCAAAATTGAATTACTTTCGGAAAATAGGCATAAAGTCATTTAAATAGGCGAAATTAAGTAGAAACCGAGAAAAATTCTAATATTGCTGGATTATCGATAAAATATGGCCTACTTTGTGTAAAAAATGGTTGGGTGCCATTTTACACCATATTTGTTGTACTTGCTACACAAAAATGTCATTTTTGACAATTAAAAAATGAAAAATGATATTTATAAACATAATTTGAAAACACTTAGTTATGCAACATTGTTTGTCATACCAAGACACACCTATGTGTCAAATATGGGCACATTATCACAAACTATGTCACGGAGATGATCATATCTAGGTCATTTAACTCGAAACTTATACATGTTTATAGATGATTGACCTTTTTGTGAAGAAGTTTTTTGCAAACTTTATCAAAACTCATATTTATCATTTTTCCTAACAACTAGTACACATAAAAGGACTCCATGCCAAAGGATTTCATTTTTTGAGTATTTTTTCACTTTCTTTTTTTTTTTGAAAAAACGGTCAAAATGTACGTCGTGCCTATTCATCCAAAGGGGTTGCATTTCTCTAAACTATCGATGGTTCTGTGATATAACCACTACTGGTGTATCTTAAAATGATTTTTGTAAAATTTTCAGAGCAAACTATCACACACTTGTAGTTCAAAATTGAATTATTTTCGGAAAATAGGCATAAAGTCATTTAAATAGGCGAAATTAAGTAGAAACAGAGAAAATTTCTAATATTGCTGGATTATCGATAAAATATGGCCTACTTTGTGTAAAAAATGGTTGGGTGCCATTTTACACCATATTTGTTGTACTTGCTTCACAAAAAATGTCATTTTTGACATTTAAAAAATGAAAAATGATATTTATAAACATAATTTGAAAACACTTAGTTATGCAACATTGTTTGTCATACCAAGACACACCTATGTGTCAAATATGGGCATATTATCACAAACTATGGCACGGAGATGATCATATCTAGGTATTTAACTCGAAACTTATACATGTTTATAGATGATTGACCTTTTTGTGAAGAAGTTTTTTTGGAAACTTTATCAAAACTCATATTTATCATTTTTCCTAACAACTAGTACACATAAAAGGACTCCATGCCAAAAGATTTCACTTTTTGAGTATTTTTCACTTTTTTTTTTGAAAAAACGGTCAAAATGTACGTCGTGCCTATTCATCCAAAGGGGTTGCATTTCTCAAAACTATCGATGGTTCTGTGATATAACCACTACTGGTGTATCTTAAAAAAAAATTTGTAAAATTTTCGTAGCAAACTATCACACACTTGTAGTTCAAAATTGAATTAATTTCAAAAAATAGGCATAAAGTCATTTAAATAGGCGAAATTAGGTAGAAACCGAGAAAATTTCTAATATTGCCGGATTATCAATAAAATATGGCCTACTTTGTGTAAAAATTGGATGGGTGCCATTTTGCACCATATTTGTTGTACTTGCTTCACAAAAATATCATTTTTGACAATAAAAAAAATGAAAAATGATATTTATAAACATAATTTGAAAACACTTAGTTATGAAATATTGTTTGTCATACCAAGACACACATATGTGTCAAATATGGGCACATTATCACAAACTATGGCATGGGGATGATCATATCTAGGTCATTTGAATCGAAACTTATACATGTTTATGGATGATTGACCTTTTTTGTGAAGAAGTTTTTTGAAAACTTTATCAAAACTCATGTTTATCATTTTTTCTAGCAACTAGTACACATAAAAAGACTCCATGCCAAAGGATTTCATTTTTTGAGTATCTTTTCACTTTCTTTTATTTTGTTGAAAAAACGGTCAAAATGCCCGTCGTGCCTATTCATCCAAAGGGGTTGCATTTCTCAAAAATATCAATAGTTATGTGATATAACCACTACTGGTGTATCTTAAAATGATTTTTGTAAAATGTTCAGAGCAAACTATCACACACTTGTAGTTCAAAATTGAATTACTTTCGGAAAATAGGCATAAAGTCATTTAAATAGGCGAAATTAGGTAGAAACCGAGAAAATTTCTAATATTGCTGGATTATCGATAAAATATGGCCTACTTTGTGTAAAAATTGGATGGGTGTCATTTTGCACCATATTTGTTGTATTTGCTTCACAAAAAATGTCATTTTTGACAATTAAAAAATGAAAAATGATATTTATAAACATAATTTGAAAACACTTAGTTATGCAACATTGTTTTTCATACCAAGACACGCCTATGTGTCAAATGTGGGCACATTATCACAAACTATGGCACAGAGATGATCATATCTAGGTCATTTAACTCGAAACTTATACATTAAACCTATAAATGACAACCACATCCAGGGCGTGTCCTCAGCCCATGTACTGTAGCTTAGGCAGCTTATCTGGCCATCCATCCGCACCGTCCTTTCACCCCCTGTCCGTTGGATCTTCGTTTTTTCCATTTTGCACTCGCTGCCACGCACGGCAGGTCCATGACGGGTGGGGTCTTCACCGGCTCGGGCCCACGCGCAGCACGTCGCCCGCGTCGCCGTTTCTTTTCGCAGCGGAGGGCAAGCAGCGAGAGCGGATGGTGAAACCCTCGCCCAACCCGCGCTCGCTCTCCTTCCTCCAATCCTCCCTGCCCCCTTCCCATTCCTGCTCCTTCCCGCCCCCATCGTCCTCTCCCCACGCCGCCGGCTGCTGCTCCTCTGCCTCGCCTCCTCTTCTCTCTGTGCGGAAGAGAAGGGAGCGGGTGGCCACTTCGATGCGGCGGCGGCGCATCTGGAGGAACGGGTCGCCGGCAGGAGGCACATCTGGAGGAAAGCACGGCAAGCACGAGCGGGGACGCCCTCTCGCGTCGCCGTCGGCCAGCTCTGCCCGCTCCCCATCGTCCTCCCAGCCTCCTCTCTCGTCTCTCCCGCATTTTGGCAAGCGGATGGAGTCGGACCGGGCCGCCGCGGTGTCGCCGGTCTCGTGCAGCCGCTATGTCGGTGGGGCTTGAAGCCGCATGGAGGAGGCTGGTTGGGGCCACGAGGATGATCTGGCAGCTCAGCAGCAACGCGAAGGAGGACCGGCCGTGGATGGGAGGTGGCCGGCGACTGGGGCCAAGGCGAAGAGGAAGTTGGGGAGGCTCGCATCTTGTTCTCGCCTGGAGTCTGCAGGGGAGAGGAAGGAGATGGGAGGTGGCCGGCGGCTCGGGCCAAGACAAATAGGAGGGGAGAGCAGACCGGCCCTCATTCGTCCTGGCGGCGACGAGGACGGTGGGGGTCAGGGGAGGCGTCTGTGCGCGGCTGCAGCAAGGCGTGCTCGGACTGGACGTCACGGGCGGCCAGGCTCCCACTCGAGGGCGGCGCACCTCCGAGTGTCGTCGCCCTGCATCCGCGGCTGCAGGTCAGCCTCTTCGATGCAGCGGCAGCGCATCTGGAGGAACCGACCGACCTTCTCCCAGTTGGGGGCCGGAGCAGGAACTGCCGGAGCTGACCGGGGAGGAGAGGTGGCAGCCGTGCTCCCCATGACGTGAGCCAGCGCCTCGTCTCCCCCCGTTCCTGGGGTCGATGGCAGAGGCCGGAGCGCTGGCAACCGACAACAAACGGAACTGGTCAAGCGGCGGTGGCCCGACGGATCCCCGGCCGCCGTCTACGAACGGTTGGTTCAGGTTTGCTTCTACCTCCTCTCCCTGTCTCGTCCTCTCCATCTCTCTGTCATCTCTCACTCTCGTTCCTCTCCTTAATTTTCATGGACGAGGGCATCAGGTTGGCCTCTTCAGCGAGCGGGAGGACGACGCTGCCACCTTCTCCCGCTGCTCGTCTCACCGTCCTCGTCGCTTGTGGCTGAGAAGGAGGCATCCGCCACCGCGCTCGTCGTCTGCTTTGCCTTAGAGACGATACCGGAGAAGACAGAACATCAGCGGACCTGAGCATCCCCAGGTTGTAGCCATCGATGGTCTCCAGGTGAGCACAGTGCCTTCTTCTTCCTCTCACCCACTGTCTACACATCGCTTGGCCAAACCAAGCAGCAGATTAGGCAGCTCCCCTGCACTCCCTCTTCCATTCCCGTGCAATTCCCCCATTGTTTGCTTCAGTTTTGACTGTATTTTTGAATGTAGGGTGTGAAGGTGGTGTACGTGACCAATGAACTGAATAAGCAGCAGGCAAGGAGGCTTGGTGGTGGCAGTTTGCAATTGTGTGGTGCTATACAATGCCCCGTAGTTTATCAACAATTTCCCCTCTCTTCTTCTTTCTCTGTTTCTAAATTCTTAAACCGATTAATCTCTATTTGACAGGTTAGTTACTGGTTTTGTTATTTATTTATTTCAGGATGCCATTTCTCTTGGTATGAATTAAGCTGGGGTGGAGGTGGCAGCGATTTGTGCAGGTTTTCACCCCACAACCTTGCTTAAAGTGGCGGAGAGGAAGTATCTTCAAGATCCTTGACTGGGTCACATTCTTATGTTGGCCTTGTCATCAGTCCATAAGGCCATGGGAAAATTCAACATCAGGTTAACCCACTTGTGAAATTGTGTTTTAGTGTTTCCCCAATTTCTTATTTTATATCTGACATCTGAATTTCTTTGTGGCTTGTTGTTTTCAGTTTTCAGTTTATTATGGAGTGGCTTTTTGACATCAGCTCATAGGCATTCTCCATATGTCCATACTTCAGTCTCCATATGTATATATTTAGGTATGTCATTGTGGATCTATTATCTTGCAGGTGTGTACGTGTTACTGATGTTCGGTGGGTAACTTATGCACATTGTGCAGCTGATGTCCTGTCTGTAGGCTTTTTAAAAATCTTTCTCAAACAGTCTCACGAGTCTATATGTTAATGGTTGTACTTGTATTAAGGTGAGGAATGAAACCTGTGTTTCAAGGATGAAACTGTTGAATGGATTCTCTCGTTATGTCGGTGCATATATTGATTGGCTATTAGTTGTGTCATTTTTGTGGAACTTTATCTGTAGGTTTTGTAAAAAAGGATAAATCTCAAATTGTAATGATTGGCATCTTCATGGTACTTCGGCCTTATGTAGTTTAAGTATAAATTTTAGCGAAAACAAGGAATCATATGTTCTATTGCTCATGGTGTTTTTCTTTTGACTACTATAGGGCAAAAGCCCCACATTAACTACATATTAGTGTACAAGTACCTATTGTTGAATTCACTAAAACTGAGCTGGACTCCTATAGAAAGCACAATGTAGGACTCTATCTTCACTTGTGTCCTCTGTCTCTCTGGTTTAAGTTCACAATTTATCTTTTACTTAGGTACCATGATTGCAGGATGCCATTTTGTCCTCGTACATTTCTGGGATGTTATGGATATCCGCTCGGGTCAGAACTTCTTCCTCTGGCGACAAAATCAGTGAGATGGACCTTCGCCATCACTACAGCAGAGCCAAAGCGGCACCGTAGTCTTCGTCCATGGTGAGTTTTCTACTTTTGTTGCAAGAATTATCTATAATGACACCTATTCATGCTCTGTTTCTATTCCCCCTAATCCACAACTTGGTTTTCGAAGATATGGCACCAAAAGTTGACAAGGTAATAATCTTCCCTCATATTAATTTTCCTACATATTTATAATTTGATGTTCATTCAGAGTTAATCATGGTTTTCGTGGTACCGAGACTGATTTACAGTTGGGGATTTTGTTATAGAATTAATATTGTCCTCATATTAATATTAATTTTAGTTTATGATTTAACCGTTGCCAATTTTTGCTATATGAGGACATAGTACGTCGTACAGTAATCGGGCATTTCATCATTGCTAATTTCTGCTATTTTGCAGGGGCGGCTGAGGATGCAATATCCAATTCTGTAGATGGATAAGGTTTGCTCTTTTGTCATGTGCTTGTGCTTCTGCTAATTATTATTTTTCCATGCTGAAATGTGATGGCATGTTTCATCAAGTTATTTATGGTGTATATCAAGGTTACCTCATTTTACTTTACAATTTCTTTCCTGAATGATATTTCTATGGCGTTAGTTAATGCAGAACTACATATAGTTATCTGGATATCATAAAAGGTAAAATAGAGGTATACAGCAGAAAGATGTTTTCCTTGGCTGAATGATATTTCAATGGCGTTAGTTGCCTCAGCATCACTGTGCCATCTGAACGGATTGGATTTTGTGTAGTCATGAGCTCAAGGTTCTGGGGCTGGATAGAATAGTGATGGGACACATATTCTATTTTTCTGAAACATAGCAGCATAGTGATTGATAGAATCCTCTTTGAAATAATCTAACCAAGAAAGAACCATTGTTTGATCAAAGCTTACTATATTAATTTAGAGCAAGCATATGAACTTCACTTTATTTGTAGGAGTCCTAAGAAGTGCTATTTAGCTAAATAGATTTCATTTGTAGGAGTCCTAAGAAGTGCTATTTAGCTACATAGATTTCATTATTTATTCAGGGAATAAATAATTTAAAAGTGCATGCTAAAAATATCAGGGCCTTATATTGTTTACCTCTCTCCCCTGCAAAAGAAGATACAAATAATGATCTAGACCAACAGAAAATGTAAATGAAAAAAACATATATATGGGGAAAGAAAGTGAGTGTCATACCAGGAAAGTGAGATTGCGTGCTGTACTGGTGTTTAGGGAAATGATTGTAGCATTCTATACCAGGAATTTCGATGAAAAGTATAGAAGAATGATCCTATCCCTGGTCTTCACTTCATGCAGCATAAACGACAACAAAACATAAGTCCTTGATCTGTCAGATTGGTCTCCCTTTGCATGTCCTCCGATTACACCAAGCGTGTAGGCTCTGCCAGCTGTCTCAGGCTTTTTATCGAGTATCATTACTGCATCGACGCCGTTTAGCACCTCTGCGTTCAGCGAGCAGTACCTGACAGAGAAGAGCGAGGGATTGCCAAGCATGTGTGCCGGTGTGCTATATGGTTTCTTCCTTTGGGTGTGCTATCTGGTGCAAACGATGTGCTATATGGTTTCTTCCTTTGGGAGAGAGAATGCATGTCCTAATCATATTTATTTAGTTCACTGCTCGATGTCATATTTCTCCTCCCTCTTGACGCCAAACCTCCTACTTATACGGTTATACCTAGAATGGGTGCGATGATTCAATATCAAATGGTTATATTTGCTTCATACAATAATTAAAGATGATTGGTTCTCCCACGTATCACACTGAAAACTTTTTCTCTATGCTTTGTTTCCATTGTGACAATCGTGCAATGTGAAACGTTCGTACTCCTCTGTACTAGAGTAGGTCATCTATTATCAAGTAATTTATGTTTGTGTACATTCACCAATTTAAATCCACTTTTACTTTATTGATATTTCATACAGACAACTTTGCCATTTTCATATTACTATCCGTATAAAACCGAGCTAAACGAACATCGACGTAATGATGGTTTCAACCAATATACCATTCATTTTTCATTACTCATATGTGTTCACAAGATTATCGATGTAGCATGCAAAATATATAAAAAACTTAAGGCTACACTACAGTGTTGATTTCGGCACCTGCGCCAGGGGCGCAACCGGTCATCTAGTGTTTATAGATGATTGACCTTTTTGTGAAGAAGTTTTTTGGAAACTTTGTCAAAACTCATATTTATTATTTTTCCTAACAACTAGTAAACATAAAAGGACTCCATGCCAAAGGATTTCACTTTTTGAGTATTTTTTCACTTTCTTTTATTTTTTTAAAAAACGGTCAAAATGTCCGTCGTGCCTATTCATCCAAAATGGTTGCATTTCTCAAAACTATCGATGGTTCTGTGATATAACCACTACTGGTGTATATTAAAATGATTTTTGTAAAATTTTCAGAGTAAACTATCACACACTTGTAGTTCAAAATTGAAATACTTTCGGAAAATAGGCATAAAGTCATTTAAATAGACGAAATTAGGTAGAAACCGAGAAAATTTCTAATATTCCTGGATTATCGATAAAATATGGCCTACTTTGTGTAAAAATTGGATGGGTGCCATTTTGCACCATATTTGTTGTACTTACTTCACAAAAAATGTCATTTTTAACAATTAAAAAATGAAAAATGATATTTATAAACATAATTTGAAAACACTTAGTTATGCAACATTGTTTGTCATACCAAGACACACCTATGTGTCAAATATGGGCACATTATCACAAACTATGTCACGGAGATGGTCATATCTAAGTCATTTAACTCGAAACTCATACATGTTTATAGATGATTGACCTTTTTGTGAAGAAGTTTTTTGAAAATTTCGTCATAACTCATGTTTATTATTTTTCCTATCAACTAGTACACATAAAAGGACTCCATGCCAAATAATTTCATTTTTTGAGTATTTTTTCACTTTCTTTTATTTTTTTGAAAAAATGGTCAAAATGGACCCGTGCCATAATTTGTGATAAAGTGTCCATATTTGACACACATGTGTGTCTTGATATGGCAAACATTGTTTCCAAAAACAATTTTCAAAATATTATTATAAATATCATTTTTCCATTTTTTAAGTGCCAAAAATGACTTTTTATTAAGCAAGTACCAAAAATATGTTGCAAAAAGTCATATGCATGATGAAAAAAATGATATGGATGTCATATTTGGATTCCTCTCATTTTTCTAATCGATTTAGACATTTTATTTGTTAAATTTCAATTTACAGATTTAAAGATATTAATTTTTCCATATCCAATGAAAAATAGGAAAAAAACATAGCTATGCCAACGGCTCGGCATAGCCATGTGAACCTATGCCGACGGCTTTATCCTGGTGTCAAATCTATGCCGACGGTTTTACCTATGCCGACGGCCAAGACGACGGGACGGCCTCGTCGGACCCTATGCCGATGGCTTTTTGTCGGGGCCGTCGGCACAGACCCGCGTTCCTGTAGTGTTTGGCGATCAGCCAACCAAAAGAGGAACTGTCGCCGGGGTTCTAGAGTATGGATGCGATCGATTTTTATTGGTATTCTACCTTCTGTTCGTTCCGTCTTTCCTGTGTTGGTCGAGGCAGCAAGCGGTCTGGGAAATCCTGAGTGGCGCAGGGCCCTGTCGTGAGGCAGGCGACACGACCTGGGAATTGCTAGCATTTTGCGATCGATCGAGTCGACGGATACTCGCCCATGATGCGGCCCAGCGCGTCCCTAAATTTTCTTGGAGACAACGGGTCCAAAATGATTTTGAAGCTGACACGTGTGGTTATAGTTTTTGTGAAATGACTCCTGTATATTTTCTTCTCACACTTGCGATCTTGGTGCAAAGCATGCGGGTCCCATCTACCAGCAGCTGTAGAAAGATCCAAAACTAAATAGAGATGGAGTGGGGATTCGAACACGTAACCTGCTATCAGTTGCCTGCAAGCATTAACGATTAGACCAAATCCTGATTTGGTATATTTAGAGCTAAGTGTGTGTTATTCTACATATAAGCCTGTAAAATTTTTGGGGCCCCCTAATTTCGTGGGCCCTGTGCCGGTGGCATAGTTGGCACCACTGTGGGCCCAGCCATGTGTGGCAGTTCTACACCTCCTCCTGGAAAATGGGCCCACTTCCCAGGGACACGGAGTAATGGCACATTGAGACATGCACACCTGATATATGGAAAAAATATATAAAAATTCAGAAATGTTCGAAAAATTCTGAAATTTTTTACGCTCGAAGATTAACAAGTATTCTACCTGTGTTAATAATTTGGTCATAAATATTTTTCTTTGACTTCTAGACAAAAAAGACAAATCTCTAACGAATATAGTGTGTATATAGTGTCTTTTTTGACAAATCTTTGACACAGGTTGCAATTAATGTTATTTTCTGACACAAAATTTTATACGAGTGTAACACTTGGTAATATTTTCCCGACTGAATGTTTCGGAATTTTTGAACTTTTTTGAATTACTATTTTTTTTTAATATCAGGAGCCCCGGTGACTAGCTATGTGCCTCAGCTGCCCAAACGTTCCACCATGCAGCGACCACAACAGGCCCGACATTCTATAAAACTAGTAGCCGTGCACGTGCAACGCACGTTTTTATAATTTCACAATGTACACATTACCATAACCTTCATCACATCTCAAGGAACATAAAAAATTAAAAGGGTGTACGTATCAGCATACCGAAAGTCTTCTCCCTAATAATTATTCTCCATTCATATAAGCACATTATGTTTCTTCAGTCTTATGTTTTTTCGAGAAAACACAAAGACTGTGCATTTCTTTTCGTTGAATAGAAAGATTGTTTTGCATTACAAGCCTCCGAGCAGGAGGCTACAGGAACGAAAACAAGAAACAGTCTAGTGGACGTCCAAGTCGTCGGCATGATGACCCTTAGGCCAGTGGCACCAGCTCTGACCCAAAGGGTCGCTTCTTCTTTGATCCTTGCTGAGAGCAGGGCTATGGATGGCTGATCACCATCAAGGAGCTGCGTTGCTTCCAAATCATCCAGGCAGTCAGGTGTGTTGCCGTGGCTTTGGGGTTGTTTGCTTGGCTTGCATCAACCATTCATTGAGGGAATCTTCCTGGCTCAATCTGTCAGTCGTACATTTTCTGATCCATTGCATCTTTTTTATCCGTGGGAAGATCCTGCAATCACAAAAGGAACAAAAAAAAAGTATATATTGTCTTATCAAGTAATACTTGGGATCTGAAGTTACCGCTAGATCAAGTTTAGCGAGAAAATATTTTACATATTCATATAAGATGCACTCATGGTATTTAAATTGTTTCCTCATTTGCTCACTTGTAAGTTACCGCTAGATCAAGTTTAAACTTGAATTCTCTCTGAATCTGAACACGTTGGTACAATATAACCGCTAGCTATTTAGTTACCGCTAGATCAAGTATGGTTCAGTTACTTTAGTTAGTTAAGCATGTGAACAGAACACTCATTCACAACCAATTAGATCTGTGCAAAAATAAATACAAACAAGTACATTACTAACTATATGAAAGACCGTCCCTTTCGCGGCCTCTCAGCGATTGTTGTACTGTACAACTACAGTAAACAACAGTTCTTCCATCCGCGCCGTTGCTTTCTGATCGGACGGCCGCCGTGCCTCCCCGTGATGCTTTTGCAGAAACGTCCCTCCCTGCCGAAAAATTGCTCAGCGGCCCCACGTTTTACCAAGAAAAGGACCTACATGAAATTAAATCAAAACCCAAGGACTTTTTTGCAAAAACGTCCATAACGCCCCCCCTCCCTCCTCCTTCTCCGCGCGACGCCGGAGCCGCCGCCGCCGCCAACGCGCGCAGGCGCCGCTGCGCGCCTTCCCCGACGGATCCACCGACGCAGGAGGCTTCACCGTCGACCCCTCTTCGTCCTCGCCGACGGATGCGTGCCGGGACGCTGCATGTGAGGACCCCGGATTAGGTATCCGAGATACTCGTTATGTTTCCTGCAACAATCCCATGATCAGTCTGTTGTTGCACATAACTCGAATTGGTATCACAGAGCACCCATAAATACCGAATAAATTTACTTACTTGGTTGAAGCCATAACTTCATCAGGTACTCGCAGCGGAAATCACCAAGTCAACGTGGAGCCCAAGTCACTTGCCAACCCTACAGGCAGCTGACTGGGAAGCGCCCTAGTTCGCATTGACGTCAGTGAATGCCCTTTTTCTCTTCGAGCGGCTCTTCTTCAAAATCTGGCTAAGACAATAGCTAGGGACGAAACCAATATGAGTACATTTGAATGTACTCGCAAACTACCCCCGGAATGAGCATGCATTACTCTTTGTATTATTTAAGTAAAATTTCGTTTGTTTTGAAAACTCTATATCCTTGTCGAAAAAGAGAAGAATAGACTTTTGTTTAATAAAACCTTGTTTTGAAACCTCTCTATCTTTATTGAAAAAGGAAAGAAGGCTTTTAGAACTTTTCCCATAAATCTGTCTTTGTAAGAAGTCTCTTTTTAAAAATTTATCCCGAAAATACATCTTTGTTGAAAAAGGTAAGAAGTCTCTTTTATAAACATTTTCCCAGAAAATCACCATTTTGTTTCATTCTCCAAAACTCCTCCTTTTTCGACCATAACCCTTCATGGTCATTCAATCCCAACAACCTCATGCCGGCCCGTTGGCATAGTTGCATAAAACATTTTTCACTTTCAAATCACAAAACTCTGCACTTTTCGACCATAGCCCATCATGGTCTTCTTCTTTTTCCCAGCAATCTCATACCAGCCCGTCGGTATAGTTGCATACATCAAACATCTCCATTTTCTTTTCAAACCTTAAAACATTTCCAAAACTTGCACATGGTCAGAGGACAGCCTCCCAACTGTCCATATCCGAGAACTCGGCTATTCGAATAGTTTTACCCTCTGCAGAGGTAGCACGCTTTTCCCACATCCATCCGGTAACTCATCGTGTCAGCCACGTCCCGCCATACAAGGTGTATGCGAAGTTGAGTCACCGACCATAGCCTGTCCTTTGCTCATGCTAGTATAGGACCCTACCGCTACGAAACATTCCATCAACACTTAACCCAGCCCGTCGGAATCTAAGTGTGAGGACTCGTAGTTCTGCCCGGCGATTTATGGTGGAACCTTCAATCCTCTATCTCCAATTCATATCAGCCCTCAGGCGTTGCCCTCAGGCGTTCTTCTCTTTAGAGGACCCGGGTCAGGGGGTAGGTCCTCAGACCATCCCCTCATGGAACGGGGTCATCCCCGTTGTTAAGGCATCTAGTACTAATATGAGCAAACTATATGACTACGCCCTTTCCCATATGTGGGTAAATGTGGTCGCACAGGTTATCGGCTGGTCGTCATAGTACAAAGACACAATGTGCATTTTTCATAAACACCACCATTCTCCATTTCTCCACTTCAACACCGACATCTCGGTATTCCACATCCACACAAGTATTTTCAAAGGAGTTTTGAGTAAACAATATTTTTCCCATCCTATAGTTTGAAAAAGAATTTCCATCTAATATCTCCATATAGGGTGTCAAAATAATATACTTGTATTTTTAAAACAAAGGGTTTTCAAAATCATAACTTTATTGGCAAACACCACATAAGTCACTTATGCTCTTTATAAGTAAAACATGTGAATCAAAATAGATGTATATAGATGTAAGCTCAGAGAATAGCTTGCCTGATTCCAGCATCATGTCCCTGGACTTCTCCTCACTGATCAAAGAAATAAACTCTGATTCCTCTTCAATAAATCCTCTCCAAATACCACTCCGGTAGCGTTTATATCTAGCGTCGCGAACATGAAAATAAAACAACACACAATAAGCAAACCAAACCACAAGTGGTATACAAATAAGTAACAAACCACAAGCATCAAATTAATCATTCAAACAACAAACTAGGATCATCGACACCCAAACTATCTTAGGCTAAGATGAACAACAAGCATCCTTAGTTAAACGGGAAATACTTCAGACAAAAGTTAAGCCACCAATTAATCTTTGTGAATTAAAATACCTCACCTAGCTAGGTGGATACACTAACAAGATATTTAAGCTAGTACTCAACTCAAAGATCATCAAGTTTATCAAGAAATGCAAACATATTACTCACACCAACATATCTAACAAATACCACTAACAGTACTAACATATTATAACTGCTAAACAATAGTAACATGCAAGCAACAGTATCACAACAACCATTAACCAGCAAGGCATACATGTTAATCACACACAATATTCTCACATCAAAATAATCAAGCTTAACAAATTCCTAATTACTACGAGAAAGCTATATAGTGAATAAAACCCTAACAAACACATGACTCACAAATAGCTCTCCTAACATGCTAGTAAAAATAAGGAAACATGTCACAGCAGTGGATTACCACACTTCACATGCTAGGAAACACCTTTATAACCATAAAGTTATAACTCAACAATTAATTAAAGGCCTAATAAAAATAGGCAGAAAAGGTCTAAACCTTATAATTAGCACCACAGGCAATCAGTGACTCCTAAATTCAAACCAAGCTAGGGATATGTTCTCCTACACATATAGAAGACAAGCCAATTGGATTTACTCCAAAATTCATTTCACAAAAATCTACAAAAATCACCAAAGTGCTACTGGTGTGTTTACAAGATTGAATAGAACTTTGGTTTTAGATTTCATTTGCATACTAGACCAACAGATCTAGAAAGGTATCACTTCAGGCTTTCCAGGGAATTTTGGTTTGCAATATTTGGAGTTATAAAACTCTAGATATTAAATATTTAGTGAAAAAGATACTTTTTACAAGTTTTAATCTAGACAACAATTAAAAATATCTTTTAGCAAGCAACCAGTTCTACCTGATTAAGAAAACACATAGGAACTCTAGAAAATTGGAACCACTCAAATATCTATCACAGATCTATCACATTTGAATTAAAGCTACACTGTAATTTAAATAGGAAACTAAAATAGATATTAGATCTACAAAAAAAACATCACTGGGCTCGCTCTGGCCCAGATCCGGCCGAGCCACACAGAAGGCGGCCCAGCCCGCGGCCCACGCACTCGTGATGAATCGGTACGGGCCATCGTCTTCCTCCCGATACGCATGGACGAGCTCGGCGTCGAGCAGGGAGCAGGCGAGGACGGCGTCGGCGTCTCCGGCGTCCCTAAAAGAAACGGTGATGTCCGTGAGATAGAGCAGAATAAGGGATCCCAGAGAAGCAAGAATGGCGGAGAATGGAGGATGGAGCTGCTCACGAGCGTCATCGAAAGGTGGCGGCCGGAGTTGGGGAAGACAAGCTCATGCATGACAACGACGGCGAACTGGCACGATTCGTTCGTCGGGGAGGGAGAGGACGACGAGGCGCATCTTCTGGTGGTCTTCGATCTGCTCTGGGATGCTCCAATCGACGGCGGTGCTCGACGGCAGCCCGAGCTAGGGTTCGGCTATGGAGGAGAAAAACAGAGGGAGAGGGAGAGTTGTGGAGCGGGTGAGTGAGTGAGGGCAGAGCTTCGTGGGGAGGGGGGGCTCCTTATCTTCATGCACGGCAGCGGAGAGGAGGGGGGCCTGGCGACGAGCGGCGTCGGGCGGCGACATGGCGCCGTGCGGCCACTGCTGCTACAGGGAGGCTATGGCGATGAAGGTTTTGCAGAAAACCCCCTACGCCTCCCTGTATTCCTCTAATTCATTTTCTTTTAATTCCTTTTGTAAAACAACAGCTTTTTAGGGATTTATTTGAGGTACTAAAACATTTTATAAAAATTTGAAAATATTTGGGTAGGCTCCCCAATACTTGTAGAAGTTCCACAAAAATTGGGGTGTCAAGATAAAATGTTTTGAACAACTTTTGTTCATAGGGTTTAAAAATGGCATTTTTCTTAAATACAAATTTATAATCCTTTGAAATTTTGAAGCAAGTTCAAATATTATTTTTGAACTCTTGGAATTCCTTGATAAATATTTTAACTTTATATTATTTTCATTTTCATAGAGAAGATATTTGTTTGAAGGAAATAGAGAGTTAGGTAGAGAGAATAATTTATTAAAGTCATTTTATTTGAATTGGAATCTTTAATTCTAGTTCTTGAATACCTTTAGAGGTTTTGCTTATTCAAGTCACATTCCAAATTTGTTGTCAAGTGTGTTTTTAATTTACTACTCTAGCACACTCTAGCACACTTGATCAACTATACACACAAGCAACACCACAACAAGATCAAGATCACAACCAAGTCCACACAAGGTCTAACACAGCAATGGGAAGTAAAACACAATCATCAGTGAAACATTTCAAAAAGTTTTTGTTGGTTCTGAAATTTGGGTCTTGTGAAACTAAGTTTTTCTTATTTCCAAATTTGGGATGTGACACTGCACGAACGGCGGAATCGTCGCCGGCGTGAGTTTCGGCCGCCGCCGCGTTTCGGCATCGCCGACGACGCTCCGGCCACTGGATGCGGCCGCCCAGCCACCCGCGGGTAGCCCGCGTCGAGCCGCGTCCAGCGCGCCCACACGCGCGTGCTGGCTCGCCGTGGTTCGACGCCGGCGTCGCCGTCGCCGCCGCAGCGCCGCGGCAGCTCCGCCCACCAGCGACGTCAGCGTGACGTCACGGTAGCTTGGGCTGGCTAACTGGGCCGGATGCTGGGCTGGGCTGGGCTGGCTGCTGTCTAGCTGGCTCGGCCCTCTTCATTTTTTTTCTGTTCTTTTTGTTCTATTTTTCTTGTTTAAAAAACTTTTATAACTTTTCTATACAGCTCCAATAATTTACAAATCTGCACAATTTCAAAGTGTAGACATTTTCGAATTTGAGTTTCACCACAAAAAAACGTGACATACAAATTTGAATATTCTAAAATTTTAGAAGCCTCTCAAATCTAACTCTTTTACCAACTTTTTGAAATCAAATAATTCATACATATAAACCTTTTTGTATTTCGACACATTCAAATCTAAACACAATTTTGAACATGGACACTTTCAAATCTGAATTTTTAACACCACGGTTTTCACAAATGTGACAAAAATATCAACATGAAAACAACAATAAACGCTGACTATTCACGTCATACAAAGAAAATTCAAATTTGAATGTTCCCATATTTTAAATGCCTTTCAAGTCTTTCATTTCCTCTAATTATGAACTGATTTTAAACTGAATTTAATAAATAGCCATGCAATGTACTTCGTCTGATTAATGAGTTAAGTTCAATATTTTAGACAAAACACAAACATACCCCATCAATTCGGAAAGGTTAACATTTACAAATAATATAACTGAACTCCCTCCAATTATGCAATTCAACTTCATAAATGTTCAAACAGAACTTAACTCCCTCTAAGTATGTAGTTAAGTTTAAATAGTGTTTTATTACATGCACATTCCAAAAAATCACAATTTCACTTCCCTCTAAAGATGGATTGAATTTAATGGATGCTAATACAATACATTTCCTCTAACCAAATATCTACATTACATATTTACGACGAAATACAAACATAAAATTCTGACATAAACATAATATATTTTCTCTGCTTATCGTGCTAAATAAGAAAAATATGGCAAAATGAAACCATATTTAATTATTTCAATTTATCAAACCTATTTGAAAGTAATACACCATACATCTCTCTAGCTCCGTAGTTACATTAAAAAAAAGGTTAATTAGATGGCCATTCCGAGAAAAAGCAAATTCACTGCCTCTAACTATGGATTGATTTCAAACTGAATTTAATAAATGTTCATACAACGTATTTCCTCCAATTATAGAGTTCAATTAAATATTTAAGACAAACCACAACCACATTATACCAATTCGGAAAATTTGATATTTACACAGTGTAACTAAACTCTCTCGAATTCTGCAGCTCAATTTAATAAACATTCAAGTTGAACTTACCTCTCTCTAATTATGTAATTCAATTAAAATATTGCTTGACTATATGCATATTTCAAGAAATCACATATTCATTTCCTCTACAGATGGATTGAATTTAATAAACACTAATACAATATTTCCCTTTTTTTCTTGCCAACATATTTTTTTCCTGCTTTTCATTTGCTTTGCAACAAAACAACATCGGAATGATGATCACCATCAACCAAAAAAAAAATTGACCACATTTTAGCTTACAAAACCGCTGTAATTTCCCTTTTTGAATTCAAGTTTGTTGTAGTACAGTTGAAATAAACATTTAAATTAAATCTTTATATTCTTTTTTCTTTTGTTTTTTGCTTTTCTTCTGCTTCACATTACAACAACATCGAAATAATGATAAAAAAAAGTTTACAAAACAATTATAAATCCCCTTTTTCAATTTCAGTTTGCTTTAATAGCTTTGCAAAAAAAAACATTGCAATTTATGTTCAACCAGTAAAACAATTGTTTTCTCTTCACAGTACCTCAATAAGTTGTAACATTTACGCAAAGATAAATACATTATACAAACAACGTCGCCATTTTAATTCACAAAATATATTACGTAACCAAAAAATAATATATATTAACATAAATATCCGCCTAAGGCGCGACGTGACGGCGCGCCAAGATTCAACTAGTAGTTTCCTAATGTGAAAGAATTCCTTGTGCGGATAGATAAAGCACGCCCATATAATGTGGATTAAAGCCGGTAAAGAAGCACAGGTCAAATAATTTTATAAATCAAGTGAGCCGTTGGTGTATTCTTGCAAACCTTCCATACATTAGCTTCCATCTATCTTTATCGTTTCCTCCAAGAGAAAATGGTTTATAAAATCTTTAAATCTTTCTACAATTGAGTACTTTCAATATCAGGGAAGTGGCTTTGGTGTGTCACTGCGTAAATATTTCTTATTAGGCTGCTGCTTCAGGAGCACATAATAAATCAGTAAAAGGTAAAAAAAAAGGATACATATGAAAAGTAGATGAGCAACATCCACTAAAAATAAAATATGGATTGAATGAGCTGAAGGAAAAACAAATCGGTTTTCCATCCCTCCAAGACATCTTTGTAGACTACGTCAGATTAGTCGGATAATTTGATGTTATGTTGTATTCCAATCTTACACACACGAATTCTATGCAGCATTACATCAGTCATTATTTGTATTGTTCCCTCACATGCTGCTGTTTATTGTCATAAGATGCACCCGAAACCATACACGCACAGTAGAAGGATGTACATCAATTAAAATGATATGCAATCACAGTGTAGGCAGATTAGAACATAAATCTAATGACTCACCAGCATACCCACCATTTGAATGGAGCAACCAGAGAACATGTTGGAAACAAAGCTTTGATGTCCCTGCATATCCATTGGAGGTTCGCAGACAATGGCGTGAAACCCTCAATGGATCAGTTAGCTTGAATATATCAAAATCTTTCAGGCGTAAACCTGAAAATATATCTTTGAAATTAACAAACTGCAATTGGGATTTCAGGTTAGGACATGAAGAATGCGTCCTCCATTGAATATGGCTTTGATCCAGCATTGCCTGTTCTAAAAAGAAGAAAATGAATAAATCAAAGATTACGTGAGATGTCAAATGAAATTTACTTGCATGGACAGGAGTTGGCTGAATCAGCATTAGTAACGGTAAACTTGTCAGGCATTTGGTCGAACGATCTGTAGGCATCAAGAAAGCGGTTGCTTTGTGCAGTTCGGGTCAGCGCACCAGGCGACATCTCCACTGAGGACTGAGCCACTGAGGAGAAGACATGGCCTCTGCCGGGGGAAGTGTAGGATGAGGTGGCGGCTCACATGAGGAGGACGACGCCTCTACTGGCGGCAGCCGAGGCATCCTGCCCGTAGTGGATGGAAGCCGACGCTACATGTCTCGCGTGGGAAACGTCGCGTCAGCGGCCGTGGGGAACCAGGAATTGCCGGGGATGGGTGTTGCGGCTTGAAGCTTTGGCTGTCTTGACCGGCCTCCTCCACCGGCCAGATGTGCTGGACCGCCTCGCTGCAGCGGACGGCGACCACCGTGACCACGCGCACCGCCACCACCACCAAGTCACCCTCAGGCACGGGAAGCCCCGCCCGCACGGCGTCGGCGTTTTTGGCGACGGCAAGTCGCCCCCACGCCACACTACTTGGGCTGCCCCGTCCCCTTCTGTCCGAACGCCACCATGCACGCGTGTGCCGTCCCCTGCCCTAGCTCTTGGCTGCGTCCTTCTCCTCCGACCGCCAGAATCCACTTGGCCCCGCGTCCCACTCCTCCGGCAGCCCCGTTGGCCCTTTCCTCCGTCCGAACGCCGCCACGCGCACGTGCACCGCCACCAGACGAAGTCGGAATCGAATCGCCTGGCGCCGGGCGCAGGGGAACGAAGGTTCTAATTGGAGAGAAAATTACGGATCGTGGGTTGCGGCCGATTACCTGGGCAGGATGCATGCGGTGGAAAATTGCGTCCGCTCGAGGCATGGTCCGCCAATGGTAACTGCTACTTGCACCCAAATCAATTCAGTCCGTTAGATCTGATTATTTAGGGGTAATCCGATGGTTCATTTCAGCCTGTGTACACTACGCGGAGTGGCTGTAGCCTAACTCAAGTTCGCTTGTTTATTATTTTCTCTGTTCTAATTTAATTGACTTGTTATCTACCACATGTGAATATATTTATACATGTAACGGAGGGAGCAGTAGTGGAGGTGGTCAAACTCAATATCATGTGCCCCACAGTACAGTCACAAGCGAGCCGCTGGCAATCCCTATGACAATCCGGTCCCACCTGCCGGCGCCACATCCCTAGCCCAGGCGTCTTTCTAGAACAGAGCACAAGCGCCCTCCACTCCTGCGAGGCTGCGACCACGAAGCACCCTTCGGGAAAGCTCCTCGGGGCAGGCCATGGCGGAAGCTTCTAGACCCTCGGAGGCGCGCCGCGATGCTGTGTTCGGACGCTGGGTCATTTTCTCGCCGGCGCGCTCGCGCCGCCCCACCGACCTCAAGTCCCACGGCCCCGCGAATCCTAGCCCTGGCCATGGCCCCGGCGATGGCGCCCCCAAGCCGTCCTGCGCCTTCTGCCTCGGCCGCGAGTCCGAGTGCGCCCCGGAGATATTCCGCGTGCCGGTTCCCGGCGTGGCGTCGCCGTGGCGGATCCGCGTCATCGAGAACCTGTTCCCGGCGCTGCGGCGCGACGCGGAGCCGCCGGAGGAGGGGGAGGAGCCCGTGGGCGCCGGGGAGTGCGCCGTGCGGGGGTTCGGGTTCCACGACGTGGTCATCGAGACGCCGCGCCACGACGTGCGGCTCTGGGACCTGGACGCCGAGGGGGTCGCCGACGTCCTGCTCGCGTACGCGCGTCGGGTCCAGCAGTTGGCTCAGCACCCAGCCGTGAAGTATGTTCAGGTAATTCGTAGCATAAAAGTCCTCTCGGTTGGTCTTAAAGAGTGGCAATCTCCAATTGTGATCTTTTCAGAAGGCGGTGCTTAAACTCCTACCCCCTAGGCAGCTGTTATTTGGAAGTTAGTGGATCTGATTTATCACTACAGGGTAATATGGATGACATAAGAAAATTCTAGTCTTTGTAGTTTAGGGTGCAACTAAAACGATTTAGGAGTTGGGTGTGGAATTAAATCAATGCACTTGTTGACGAACCAAAAGTGGGCTGCTTCCTAGATATTGTGGTGAACTGAGATATTTGTGCTGTCCTTCTGTTTCTTGGTTGTTATCCATACAATGTACCTTAAGTTTTGTGTGCCAATGGTTCTAATCATATAGTACTTCATGCCATACTGAATATTATAATTCCAGTGTCAACTGATATGTCAGGTTCACGAATGATGGGTGTATGTGCAGAGCGGATAATGTGTTGGGATTTCCTGTTTTTTTTTTTGTCTTCAGATCTTAATGTTTGTATGGATAATGCATTTTGGCGGCACAGGCTGCAATTTAGTTGATAGCCTATACGTATTAATTACTTCCGAGTATAGGCTGTAAATTGTGTTGTATTAGAGGCACAAGGGCCTGATGTTTATTTCAAAACCGTTTTGGTGTTACAGAAATGTACAACAGTCATGCACTTTCTAACATCCAAGCTCACTCTGTTCTATTTTATTTTGTTTTGTGTATGCATTTGCATATAAGATTAGACATGTTGATTGACAAGTGTTAACACTATGTAGTGATCAATACGGCAGTCTCTAGTGGCAAGATTTAGTGCAGTTTTGTCATTTACTGCTTTCCGCATGCTCAGCTCTCGTTCATGCACTGCTACGCAACATATCTGTGCATGTAGAAACTTCTTGCCTGATATGAAAAAATGGCAGTTATTCGTAAGGAAAATGCCCATACTTCATTAGCTTGTTTTAAACACTTTGGAACTTTTTCATTTGGCCCACTACACATAGCCAGTCATTTATGCTATAAGGGAACAAGCCACTGCTCTAATATTCAATTATTTATAATGTTATACATGCATGTGTTATTTGTTGTTTGTGTATGCCCATCTAAATGTGTGTCATTATGAATTAAAATACGGGCACCGAGAAGGCACAAAGTCTAGCCACCAATGATGGCCGCGACCCCGGAGAAACAAAACACAAAACAGGGCAAAATCAAACAACTCTAACTATACCTAAAAGGGAGAACGACATAGGACAGGACAGGGAGGAGCATAGTCGAGGCTAATAGCTCTGGTGGCCTGGTTGTTTGTCCATGTTCGCTATTACATTATGTAATCAGAGACTCCAGGCTGCATGAAAAATCTGGTGCACATGGTTCATATGCCCTACCGAAGAGTTTATCCTTGAACTGGAATACAAGTAAACCTGCTCGTTAGTTGAGGTGGTCTTGATGACGCATTGATCAATTACAATAAGGCAGCTCTAACTCTTCTAATGCTGCTCATATGCACCAACTTGAAAGTCTCCAGTTTTTGTTCTCAAATTCATGTTTTGCTGTCTATTTATTTGTGCTGCTATGGCACTGAAAAGTTACCAATAAGTAATAGCCCTTAATTTGTCTATACCCTTAGCTACTTGAGTTACTTCGTTTACCGTAGCTTGTACAATGTGTTCCCCTCTTACAGTCTTACTACACTGAAAATTTATGTTGTCTCATAATTGCATAGGTGTTTAAGAACCACGGGGCGTCTGCTGGAGCTTCAATGGCACATTCACACAGCCAGATGATTGGAACCCCTTTTGTCCCTCCATCTGTTACCTCCCGGTTTAATTGCATGAAGGAGGTTTTTGAGAAGACGGGAAAGTGCAGCCTTTGTGAGATTCAGTCTAAGGATATTTTGGTCAGCGAGACACACAATTTTTCTGCAATTGTTCCTTTTGCAGCATCTTATCCATTTGAGACATGGATCATTCCTCGGCAACATAGCTCCTATTTCCATGAAATAGAGAAGGATAAGGTACGGATCGATCCTGAATCTCTTTGATTCCATCTTTTCATGGACCATACCACAGTGTACTAGCTTAAATTACATTTTTTCTGCACAAATGTGTATTAACCTGAGCTAAGAAGCTAAACTTCATAGACTTCCCCTCCACCTGTCTATGCTCAGTGCCATTTTGTTTATACTAAATCATTACTACGCTGTATACAGGTATTGGATCTTGGGTCTCTGTTGAAAAGCATACTGCAAAAGTTGTGTAAGCAGCTCAACGATCCGCCATTCAACTGTATGATCCACAGCGCACCGTTTGGACTCTCCTCATCCTGCCTGCCTTACACACACTGGTTCCTCCAGATAGTGCCGCAGTTGAGTGTAACCGGTGGATTTGAGATGGGAAGCGGATGCTACATCAACCCAGTTTTTCCTGAAGACGCCGCGAAGATTCTGAGGGAACTTGACTGCTCAGTGTAGTTGGGTAGTCAGATCTGATTTGTTTCTCGGTCATTTTGGAACAATGGATGTGTTGTTCCGCTGTAGTATTTTTCCCAAATGTACTTGGCACATCGCTAATAATCCGAGTGGATGGTTAACATGATACATACTACTGATAGAATATGATCAAACCAGGAAGTTCTTAACCCTACTAATGATTTTCCGTTGGCGTCTTAATTCCGGAAGGGTGGTCTCAAATTCAGAAGTTGTCCGATCAGTGTTTTTCCTCCAAATTGTTGTTACAGTATATGGATGATTCAGTGAACCGTGACCTCGACGGAACTACTACAGATATGTCATGTCTGTTGCTTATGATGTTCTGCATGTTCCTGAAGCCATGCTGAGTCGGGGGCTTCATGTTGAATATATGAGCAATTTTCCACATGATTTAATCCATAAAAACAGTAGATAAAACATGGCTAGAGAAATAAGAATTAAGCTAGTCATGCAATCTATCAGAAAGTACGCATCAAGCAATTGTACGCATATTGCTAGAAACAAAGTCTGAAACATGATCTGGAATTGTACGCATATTGCTAGAAACAAAGTCTGAAACATGATCTGGAATAGACAGAGTAGGATCACATACGGGCCAGTGGAGGACGACCCGTTCGCGTTGGCTGATGAAGACATGTTGCCGAAGAGGACGTCGACGTCAGGGAAGAAGTCGTCGTCCGGGAAGTAGTCGTCGGAGTCCGTGTTGGAGAAGAAGCCAGTAGTCGCGTGATGACGCTCCCCAAAAACCTTATCGCCTCTCTCCCGTACAGGATCGCGAGAGACGGGGTTCCGGAGGCCTACTGTTCCGTCACGCGGTGCACGCCGCGGAACGGAATGAGGAAGACTTGATCGGCGACGCTGTGCTCGAGAACCAGGAGGCAGGCCCATGAGATGTGGTGTGTTGCGGTATGTCTAAGGGAGAGGAGCGACCTCTCCTTTGTAGGCACAGCCGCAGGAGACGAACAAGCACCGCAGAAGAGGAAACGAAAAGGCAGGAGACGAAATGAATAGGCAACGCCCGTTAGCATTCATCTCCACTTAATGCAGACGTTTCATTTTCCATTAGTGCGCAAAACGTTTCACCTTCGTGCAACCGTTCATATTCATATTCGTCCATTCATGTGTGGCAAAAAGAACACATCGGCTCGGCGAGATTCGCGTCGTGACGAGGCGAGGCGGGCGGCGGAGGAGGAGCGCGCGTGGGGCTCTCTCCTATTCTCTCCTACTCTCATGCTCGTACAAGTGTTAGAAGAGCTCACCTTATAAAGTGGTGCAACTCTCTCTAAACTAGCAATGTGGGACTAAACATTTGTTCCACCTCTTGCCATGTATGAATGGGCCACATGGGCCTCTAGGATTTTCAGGAATTATGGAAATGAGTTAATTGAGCTGGGCCAATTAAGGCCAAAATTCCAGCAATCCCCCACAAGATTCTAGAGGCACATAAATTTTGCTTTTGGTTCCAAACACTGTTTATATACCGGTGCTACAGTGGAGACTGTTAAGTTGAACTTCCACCTAGACTTCATGTTACACTAGTTTGCAACTTGGACAGTGGACTATGCCTTGAACTGCATGTTTTCTGCGAATCTAGCTTCACACAAAGCCTTGACCGATACTAGGCTGCCGTGGGACTTTCCCGCGGGTGGAGCTTATACGTCATACTCCAAGACCTTTCATGAGTTTATTAAAGAGCACCCCACTCTCATGGACTGCGACGTTTGACAGTCAGACTCATATAGGTGTGTTCCTCAGAAGATGTTCTGCAGGACAACATCTCTGCTTAAGATAAAGCCTCTTGGTACACATTAAGATAAACATCAACCTGCCATGCAGTTTAGGAGAATATTGCATCTACGCGGAGTGGTGTTATACAAAGATAAGGGTATTCTCCTCTCAGTTGATCAACAGCTTGTCTCCCAATTCTACTTCACGGGATCTCCGATCACATAGAGTGGGTTACCACTGTGAACAACTTATATTGTGGGTCTCAAACCCATCTCCCTCGATGCATTATCTATCACATTACGTGATAAACCCTTTGTGAAGGGATCTGCCAGATTCTTAGATGTTTGGATATAATCCAATGCAACAACTCCGGAGTTCTTCAATTTTCTGACAGATTTTAATCTCCTCTTCACATGCCTTGATGACTTCATATTATTCTTAGAACTATTCACTTTCGTGATCACAGTTTGATTATCACAGTTCATAAGGATAGCAGGTATTGGTTTTTCAACCACAGGTAAGTCCATCAAAAGCTCACGGAGCCACTCTGCTTCAACAGTGGCTGTGTCTAATGCTGTGAGTTCTGCTTCCATAGTTGACCTCGTTAGGATGGTCTGCTTGCAAGACTTCCAGGAGACAGCGCCACCACCAAGTGTAAATACATAACCACTTGTGGCCTTAATCTCATCAGCATCAGATATCCAATTTGAATCACTATAACCCTCAAGTACCCTTGGGTCTCCGGTATAATGAATTCCATAGCTCGCAGTGCCTTTTAGATAGCGCATGACTCTCTCAAGCGCATGCCAGTGATCATCTCCCGGATTTGACACAAATCGGCTCAACTTGCTCACAGCAAATGAAATGTGAGGCCTCGTGGCACTCGCCAAATACATAAGCGAGCCTATGATCTGAGAATATCTCATTTGATCTCTAGAAATCTGTCGATTCTTTCGAAGCAACACACTAGGATCATACGGTGTTGGAGAGGGCTTGCAGTTGCTATACCCGAAACGACTCAAGACCTTGTCCACGTAGTGGGATTGAAGCAGCGTAATCCCACCATTGTCATCTCTCAAAAGCTTGATGTTCAAGATAACATCAGCTACTCCTAGATCCTTCATCTCAAAACAGCGAGATAAGAAATCCTTGACTTCCTTAATCACATTAAGGTTGGTTCCAAATATCAGTATGTCATCGACGTACAAACAGAGAATAACTCCCTCACCCCCACCATGGCGATAGTACACACATTTGTCAGCTTCGTTTACAACAAAGCCTTCAGCAGTCAAAGTCTTTTCGAACTTCTCATGCCACTGCTTAGGGGCTTGTTTAAGGCCGTACAATGACTTCAACAACTTGCACACCTTTCCTTCTTGACCAGGTACCACAAAACCATCTGGCTGCTCCATGTAAATTTCCTCTTCCAACTCTCCATTTAGGAAAGCCGTCTTAACGTCCATTTGATGGACGAGAAGATCGTGTGAGGCAGCCAATGATAGTAGCACGCGAATGGTGGTCAGTCTGGCTACAGGTGAGTAAGTGTCAAAGAAGTCTTCTCCTTCCTTTTGAGTATAGCCCTTGGCCACAAGCCGTGCCTTGTACTTTTCAATGGTACCATCAGGCCTAAGCTTCTTCTTGAACACCCACTTACATCCTACAGGTTTGCACCCGTACGGACGATCAGTGATCTCCCAAGTTCCGTTAGCTAAGATGGAATCCATCTCACTACGGACAGCTTCCTTCCAGTAGTCAGCATCCAAAGATGCATAAGCTTCTGAAATAGAACTGGGTGTGTCATCTACGAGGTACACAATAAAATCATCACCAAAAGACTTTGCAGTCCTCTGTCTCTTGCTCCTTTTAGGAGTTTCATTGTCATCCTCCACAATATTTTCATGGTGTTCTATCGGAATGGTGGATTCAGAAATCGGAACAAATTCCTGACTAGATGAACTTGACATCTCCTGATTTGATGAGCTCGGCATATCTTTCATGGGAAAGATATCCTCAAAGAAAGTCGCATCATTCGACTCCAAAATTGTACCAACATGCATGTCGGATACTTCAGATTTTACTATCACGAATCTATAACCAACGCTATGGAATGCATAGCCCAGAAGAACACAATCCACGGTTTTTGGTCCAAGCTTGCGCTTCTTGGGAATTGGTATATTGACTTTCGCCAAACAACCCCATGTCCGCAAGTAAGAGAGTTTCAACCTTTTCTTCTCAAACTCCTCAAATGGAGTTATCTCTTTGTCCTTTATGGGAACTCGGTTTAGGACATGACACGCAGTCAGTATCGCCTCCCCCCACCATGCCTTGGAGAGACCCGATGTGTCTAACATGGCGTTAACCAAATCAGTTAGAGTACGGTTCTTTCTCTCAGCCACTCCATTTGACTGGGGTGAGTAGGGAGGCGTCCTCTCATGAATTATACCGTGTTCAGCACAAAAGGAATCAAACTCATTGGAAAAATACTCTCCACCACGATCGGACCTAAGCCTCTTAATCTTTCGATCAAGTTGGTTTTCTGCTTCAGCTTTATAGATTTTGAAGAAATTTAGAGCCTCATCTTTTGATTTCAGAAGGTACACATAACAGTATCTAGTGGAGTCATCAATTAACGTCATGAAGTATCTCTTTCCACCCTTTGTCAACACACCATTCATCTCACAAAGATCAGAATGTATGAGCTCTAGAGGTGCCAAGTCTCGTACCTCCGCAGTCGTATGAGACTTGCGTGGTTGCTTTGCTTGAACACAAACTTGACACTTAGAACCTTTGACAGTAGTGAAACTGGGGATTAAATTCAATTTGGCTAGCCGCGTCATGCACCCAAAATTAATATGACATAGACGTGAATGCCATATATTTGATTCAGAAGTAGTGCAAACATGGTTCACAACCTTATTACAAACGTCTGACAGTGATAGGCGGAACAAGCCTCCGCACTCATAGCCTTTACCAACGAAAGTTCCAAACTTGGACACAACAAATTTATTGGACTCAAAAACTATCTTGTAGCCATCTCAACACAAAAGAGACCCGCTGACAAGATTTTTATTTATGGAGGGCACATGATGAACGTTCTTCAGGCGCACGATCTTCCCCGAAGTAAACTTCAGATCGACCGTACCAACACCACGAACAGAAGCATGTGACCCGTTCCCCATCAGCACGGAAGAAGTCCCTGTGACCTGATAGGAAGAAAACATTGAGAAATCAGCACAAATATGTACATTGGCACCCGTGTCAATCCACCATTCAGGAGAATGACATACTGAAAAGATAGTTGGAAATATACCGTACCCAGCATCTTTCATCTCAGTATCTCCAATGACAACATTAGCGGTCTTACCGCTCTTCTCGCGCTCCTCAAATCGGTTAGGGCATCTTGGAGCCCAGTGATTGGGATCACCGCAAACATGGCAGGATCCCTTCTTCCTATCGGTCTTTCTCTTGAAGTTGGTAGACTGTGAAGGCTTGTTCTTCATATCGTACTTGCCTTTGTCCTCAGATTTATTCTTGTACTTGGGCTTGTAGGACTGGGAGTTCTTCTTCTGAACGAAGTTAACACTCGAACCTCCCTCAAAGACTCAAGCTCGTGTGTCTTTCGCTCTCGCCTTTTCTTCCACATCAAGAGACCCAATGAGATCCATAACGGAAAACTCCTGTCTCTTGTGCTTTAGAGAGGTAGCAAAATTCCTCCACGAAGGAGGGAGTTTGGCAATGATGCCTCCCGCAATGAACTTATCGGGTAACACACACGAAACTTGCTCAAGTTCCTTAGCAATGGACTGTATCTCATGAGCCTGCTCAACAATGGAGCGCTCACCAGTCATCTTGTAGTCAAAGAACTGCTCCATGACATACAATTCACTGCCCGCGTCCGAGGCCCCAAACTTGGCCTCGAGCGCATCCCACATGCCCTTGGCAGTAGTGATGGACAAATACGGGTCGACGATCTTGTCACCAAGGATGCTGAGAATAGCCATCTTCAACAGGGTATCGGCTTCCTGAAAAGCTTTCTCCTCTTCAGGAGTGAGCTCTCCTTCAGGCTTGCCTTTAGCAGCGTGAAAACACTTCATGGTTTCAAACCAGAGAGTGGCTCTCGCACGCCACTTCTTATAGTTCACCCCATCGAAAGCAGCGGGCCTCAGTGAAGCAGCAAAGCCAATAGAAGAAAATTGCCTAACATAAGGTTTTTGGATTGTTGAATATATGAGCAATTTTCCACATGATTTAATCCATAAAAATAGTAGATAAAACATGGCTAGAGAAATAAGAATTAAGCTAGTCATGCAATCTATCAGAAAGTACGCATCAAGCAATTGTACGCATATTGCTAGAAACAAAGTCTGAAACATGATCTGGAATAGACAGAGTAGGATCACTGTCGTGGTGGGATCACGGCAGATGCCATGGGTATGGCTTAGTTGGGGCCGAATGGTCGTTGGGGGAATCCGGGGAGGGTTTATGCACTCAAGACGTGCACAAGCAGAACATGCAAGAAACCACAAGAACATGAACAAGAAGCCAAGAAAGCCAAGAACACAAAAGACACCACGATGTACCCAGGTTCGGGGCCTTCGTGAGGAAGTAAAACCCCTACTCCTGCCTTTCCTCTCTCAATATATCAGTGTAGTTCTCAGGTACAAGGTGCTCCTCGAGCTGTATGATGCTCCCAAAGTGAGAGCTCTAGATAGAAGATGAAACTATGAAGGGGAAATGAGCTAGGGTTTTCGCCGTCCTCCTCCCTGGAGGTAGAGATGCCGCATATATACACAGGCCGAAGTACATTTTTACCCCTGCCTACAACTGACAATGGCATGGCCAAAAGGTAGAAGACAAGCCTCTGCCTCCTGCCAGCTCAACGGCCGGACTGTCAGGCCAGCCAGGCCTAGCTTTCCTCTTCCGGTCATACTTCAGTAGCCTGCCGAGGTCTAGCCTGTAGACCTTTCCCGAAATAGCCGAGTCAGCTCCTAGGCCCCCGAGCTTCCGGGAAACCCGTGGACGGACCTCGCCGTCCTCTGAAGCCTCGGGCTACGAGCTCTGCGGCGCCCGTGACCTCTCTGACATGCCTCGATCCTTGCTGCCAACCTCGGATAACACTCCGGATCCTATACCTCGGTAGAGAATACCTTATTCCTGTGGTAGCTAGCTGACTGCCCCGAGGTTGATACCTCGGAGGATATACCTCGGACGTACACCTTACGTCGGATGACGCCTCCTGCGTCCTTGCTCAATCGTTACCTCGGACAGCTTACTACCTTAACCTTACATGTCTTGACCTCATCATTACCCTACCCGGGGGTAACCCCCCGACAGTAGTCCCCGAAGCTGATGTGGTCTTGCAGCCTCGGATGAAAGGCCGCACCAGGTTCAACCCGAAACCACATGCGCTACGATGTTTTGCAGGTTACCGAACCAATACTCCGAGAAATCCATCGGTCTGTTCCTCGGGCCATACTGCTTTTCCGAAGTATCCGCCGAGATCTCGGACGTCAACCCCTCGATTTCTGCATCTTTACTGACTTCGGTCAGAGAACACTGTTCACGTGTCCCATCCGTCACTTCCTGGTCCACGATAGTCAAAGCACTCGAGTGCTTTCCACCACGCGGCCCACGTCAGCGGAGGTTTCCCGCTTGCGCCGCTTCGCGCTCCAGTAACCGCGCCGCACGACGGTTTGCCTCCTGCAACCGATCCTGTGGCCTGCTCGTCCACCGCTATCTTCGTGCCACGTGGGCATTTGTGCACAAACGATCCCACTCGCCGCTCCGATAACCGCGCGGTAGTGCGCAGTTACCGCCCGCGGTTATAAATACGGGCCCAGGGCAGTGCTTCCCTCTTCTTCCTCATTCACTCGCCGTCTCGCCTCCATCGCAACCAGTGCCGCTTCCAGTTGAGAAGAAACGCGTTCCCGCCGCCGCCGACGAGCAGCTCCTTCGTCGCCGCTGCGACCGCGTCACCGGCGCCGCCCTTCAGCACCTCGTTTCACGGTATGTACTCCCTTTCTTGATACCCTAGGCATTGCTCTAGGTTTCTTCCTCTTCGCGCTTTGGTTCTTCATATGTTCTTGAATAAAACTCTATTTACTCCTCCGGTAGATCTTACTCGCATACTTTTTGGGTAGAAATGAGTTTCATACCTCGGACAGACGTTCGCCTAGCATATATGCCTCTATGTACATAAGATACGCCAACTCCTCCTGAGTTAGCCAGATATAGCCTTAGATTCCAGATTTACTTTTTCCTTTGCTAAACTTCTGTGCATTCTCTGCAGATTGATTCTGCCGAGATGTCTCCTCCTGAGACTTCGGAACAAACCGAGGTTCCAGACCTCGAACTGGAGGTCGGAGAACGAGCCGGCTGGGAAGGTTCGGATGTAACTCCGGACGAAATCCAGTGGCTCAGGGCGACTCGGCGGATTCCCGCCGGGGTAGAGTGTCGCCTGCCAGAGGGCGAACTCGAGCCTCAAGTCAAGCAAGGGGAACGGGTGGTCTTCGTCGCGCACTTCCAGCGCGGCTTCGGACTGCCCGTTAGTGACTTCTTCCGGAGCTTCCTCGACAAGTTCGGACTCCAGGTTCATCACCTCCCCGCCAACGCCATCACCACTCTCTCCTGCATTGTTTCCTTCTCTGAGGGATACCTCGGCCTCGAAGCCACGGTAGACCTCTTTTCCGCTACTTCCAACTCAAGCGGCAAGTGATCCCGGATCCAAAGAACAAGGATCTGCCCAAGCAATTAACCGCCTGCGGAGCTGCCACCATAGCTCCTCGCCGAAACTCCATCTTCCCACGTATCACTACTCCGGACACCGTTCGCAAGTGGCTCCGGACGTGGTTTTACGTGAAGAACTCCGGCGAAGAGGACCTCCTCAACCTGCCGGCGTTTAACCTCAGCCCTCCTACAGAACAGCTCAACTGGGACTACACTCCCCCTCACACCGGCGAACTCAAGTCCATCCATGGGTATATTGCGAAATGGCAGGACCCGGAGGACCCCGGGAACGACGGGAAAGTCCTGACGGCCGACGACCTGGCCTGCACATTCGTGAAGCGCAGGGTCTCCCCTCTCAGGCGAGGTCTCACAAGATCTGCCACATGAGCGGTCTTTATGACCCCACCCGTCATACGCACGTTGCACTGGACAACGCCGCGGTAGCTCGGCGAGTCCGAGCTATCACCAAGTCCAAGATCTCTGACGCTTGGACATGGGGAAGGGAACCCCACTACCGGACCAATCCAGCGAAACAGGTACGCTATTCCGACGTTTTCTTCGATACTCTTTACCACCGAGGTCTTGCTACCGACGTTCACCTTGACAATTTTTCTTCCTAACTCCTTTTCATATGTCTGCCATACAGCTGTTCGCCCGCCAGACCGCCGAGGATGGAGTCCATCCTGGACCACTTCGGCAAGGATCTCCCTGTCGAGGACCCACCATCCAACGTGGACCCTGACGACGAGGATTATATGCCCATTGCCTCGGCCCGCATCACCACCGCGGGTAAGCCTCAAGCACAAGCTTCAGTTCAAGAGATTTCGGATGACGAGGAGGGGTTCCTCGTCATGGAACCAATAAACGCGGTACCTCTCTCCGCCTTCCTCACCTTCCGAACTTTACTCCAGCAACCAGCCGGAAACGCGCTGGTGCCGCAACTTCGGCCGCCGAACCATCCGCCACTGGAGCCTCCGGACCCACTGAGGCTCCGGTCAAGAGACGCCGGCTGAAGAAGTCCGGACTTCCTCCTCATGCCCGGGGGGCAGGAGGCTTCCTACCTCGGATGGGTAACGCTTTGCTTCTATAGCCAACAATGTTTGTTGCTTAAACATATTATCTCGGTATTAACACTTGACCATCTTCTTTTCGTTGCAGTGCCCCCATAGACGTGGATCAGGAGGTATCCTCCATGACTGCACCCGTTGGTGCCTCTGAAGCCATGACCACCCCGACGAACTCTCGCCCCGGATCTCCTCCACCGAGGTCTGGCCCGGCCTTGGGGAAATCTGCCCCCACCCGAGGTCAGACTTCTCCGCGTCCTCAAACGGATGCGGGGATCAATCGCGCCAGAACTCCGGCTACCGCCTTGCCGGAGCCTCGACTCTCCCCCCGCAGCCAGACTGCCCGCAACCAACAGCAGCAACAGCAGAAGCAACAAGCCCAAGCAGCAGCCCCAAAAACCAGTTCGCCAGACTACCTTGCCGTTGGAGAAGGGCAAGGAGAAAGAAAAAGAGACGGTGAAGTCTAAGGTCACCCCCAAACCAACATCTGGGTCTGGCACCCTGACTATCTCTTCTCCCTCAAGGATGCAACCGAGGTCTCCTCCCCCGGTGACACGCCGAATTCCTCCATTCGCCGCACCCATTGATGAGACTGCCCCTCCGGCCGAAGAATATGCTCGGAGGGCATCTCTTATATTGGATAACCGGCCTGCTTCAAGCTCCGAGGCTACTTTGGCCTTGGAGGCCTCGGTTAGGGGCATCGAGCAGGGCGGACCGTGGGGATTTCCTCCTCTGCGCACTGATAGTGACCAGAGCCTCGGCTCCTTGGAACACTACAATGCAGACTGGAATTCTGCAGACATGGACGAGGTCTCTTCTGCCTCCTTGACCGCCCAAGGGGACGAGCATCCTGCGGGGAGCAGCGCCTGCGCCCGACGCATGCTTGAAATGCAAACTTCTGCTTTGCTTGCTACTCGAGCTGTCAACGTAAGTTCCACTTTCTTTACTTTCATGCAGTATCTCCTCTAATATCCACCATCTCCAGTCCCCGAGATTCGAGGTAAACTATTGACGCTCCGCCGGAGTTAAAATTGTTTGGCTTGAATCTTAACTCTCCATTTTCATCCGACGTATCCAATCCATTTTATCTCACTTTAGCATGCACCTCGGGTACGAGTCCCCGAGACTCCTGTCGAGGCATACCCCGGCAACATTTTCCCAATGATTTGACTCCGAGTCCCCGAGACTCTTGTCGAGGTATAGCCTTTCTAACCGAGCTATATTTTTCTTCCTTGCAGAATGCTATGAACGTCCGCACGGATATCTTTCATACCCTCTTGTTTGACCACAAGAAACTCCACGACGAGCACAAGGCCGTCCTTGCAGAAAAGAACTCTTTGGACGAGAAGCTACAACAAGAGAAAGCCGAAGTAGCTCGTCTGGTAAAGGAGCTCAAGCGCATCACTGAGCTGCGGACGTCTGAAAAAGAGCAGCTGCAGGCGGAAAAGGCCAGTGTTGTCGAAACAGAGAAGAAACTTCGGGAGGATGCCGCCAAGGATCACGAGAATGCGCTCCAGTTAGCCGAGACCCGCGCCACCTCGGCCACCGAGGCTTATGAAGCCCTTCAAGCTTCGGTTAACCAGCTCCTCCCGACGCTGCAACATATCAACCAAGAAATGGACAGTAAGCTTCTTGCCCCCCTTAGCCTTGCTTTGTCCTCAACATTACTGGCTCTTTGCCGAACTGTTTCTTTCATTATTAACAGGCTACCCCTCTGCAGAGCACTTCACCTACACCCAAGTCTCGGCCCGCAATATCACTGCTCGGCACAGGGAGAGGCGTAACGAGACGAACCCCGATTGGACCGTTGAGGACCACATCGTGGCCATCAAGCTCGGATCCATCCCTTGAAACCATTGGGTCGAACTCCTCGACGCAGGTCTGTCTGCTTTCCGAGCCTTATGGCCTCTTGCCGACGCTCCCAAACTACGCCCGAGCTCGCCGCCAAGCTTCGTGAAGCCGAACAAAGACTCCGAGAGTGGCGTTCATCTTCAGCTCGCGCTGGAGCTGATGCCGCTCTCAAATTCATCATGACTTGGTGCGAGAAGATCGACCTCGAAAAGATGGACACTCTTCGCCGAGGCTCGCCCTGGTCCTCGGACCCAATTCTCATCAAGCGCCGCGAAAAGATGGCTGCCTTCTTCGCTGGATATGCCAACACAAGAACTTGAGCGAAGGAGACACCTACTCCGACGCCGAGGATTACGAGCCAGAAGACGAGGAATACGAAACAGAATCCGACGTCGAGGCCGAGCAAGGTGACGACGGTGAAACCCGCGAAGCAGAAACCGAGGCTTCTCCACAACCTGATGCCGAGGTTACTGCCGACGTTGCCAGCACTTCCCAGGCTACCTCGGCTCCGGACGAAATCCCTGCTGCATCGGCTGCTGCCGACGTAATTCCTGATGCCTCGACCTGAACTTATGCTTGGCCAAAAAACTTCATTAAATCCCCGGTATGCCGGGACGCAGATGTAATCAAACTTAAGTAGTTCCTTTGCTACCTCTATTACTATTATGCTCATTCGAACCATGCTTTTCTAAGCTTTATGTCGAATCCTTTTGAATGATTGCTCGAGTTTACTTTCGTGTTTACTATATTTGGCATTCTTTGCTCTTGTCTGCCATTCTGGCGTTCGACAGTCGAGTCACAAGATTGTTGTTCATAGCATACAGTACTTGGTAAATTCCGAGGTATGTTTCAAAGTCATCCGACATAAAAAAGAAGTAAAAACAGGGGTTAGTAAACGACATATGCCGAACTGTCTTTTTGGACCGAGTCCCCGAGTTCATTTTCATGTTTCCCATGTTCTTTCGTCTTTGCTCTTGACTGCCATGCTGGCGTTCGTCAGTCGAGTCACAAGATTAGTTACATAGCATACAGTACTTGAAGTTTGAGACGAGGTTCAAAATAGCTCGGCATACGAACGAAGAAAGAGTACAAAAAAGAAACATGCAATCATAAGAGCGAGGCAGTCCCCGAGCTCACTCTCGAGGTGCCGAAGTTTTTATTTAAAGATCAGCCGAGGTACATACATTACTTCCTTCAACAGTAGAAGGGTCGGAGTAGAGCTACATTCCATGGACGCTGAAGCTCCAAATCGGGTCTGTCCAGCCCATCTCCCCTTGGTTCCTGTGCATCTATAAGATAGTATGAATCATTGTGCAGAGCTCGGCTCACAATGTACGGTCCCTCCCATGGAGGTGACAACTTGTGCCGGCCTTTACTGCGCTGCACAAGCCTCAGCACTAGGTCTCCTTCATTAAACTTTCGGGGTTTTACATGCCGGCTTTGATAGCGTCGGAGACCCTGCTGATATATTGCTGACCGAGATAAGGCCAATTCTCTTGCTTCCTCAAGCAATCTACTGCATCTTCCCGAGCTTCTTTAGCCTCGGCTTCTGTGTACATTGCCACTCTGGGCGCATCATATTCAATGTCGGTTGGCAGCATTGCCTCGGCCCCATAGACCATGAAAAATGGCGTATAGCCAGTTGATCTGTTCGGTGTGGTCCTTAGACCCCACAGAACTGCTGGTATCTCATCGATCCAACACCCCGGTGTTTTCAACAGTGGTTCTATTAGCCGAGCTTTGATTCCGGCCAATACCAATGCATTTGACCTTTCTACTTGCCCATTAGCCTGTGGATGAGCCACCGAGGCTACATCAAGTCGAATTCCCTTACTCATGCAGAACCGAGCAAACTCTCCGACAGCAAAGTTCGTGCCGTTGTCTGTAATGATACTATGAGGATATCCATATCTCAGGATTATTTCCTTCAAAAAGGTCACTGCCGTATGACCATCCACCTTTCGGATTGGCTTCACCTCGATCCACTTAGTGAATTTGTCCACCATCACCAGTATGTGAGTCATATTGCCTCGGGCTGGCTTGAATTCTCCCACCATGTCCAGACACCAAACTGCAAAGGGCCACGTGATAGGAATGGTTTGAGCGCCGAAGCTGGCATGTGCTGCTGCTTGGCGAACCTTTGGCACCCTTCACATTTCCGAACTATATCTTCTGCATCGGCATTGGCGGTGGGCCAATAGAACCCGTGCCGGAACACCTTGGCCACCAGAGCTCTTGTGCTGCAATGATGTCCACATTCTCCTTGGTGGATCTCTAAAAGCATCTCCTTGCCTTCAGCTGGTTCGACACATCGCTGCAACACCTCGGTCACACTTCTCTTGTATAGCTCCTTGTTGATGATGGTGTATCCCTTAGCTCTCCTCTGGATTCTCCTTGCCTCGGTTGTATCACTTGGCAAACTTCCATCGGCTATGAAGTTCATGATCTGCTCCGCCCATTCCGGCACTGGTGCAGAGGAAAAAGCCTCTCATCTATCTCCATTGGTTCGGTCGCCATGATCTCCTTCATGATTTCCTCCACCATTGCTCGGCCAGTCCCCGAGTGTTGGTGCGAAGTCCCCGGGTCAGACCCGAAGTTCCCATCATCTACTCCATAGGAAAAGCTCCATCAGTCCTCGGATACTGCGAAGCAGTCCCCGAGTCCGGCCAAACGCATCCGACGTCTACCTCCATAGGAATAGGCTCAGACTCCGAACTTGGCGGTAAGAAAATTGACTCGGAGTCAGGAGAGGCTTGATTGAAGGAGTTCTCAAATGGTTCAGTGCTATCCCCGGTGGCACCGGTTCTTTGGATGAACCGAGCTTGACAATACGTCGGCGGCTTCATTCTCCCCCGAGGTATGTGCTTGTACTCACATCCTTCGAAGAACCCAGACACCTTTTGCACATGAAACCGATACAACTCCATGTTCGCATCCAATGCATCCCAAGTGCCGGTGGATTGATGCACCACCAAAGCTGAATCGCCGAAGCATTCTATACGCCGGACACCTATCTCCTTTGCCACCTTGAGCCCATGGATCAGGGCCTCATACTCCGCCACGTTGTTCGACGCCGAGAAATGGATTTGCAGCACATACTTCAACTGGTCTTGCTTCGGCGAGGTTAGGACTATGCCGGCACCTAATCCGACCTTGGTCTTGGACCCATCAAAGTGCATCTTCCAATAATTATAGTCCGGCAAGGGCGGCTCATATTGCATCTCGGCCCAATCGCATAAAAAGTCCGGTAGCGCCTGCGACTTGATTGCATCTCGCCTTTCATAATGCGGAGTATATGGAGATACCTCGATCGCCCATTTGGCAACTCGCCCAGTTGCGTCCTTGCATCCGATGATCTCCGAGATTGGAGCATCACATACCACCGTCATGGGATGCTCTTGGAAGTAATGCTTCAGTTTCTTAACCGCCAGGTATACTCCGTACGTCATCTTCTGGTAGTGGGGGTAGTTTTGCTTCGACGTGGATATCACCTCGCTCAGGTAGTAGATTGGTCTCTGCACCGATTTGCCTCCTTCGTCTCGCTCCACCACCACTGCAACACTTACGACCCGGTTTGTAGCCGCAATGTATATCAACATCGGTTCATTCTGCAAAGGGGACGCCAACACCGGAGCAGTGGACAACATCTTCTTCAGCTCATTGAACGCCGCGTCCGCCTGCGGGGTCCAAGTGAAACTGGTACTTTTCTTCATAAGTTGATACAATGGTAAGGCTTTTTCTCCTAGCCGACTTACAAACCGACTTAAAGAGCAAGGCATCCCGTGAACTTCTGCACATCTTTTAAACAGTTCGGCAACTTCATTCTTTCGATCGCTCGGATCTTAGCCGGGTTAACTCTATACCTCGGCTTGATACGAGGAAACCGAGCAATTTTCCAGCCGGGACACCAAAGGTGCACTTGTCCGGGTTAAGTTTCAACCGATACTTTCTTAAGTTTGCAAATGTCTCTTCGAGGTCTTCGATGAGAGTATGCTTCTTTTTAGTTTTGATAACAATGTCATCACATACACTTGCACATTCTTGCCCATTTGAGAGTGTAAGCACTTCTGCATACACCTTTGATAAGTTGCCCCGGCATTTCTCAAACCGAAACACATGACACGATAGCAATACGCCCCGTACGGGGTAATAAAGGCAGTCTTTATTTGATCATCAGTGTTCAGTGGGATCTGGTGAAAACCAGAATATGCATCAATAAAAGACAACAGCTCACATCCAGCCGTAGAATCGATCACTTGATCAATCCGAGGTAAAGGAAAGGGATCCTTCGGGCACGCCTTGTTCAGGTTGGTGAAGTCAATGCACATGCGCCACACCTTGACTATCGCCGGTTCGTCCTTCTTTTTCTCCACGAGGACTGGATTAGATATCCAGTCCGGATGCAGCACTTCCATGATGAAGCCTGCAGCCAGTAACTTCGCCAGTTCTTCGAGTACCACCTTTCTTCGGTCATCTGAGAGCCGCCGCGTCGGTTGACGCACTGGTTTCACCTCTGGCCGAACAAACAAAGAGTGCTCTGCCAACTCCCTCGGAACACCTGGCAGGTCTTTAGCCGACCATGCAAAAATGTCCCGATTCTCACGGAGGAAGTGACAGAGCGCGCTTTCCTATTTCTCGTCCATGCCAGCACCAATGATGGCGAAACGCTCCGGGTTCTCCGAGTCCAGCGGGATTTTCTTGGTCTCCTTGGGCACCTCGAATGAAGCGCTCATGTCCGGAGTAATTAGTCCGGACATGCCGAGCTGAGTAGACTGCGCCATTGCCACCACCTTCTGAAGTTGCTTCTTCTCCGCCGCGATCACCAAGGACTCGGCTAAACTGATCCCGCCGAGGCACATTGCATAGCCTTCTTGTAGTCACCTGAAATGGTTATTATTCCCTTGGGCCCCGGCATTTTCATCTTTAGGTAGGCCACATGAGTGGAGATCATGAACTTGGCCAAGGCTGGCCTTCCCAGCAAGGCATGGTAAGGGCTCTGCAAGTCCACAACCTCGAACTCAAGACTTTCAACTCGGCTGTTATCTCGGGTACCAAAACCCACGTCGACCCAAATCTTTCCCATAGGTGCACAAGAGACCCCGGGCACAATACCGTGAAACGTACAGCTGCTAGGCTGCAACTGGTTCGGTGAGTATCCCAGCTTGACCATGTGTCTCGGTACATGATATTTATGGCACTCCCATTGTCCACCAAGACTCGGGTGAATCTCACATTGTTGGTCGGCCCACAGAACGTCGGATCCACCACCAGTGCATAGTTTCCAGGGCTCGGCATGATCCGAGGTGTATCTTGCCTGCTCCAAGTGATCTCTTGCTCGGACCAATTCATGTATTTCACCACTGCTGGAGTTACTGCATTCACCTCCTTGGCACGCCTCAGCATACTCTTCTTATCAGTTGACTCAGTCACAAACACCACGTAACTCTGATGTACTTCCCTATAATCATTACCGGGGTTCTCATACCTCTGATTCTCAAAGGACCACGTTTGGCTTTGGCCGGCACCACCGTTGTTGTTGTTGCCCTGGGCACTCACTGCATTCACCGGTTTCGCCTGCACCATCTTCTGGTTTTGGGCCGCATGCACCGGGGTTGAATTTGCTCCGGTTAAGCTCTGATTCTGCGCCGCTATGGTCGGCTTATGCTGCTGCTGCGCGTTCGGATATTGAGGTCTACGCCATTGGTTCGGTGGCCCACTCCGGTTTGTCCCAGCTTTCGCCCCTTCTGCAGCGGTTCGGTGATGAAAACTACACTGCAGAGTGGTATGGTTGGGTGTTTTGCCATTCCTGCCATGATAGATACATGGCCCATTCACCAATGACTCGTAAGTCACAGGTGGTCCGGCCTCCTGCCACTGCTTCGCACCACCGCCCTGACTCTGGTTCTGGTTCGGAGTCCATGCCTGACCCTCAGTCTTCGGTTTCTGGGCGCCTCCAGGTCCGGACTGACTTGGGTTTACAGCATTGACTTGGAAATCTGGTTCTCTCCTCTTTGCCCGAACTCTTGACGGTTATCAAACCTCGGTCCGTTGTTGCGATTGTTCATCGGATTCCTCCTGTTCCGGGCATTCCCATCCATCAGAGGCTGCATCGGATCGCCAAGGGCATAGGAATCAGCTATCCGAATCGTCTCGGCCAGAGTCTTTGGCATATCTCTCTGGAGCCTCTGCCACAACATGCTACCATACCGACATCCATCAGCAAACCACGCTATAGCCTGTGCTTCGATAACTCCTCACAGGAGTTCCGAACATTGCTCCACCGAGTCAAGAATTCTCGGTCAGTCTCATTGTCCTCCTGCTTGCACGCCTGCAAAAGCTGAGGTCGGTTTGGCCTCTTGTAAGTGCTGGCGAAGTTGCTATTGAATGCCTCCTCTAAATCCAGCCAGCAATTGATGCTATTCTCCGGCAAATTGTTCAGCCAGATCCGAGCAGGACCTTCCAACATGTGCGGGAGATACCGGACCGCCCATCGGCGATTGCCCCCCGCAATGTATACTGCTGAAACATAATCAGCTAGCCAATCTTGCGGCTTGGTGCTCCCATTGTACGGCCTGGTACTCCGACCCAACTGAAACTGAGACACTGGTGGAGGTGGTTCCTTCATGATCCGAGGTCCAAAACACGCCGGACCAGGAGGGCCTTCCTCTTCCAACTCTCGGACATGTAAATCCGATCTAGCTTGTATCGCGCGTCACCTGTAGGCAACGTCCGAGCTCCGATACGCTCTCCCAATGCACCATCCACTCTATAGAATCCAGCCCGCTCCATGGCTGAATTTCCATCATCATATCGGTCGCCACCTCGACCGACGCTCTTCGGCTGCGGAACATACTCCGGCTCTTGCTGATACTGCTCCTGCGGCCGGGGTTGCTGCTGATGCCTCGGGGGCTGAGGTGGTTTACCTCGGCCAGCCGACGCTGCTTGCCCACCGTTCTGATTTCCCTGAGCTGAACGGCCTTTAGCTCGGCTTGCATCACCTGGGCCGGGGTCTCCATTGGCTCGGCTAGCGTCACCGACCTTTTGCTTTCCAGCTAACACCGGATCGTACACTTGCAGCTGCATCTCCTTGTTCCGACCTGAAGTGACACTCCGGGCACGATCGGCTCCTCCGACGTGTGGAGACGAGGCTTGCCCCTTGGACCCCTGGCTAACTGGCCTAATCGAATGGACCGCCTGCGAACCGCCAAGCCCGGCCTTGCGGAGGGCTTCATTTTGCTTGCTGGCCACATGCACTAACTCATTGAGCCGCTTCTGCTGCTCACGCCATGCATCTCCGGTCAACTCCGATAGCCCGGCCCTTACTGCTTCGGCTGCTCTAAGGTTCTTGCTGGTGAACTATACACCGGCCTACCAGTAGCCGACCTGCTACTTGTTGCCTTACTCGAGCCGAGACTGCAGCCCTAACCATCTCCTCATAGAGGTCCTTGCCTCGGTTGAACAGAGCAGCTTTCTTACGCCGCACAACCGGAGTAAAACCATCCTCTATACCATGTGCAGCATTGTACTCCTTCTGCTCCATATCGAACTGCTGCTAGCCTCGGCCAGCAACCGAGCTTCTCTCATCACTCTCTGGCGCTCTGCCTCTAACCCGGCCACCGTATGCTCCACACTTGCCTCTACTGCGAGTGGCCGAGCTAACCTATCAACGATAGATTCTAAGGGAAATTCTTCCCTTGGCATGCCCAACTGCTCATTCTGACTAGGTTTCTCGTACGGAAACTTCGCCGCCCGACCTGATTTCTCAGGCAGCGCGTTGGTCGCCTCCACCTCGGCTAGCGCGACTTTGCCAGCATCCGCCTTGCTAGCTGCAGGCTGGTACCAGCCACCATCACCTCCACACACCTCGGAGGGCGAGTAACACGTTGGCCCAAAGCCGCCAGGAGTGGAGTTTCGTCGTCCACGAGCACCTGCTCCGGGTACTCGCGAACCACCTCGACAGCAACGTATGTGGGGAAACTGCCGAGCATCATGAGGAAACCATTGGTGGGGAAAGGCTTGCCGGCGAAGCACCCCGCATTGTCACTCACAAAGGCAAACTCGCCGATGTTGGCAACAAGGCCAGAAAGAACACACTCAGAGGAGCCCGTCCGGATGGAAACTCCACCCAACGCCTCAATCTGCCCCACGGTGGGCGCCAACTGTCGTGGTGGGATCACGGCAGATGCCATGGGTATGGCTTAGTTGGGGCCGAATGGTCGTTGGGGGAATCCGGGGAGGGTTTATGCACTCAAGACGTGCACAAGCAAGAACATGCAAGAAACCACAAGAACATGAACAAGAAGCCAAGAAAGCCAAGAACACAAAAGACACCACGATGTACCCAGGTTCGGGGCCTTCGTGAGGAAGTAAAACCCCTACTCCTGCCTTTCCTCTCTCAATATATCAGTGTAGTTCTCAGGTACAAGGTGCTCCTCGAGCTGTATGATGCTCCAAGTGAGAGCTCTAGATAGAAGATGAAACTATGAAGGGGGAAATGAGCTAGGGTTTTCGCCGTCCTCCTCCCTGGAGGTAGAGATGCCGCATATATACACAGGCCGAAGTACATTTTTACCCCTGCCTACAACTGACAATGGCATGGCCAAAAGGTAGAAGACAAGCCTCTGCCTCCTGCCAGCTCAACGGCCGGACTGTCAGGCCAGCCAGGCCTAGCTTTCCTCTTCCGGTCATACTTCAGTAGCCTGCCGAGGTCTAGCCTGTAGACCTTTCCCGAAATAGCCGAGTCAGCTCCTAGGCCCCCGAGCTTCCGGGAAACCCGTGGACGGACCTCGCCGTCCTCTGAAGCCTCGGGCTACGAGCTCTGCGGCGCCCGTGACCTCTCTGACATGCCTCGATCCTTGCTGCCAACCTCGGATAACACTCCGATCCTATACCTCGGTAGAGAATACCTTATTCCTGTGGTAGCTAGCTGACTGCCCCGAGGTTGATACCTCGGAGGATATACCTCGGACGTACACCTTACGTCGGATGACGCCTCCTGCGTCCTTGCTCAATCGTTACCTCGGACAGCTTACTACCTTAACCTTACATGTCTTGACCTCATCATTACCCTACCCGGGGGTAACCCCCCGACAATCACATACGGGCCAGTGGAGGACGACCCGTTCGCGTTGGCTGATGAAGACATGTTGCCGAAGAGGACGTCGACGTCAGGGAAGAAGTCGTCGTCCGGGAAGTAGTCGTCGGAGTCCGTGTTGGAGAAGAAGCCAGTAGTCGCGTGATGACGCTCCCCAAAAACCTTATCGCCTCTCTCCCGTACAGGATCGTGAGAGACGGGGTTCCGGAGGCCTACTGTTCCGTCACGCGGTGCACGCCGCGGAACGGAATGAGAAGACTTGATCGGCGACGCAGTGCTCGAGAACCAGGAGGCAGGCCCATGAGATGTGGTGTGTTGCGGTATGTCTAAGGGAGAGGAGCGACCTCTCCTTTGTAGGCACAGCCGCAGGAGACGAACAAGCACCGCAGAAGAGGAAACGAAAAGGCAGAGACGAAATGAATAGGCAACGCCCGTTAGCATTCATCTCCACTTAATGCAGACGTTTCATTTTCCATTAGTGCGCAAAACGTTTCAACCTTCGTTTCATATTACCTGAGGCGCGCGCGTCGCGTCGTGACGAGGCGGGCGGCGGAGGAGGAGGAGCGCGCGTGGGGCTCTCTCCTATTCTCTCCTACTCTCATGCTCGTACAAGTGCTAGAAGAGCTCACCTTATAAAGTGGTGCAACTCTCTCTAAACTAGCAATGTGGGACTAAACATTTGTTCCACCTCTTGCCATGTATGAATGGGCCACATGGGCCTCTAGGATTTTCAGGAATTATGGAAATGAGTTAATTGAGCTGGGCCAATTAAGGCCAAAATTCCAGCACTTCAGACCAACCAGCCGAGAGCTTACTCTAACATGTTAGGATATCCTAGCTAGCAACCTTCTTTTATCCGAGCTTACTCAACATGTTAGGATATCCTAGCTAGCAACCTTCTTTTATCCGAGCTTACTCAACATGTTAGGATATCCTAGCTAGCAACCTTCTTTTATCGATATGCACGATGAAAACCTAACCAGATGGTCCATCAAGAAACTCCTGAACAGGTACATATAAAATTGCGTAGAAGCAGTGTACAACAGAAGATGAAAGCAAAAGAAAAGAAGAAAGTCAGCATGACTTATGGGGTTATTATAGCTCTCTCATGACTCGGTTTCATGTTGTTTTCCGGCACTTACAACAAGTAGATAGAGCAGGCGGAACGGGGAGCAGTATGGAGCTTTGCCGGTTTCATGGTGCCGCCACAGGGCAAAAGCTGTCATGGTGGTGCCAATGCAATTATGCAAGCACCTAGCCCAGCCTGGATTAGGCTGCAACTGTAGGCCACCGGCGTGGTATTGTTATTGAATTTTCGGTTCCCTCCTCTCTCCCCATGTCCACCAGGTGTTCGTGTAAATTCCTAGGGAAGCCTCGTGCGCGGGAAAGGTGTGCAATGGTCTTTGTGTAATGATTATGATCACTACCCCGTTGAGGTAACTTTGCTTATTCATGGTTGCCACTAGTTCAGTGTTGAAGCAAATGGTTCTGTTATCTTCCCCGTTGTTCATGTGCTCCCGGTAACCGGAGATCTGGGCACGGCTGCCACTACAAGATATGACTCTCAGACCGAAGATCTGGACAGGGCTCAGGCTCTCACTAAAATGGTCTCTGATCTCACTGATTGATGGGTTCTTTGAAATGGTTCCATTCAAGCAACTAACTACCATGAACATAATCAGGTTAAGGAGCTTCATGAGAGCCTCTAGCGGATTCACATAACTCTACCAGAAGTGCGCAAGGCTTAAGTTACTGAAATGATTGGTAGAGCCATAAGAAAAATTTTGGCAATTGTTCTACGTGATGCGGAGGACCGTTTGATGTGTCCCATATTATGAGCTCAAGGGAAAAATGTGGGAACATATACATGTGAATTCACCTTGTCCAGATTTTTGTTAACAAGTTCATGAGTGTCAGCTTTCAACCTTTATGCAAGATCATATGAATACCAATATGAAAATCATGGGCTTGCATTATATGGCCAGAAAAAGGAAGTTTTTTCTCTGTTGGCTGAAATTTTATAAATATATTGACAGCGTAAACTTTCCAAAACTGAAAAGGTAAAGTTGTTCTTTTCCTCAAAAGTTGTCTCTTGTGTTTACAAGAAAAATATCTCAACATTCTGATCAGTACTTACATTTTTGGATACCAATGACAACATATTTACTTTACACGAGTTGCTTTACATATGGAGGATTGTCATTTGGATGTACAAAGTGTATGTCCATCAAATGGTTGAAGTACAAGGGAAGGCTAAAACCTTTCATGGAAATATCTCCCAAGTCTCACCAACAACAAACTAAAACTACTGTTTTGAACTAGTGGCAGAGAGAGAAAAACTGGACTGCATGGCCAGGTGTGCAAACCGTGAGACCAAGTAGAATGGCTGACATCTCCTATCGTCATCACTTCTTTCCGAATCCGAATATAGATTTGATGGCATTGATGGCGCTCTCATTGATAAATGATTCATCGTACTTGTTTAGCAGGGGGCAAATCCTCTGATTTCCTCAAGTTCGCTAGATCCGGTCGGTGCGAATCGTCTTCAGAAAATCCAGTAAGATATATGTCACTAACTATGAACCATGCATGATGCATGGATCTTTTTACTCTTACAAAGGAGATGTTTTGTAGTTACCTTGAAGTCTTCATAGCCGGCTTTCATGGCATCTTCCAGTGCAGAAAGGCCAGCTTGTATCTGTACAAAGGAACATCCAGATGAGTATTCAGTGGCAGACTTGCAGCCTTGCAGTTCAATAGTAGTGAAACAAGAGGCAGACCCGGTCGAGCTTGGAATAACAGCACGCAACATTGTAGCTGGCAACGGAAGATTCGTCGATCTCTGGTTTCGATCCAAGCACCGACTCGAACTTGTCCAACGCCTCCACGTATTTTCCTTCCTGAAGTTTTTTTTAGAACATGTCAAGGAGTTTTCAAACTGAAGCAATCTCAGTGCAACGTAAGTTTCACTGACTTGTACAGCCTTAGCCCGAGCGAAGGTCATCTTCTCTTTGGATCTTCTGCTCCATCTTCTTCTGGTAATTTTGCATCTGCATCCAACATTTGAGATCGCCGTGTGCCACAGCATGATTAAGCAATCTGCATATCTCTATGAGCAAAAAAAAAAAAAGAGTAAAACATAAAGTCATACATACTTGAATCTCTCTGAGTTTGGTGCTGACATTTCCAGTGTTCCTTTCACCCTGATGATCTCCTTCTCGAGAGCTCACCAGAATCCCATTTCCCTGGAGACGGTTAGCAAGTTGCACAACTCAGTTCTTAATTTGACAAATCCTCAATCATTTCTATCTCGCAAAGAATCGTGTACTCAAGCAGGTGACTAGTAACTGCTCTTACCATATTTCTTCTGCATCTTCATGTAGAGAGGGCCAACTCTCTGGCGGATGCAGTACATGGTCTGACCGTACCCTGCCGCCGGCCAAATTTCCTCACCAAAGACGGCGCTGTGAATTCGCCATCAGTTAGCAACATAGAAGGAACTGTCTGTTTCGTGATCAGCCGGTGGTTCTGAAGATGCATGGATTGCTGTGGATTGGCTGGTGTGGCGGTTTGAGAGGATTGACTGACCTGGTGGCTAGGACCTTGTCGCCGGGGTGAACTTTCCGGTCTGCTCGCGGAGGAGCCGGGAAGATGGCCTCGATGTAGGTGCCGCCGTCCTGGCCCTTGGTGAACTTGAGCCCGTACGGCTTCAGGATCTCCACCTCGTACTCCTCGTACGGTTCCTCACCTTCCCCTCCCCCCTCCCCGCCTCCAGACTTGGGCTCCGCCTGCGCCGAAGACGACGCCCGACGACGACGCAGCTCCTCGCGGACCCCCGCAGCGTCAGGCAGCAGCTCTGGCCAATAAACGCGGCTGCCTCGACGTCCGCGCATTGCTGCCGCTGGTTCTCGGGAGGCAGGGCGGCGAGGAGAGGAGCGGATGTTGGTGATCTGGTGGGCGAGAGGCATGGCGGCTAGCTGGAAGCTCTGCGCGCTCGGCTGCTCTGCGAATTGAATCTTGGTGGTGTAGGAGTCGGAAGCGATGAGGAGGAGACGACGGTTCTGTGGCTCATCTTTGGCTGTGTGTCGTGGCGCCAAGAGGACTTGAGTTTGGGTGTGAGATGGATAGAGGCAACGCATATGCTAGCCTGGGGCAGGGTCGCAGGATCATACCTGGCATGTGGCATCTTCCCTGTCAGCAATGTGGGTCCACTTGTCAGTCTATGTTGCGTGCTTTGATGTGGTCACCTGGGACCTACTCTAGCCCAAAACAATTTTTGAGGCTCGAGGCCAGAAAATGAGGTATAGTATGGACCTACTGTAACCCCAGAATCCCAAATTCCCCCAGCACGTTCCCACTCCGTTTTTAAATATAAGATGTTACATCCATCACATATAAACTATATGTGCCCACCCAAATGAGTGAACATACATAGTAAAATATGTCAAAATATATGTAGATACATTTGAATGTGGAAAAAGGAGAAAACATCTTACATTAGGAATGGAGGGTGTAGTTGCCTACATGGCGGAAGTTTCATCTGCATGCCTTCTATCTCTCGCTCGAGCTCACAAACCTACCCTCAATCCGATTCGTCGTGGCTTGACACCGCGACCGGCCATCGTTGATGTGGCCGTGTGTCCCATGCCCCTACGCTTCCGTTCATCGTTGTTGAGGCCACCAAACCCTACCAGTGACGACACCTCCCCCTCTTCCTCTTGCACCACCTCATCGGCACGTGCCTTCCTCCTTTTGTGCCACTTCGCAGTTTCCCAGACGCCACACATCTGCTTCCTCCTCATCGTCGATCCTCGCCAACCCTCCCGCTGTCGCGCCACACCGCACCACCTTCTGCCGCCGTCGCATCAATCCCACTACGAAACCGAGCGAGGAGGGAGACAGACATATAGAAGAAGAAAAAACATGAAAAAAGTAAGAAGGAAAAAAGGAAAAGAATATGTTGGGACATTGACGATTGGCTCCATGTGTCATAATAAAACGGGGATTGGGAAATAGGGCTAGACTATTACTGATTTGGAAGCTCTCCTTTTTGTGTGGAAAAGCCTAATAATTATCGGAAACCAACCCTTACAAGAACATCCTACATAAAACGAAATAACACACACCTCATTGAAAATTCCAGGACCATCTGCCTTATGCATCCCTCAACGGCGCGCCGTGAGCAAACCTCGTGCCGTCTCTGGGCCTCTGGCATAGGAAACCTCGTGTCGGAAAAATCTTGAAAAAACCAAGGCGCTTCTAGAAGCAACGTTTGAAAAGGCGTCGACGTAGACTAGAACATGCTGCGACCATGGTCTTGAGAGATCAATGTGCAGAGAAGCTAGTACCAAGGTGGGCCAGGAGATAAACCATACTACGGCCAGATAAAGACGAAGAACACAAAACTCACAAATTCTCCGATGGAGCCGTACCTAGCTAAGCTTCATCGGACGAAGACGAACTCGAGGACACCGACACGTTGCGACATCATCCCCTTCGCTGGACGCCGCCACCATAAACAAACTATATCACGTCAGATCTAGTACACGACGGTGGACACCAGCCTCCAACTCGTAGACGCCACTCCAAGGGGCAAGGAAGGACATGGATCTGGGGCGAGTTGAAGAACCTTTACTCTTGACGCTGCCGATGGCCCTTCATGAGAGGCTAAGAACTCAAAGAACTTGAAGGCTTTCCTTTGTGGCTGATAAAGAAGGTGTTGCCCCAATCTGGCAAGTAGTGGCCATGTTTTTGGTGTTGTTACTGAAGATGCACTTAGAGCATCTCCAACAACCTTCCTATAAACCCCCCCCCCCCCCCCCCCCCCCCCCCCAATTGGTAAAAACTACATTTTAGCAATCCGTGTAAAAAATGTTGCTCAAGCAGCATTTGTATAAGTGGTCTTCCCACAAAAAAATTAGGAAGCTGTAGTAAAACCTCCCTCCACTTCTCATATTTGCCAAGTCTAGGCCCAACCCCAAAAATCCCCAAAATGAGTGCGCGAGAGGCAACCGCCCGCGCGGTGGAATTCACCGGCGCGCCGGCCACCGCCCTGCCACTTCCCTCGCCGACGTTCGTCCCCTCCGCCGCAACCACGACCACCCCACGCGTCCCTAGTGAAAGGATGGAGATGGTAACCTAGACGGGGGGTGAATTGGTTTCTACAAATTTTCCTTTTCTTTTCACAAGTTTTAGTCTATGCGGATAAATAAGGTGAGCCTAACAACTAAGTGAAACACCCAATATGATGCAATACAATACTTCAAGCACAAAGGCTATCACAAATGTAAGAACAATAGTGAAAGAGCTCATATAGAAATAACCGAGGCACGCCGAGACGAAGATGTAACCCGTGTTCATTTCCCTTGGGAGAAAAGTACGTCACGTTGGAGAGGTGCGGGATACCACAAAGGACACCCGTACGCCACAAAGGCTCACCTTCTTATTCTTGAAACCTCTTCCACGAAGAAAGAGCTCAATCCACTAGTGGTAGGTCTTGAGGGGACCTCCGAAACCGTTACAAACTTCCCGAAGCACAATCCACAAGCCGGAAGCTTCCGGGTGACACCTTCCGCCTAGGAGCTCCCAACAAGCCGCAAGAGTAACAAGATCAAAGGGCAAGCTTGAACGGTGCTCAAATCTCGAAAGTGATTGGTTAGAGAGGGGCGGAAGCTTGGATCTTGGCATGGGTTAGCTTCTCCTTCATGGGGTCTCACGAATTTCTCTTGGATTGATGATTTCTTTATTGGGAGAGAGTGTGAGAGCAATGAGGATTTTAGATCTGAAGATTGTAATGAATGATTGACCTCACCTGAAGGGATAAGGCCTTTTAAATGTGGTGGAGAGATCTAGCCCTTTGGACAGAAAACGGGGTTGCCAGATCATTTGGCACATTTCCTGCTAGACGGTTTGGCGACATGTTCCCAGCAAACCACTAAGGAAAACAATGCAAGGGCTGAGGGCAAGGTGCCAGATCGTTTGGCACAAAAATGCCAGTCAACCAGCAAACTTCCCGAGAGCCGCCAGATTGGTGCCAGATGCATCCAGCACCAATCTGGCAACTACGCATGCGAAGGGGAGGTGCCAGATCGTCTGGCACAAAAGTGCCAGCCAACCGGCAAACTTCCTGAGAGAAGTCAGATGGGTGCGAGATGCATGTGGCACCCGTTGGCGTCCGCGCAGGCAAATTCGCGCCGCCAGACCATCTCGCATTAAAAACGCCAGATGATCTGGCACCTGATTTGCTCATGTTTTCCCTCGGAATTTTGCTTCCAAACAACTTGATCCATGGTGAAATAAAACAAGGAATGGAAAGAGAGATTAGAACACATAGTCATACAACCATTTGATCCCCTCTTAATAGTGTGGGATCCCTATACTCAAGTAAACAAAAAGCTACCTTTATTCTTCGTTTTCGTCACACAGAGAGAGTATTTTCCCTTTTATGGTCAACGATCCGCGACACTCGAATTACGGAACTAAAACATGTAGAAATACTTAGCAAAAGATTGGTTCCCTTTAATCTTATCATCAATCAGACAACAACCACCAAAATATGATTAAGGGCATAAATGCCCTTTTACCCGGTCTCCGCCACCTTCCCCGCCGCGCGTCCCTTCTTCTCGCGCCCCGCCTACCCCCCTGACTCCCCCAGTCGCCCTCGTTGGCCCCCTGCCTGTCTTCCCCCAACACCGAGGGTTGCGCGAAGTCGTCGCCCGTGACCTCCTACATGCGTTTCCGAGCGCCGCTACCTTCCCGCGCCGCCCCCACATGCTTGCACCGCCACACCTCCCGATTTCTGCCTCGGCCAAGCCGTGTCTCTGACCCGCCCGCGAGCTGTTTCTGCAAGACGTGGGCTTGGGTGGGGAGCTTCTCCGGCGTGGGCCGACGACGGACGGGTGGTGAAGAAGAAGAGAGGGGGAAATAGAAAGAGAAGAAAAAAAAAAAGATTATCCCACTTACATGTGGGCCCCACGTGCAAATCCAGTTTTACCAATCTATTGGAAGGCTGACAAATCTGAATTTGTTTTGGCTTCCTAAACCTTATCTCCTATTGCTATACCCATTATAGCAATCCAAATTATACAAAGTCTGTTGGAGATGCTCTTACGGACATTCGGTTTGGCTGTGATTTTTTGCTTTTATCAGGTTAATTTTTATTTTTGGGTGGATTGAATTTTGTCATGAGACTCGATGCTCTTGTCATGTGTAGGACAAGCACAATAGATAGGGAGGTTTGAGTTTTATCATAGAGAAGTAGAGTGGATTTTTAGAACTGGTCACGATGTTCTAAAAAACTCAGTCGTGGTCCTTCGGAGTTCGGACAAGAGTCTGCCAACATTTGCCAAATTGATGTCAAAACTAGTCACCCCCCTCCCCCTCCTCCCCCACCAAAATAAAGTTACAAAACTTATCTAAAGAACTTAAAATCCTAAAACTTACTTTCTCATTTTCTCAAAGCATAGCTAATTATCATATATTTGATGGAAATTTGCACATGTAAGTTTCATTTCAATATATGTGCGCGCGATTTATTTCAATTTTTCAAACTTACGTACGTGTTCTTTTGCCAAGTTCCAGAAAGTGTGTGCACCAAAAGCTATCTTAATTTTTTTTGGCGCGGAGCCCCATATGGGATTGGGCTATTGTTCAAGATTTTGAGACCAGCAGCCCCTGGGATCACATGAGTATTTTCGTACAGAATGACTAGAAGTGGTTCATCTATCTGATGACAAATTTTGGTTGTGATGATTGCCTATGCTCATGCAGCGTATCCTCATGTGGGTTCACTAAAATTTGTTGATTTCTTAGGCCCTTTTCTGCTGTAAGAATGTCTTAATGGTGTGATACAGAACAGAGCAAAAAATTACTTAGTCTTAGGTAAGTTCTTAACATTTCAATATATTCCTGTCATGAACTCAACCTTGATGGAAACTGCATGTGGCATGTATATTAAAGTCAGCATCTTGTTTTATTTACTGACAATCAGTGGCATCAACAGGATGTAGCTAGGCATGTACAGAACTGTGACAGACAGACATGAATCTTTGGCTGGAGGCCTAGTAATATATACACGGAGACGGAGTGATGGCGGCTAGTTAAGTCTGAACTCTCTTCTGAAGAGTTCATGGTCATGGAGATGACCCGGCGATGTACTGCAACCACTCTTCAGGCAGCCCTTGCCTCCGCCTCATCGTCCTGAACGCAGATTTCGTCAAGGGTACCGCGATGATGTCAAATTCCTTGGGCGCCTGCGGTGCAATTCAGCGACAGTTACTGTTTTTATATGAGACAGTTTGATAACTGCAACCAACAACCTTAAGAAGAGAAAGCAATGGCACTGACCTTGGGAGTCTTGCGTAGCTTCATGTTTGCTTGCAGCAGTGTCTTATTACCTTTCCTGGAGTTGCATCTTGAGCATGCAGTTACCTACCAATTAGAGATGGAAAAAGAACTAGTAAGACTCTGCAACTGTTAATACATTTGAAAACTCCCTAGTGATTCAGAATGATGAAACGGTAGAAACAGTGAGCGCTCATACCAAGTTTTCCCATTCCCACTTGCCGCCACGCGAAGTAGGGATGACATGGTCAATCGTGAGGTCGTCTTCAGAAGAGCAATACCTGCAGATAATGGAACCTATTAGTTCCTGGTTATCGACTGATAAAAAGGTATTTTCCTCAGCATGCAAGTCTTAATCTTTGTGTGATAAAAAACGTTACATGTCAGTCATTTCAGAGTTACATGGGGCAAGTTTCCAAGAAAAACAGAACAATAATATGATTATAAATCAAATTGTACCAAAATTATTTGTGAACTAGACAAGTACAACGCTTACTGGCAAGTGAACCCGTCCCTGTAAAGTATGTTTTTACGGCTAAGGCACTGCTTAACTCTTCTTCTCTTCACCACCTGCAGTAGCTGGGGAACCTGAAGAAGCAGAAGAACAAGAGGAAAGCAATAACAACAATTCAGATCATGATGCCAACTATCATTTTAAATCACAATTCATTATGATCATGGTCACATATATACCCTGAGAACTGCAGGGATGAAGAAGGATCCACTGGGAGAAGAGACCGTCTGATCGTAGTACTCCAGAACATCGGCCTGCATAGCTAAACGATCATCGTATTAATAATGTAAATATTGACACGTTTTGGCCAGCAGAAGGCCAAAATTATGAACTACGGACGGGTGATGAAGGTTGTGAAGTGCTGGTTACAGTAGAAAAGCTAACCTTCTCTGTGAATTCCAGGCAAATGGCGCGCTTCCAGCAGACAACATTGACAGGCCTGTTTGTAAAGTACTCACAACATTTGAGGATGTTTAAGTGTAGAAAAAATTAATCACTGTACATCCTCGATAACCTCATCTGTATATGTCAATCAGTATGCCTTTGTTCAGGTATTGTTATTGATCTACCTATACCATGTTGAAGTTAGCTTTATTAATTTGCTTGGGCATTATATTTTGTAAGGGACTTTTTACTGCTGCCGAAACAGGATGGTTCTTCAACTACAAGAAAGCCATGATCTTGCTTCTTGCATACGATCAATTTGTATCAAATCAAGATTACCTGTACGAGAGATCAAGAACGAGTCCCCTGAACCCGGATAGATCACCGTCCTCGAACTCGTCGTCCTCCTCCTCCCCGTCGATTATCAGTACCTCCTCCGACTCCTCCGCGCGCTCTTCGTCCTTAGTCACGCCGTCCCTGCCGGGCCTGTTATTCCTCCCGCGCGCCCTTGCCTGCCACGCCGGCGCCACGAGCCTGCGGGTGACTTCGCTCCAGCCCAGCCCGTCCAGCGCGCCCGGCAGCCCGCTCCTCAGTGATCGCCGGCCGAGCGGGCCCCAAACGTCGCGGCGGAACGAGAGCGGTGCTGCCACCTTTGCCGCCATCGATCAATGCTTCGTGTGTGATCTTGGGAACTTTGGTGATCTTTCTTGAGCTCTAGTTTGTCTTGTAGCTTGGAAGGTTGGGGAGAGGGCTTTGAGTGTAGGAGCGGTAGAAGGCGGCGAACCACTGGTTTACATGGATGCATGGAAGAAATATCCCACTCCAGTTCTCTGACCTATTTTTGTGGCCATTTCCTTGTGAAGGTAAGACGGGAACTTTTCTTTCTATAAAAAAATGATTTCAACCACGTGATTTTTGATATGGGGGGTGCAACATCACCGAAATTGCAAGCATGATGACTTGAATTCGGGTGGGTGGGAAGGCATCAGCCCCTCCCCACCACTAGGCCATGCCTTAGTCTGCAACTTTTCTTTCTATCGAGGGCGGGAATTTGATTATGAAAAGGGGTGAAGTCGTGAAGAGTCAAAAGTTGATTGACCAGACTCCACAGTGTTTGTTGGCCACAATTTGTTATAAAAATGGATCTTTTTTAAACCTTAAAAATTACAGTAACTCAAACCACATGTAGTGAGTAAACACGAAAATTCTGAACTTATTCTACCTAGCTAATTTTGATCTTGACATACGAAGCCTGGTCGTCCCTATCCCCCCGCTACAGTAGAGGATGGCGTTTTTGTGAACCCACCCGGAATCCCACCTCGCTCGCCATCGGAGCGTTCGATCTCTCCCCTCCGGTGGCCGCTCCGGCGGCGGGAGGGTGGGGGATCGGCGCTCCATGGCCTGTACATAGTGTAGGGGCTCTAGGTTGCTTGTCGGCGGTGCTCAGGAGGCGGAGGTGCGGCCGATGCGGCGTTTTGGTGGCAGAGCTTTTCCTCTCCGGCGGTGGCGCTCTCTGGGGTGCTGCGGCCGAGCTCTCACCTTCCCGAGCTCGCGAATCTCTGAATCCGTCGAGTTCGTTTGTCCCTCTCCGGCGTTGGCGTGGCAGTCGCGCCGGATCCCGTCGAATAAGAAGAAGAAGGAGTTCGTGTTCGGCCTCGCGATGAAGATGATGGACCGAGGTGTAGGTTCCCAGGAACCGGCGACCGGCGACTTCCCGTCCGCGGAGGGGTTGCTCCTGATCCAGGCCATCAAGAGGCACAACGGCGGCGGCGGCATCGACGTCCTCGTCATCGACATCGGGGTCCTTTGGACCAGTTTGTATTTTCTACCTTGTACTGGACTTTTCTGTAAGTTCGAGGCTATAATATAACTCCTTTTTCCCGCAAAAAATAAAGCTATTCGAAACAATTCTAGTTTTTATAACTACTCCATCCGATCTCAATGCATTGGTTGCAATAACATCTTATATTATGGGACGAAGGGAGTCCCTGCCAAAATTCAATGAAATTTTAAAGTTCTTTGAAAAATATAAAATCACAGTGATATTAGGATCGAGCTACTGAAATTAGTTAAGATTGTTGGAAAAGGTTTAGATAGTTCAGCAAATTTTGGTCGATTTACAAAAACTTCCAAACGACTAGGCTAAATGAGCTGAAAACTTCCATATAAACTCGCTATATCTAGTTTGAATTACCAGAATGTCTTCGTATTTTATAGAAAATGTTAGCCTAAAGTTGCAGGAAATGTAAAAACTTTCAAACGTGGTGCCTCAAGCCTGGTATAGGTCTGGGTATATTTTGACAAATCTGGCCCTTTTGAGTAACTAAACACATATGGTATCTTCTCAAAACTATTTTTAAATCTGGCCTCTTAAGGTCGGCGCCAAAGAGGATGGAGTCGAACTTGTTTGGTTCGGCGCCATTCAGAAAGTCCCACAATTTTCCTAAGGATTTAAAAAAATTAAAACGGAGGGTCGGCGTCAACGAGGATGGAGCCGACATGTACAAGGTCGGCGTCATCATCTGTGGAGCCAACCTCAGGGGCCAGATTTGAGAATAGTTTCGCAGAGGGGTCAGATTCGTCATTATTTTCGTAAAAGGGCCAGATTTAACAAAAAAAATACTAGATCTGGTGCCATGTCCACGCAAAAAAAGAAAAAAGGAAAACCACTTCCTATGCCATGTGGCACGTGACTTGTGGGCATGGGTTATTGGTAATGGTGTCCACAAAAGTTATGATTTCCAAATTGGTTTATCTTCGATCGTAATTTTAAGAAACCCTAGCCTCAGCAACGGTGGTTTTGTGGTATTTTCTAAATAGAAAGTTGAATCTGGCAGGCAATGCTTGCCGTACCTTCGGTCTGCTTACAGGGATACCTTTCAACCCAAGTTCCACAATTAAGCAATGCAATTTGTTTATTTTGCGTCAAGATAGCTAAACTCCACACGGATGGTGCAGTGGTCCACGATAAACACGTGAAGAACTGAGACAAAACTAAAAAGGAGTTCTAAAACGTGAGCTGATTGAATCCTCCAATAATTAAATTCGAAAATAGAAAAAGAAACGAATCCTTTACCAAATTTGCAGGGTTGATATGTTTGACCCGCTAACCCGACCCGATTTGCAAAACTTAACTAGGCAGCGTCACGTGCGTTTCGTACTCGTGTCACGGCTATCGGATCTAGCCCCGCATCGTGAGTTCTAACGAAGCACGCCTGCTCACTGACCAGAGTGTGCTTATCTCTCCACGTCACTCAGCAGTTGCAGGTCCAAGAAGCCACCAGCTGCCGCTTCTCCTCCAGTCCAAGAACCGCGCCCACCTTCCGACTCCCAGGAGAGCGCAGAGTCGCACTTGGTGAAGCTTCGATGGCCATGAAGGTTTTAAGGGAGGTGGGCAGGAAGAGGGGCGGAGCGGCGGGGATCGGAGGGAGCAGATGCCTCGCCGACTGTGCCGCTGCTGCGGTGGGGGTGGCGGAGAGGAGAGAGTGTGGCGGAGGAGGAGGAGGGGGGACGAAGCCGGTGAACCTGTTCACGGCCGTCAACCAGGCGCTCCACATCGCGCTCGACACCGACCCGCGGTGAGCCCACTGCCCTCTTCTTTATTCAAGGCCCTGTTGCTTTGATGCTCTGTTCTGTCAGCCTCTCACGGAGATGATGGATTGCTTATGGACGTCAAGAAAGTAGAATACGATCTGTGATATGCAAATTATCTTAGCATTCCTTTTTCTGTGACATGCAAATTATGAAAAGCCATTCAGTCGCTAGACTAACTGAAGATGAGTTTCATTTTGACAGCTCTTATGTCTTTGGGGAGGATGTGGGTTTTGGCGGCGTCTTTCGCTGCACAACAGGGCTAGCTGATCGATTTGGCAAACATAGAGTATTCAATACACCATTATGTGAACAGGTGCATCTTTATTAGGCGTTCATGCTGAATATTATTGACTGTACTGAATTTGATATAGCTTAAATACAAGGGACTCCATCTAACTTAGTTGCTAGTATTTTCGTTGTCCTAACCAGTGACCAGTTCTTCTCAAACAGGGTATTGCCGGATTTGCTATTGGCTTAGCAGCAATGGTGAGTAGCATAGAAAATTAGTTTGTTTATATCAATACTTTTCAGGTTCCTTGATTTACTAAATGCTACGTACATTGTTCTTCATCTCGTTTTACAAGTTCAACAGTCTGCAAACGGACATTTTAGTTGTAATTATAATTCATTTTTATTGAAGAGGAATATTTCATATCTCCTGGCCTCTGCATATAGATATACATAGCCATTGATATTAATTATGATTCATGTCATATGAGGTTGTGCAGTCTAACAATTGAATGGGAGTCTGCATGTGTTATATGTAATTTATCATACATCATTACATTTAATCAAATATTCGGGTGAAATAGAAACCTTAAGGTCTTTTGCATCTGTTCAGTAACTCTTTGCATGTCAATGAATAACTTTTCACTTATACTGTCTTGGCATTTTGGCAATAGTAGGCTCATTTGTTTCCCTTTATTCAACATGCAGGGTAATAGAGCTATTGCTGAAATCCAGTTTGCAGATTATATCTTTCCAGCATTTGATCAGGCATGTCTCTGATTTCATTCAGGATTATTTCACCTGCTAGAGTTCTTCCCTTATGCGTTGCGTTGCAGCCACCTTTGAATAGTTGCTAATGCTATGTGTACTGCATTATACAGAGTATAAAACAGAGTATCTTAGTTGCAAGAAGTACCTTACCTGTTTGTTGCCAGAGATTAATGAAGCTTCTCCTTATTACTGAAATTCTTTTGCTGCAACCTGTTGCACTCAGTTGTACAACCATTTTATCTCTTGACCATTGCCAAGTCGAATTAATATATTTTGCTGAACACTGCCTTGTTCCAACCTTTTCATACAACTTCTGATGCAGCTCGTTAACGAAGCAGCTAAATTCAGATACCGAAGTGGAAATGAATTTAACTGTGGAGGTAATTGGTTTTTTTCCTTTTCAAATGGATTATTCTACGTCCTATTCTGTTTTATGTTATTTAATGGAGAAACATCCTGAATTTGTCATCATCATACCAACTTTTCCAGGTTTAACAATTCGATCTCCATACGGTGCTGTTGGACATGGTGGGCACTACCATTCACAGTCACCAGAGGCTTTCTTCTGCCATGTTCCTGGCCTGAAGGTTAAGTTTGTACCTCTAATATACTCTCGGATGGAAACCACATTATGTAGTTAAGTTAGAAAATATATTCGTAAAGTCAGGTAGCAGAGCAATATCAAGCAGCATTTTCCAGTACTCCTGCTTGATACTCTACTAGACATTTCTGAATTGTATCAACAAGATATGCATGTTCAGTTAATTCTTCATATTTCACCTGAAGATTAGTCTGAATTTACACTTCACAGTATTCTATCTTACAGTTGTATATAGGAAGTTGTGTTGTTGTATTCCTGAGTACTAAGAAAAACATGATTTCAGGTTGTCATACCTCGAAGCCCCCGAGAGGCCAAGGGACTGTTGTTGGCTAGCATTCGTGACCCAAATCCAGTCATATTTTTCGAGCCAAAGGTAGAGCAGAACTTGAAAGAAGTTCCTCAGTGGGCTAAGAGTTGAATATATCCATGTGGTAGAATAATGCCATAAGAGCAGCTGGTGTACAATATTGGATTGTTATTGCAGAATGCTCTTACAAGCAGCTTTTCCTCTCTTTTTTACAGTGGCTGTACCGTTTATCTGTTGAAGAAGTTCCTGAGGGGGACTATATGCTGCCTTTATCTCAGGCAGAAGTACGCATATCATTATCCTATGTATTGTTCTAGTTACGAAAACCAAAATATTTATGCAGCTTCTATACTGTAGGTGATTCGCAAAGGAAGTGACATTACACTTATAGGTTGGGGAGCTCAACTTGCAGTGCTGGAACAAGCATGCGAAGACGCTGCAAAGGTTAGTTATTTACACAAGCTCTTAAATACAAAATTCAGTGAACGCTTTCATGCCCAAAATTATGAAAACAACTGGCATCAGTATATATTAGGCCAAGTAAACATAACAAAATACTCTGACTCAGTTTGCCCTGAATCAACAACCCAGCAAGAAAAGTTTGGAGCTACCTGAACTTGATTATATATGAACGGGTAACTGCGGTTAAAGCAGTGGAATATTTCTGAGATTTCAGAATGCACATACTAATCTAGGTCCAGGAAGATAGGGTGCATTTCATTTTGAGTATTAAGCCGAACAAAATATAATGCTAATTGTCAGTACAGCAGCATCATGGCATGAATTTTGGTGTTGCTTCTTAGCTGTTGCCATCTTGATTCATCACCATATCTTCATTATCTTGCTGTGATTTCATAAACAACATACCTTACACCAGTATATTCCAGGATGGAATTTCTTGCGAACTCATAGATCTAAGAACACTAATTCCGTGGGATAAGGAAACAGTCGAGGCCTCCGTCAGCAAGACCGGAAAGCTTCTTGTACGTTGCCTCTTTGCATTTATTTTATATTCCATTATAATCACTATCATCATCAGTGAATGAAGTACTACCACAGATTAGTCATGAGGCCCCAATCACTGGAGGGTTTGGTGCCGAAATCGCTGCGTCCATTGCCGAGCGCTGCTTCCTGAGGGTAGGGTACTAAATCTTCCAACGGTTTAGCAGTAGTACAACATAACACACAAGAGCGATACTCACTTGCATTATCATCTGGAAGCTGATGTGATCAAAATTTCTGAACTCGATCTGTTGCAGTTAGAAGCGCCTGTCGCCAGGGTCTGCGGCCTGGACACCCCTTTTCCTCTTGTTTATGAACCATTCTACATGCCCACGAAGAACAAGGTAATGGATTGCCTAGTATTTTGATCTTTCCCTGCTTTTGTATGCAGCTCTGATCCTGTTCTATTGTTTGTTGCAGATCCTGGATGCTATTAAGGCAACTGTAAATTACTGAGCTGCAGGTGCAAGCTTGTGCTGCTTGTGTTGCGCATTCTTCAGAGAGCAAAAACATTGTGTGTATATGTGATTGTATATATTTCTGTTCTGTGGCCTGAATGCGATGCTTGTCCACAAACGAAGTTCGTTTGATATATAACACCAATAAAATCGCAAAATTCAGATGATCACTCTGTCAGTCTTTTGTATCTCATAATACAGCTATATGATTATAAGTGGACTGTGCGATAGTTCCAAACAGAAGTGATGAAGGTGGCCAAATAATCCGATGGAAAGACTTGTCACCGCCGCAAAAGGTTGCCCGGACGATCACGAGAGTTCCACGCTCTGCACTGCACCGTCACCCTGTCGTGACCACTCGTGCTCTGGACCACCCCGTCATGGGTGAGCTGCAACCGCAAGATCCATCGATGCAGACGTCGTGTACCTCACAACAGACGTGGAGCGCGCGCGCGCCGCACACGAGAAGCAGCGCGCGCGCGTCACCCGTAGATAACGCCCGACGCGCACCCGCGGATCGAAAGGCACTAAGATCGATCGCAATGGCTGACACCACCGCCGCTGCAGCCGTCGCCGCCGTTGCCGGTTCGTCGGAGCCTGCGGCCCTGCCGCTCGCCGGACGCGTGGCTATCGTGACCGGCGCGTCGCGCGGCATCGGGCGCGCCATCGCAGCCCACCTGTCCGCCCTCGGCGCGAGCGTCGTCCTAGGCTACGCGTCCAGCGCGGCCGAGGCCGACGCGCTCGCCGCGGAGCTCCCGCGCGCCGTGGCCGTGAGGGCCAACGTGTCCGACGAGGCCGGCGTCCGGTCTCTATTCGACGCCGCCGAGTCCGCCTTCGGCTGCGCCTCGCCGCACATCCTCGTGGCCAACGCCGGCGTGATCAACGACAAGCACCCATCCGTCGCCGACACCGCCACGGCGGACTTCGACCGCGTCTTTGCCGTCAAACACGCGCGGCGCATTCCTGTGCCTCCGCGAGGCCGCCAAGCGGCTGCCCCGCGGCGGTGGCGGGCGGATAGTGGCAGTGACGTCGTCCGTGGTCCCGTCGCTGCCGGTGGGATACGCGGGGTACACGGCGTCCAAGGCGGCCGTGGAGGCGATGGTGCGGACGATGGCTAAGGAGCTCAAGGGCACGCGCATCACTGCAAACTGCGTTGCGCCGGGAGCCACGGCCACGTAAATGTTCTTCGCGGCAAGAGCGAGGAGACAGTCAGGCGGATCGCGGAGACCAACCCGATGGAGCGGATCGGGGAGGCCGGCGACATCGCGCCCGTTGTCGGATTCCTCTGCACCGACGCCGCCGAGTGGGTCAACGGGCAGGTCATCCGGGCCAACGGCGGATACGTGTGATGTTAAACTGTTGGCTGTTCCCTGCCATCAGCCATTTGGCGGAGTTGATGTTTCAGGATGGGTGTTGCAGAAGACTAAACGAATAAAATCTGAGAAGTTGACCTAAAAAAAAAATCTGAGAAGTGTGATTTGCTCTGTAAACAGTCAGACTCTACATGCACTCGCTACTCATTAGAGTCCATATTTTCCTAAATCTCAGTAACGAGTATTTTGATCAGCATCCAATGATCCTCGTTTCAGACTCACTTCATATATAACCTGCAAACCAAAAAACAGACCCTTTTAAGTCCTCCAATTTAGAGACTCATCAAAGTGTTATAGTTTTGTTTTAAAAAGCATATTGAGATAAACTGACAACATACTGCTCTACGCGTTGTTTACGGGTCAACAAATATTGCAAAATATTGAAACATTGTTGTGGTATCCACTACTCCATGCCTTGGTCCCGCTCGTGAGCCCCCATTTCCCATCCAGAAATGAGGAGAAGAGAAACTAAGGCTAATCATAGAGGTGAGTAATTTAGCCCAGTGTCATGCACATGACAATAGTATATGTTAATACCTTCACGGTGTAAAAGTATCATAAAGATAGTAACATAAATTTCTTTATTTATTGGCTTATTTTTTCGATAAAGGGAGCTTTATTCCTCAAAAGTTTTATCATTACACCGGCTTCTGCATATGTAGGATGCACACGGCCGTTATTTATTGGCTTATGGACTCATTTTTCTTTGAGAACCGTTATGTGAGTTATTTTATTCTCACTATGGCTAGTCTAACTCTCACATGCAGTGGCGGGATCATGAGGGTAAACGAATTGACCACGATACATTGTAAGATTTCTCAACAATCTATATATCATAGGGAAAAAGAAAAAAAAATAGTTGGACAGACGTCCGGTCCTTCCGCACGCGGGGCCAATCTAACACAGTCATCTCGTATTCAATCACATGGCCGAGTAAAAAAGCCGCAATTTATGTTTAGAAACCCCGTGTCCACTTCCCCTAATGCCGCCCCTCCATTACTCGTTAGTTTTATCCTGAATCAGACGAGGGCCCGTTTCTGAATCTGTCGCTCCACTCCGCTGCTCCACCCTACGCCGCTTCCCCTCTACGAACAGCAACTATTCGTGCGGCCAAACTATGCACCCAATGTTCCACCCTGATGTGTCGTCGTCACCTTAGCAGGCGACCGTGCTTCCCATCCCAGCATCATGGATGATCACTAGGAGATTGCATATCATAGCATTGGGGATGACATCATGCGGCAAGTGATTGTTGTGTTGCTCCTGCACCGCATTGGCAGTGAAACGACATGCTTTGATGGCTTCGCGAAACAACACACACGTTCTCAACTGGCCCATGTAAGGGTGGTTCATCTCATCAACGGGCTAACAATGTGTCCTTGCTACAACGATGCTCCAAAAGATAGAGGACATAATGCTATAGTGATCAAGTGGATTTACAAAAAAAAAGGAAGATGCATATAGTCAAGGCATTCACAACAAGGGAAAATTGGTGAATTCTACACCCAAATCGAAGGATTCTATATGTTGTTGATATTTTTGGTTCTAACAAAAAATATTTTAGTGATCAAATTTCTAGGCTAATGACCGATTTGTTTGAGATGTATATGACGAGAGGGTTGGAGTTCTTCCTTAGTTGTGAGGTCAAGAAATTAAGAGTAACCGTTATCAATTGAGTTAAATACACCAAAAACATGCTTACAAGATTCAAGAAATTAAGAGCTCTTTCCGCAAGATGGTACATCATCGCCTTTGTACCCAAGATGGCACCACAAGATGGTACCAAACATGTTGCCTCGATGAAAATCCAGGATTAGGTCTTCTTGGTTGAATATGACGATGATGTGAGTTGTATTTCTCGTTGGAGACGTCGCGTTGAAAACCAGACTTCTCTGCACATCATCCTTGCGTAGTTGTTGTTTGCGAATACAACATGTACTATTAATATTTGTATATTGCGTTAATCTACAAATCAAAATACCGTGATCTGCAGATATTTATATTACTGTTTCTTTACATGCTTTGCATCCAAACACATATAAAACTTCTAATTGTTGGGCAAAGTTACTAACTTGTTGAGCACGTCTTTGATTCTGTTTGGCCAATAATAATACTACTCCCTCCATCCCGAATTGGTTGATGCTGATTTGTCTACACTAAAATATAGTCTAGATGTATCCGTATTTAAACAAATTTGCGTCAACTAATTCGGAACGGAGAGAGTACTTGTTTGTGCATCCATCATTTCCTTGTCGGTATGAAATCGTCGGAATTCATACTTTCCAATCCATTCGAAAATAAGTTATAGCTTTCCAAATCATATTCGAGAAAAGTGCCAGCTTTCAATTCCAAATTGCAAAGTTTGACGCCAACAGTTCTACTATCCGGAAGAAAAAAAACTTGTGCAGCCAAAGTACAAATTTCTGAATTACTACTATCTGCAAACGTTGCCCGTGCGTTGCAACGGGAGAAAAAAATAGAATTGCAGTGAGAAAAGGTTGGAAAAAATTGTGGCGCCGGAACTCATCAAGTCCGACATGTTCTGTATACATAGACCTATTCTTTTCATTCTCCATAGTAAGTAAATTTTGTCCGACCAACATGGATTTTTGTTGGACTGAAAATGGATGAGCATAATGTGTCATATTACACTTGATTATAAAATAAATAGAATCATGATATAAGTTTGAGTTATTAAAAATGAATATAGAATGCATACTTTTGATGTTCTGGATATTATCTCTCAATATGCTCATAGTTTATGGTTGTATTTTTGAATGCTTGAATTGTGAGGCTCTGCATACGTAAATATAAACTTTTGATGGATTAGTAAGGCTACAATCGTTGGCTTGTAGGTACAGGTTTTTTTTTTCCACCTGCTTTTACGTATATAGCGCACTATATTATTGGCCGGACAGTCCAGTGTTGGGCCCCTCACAGACACATAGACCACCTCGAAATGAACCTAATTTCCTCGTCTCCTACCTAGAGCAACATCGTAAAAAAAAGGATTCGACCACATCGTCTTCTTGCTGTTCTTCTCAGAATTTAGGCCTTCTCGCCTCTCCCGAGCAGAAATCTGGCGATGGCCACCACACTTGCGTCTCCAACGACCGGATCCGTCTTTCCCCCTGCTTCTCCCGCTGCCGCTGTGGTCATGACCAAATCCGGCCAGGCCTATCATCACTGCAGCGCTGGGGATTGGAAGGTAGACAATCGCGCGAGTGGTTGCAGGTGGCAGCGCGGATGCACCTGGTGCATACGGCTGCGCGTAGGTCGTATGGTTCCGGTTGGGAAGGAGCTGGGGGGGGGGGGGGGGGGGGGGGGGGGGCACGAGCGGCCATGGACTCGACCTCAAGTAGCGTGCGTGCCGACGGTCCGAAGCCAGCAGTAACCCGTCTTCGTTGGGGCATTCGGGCGAGATAAGGCGCCACGCCGGCGGCGGAACGGGGCAGTGAGGTGGAGTGGATCTGGAGAAGGAGAGGCGAGGGTTCGTGCTGGTGCGGGTACATGTCGAAAAGAAAAAAATGAACCGGTATATGATTTATTGGTGGCAGTGGTGGGTAATTTTGCGAACTTTTAGAAAAAAAACGAACCGGTATATGACTTATTTGGTGGCAGTGGTGGGTAATTTTTACGAACTTTAGGGGTATTTCAACGACGTACCACAAGAGCCTCAGTGCCTTTATTATTAGGTATAGATATAGATTATTATTATTATTATTATTATTATTTTATTATTATTATTATTAGGTATAGATATATATAAGTAAACATGCCCAATGCGTTGTAACGGGAGAGAAAAAACTATAATGGAAGTGCACAAATTAAATTCTCTTTGGTTCTTCTATAATTCTATTCTGACTCTTTGTCCCAATAATAATTTTGAATTGGTTACCAATAACAAATTAGTAATCTTACCTTTTGTTCACCCTTAAGGGCTTCTTTGATTTGTAGGAAAGGAAATTCAAAGGATTAGGAAACGGATAGGGATGGGAAAGGAGGGCATGTGAAAACATGCCCTCGTTCCTTGTGCATAGGAAATTAAAAATGAGCTCTGAGTGGATTTTCACTTCCTGTACGTTTTTGCCGTGAAACTGAGATTGGAAGAAAACTTTCCTGTAGTTTTCCTTTCACACTTCCTACGAATCAAATGTTGTGAACAGTAACAAACTTTGGAAAAATTCCTAACCCTTTAGGATTTCTCTACATTTCCTCCAAATCAAAGGAGGCCTTATCTATTACATTATCAAGAAAATATTCAGAAATTATTACCTGTAGGTATACAACTTCACATAGATAAGTTGCAGATGTTGGTTCATCTTGTTGTAATGCTTGAGAACAAGATGTACTGTCTCTGGCATATCTACTCCACGACCAAGTTTAGATAGCTTCAGAGCCATCCTAACGGTTACAGCAACCTCACGATTCTTCACATGTACAGATTACTTAGGACAAACAATCTGATCAATTATATCCACTTGGTAACTGATGACCACAAGCTTAAGGGGTGTATCGTAGTACTTTCGATAAATAAGAGTGTCGAACCCAACGAGGAGCAGAAGGTTTTGACAAGCGGTTTCGATCAAGGATTTCACTGTAAATGCTCACAGACAAGTGTTTTAGGAGTTTTTGATATTGCAGATAAATAAAATACAAGTAAATTAAAATGCAGTAATAATTGCAGCGAGTGACCCAATCCTTTCTACATCAAAGGACAAGCCGGTAGGTTTACTTATGACGACCAAACGTTCTTGAGGAACAGGGAATTTAGTCAAGTGCTTTCGCTTCATATAGCGATTAATCTTCATTGTTTCGTAAGTGTTGAGTGGGTGAACCTATGCTAATGCACCGCCCTTCCTAGGACTAATACATACTTGTGATTATACCCCTCATAAGCATCCGCAAATATAAGAGAGTAATTAAGATAAATCTACCACAGCCTTAAACTCTGAGATCCTGTATCCCTCATGCATCGATATACCAACGGGGTTCAGGTTGCTGTCACTCCGGCAACCCACAATTGGCAAACGAATACACAATGCATTCCCCTAGGCCCATAAAGGTGAAGTATCATGTAGTCGACGTTCACATGACACCACTAGAAGAATTACACCACAACTTAATATCAAACCATTAAATTATTACTCAACATAGTTCACTACTACATCTAGACTTCTCCCATGTCCTCAAGAACTAAACGAACTACTCACAAGACATCATATAGATCATGATCAGAGGTGATATAATGATGAATAACAATCTGGACATAAACCTTAATTCACGGTTTCACTTAATAGCATCAACCACAAGGAGTAATCAACACCGGGAAAGTTTCCCCTATGAACTAGACAAGATTCAACCTAGATGTTACAGCGGAACGGAGAGTGGAGCGGTGGAGATGATGGTGTCGGCGGTGGAGATGATGATGATGATCCCAATGAAGTCCAGCTCGATGACGGTGACGATGGCGATGATTTCCCCCCCTCGGGAGGAAATTCCCCGGTAGTTTTCTCCCCTGCCGGAGAGCTTTTTTCTCTCTGGAGTTTTCCGCTCATGGAGGCGGCGAAATATTTCCTCGATGATCCCCCCGAGCTTAGGGTTTCCCAGGGGATGAAGTACGCGAAGGGGGGCACCGGCAGAGGTGGGCCAGGGCCTCCTCACCACATGGCGGCGCGCCAGCCAAGGGGCCGCGCCACCACATGGTGAGAGCCCATGGTGGCTCACCTTGGCCCCCCCCCCCTTTGGCTGCCTCCGGCATCTGTGAAAATAGGGGACTTCTGGATTTTTTCCGTCAATTGTTGATATCAGAAATATGGTGTCTTGACGGTGCTTTTTCCAGCAGAATCCTGACTCCGGTGATTTATTCTCCAATATTCATGAAACATGCAAAATAGGTAAAATAACATAAGTATCATCTCTAAATATGAAAATATATCGATGAATAGCAGTAAATTATGATATAAAATAGTGATGCAAAATGGACATATCAACTCCCCCAAGCTTAGACCTCGCTTGTCCCCAAGCGAAAGCTGAACTCAGTAAACAAGACCACATATTTATGGAGTGAAGTGTCGATAAATAAAATACGGACAAGAAGCATCACATTTATAATCACAGAAGTCATCTTAGACAACAACTTCCTATCATATAACTTAACTTGAAACAAGTAAAGGAAGTCACAAATAAAGGTGCCTAGAGAAAATCATAATTGGTGATGGCAAACTTTGTTCTTGGTCAGAGAACAATTAACAGATTGTACTTATCTTTCAATCAGAGTCTTTATATTTAGCTTATATTGCAGAACTTACATGCTCAACTATAACAGTCTCCTTACAGTCATTGATAAACTTTCAAAGTTGTATCCATTCAGATAAAAGCATTGTGCTAAACAAGGAAGGATAAAAGAATGATTGTAAATATCAGCATATAGATGATTGAATCACAACAACTCAAATGCTTGCTTGAGATAGGAGGAAATAGTTTACTGACTCAACATTAAAGTAAGAGATAGGCCCTTCGTAGAGGGAAGCGGGGATTAAATCATGTGATAGAGCTTTTCAAGTTTTGAAATCATATGAGAGTATAAAATATAGGTTTGAGCTGTGTATGTCGTTGTCAACGAATCGTAGTAGAAAAACACTATCCCCTTGTCAACCAGACTTTCAAGAGCGGCTCCCATGAAGGACGTTATTTCTACCCAAGGGCAGATCATCCTCCCTCTTTTGTTTTACACATGTACTTTATATTTGTATGACACTCCTCCCAACCTTTGCTTACACAAGCCATGGCTAACCGAATCTCGGTGCCTTCTAACAATCACATACCATGGAGGAGTGTCCTATGTGAATGATTAATCTTTTAGATTGCTTACTGATAAATCAGGGCAAAACATGTGGAAGAGAGTTAAAAGTTATAATATCATTAATTCGGGACTGGGCACCCATTTGCCAACTCTTTTTGCAATATTAATTGATAAGTGGATGTATATGCCACTAGTCCAATGGTGAAAGTCTGTCTGACAAGAGTGATAGATAAACTCTACATAACCCTCATGAGCTAATAAACAATGACACAAAATAAGGAGTAATAAAGTTTTGAATAGTTTAAAGGTAGCACATGAAGTATTTACTTGGAGTGGCGCGAAAATACCACATAATAGGTATTTTGGTGGACACAAATGACATGGGTTTTGGTTCAAGGTTTGGATGCACGGAAGCATTCCCTCTCAGTACAGGTTTTTGGCTAGCAAGGCTGGGTAGCAAGCATAAGAGTTGAGGGATGCAAACAAATATACATGTAATAAAAACAATCATGCAATCTTCCTTGGAAGCACAATAATTTTAACTTGAGAATACTAAGCTTATTAGCCAACAGAATGAAAGATAACGAAATAATATATCTACATGCACTTCCCTCTTTTCTACTTAAGTCTCAAAGTATTGTTGCTACTGACTAATGCTAAGTTTGCCAAAACCAAATAGATTTACTTAATGCTCCCAAAGTGATGCAATACTAACAACAAGTCATTCATATAACAGAAATTGCAACTAAAATAAGATGTGCAGAAAGTAAATGATAAAACTTCTCATTAATATTCCATAACGGCAACTCACACCAAGGGATACATAGACGACCAACTAAAGGAGAGATACTTCCACACTGCAAACCATCCTATATGATTCCCTCTCATGATACGACTCTATTAAAAGTAAAAGGTAAAAAGATAGTGGTGTGATACCGCGGGCACTCCCCCAAGCTTGGAACAAGCCAAGGGGATGCCAATACCAATGATGAATTACTCCTTCGGTGGTGATGGTGGAACAACCATGATGGGAGTGAGGAAGCGCTCCAACATCCTGCGAAGTCTGTTGTTCTCCTCCTGAAGTATTTCCACCTCAATCCTCAGAAACACAATATTGATCACAAAACTCATCGGTGACCCGAAGAGCTTCCTCCACTGCAGGAAAAGAGCTGAGGTCTGGGACAGGTGGTATTGGTCCCTGCACATTATGAGAAAAAGCACGTCCAGGGTTAATGGATCCCACAAAATGTAGGCTTGGTGTCTTTGATCATGCAGCCGCCTGTCCCTCCTTGCTTGATGATATCTTCTTCACTTCCTCCTTGACGCTCTGATCCATGTCTCACGCCTAGCTGTGAATCTTTTCTTCCTCTACCATCCAACGAAGGTCCCTGATCAAGATCGCGGAGGAGCTCACATCGAGTCGCAGCGTAATCCTCTGAAGATGAACCCTGGGATGATATCTGAGCAGAAATAGGTCGAAACGAAAACTCGACGAAAAGACGATATACGGACCTTGGGAGATCTGGGGGATTATATAGCAAAAAGTTTTACGACAAAAGGAAGGTATGGGAAAGAAACCGGGTCAGAGACGGGCTCCGAGGAGCCCTCACCATGTGGTGCGCGGCCAGGGTTGGTCCCGCGCCACGACGTGGTGAGGTGCCCTCGGGCACCGTTTCTTCCCCGTTTCGATCTCGTAATTTTCCATATTTAATAAAATAACAAAAATAACTTTTGGAAAGTTAAACGTGATGTTTTCTTACCGAAACTGTTACCTATTCGAATCAGACTGTAGTTCCCTCATTTGCTTTTTAATAAAAGTTTCCAGAGTTACCACTCGAATAACATCAACATCTTCATTATAAGAATCTCCAGAAATATAGTGTTTGAGTCTTTGTCCATTCACCACTTGTGTAGAGTCATCTTTCAATGAGGCAATCTTTATTGCACCTGAACGATACACCTCCACAATAACAAAAGGTCTTCCCATTTTGAGAGTAATTTTCCTGCAAAAAAATTTGAGACGAGACCTATACAATAGAACTTTCTCACCAACATTGAATTCTCTCTTAATAATCCTCCTATCATGCCCATTTCTTAACTTTCTCCTTAAAAAGTCTAGCATTTTCATAAGCTTCACTTCTCCATTCATCTAAAGAACTTAATTGAGCAAACCTTTCTTACCAGCAAGTTTAAAATCTCTATTAAGTTCTCTCACTGCCCAATAAGCTTTGTGTTCTAGTTCTAAAGGCAAATGGCAAGCTTTTCCATAAACCATTTTATAAGGAGTGTCGTCGTATCGGCATCTTGGATAGGAGATGGGGTCCTTCTAGCCGAGGTGAACGTAGGGCAAGAAGGTGGACGTCGTCAAGGTCGGGATTGTACATGGCGGTTTACCCAGCTTCAGGCACCACGGCGGTGGCGGTGCCTACGTGCTATAACTCACTATAAGGCAATATCGCCGTGAACAGGTTACAATTAGTTGGTTGTGTTGATTCATATGGAGTAACGTGCCCTAAAGGCGTCCCGTGGTCCAGCTTATATAGGCGGCTGGACCTAGGGTTACAAGGTGATTACGTATCCAGCAAGTATACGGAGTCCTAAACCTAGCCGGCAAGTATGCCGCCTTCCATCTTGGTCTTGGTGGCTTCATGGGCTTCAGTCTTGGGCCTCCTCCTTGCCGGCATCCGCCTTCCTTGGTCGTCAGCTATCTAGGGCCGCCCTGGACTAGCCGGATTGATCCATGCTGGTGATACCCCTAGTAGGTATATCCCCAACATTAGCCCCTGGGAGGGTTCGAGTTCTTCAGGCGCCGTCTTCTTTGTCGGCAACGTCCGCCTTGTCTTGTAAGCGTCTGAAGAGCTTGAAGCATTCCAAAGTTGAAAGTAAGCGGCGGTCCGCCTAAAGTAGTCGGACAATTTGCCGCCATCATGGGAAAGACGGCCTGACCATTGTCAGGAATCTTCCTGGCACCAGTCTTGTCAATTGACTGGACCTGTCAAATGTTGACGGATGACGCCATGCAGTCCACGACAGTTTGGACTTGGGCATGCGTCATGATGGTTTCTCCACTACGCACAGAAATCGGAGCGAGGCCGCAGACCGTTGCCACGACGTGCAAATCGTGGGCACGTGGCGGAAATCTCGCGTCCCCCAATCTCAGGCACGGATCTTGGCGCGTGGGGATAAATACCCCAAAGGGCACATCGATGCACTTCTTCTCATTCGCACCCACCGTGGCCTCCTCACCTTCCCGAGCTCACTCCTCCCTACTCAACTCCGGCGAGCACGAGCGCTCTCCCCAAATGGCGAGCACTCAGCAGGATGCGGCGGCGACGGCGGCACTGGCTGCGGCTTCTGCGACCCCCGCCGGATCTGGATCTGCCCAGCGGCGGCGGCGGTGCCCAGGCGCATCGATGACCTCTCCCGGCCACCGTGGCCACGGGCGGGGTTTCTACTTCTTCCCCAGCTCCGGCGGCGCCTGCAACCGCCGCTCCAACTTTCCCCTCCCATCCCTCGCGGCGACCAGCTCTGAGGCGCGGCGGAATCTGCCGCCGACGAGGATGACGACGTCGAGGAAGAGGAAGAGGCTGGAGACCTGGGTTCCAGGTACTGGCTGCCGTCAGTTATGACGTCAGCTATCTGAAGGACTGGAGGAAGGCGGATACATTCCGCCAAAGACGGAATGCTCCTGGAGGGTTCCAGGCGACGAGGCGGTGCCTGACCCCCAAGACGGCGAGCGTCATGTTGGCTTCGCATAGCCTTCGCGGTATGTCTCTGCCGCTTTCCGCCTTCTTCTTGGCGGTGCTTAGTTTTTATGGGCTGCAGCCACACAACATAGCGCCCAACAGTATTCTAGTGCTAGCCGGCTTCCAGGCTTTGTGCGAAGGGTACTTAGGCATAGCTGCGTCCATAGAGCTTTAAGTACTGCTTCCTGTGCCGCCGGCAAACCATACCAGGCGGCCACCTAGCAACCTGCGGTAGTGTACGTTCAACTGCCGCCAACCCGACTGGTACCCAAAAATACCATACATCGAGTCGGTGAAGCACTGGACCAGCACTTTCTTTACTGCAAGGACATCCCGACACCTGGCAGCACACAAGGGATGCCAGCCTTCGTCAACGGTCCGCCAACCCACAAGGCTGTTGGACGGCAAAGTGCCGCTCAGCAGCTTGCCGGAACTTCGATTGCCGTTAGGCGGATCGAGTTCTTGACGAAGACGATGTTGGCTCCACGACTTGACGGAGTTGACACCGTCATCTGCTGGGTGTCGAGGAAGATTATGCACTCCGCCATCGCCCACTGAAGATGTGCGAGTACAAGGCGGATGACGCCGGCAACAGCACCCTTGATCAGGATGCCTTGGATACCGGCTTAGAGAGCTTATCAAGCCTCTGTCGGTGAAGGCGGCTGAAGGCGTCGCCATGTTCACCATGACAACCCAGCCCCAGCGGTAAGTCAAAGCTACTTTGTTATTTCACTAACATCCTTGCCCACTAGGTACTGAATTAATATTGTCTTGCTTCCTTTTCAGCTGCAAACCTTGGGAGAGGAGAGCTGGCCCAAACTGGTACGATACGGTGCCAGCAATCGAAGAAGCGCAAGCTGAGCTCCTCCACCAAGGATTTGGAGAAGAGGAAGAAGGCGGCCACCTCTGTCGATGCAGAGGATGAGACCGTGGGGAATGTCCCTTCAAGCGGTTAGCAAACTTTGGCTTCCCTGACTTGGATTTTTATATGTTTGTGCTGACAAACTTGCATGTTTCTGCTTACAGAGGCAAGCCTGCCATGCCCAACTCCGCTCCAACTTGAAGATTGCTGCCGGCAGGGGCAAGCCACCACGCTTCTCCAGCTGCTGCGCCGACAACGCCCACAGTTGGCGTTCCCGTGGTTGTATGCCAGGGAACGTACACAGCTGCGGTACCGCAGAGGCGGCTACAGAGAAGATGGCGGGCAAGAAATCAGTTGCCGGCTAACTTTTTCCAAGACGGCTGAAGCTTCGGCTAGTGATGCCGCTCGATTTATTGCCATGAAGCAGGAGATGGATGACCAGATGGCGGCCGAACAAGGCGGATCATTCCATCCTGGCTCCCAATCTGGCAAAGGGTTGCAAGACCCCCGGCAAACACTGAAGACCATGCGTGACGGTACCCGCAACTGGTACGCACATGGACGAACTCCACGACCCTGCACGGACAACTTGAGGTAAAATAGCCTATGGTCCCAGCCCCCGAGCACTTTGGCGGCTGAAAAATTTAGCCGGCAAAGTGGTCTCGTTGACTAAATAGTGCTAACCATAATGTTTTTCGTGCATGCAGGCCGTTCTTGCTTCCAATCTTGAGCTATTTCGTGCTCAAGAGAAGAAAAGAAGGAATGCAGGAACTGCAGCGACGTGGAGTTGAAGAACGCCCAAATTGCGAGTTTGGAAGAAGCTCGCAAGAAGGATGAAGGTGACAAAGCTTTCTTTGCCTTCTTTTCGTCCGACTTCTTTTCCTTTTCCGACAAGTATTTTAGTCGTCTTTTCTTTTTATTTGTAGAATTACTAAACACTGCGCAAGATATTCTCAAGAACTCCACTGACATGCAAGCTTTGATGAACGAAGCTGCAGATCTTGCCGGGCTGGTGACCAAGCTGAAGGCGGATCACGCCAAGGAGCTGGATGAGCGTGCGTTGGCCATGCTGCCGAAGTTAGCAAGTTGACTGGACAACTTGAGGCCATGAGCAACAACCTTGACCAGGTGAACAAGAACGCCAAGGAGCAGCAGGACCAACTGTCAAAGGCGGTCCAGCTAGCCAAGAAACGCTTGAGAACCATCTGGATGAGGTCAACGCCATCCACGACCATGTCTTGGGTATGCCTCCATCCTTCATTTTTGTCACCTTGCTTTCTTGAACTTGAAGCTGCAGTGTGTAACTTTGTGTTTGTGCAGTGCCGGCTAGCTTGGGAGATGACCTGGCTACAACGCCGCGCCTTGCCGATCTTGAAAGTTGGCGAAATCGTCAACCAGATTGTCGGCGCGGCAAAGCATTTGCCGCCAAGTTCTACCCTGGGGAAGACGGCGATCCCGTCATCTTCGATGCTCTGCCGGACCTGCTGGAGAAGGCGGCAGCTGAACACGACACACGCTACGCTCAGCAGCGAGGCGGCGCCAAGTTGGCATTGGCAATGACGGCGGCGTGGTACCCGGAGGCTGATATTCATCAAGTCACCGAGTACTTCCCCACCGAAGACGAAAACAACCAAGCCATCGTGATGCAGGACGTGCTGCGGTCTGTTCGCGGCTATGCGACCCGGGTTGCCAACATGGTTGACATCCGCAAGTTCTACAAGGAACACCCGGACCCGCATGTTGCCGTGCGATCCCTCCTTGGCGGATCCTGAAGCTTCCCGGGCGAAGAAGGCGAAGCCGGAGCCGACAAGCGCAGCCCCAAGGATGGCGGAGCCAGCCCCAAGAATGCCGGCGTCAGCCCCCAGGATCTCTCCACCAGCTCTACAAGGCGGCAATCCCTTAGACTTCCTCCTGCAAAGGCAGCACAAAACACTGCGTTAATCTGTTAACGCATAAAACTTTATTTTGGGTTGTAAATATTTATGGGCCAACTTTTATGCTACACTTGGCGGTAGGCTTACTTAAGTGGCCCGCCTTAATATGTATCTCGCCTGCATGTTTAGCTTTTTCATATGTTGGCGGAACCTCATCTTAGTTACTTTAGCTGAGCCAACCAGGTGCAATACCAACTAATTTAGACTCAGAGACCAAAGCCAGCATGTTGGTGCCAACGACATACTACTAGGCGACCCACACACAAACAGACAGATAAGCATATTAGGCGGTGCAAAGATTGTTTGTTTTTTAGCCGGCAGACGGCAAATGTCAAAAAGTTTGGACCTTAGCACGGAGCAAAACTTATTTTGTTTGGTAACTTTTATGACAACAGATATATGATTGCGAGAAAAGACAAAAGATGGCATGATCCCAAAACTGAATGAGCAAACCACAGACTTTTATTTCATAATCATATAGTACTTATTACAATGTGGAAATTGCTAAGTGTAAAAAGGACGTAGCTGCTCAATGTTCCAGGGTCGCTTGGTTTCTTCGTACTTGTCGTCAACCTTCCTTTTGCGCTTGCGACCTCGCTTCTTCTTGTATCCGTCTCGTGCATCGACCAAGTAATAAGAACCATTGAGCAACACCTTACTGACCACAAAAGGTCCTTCCCAAGGCGGGGATAACTTATGCAAGCCCTTTCTATCTTGGATTAGGGGAGAACCAGGTCACCACTCTAAAACTTCGTTGCCTCACCCTTCTGCTGTGATAACGCCTCAAACTTTGCTGATAGATGGCGGATCGCGCAAGGGCAACATCTCGTTCTTCATCAAGTAGGTCAAGGCCATCCTGTCTTGCATCTTCTGCGTCTCCTGGACGTAGGCTTGATTCTGGGAGAATCGTACATCATGTCGGTTGGCAACACTGCTTCTGCGCCATAGACTAAGAAGAAAGGAGTAAACTTGGTTGATCTGTTTGGAGTTGTGCGTAAACTCCAAAGGACAGACTGCAATTCATCCACCCAAGCCCCAGCCGCTCTGTGCAATGGTACTTCGAGACGTGGTTTGATTCCTTGTAGACTAAACCATTTGTACGCTCTACTTGACCGTTTGCTGCGGATGCGCTACGGAGGCTAGATCTAGGCGGATACCATGCTTATAACAGTATTCCTCGACTTCGCCTTGCGACAAGTTAGTGCCATTGTCGGTGATAATGCTATGAGGCACCCCGAACCGAGAGATTATTCCCCACAGAAAGTTTGCGGCTGTGGCGCCGTCTAGCTTTTTGATAGGCTTAGCTTCAACCCATTTGGTAAACTTGTCTACAGCCACAAGTAAATGTGTGTAGCCACCAGGCGCCGTTTTAAACGGACCAACCATGTCCAAGCCCCAGACTGCGAAAGGCCATGTGATGGGTATTGTTTTAAGCTCTTGAGCCGGCATGTGTGATTGTCTGGCATAAAGTTGGCAGCCCCTGCACCTTTTAACAATGTCTTCTGCATCTTGCTTGGCTGTCAACCAATAGAAACCTTGTCGGAAGGCTTTTGAAACAAGGGCGCGTGAGAAGCATGATGTCCACATACGCCGGCATGTATCTCATCCAACATTCTCTGCCTTCTTCGGGCGAAATGCAGCGTTGGTAAACACCAGTGGTGCTACGCTTGTACAATTCCCTTTGATTATTGTAAATGCCTTGGCTCTTCTTATTATTTGCCTTTTCAAAACCTCATCATCCGGTAACTCCTGATTGATCAGGAAGTCCAAATATGGCGTCGTCCAATCCGGCTTTACCAAGTAGACGGCATAGCTAGCTATCAACTGGTTCTGCCGACTCTGGGTCAAGGAGGTCTGCTCCTTTAATTGACGGCTTGTGTAGGTGTTCCAGGAAAACATCTTTTGGTACCTTTTTGCGTTCAGACCCATTCTGGCAAGTGTATCTGCCGCCTCATTTTGAGCTCTTGGGATGTGGCGGACCTCGTAGCCTAGAAAACACTTGGCGAATTCGTCAACGGTAGCTCGATATGCCGCCATTGTTTCGCTCTTTGTGTCCCAAGTACCACGTATCTGTTGCGCCACCAAGTCTGAATCTCCGTAGCAGAGGACACGCTGGACGCCAAGTTCCTTGGCAATGTGTAAACCATGAAGGAGAGCTTCGTATTCAGCAACATTATTAGTTGCCTTGAAGTGAATTTGTAACACATAACTAAGCTTGTCTCCTTGAGGGTTTCTTAAAACAATGCCAGCCCCCGAGCCCTGAAGCATTTTTGATCCATCAAAGTGCATGATCCAGTATGCATCTTCAGGGAGAGGTACTTCGTCCATGGCCTCCGTCCAATCAGCTACAAATCTGCTAAGGCTTGAGACTTAATGGCCGTTCTGGGCTTATACGATGTCGAAGGCGGCAAGTTCAATGCCCCATTTGGCAACGCGGCCTGTTGCATCTGTATTATTGATGATATCCCCCAGAGGTGCCTTGCTCACCACCGTTATTGAATGTTCCTGGAAATAGTGCCTTAACTTCCTGGCGGCGTAAAAAACACCGTAGACCAGCTTCTGGTAATGCGGATAACGCTGTTTTGAGGCGGAAAATACTTCACTGATGAAGTAAACCGGACGTTGTTCCGGCAAGTCTGAAATTTCCGTCTTGCGTTCCACAACCAGTACCACGCTAACAACAAGTTAGTTGCGCGATATAGAGCAGCATTGGTTCCTGCGAACGAGGAGCTGCCAAAATTGGAGCAGACGTTAACGCGTCCTTGAGTTGCTGCAAGGCGGCGTCTGCTTCGTCTGTCCACTCGAAGTTGTCGGATTTCTTCAGAAGCCGGTAGAGAGGCAGTGCCTTCTCACCAAGACGGCTAATGAAACGACTGACGGCAGCCGCCGAGCCGGCAAGTCGCTGCACGTCCTTCAGGTCCTTGGGCCTGGATATGTTGAGGATCGCTTTGATTTTTTCTGGATTCACTTCTATCCCTCGTTCGGAAACGATAAAGCCAAGCAATTTGCCGGCAGGAACCCCGAAGACGCATTTTTTCGGGTTGAGTTTCATCCTATATACCCGGAGGCTATCAAAGGTTTCTCTCAAATCGTCAAGCAAATCTGCCTTCTTTCTTGACATGACGGCAATGTCGTCAACATAGACGTGAACATTGCGGCCAATTTGCTCGTGAAGGCATCTTTGCATACACCGCTGATACGTTGCGCCGGCATTTTTTAGACCGAAGGGCATCGTGATGTAGCAGAAGGTCCCTAGGGCGTAGTGAACGCTGTTTTGATTTGGTCGGATTCTCGCATTTTGATTTGGTGGTACCCGGAGTACGCATCCAAAAAGCACAGCAGCTCGGAGCCGGCTGTGGAGTCTATGACCTGATCTATACGAGGCAAAGCAAAGTGGTCCTTAGGACAGCACTTGTTCAAACCGGTATAATCAATGCACATTCTCATTTCCTTATTAGGTTTTGGAACCATTACAGGATTTGCCAACCAATCAGTGTGTACTACCTCCCTAATGAACTTGGCTTCTTGCAACTTGATGATCTCCTTCCCTATTGCTGTCCGCTTCTTCTCACCGTAGCGTCTTATTCCTTGCTTCACTGGTTTGGCTCCTTCGTAGACGTTAAGAGAGTGCTCGGCAAGTTCCCTCGGGACACCTGGCATGTCAGCTGATGACCATGCAAAGATGTCCTGATTCTCACGGAGGAACCTGACGAGCGCGCTTTCCTATTTGTCGTCCAAGCCAGCCCCTATGGTGACTTGCTTGGAGCTGTCACCTGGGACCAGATCCGCCTTCTTTGTGTCTTCGGACGCCTTGAAAGTGTTCTTTTGCTCAGCGGTCTTTACATGCTCCGGCAACTGTGATATCGAGCTCTTTCTTCAACATGGCTAACTCCTCTGCGTGGAGGACTGCCTCAGCGAAGGCGGCGTTGCCACGCTCACACTCCTTTGCTTTCTTGAAGTTGCCACTGATGGTAATTGTACCATTGGGTCCCGGCATCTTCAGCTTGCTGTATATGTAACACGGGCGAGCCATGAATTTGGCGAAAGCTGGCCGTCCAAAAATGGCGTGGTAGGCACTTTTGAAGGGGACTACTTCGAACCTGAGATACTCCGAGCGGTAGTTTGTCTCAGGCCCAAAAGTAACCTCCAATCTGATGCTTCCCATTGACTTGGCTTGCTTTCCCGGAACAATGCCATGAAACTTGACTTGCTATAGTCAAGCTGGCTTTCCGACAAGTTCATGCGCTTCAGAGTGTCCGCGTAGATGATGTTGAGGCTGCTGCCGCCATCCATCAACACCTTGGTGAGCCTGAAGTTATCGACAATTGGGTCGACGACAAGGGCGTATTTGCCGGGGTGAGGAACGTGATCTGGATGATCATCTCTATCCCAAGTTATTGGCTCCTCTGACCAGTCTAGATACTGGGGAACGTCTGGTACTGTGGCGTTTAGCTCGCGCATCTCCGCCTTTTCTTCTTTTGCCGAAGGAGTGCCCAGGAAGCACACCAATTGGCCATGTACCTTGGGATATTTCCTTTCTTTGCGCATCAGCTTGGGTTCCTCATCCTCGGACATGGACATGCCCCATCATCGTCTTCCTTCTTTGTCTTCTCAGCCTTTTTGCTCTTTTTTGATTTCCAGCCAACCTCGGGGTCTTCTTGAAGTCCTCCATGAACCGGCATTCCCCTAATGTGTGGTTGACTTTGCCTAAGGACGCGTGGATTGGGCAGGGCAAGGCTTTCGCCTGATCGTATGTCAGGCGCTGCTTGCTGGAGCCGCCATCTTTACCCTTTCCTTTCCACTTGCGGTTGCCGCCTTTGCCTTCGAAGGCGGCGGCGACCTCGTTTGATGGTCCGGCTTTGTCATCCTGGGGAGCCTTGCGTTTGTGACTTGCTCGCCTGTTTGGCGCCATATCATGTGCGCCATCTCCATCGCGTGCATCATCATCCGCCTGTGCGTACATGGCTGCTACTTCGAGCATGACTCCGAGATCCTTGACTTGCATGCGTACGAGCTTATGTCTGAGACTTGAGCCCTTCAGGAGGCCCGTGGTGAAGGCATGGATTGCTTGATTGTCGTCTACGTTCTCGCAGCTTGCCTTTGTTTGAATCCACCTTGCCAAGAAGCTTGTAGCTGTTTCATCTGGCTTTTGCACGCAACGAACCAAATCTGTGTATGTATTGGGTCGCTTGTACGTGCCTTGGAAGTGCTGCGTGAACACCTTTTCCATGTCATGCCAGCTATGAATGCTTTTCTCCGGCAAGTTTTCGATCCAGCTTCGGGCTGTCCCCTCCAACATGAGGGGAAGGAAGCGTGCAGCGACGAGGCCATTGCCTCCGGCAATTTCAACTGCCAGCGCGTAGTCCGACAACCATGAGTTTGGCTTGTCCGCTCCATTGTACCTTTGATGAGTTTTTGACACTGATGTCATGTCTCTGGGTACTTGAACGTTGCGGATGGCTGGGCCAAAGCACTCAGGTCCTAGATAGGCATCTTGCTTTCCAGCCTTGATGTCATTGAGACGATGTCTCGCGTCTTGCGGACTGAGCTGTTTGCCAGATCTATCAGCATGGGCTCGTCCTGCGCTGCCCGGCTGTGCCTAGGCTCATTGTTGTGTCCCCGGCTTCCGCCTTCGTGCCTGGGCACTGGTGGTGGGGGTGAGGCCTTGCGCATGTTGCGGTCCTGGGACGCCTCATCACGCTGCCTCTTGGGAGGTGGTGATTTGCGTGGGTCTTTCTCCTTGTCCTTCCCTTTTCCGTGGCTACTAGAGCCGGACGGATCTTCCGGGTTGCCACCGGCCGCAGCTTTGCAAGCGTTGGATTTTGATTCCAACTTTCCTCCCCTTGCGTCCGCCATGTCGGCGCGAGAATCAGCACGGGCCTGCTGCTCTAGAGCTTTGTGAGCAAGGATCGATGCGTAGTAGATCTTCTCGTCCTTGTCATAGTCATCATTGTTGATGTCCAAGACGGCTGCAGTGTTGAGGACAGGGGTTGCGAGGATGACGCCCCCATTCTTGTCCTTACGCTGCGGCGCTGTAGCCCACTCGAAACCAAGCTTTTGGGCAGGGATTTGAAGGTGTCATGATCCCTGCCTTTCCTACCTTTCTTCTCCGCCACTTGTCCTGCCGGCTTGGGCAATGGGGTGGTGGTGAAAAGATTGCGCTTGGGGTCGCACTTGGCAGTTATCTTGGCGTTTTCCTCCTTGGCTTCGTCGAGGATGCTCTGGACCTCTGCTTGCTTGCTTTTGAGGTACTCAGTTTGCTCCACCAAGGTGCTCCGAAGTTTCTCCAAATCAGCCGGATTGGTTTTGTCGTTTACCAGCATGTGAAGAACTTCCGCTAGAGCCGCCATGCTCCTATCTTGCTGGGCTCGCCCTTCTCCAGAATTTTCTTCTTTGGAGCCCCAGGAGGCTCTGGAAACGTGGATCGGTTGCCGGGGTCCCCAGGTTGGCGGCGTCAGTTGCCGCCTTCTCTGAGGCTGCACCGGTGACATCCGTCACAAAAACTGCTGCATGTTGATGGAAGAGTCCGTAGCCGAATCAAATGGCGGAGGATCAGGTGTAACAAAACACTGCTTGACCCGTTGCTCGAACATGCTGGCAGAATCTTCTTCGGAATCAGAATCTACGTTGACGTGAACGGTAGATCTGGATCCGGCATCCGACATCGCATCATCCTGGAGCGCAGGAAGAATAGATTCGGGATCTTGACTGTTGGGTTGGGAGTCTGATCCCAGTCCTGTCATGCCGACAAAGTGTAGATCAGAATCTGCGGACTCCTCAGAGGAGGCAAACTCTGATCCGTCTTGATTGTAGGGAGGGTGGGATGGCGAATAAATTCGCGGCAACCCATACGCCTCAGAAGTGCAGCCGATGAACACATCGACGCCGCCAAACGGCACAACTCCACATCCGACAATGTAGTCGTCTGCGGGGATGTAGGACTCGTCGCAGCTGATGTAGTGGTTGTCGCCATAGCGAACAGCGCAGCCGACGGCGATTGTTTCGCCGATGCCACCAAGAGTTCCCGCCTGGAACGTGACGCCTTAGTCCCCACGGTGGGCGCCAACTGTCGTCGTATCCACATCTTGGATAGGAGACGGGGTCCTGCTAGCCGAGGGTGAACGTAGGGCAAGAAGGTGGACGTCGTCAAGGTCGGGATTGTACACGGCGGTTTACCCAGCTTCAGGCACCACGGCGGTGGCGGTGCCCTACGTGCTGCTATAACTCACTATAAGGCAATATCGCCGTGAACAGGTTACAATGAGTTGGTTGTGTTGATTCGTATGAGAGTAACGTGCCCTAAAGGCGTCCCGTGGTCCAGCTTATATAGGCGCTGGACCTAGGGTTACAAGGTGATTACGTATCCAGCAAGTATATGGAGTCCTAAACCTAGCCGGCAAGTATGCCGCCTTCCATCTGGGTCTTGGTGACTTCGTGGGCTTCAGTCTTGGGCCTCCTCCTTGCCGGCATCCGCCTTCCTTGGTCGTCAGCTATCTGGGCCGCCCGGTAGGCAAAGCCTTCACCACCACTGCGGGCCACCCTGGACTAGCCGGATTGATCCAGGCTGGTGATACCCCTTGTAGGTATATCCCCAACAAGGAGACATACCCATAGGGTTTTTATAAGCAGTTCTATAAGCCCATAAAGCATCAGTTAACTTACTAGCCCAATTTTTCCTAGACTTATTAACAGTCTTTTGCAAGATAGATTTAATTTCTCTATTTGATAATTCTACTTGCCCACTAGTTTGGGGATGATAAGGCGAAGCAATTCTATGATTAGCACCATATTTAGTAAGGGTCTTTCTAAAACCACCATGAATAAAATGAGAACCTCCATGAGTCATAAGATATCTAGGTACACCAAACCTAGGGAAAATAACATCTAAAATCATTTTTAAAGAGGTCTCACCATCAGCACTTTTTGTAGGTATGGCTTCTACCCATTTAGTAACATAATCAACAACAACAAGTATATGAGTATTACCTTCTGAAGGAGGGAAAGGACCCATGAAGTCGAATCCCCAACAATCAAATGGTTCAATAACAAGAGAATAATTCCTAGGCATTTTATTGCGTCTAGAGATATTACCAACTCTTTGGCATTCATCACAGGATAAAATAAACTTCCTTGCATCTTTAAGAGAGTTGGCCAATAAAAACCTGATTGTAGAACTTTTGTGCAGTTCTATCTCCAGCGTGATGTCCTCCATAAGCACTACCATGACATTTTCTCAATATCTCTTGTTGTTCATATTCAGGAACACATCTTCGCATAATACCATCACTCCTTCTTTATGTAAGTGTGGGTCATCCCAAAAATAATGCCTCAAGTCATAAAAGAATTCCTTCTTTGCTGAGCTGAAAAGGTTGGAGGCAAGTACTTGGAAACAATAAAGTTAGCGTAATCAGCATACCAAGGACTATCTCGCGAGCTCACCTTTATTGCAGCCAATTGCTCATTTGGAAAACTATCATTAACAGGTATAGGATCATAAGCAATGTTTTCCAATCTAGATAAATTATCAGCAATAGGATTTTCAACACCTTTCCTATCTACAATATGCAAGTCAAACTCTTGTAAAAGAAGCACCCATCTAATAAGCCTAGGCTTAGCGTCTTTCTTTTCCATAAGGTACTTAATAGCAGCATGATCAGTATGAATAGTGACTTTTGAATCAACAATATAAGGTCTAAACTTGTCACAAGCAAAAACTACAGCTAAGAACTCTTTTTCAGTAGTAGCATAATTCTTTTGAGCAGAATCAAGAGTCTTACTAGCATAATGAATAACATTCAATTTCTTATCTACTCGCTGTCCAAGAACATCACCTACAGCAAAATCACTAGCGTCACACATAATTTCAAAAGGTAAATTCCAATCAGGTGGTTCAACAACAGGAGCAGTAATTAAAGCCTTTTTCAGAGTTTCGAAAGCTTCCTTACAATCATCATAAAAAACAAAAGGTACATCTTTTTGGAGAAGATTAGTAAGGGGCTTTGAAATTTTAGAAAATCTTTAATAAACCTTCTATAGAAACCAGCATGACCAAGAATACTACGAATACCTTTAACATCCCTGGGATAGGGCATTTTCTCAATTGCTTCAACTTTAGCTCTATCAACTTCAATACCTTTTTCAGAAATTTTATGTCCCAGAACAATTCCTTCATTAACCATAAAGTGACACTTCTCCCAATTAAGAACAAGGTTAGTTTCCTCACATCTCTGCAAAACTTTATCAAGGTTTCGCAAGCAGTTATCAAAAGAATTTCCATAGACAGAAAAATCATCCATGAATACTTCCACAATCTTTTCACAAAAACCATGAAAAATAGCAGACATGCATCTTTGAAAAGTAGCAGGAGCATTACATAAACCGAAAGGCATACGCCTATAAGCATAAGTTCCATAAGGACAAGTGAAAGTAGTTTTCTCTTGATCTTTAGCTCTAACAGCAATTTGTGAAAACCCAGAATATCCATCAAGAAAACAAAAATGAGTGTTCTTAGATAACCTTTCTAACATTTGATCAATGAAAGGTAAAGGGTAATGATCTTTCTTAGTGACTTTATTAACTTTTCGAAAATCAATGCACATTCTATATCCTACAACTACTCTTTGAGGAATAAGCTCATCATTATCATTTGGCACAACAGTAATTCCTCCTTTCTTAGGAACACAATGCACAGGACTTACCCATTTACTATCAGCAATAGGATAAATAATACCAGCTTCAAGGAGTTTTAATACCTCATTTCTTACCACATCCTTCATTTTAGGAATTAGACGACGTTGATGTTCAACAACAGGTTTTGCATCATCTTCCATATTGATGGCGTGTTGGCAAATAGTGGGAGAAATCCCTTTTAAATCATCAAGAGTATATCCAATAGCTCCTCGGTGTTTCCTTAATACCTCCAATAATCTTTCTTCTTCAATACCTGAAAGTTTAGAACTAATAATAACAGGATATGTTTTCTTATCATCAATATGAGCATATTTGAGATTATCAGGTAAAGGTTTTAAATCGAAAACAGGATCCTCTTTGGGTGGTGGCGTGGTACCCAAATCTTCAACCGGTAAATTATGTTTAAGTATGGGTTGACGAATAAATATTTCATCAAGCTCATTCCTTTCTTCCATAAAGACTTCACTTTCATGATCCTCCAGGTGTTGCTGCAAAGGATCGTTAGGAGCAAGAGCAATAGATGCAAGCTGTTCAACTCTAAAATCTTCATTAGGCAATTCAGTTTCATAAGGAGTTTTAGCAAATTTAGAGAAATTGAACTCATAAGATTCACCAGCAAATTTGGTAATAATTTTCTCTTTCTTACAATCTATAACAGCACCACAAGTATTCAGAAAAGGTCTACCAAAAATGATAGGACAAGTTTTACTAGCAGCCGAACCAAGTACTAGAAAATCAGCAGGATATTTAGTCTTACCACATAAAACTTCCAGATCTCTAACAATACCAATTGGAGAGATAGTTTCCCTGTTAGCAAGCTGAATAACCACATCAATTTCTTCAAGTTCACAAGAACCAATTTCATGCATGATTTCCCTGTAAAGCTCATAAGGAATAGCACTGGAACTCGCACCAATATCACATAAACCATAATAGCAATGATCACCTATTCTAACAGAAAGCACAGGAACACTAGTTTTCCTAGATTTACTAGGATGTGAAACAATATTAGAAGCATCTTCACAAAAGATGATGTGCCCATCTTCTACACTTTCGGTTACAAGATCTTTAATTATCGCTACAGCAGGTTCAACAGTTATTTGCTCATCAGGTTCTATAGGTTTCTTTGCACTTTTATTAACCACACTAGCTATAATAGAATGTTCCTTTACTTTAACAGGAAAAGGAATTTTTTCAATATAAGGTTCAGGCACAATATGATCAACAGTATGAACTTCAACACTTCTAGCAGGAACAGAGCTAATTTTATCTTTATAAGGCGCATGAAACTTGTTCCACTCCTTTTTAGGAATATCAAGATAAGAGGCAAAGGCCTTAAAACAGTTTGCAATAATTTGAGAGTCAAGTCCATAAACAGCACTAACATTACGAAAATCATCAGTTCCCATAAAAGATTTAATGCATTCATAATCATAATTTATACCTGACTTTCTACCTTTGTCGTTCTCCCATCCTTCAGTATTCTCCTGGATCCGATCAAGAAGGTCCCATTTAAACTCTTCTTTATTACGTGTAAATGATCCAGAACAAGCAGTATCCAACAAGGTTTTATCTTGAAAAGAGAGCCTTGCATAGAAGTTATCAATAATGACATTACCAGGAAGCTCATGAATGGGACATTTGAGCATTAATGACTTCAATCTCCCCCACGCTTGGGCAATACTTTCTCCATCATGAGGCCAGAAATTATATATAAGGTTCCGATCTTGGTGAATTTCACTTGGAGGATAAAATTTAGAATAAAAGAGGGGTACAATTTCCTCCCAACCAAGAGAGCGGCCATTCTTCAGCAGTTTATACCAATGTGCAGCTCTGCCAGCCAACGATATAGAGAATAATTTCTTTTTAACTTCATCCATTGAAATACCTGCACACTTGAACAACTCGCATAATTCATGTAAAAACAACAAATGATCTCCAGGATGGACAGTTCCATCTCCTTCATAGCGGTTATTCGTAACACGTTCAATAATTTTCATAGGTATCTTATATGGAATTACCTGCACCTCTGGCGCCTCATCTACTACCTTAGCTGTGGTAGTAGTTTTTCCAAATAGGAATTCAATCGGAGATCTCTTCATAATGAAATAAAGCACCATGCAAAAGTAAAAACAGCACGTACAGTAAAAGTTTCCCTTACCAATTCCACTTACCAATAGCGCTTCACTCCCCGGCAACGGCGCCAGAAAATAGTCTTGATGACCCACAAGTATAGGGGGTGTATCGTAGTACTTTCGATAAATAAGAGTGTCGAACCCAACGAGGAGCAGAAGGTGTTGACAAGCGGTTTCGATCAAGGATTCACTGTAAATGCTCACAGACAAGTTTTTAGAAGTTTTTGATATTGCAGATAAATAAAATACAAGTAAATAAAATGCAGTAATAATAATTGCAGCGAGTGGCCCAATCCTTTCTACAGCAAAGGACAAGCCGGTAGGTTTACTTATGATGACCAAACGTTCTTGAGGACACACGGGAATTTAGTCAAGTGCTTTCGCTTCATATAGCTGATTAATCTTCATTGTTTTGATAAGTGTTGTGTGGGTGAACCTATGCTAATGCACCGCCCTTCCTAGGACTAATACATACTTGTGATTATACCCCTCATAAGCATCCGCAAATATAAGAGAGTAATTAAGATAAATCTAACCACAGCCTTAAACTCTGAGATCCTGCTATCCCTCATGCATCGATATACCAACGGGGGTTCAGGTTGCTGTCACTCCGGCAACCCCACAATTGGCAAACGAATACACAATGCATTCCCCTAGGCCCATAAAGGTGAAGTATCATGTAGTCGACGTTCACATGACACCACTAGAAGAATTACACCACAACTTAAATATCAAACCATTAAATATTACTCAACATAGTTCACTACTAACATCTAGACTTCTCCCATGTCCTCAAGAACTAAACGAACTACTCACAAGACATCATATAGATCATGATCAGAGGTGATATAATGATGAATAACAATCTGGACATAAACCTTAATTCAACGGTTTCACTTAATAGCATCAACCACAAGGAGTAATCAACACCGGGAAAGTTTCCCCTATGAACTAGACAAGATTCAACCCTAGATGTTACAGCGGAACGGAGTGGAGCGGTGGAGATGATGGTGTCGGCGGTGGAGATGATGATGATGATGATGATCCCAATGAAGTCCAGCTCGATGACGGTGACGATGGCGATGATTTCCCTCCTCGGGGAGGAAATTCCCGGCAGTTTTGTCCCCTGCCGGAGAGCTTTTCTCTCTCTGGTGTTTTCCGCCTCAAGTGGAGGCGGCGGAATATTTCCTCGATGATCCCCCGAGCTTAGGGTTTCCAGGGGATGAAGTACGCGAATGGGCACCGGCAGAAGTGGGCCAGGGCCTCCTCACCACATGGCGGCGCGCCAGCCAAGGGGGCCGCGCCACCACATGGTGAAAGCCCATGGTGGCCCACCTTGGCCCCCCCCCCCCTTTTGGCTGCCTCCGGCATCTGTGAAAATAGGGACTTCTGGATATTTTCCATCAATTGTTGATATTCAGAAATATGGTGTCTTGACGGTGCTTTTTCCAGCAGAATCCTGACTCCGGTGATTTATTCTCCAATAATCATGAAACATGCAAAATAGGTAAAATAACATAAATATCATCTCTAAATATGAAATATATCGATGAATAGCAGTAAATTATGATATAAAATAGTGATTCAAAATGGACGTATCAGTAACATGTATTTGCTTAAGGGCTAGTTTACCGTTGCTAAAATGTGTTTTACTGACATATTTAGAGGGTTTACAACAATGCATTTATCTCACTCTGGAACTCCGAATCTCTGAGATGAAAAGAATCATGCAAAGATGAGCGTCATGCTTGCTGGTTACTAATGTAGGTGATGGAGATAGACCCTCTTGCTGCAATCCTTTTTGCCTACCAGATCCTCTGCTAGCTGCGCGTGTGAGGAGGAGACAGAGTTTTGCTAGATGCTCCATGGTGCCAAACGATGCGCCCTGGTTGGTCCATGGTACAGGGAGAGCTCAGCTCTCAGCGTCATGGAGGTATAAATCCTGTATGAAATCAAACCTTTCACTCTAATTCAGTCTCACCACCTGTGTCTTACTCGCTCTCATGCCAATCCTCCATGTACAGAACTACCGACGAGCTCATGATCTAAAAATAATTTACAACACCACAGAATAAAGCTCGTTTTGGTCTTGTTCATAACTCCGTGCAACTAAAATTTCAGAATCTTGTGCAACAGAAAATTCAGAAAAAAAGAAAATAGGGGGAAGCGGTGGATTCAGATACAGGAGCAAGTCATCTTCCACCTGCGCTCCTCCCTGATCCCCTCTCACCATGACCCCAACGCTCCTCCACCTACACTCGCTTCCCAGACCACCTCCCACGAGAGCACCTCGTTGCCGGTCGGCTCGAACACCTCCAATCACGGCGGCGGCTCTAGTGACCGGAGATGGAGGGCCTGGTGGCGGTGTTCAATGGCTTGTGTTCTGCTTCGGAGGAGGGGATCGTTCGGGTAGAGGAGGAAAGAAAAGACCGAACCGGTACGTGGCAATTTGATGTATTATGTGACTTGGTGGGAGGATAAAACCAGAAATAAAAATGACGTACGATAAGAAGCTATCCTTCCTTTATTATTATTAGGTATAATAGAATAGGCGCAAGTCCTGGCGCGCAATAGGAAAATCAAGATCTATCCGGACTAAAAACACAACTGTTTTTGTATACGTACATAGTCTGTAGAAACATAAATGCGTGATGCGTATACGTGAACGTATAGTCTCCGTCCAGAAAACGGTACGAATACGTATACGGGTCGGTAAGGACGTAAGGTGGACAAAATCAAGTGGATCGGACGACGCCGGCACGGACACGTCACCGGAGTCCGCCGCGGATCAGAGATACGTGCGCACGCACCTTTAAATTGCGAGTAGCAACGTGTCGCCGCGATCAGATAACTCAGACTGGATTCACGCGCGTATGCGGCTAAAGGAATATCCACCTCTCCGATCCACTAATATCTCGCGGTCCCAACGGCGGATACCGAGAAGTCGGCGCTCCACGATCGACGTGATCTCGACGGACGCGCGCTCCGGCCGGACGAGATGTGCTACCTCCCAAACTCGCAGCCGGCGGCGTTGACCGTGGACATGCTCGGCGGGGAGTACTCGGTACCCGTGATGATCGTGTCGTCGCTCACGACGCCGTTCGCCTTCTTGCCGGCGACGGCGACCTACACGGCAATGGCGCCGCAGGTCTCCACGACCTGGCCGGCGATGGTGGCGGACGGGACGGTGCCGGCGCTAATGTCACTGCCGCACTCGGTGGCGAAGATGGCGCAGGCGGGTAACGTGGTGGTCCGGCAGGTGTGGGCCCACAACCTGCAGGAGGAGGTCCAGCTGATCGAGTCGCTCCTGCCCCGCTTTCGGTACGCCGCCGTCGACACGGAGTTCCCGGGGACGGTGTACCGGCCGACGATGCCGGCGTACGCGCTCACGATGGAGAAAAAGTACGCCTTGCTCAAGGCGAACGTCGACGAGCTGCACCTGATCCAGATCGGCCTCACCCTGTTCGACGCGGCGGGCCGGCTACCGGGCGTCCGCACCGGCGGCGGCGTGCAGTACGTGTGGGAGTTCAACTTCCGGGAGTTCGACCTCCGGCGCCACCGCCACGCGCCGGAGTCGATCGCGCTGCTGCGGGCCAAGGGCGTCGACTTCGACCGGACGCGCCGGGATGGCATCGACGCGGCGGCGTTCGGCCCGCGGCTGCGCAAGCTGCTGCGCGGCGGCCTTGGCGATGCCGGCGTCATCACCTTCAGCGGCGCCTACGACCTGGCCTACCTCGTCAAGATGATGCTGGGCCGCGGGTACAAGCTGCCCGCCACGACGGCGGCCTTCGAGAGCGTCGTCAAGGCCATGATTCGGAAGAGGCTCTATGACGTCAAGGAGATGGCCCGGCGCTGCCCGAGGGACGCCGACCTCCGCGGCGGACTGGACCGCGTCGCCGGGAAGCTCGACGTGCAGCGGGCCGTCGGGGAGGCGCACCAGGCCGGGTCGGATAGCCTGCTCACCTGCCAAACGTTCATGAAGATGAGGGACCGCTACTTCGACGGCGACGACGACCTCACCGCCGTCGCCGGCGTCGTGGCAGGGATCACGGCGTGCTAACGCAATGTGTGTACCCCTTCTGTAAATAAACAGATAGATTTTTCTCTTGCTTCGCGGTTATAGGTATAGTATTCTAGGACTAACTTTTGTTGGCTTTTTCTTTAGGAAATTGATTAGGGATCTGTGAATAAATCTTGAATCGTTCGTGACTTGGAGATATCAATTAGCTAATTTATTCATGATGCTTATATTTTCTGGCTTTAGTATCTTATTATAGCACTGAAATTTAGCAGTGTACTACTGTACCTGTTACTGGAGCCTGCAGTGCGGGTAAAGGGCTCTTCTTCGACAAGGTTTTCGTCCTCTAAAAACCTCGAACCTCTTTGTCAATTCGACCCAAACGACATTGTAGTTCTGGCGCAGGCTTCATAAGATCAAATATACTCCCTCCGTTCTACAATATATGACATTTTAGCATGTGTGCATGTTCACATATATGTAGATGTATGTAGACATGTTTTAGTGTGCATGTTCACTCATTATAGCATACATTTAGACAATATATGTAAGAGCTAAAACGTCTTATATTATGGAACGGAGGGAGTACATGTTTAAAGTGAGAGCGAAATATGAAATCAGCGACATGTCGTGCACACTCTTATGGTTAGATTGGTGGTGGGGCCCCACCTCAAAGATCGTTTTACTCTGCTCTTTTCGAGCTGCGAGGACTCGATGATCTCGGTAGAGCAGGCTATAGCCCCAGGTGGAGGGGCATTTGGTTGCGTCGCAATCTGGACCGGCTGGAACGACACTATGGGCGGAGTTAGGTTTTATTACCGATGGAGTCATCTTGTCCGAGGGTTTGGGTAAAGTCAGTTGGTCCCTTGGATCTTCGGGCTTGTTCTTGGTGAACTCCATGTACAAAAACTATCGCGGGGGAGACAGTGGCTCACTGCAAGGATATTTGGTCGGGACAACCGCGTAGACTTCTTTGCATCTTTTTGCTGCTCTTTTCTGGGATCTTTTTATTATCTGTAACAAATTAACCATCTAAAGTGTTCAAACACCCTGCTAATCTCGTTTACAAAATGATCATATTTTAATAGCCGTGGGCACCCAATACAAAGAAGCGGGATCGAGCAAAGTTAGGGTAGATGGCAAGCGGTCTAAAGGATATCTTCGTGAAAACCGGCCCAAGCAGTAGGCCCCCTACGGTTGTTCGTAGTGGATGGCTCCTAATCTTTACATTTGGTCTCGTACTTTCTTTGTTTGGTTAATCCGTATGTCAAAGCAGTTTGTATAATCATATTGGAAGCTATGTGCTTTATTAAGTTAAATCAGGGTATTTTATATACCTTTTATCTAAAAAAGATAATCGATCGGTTTGTGCTTTATGTGCGAATGTTGTGAATAAAACCTTGAATCCTTCATGGCTTTCGAGACAATCCCATCATTTGGTGCATCGATCGTCCAAACCTTTTGTGTGACTAAGTTATACTCTCTCTGTTTTCAAATATTAATTTGGTCAAAATTTATGTTTGATCAAATATGCAGGAAAAAACTACAACATATGTAGTATCAAATTGTTATTATTAGCTATCAACAAATTCAATTTTATATCAATCGGTTTTATATATTTGGAACTGTAGATGTTAATATTTTTTATATTCTTAATTAATTTTTACAATTCTAACCATAACCACTAATACGTAATGTATTGAGAAACAGAGAGTACATGTGTGATTTCCAGTTTTCGTATGTTAGCATGGAAATTTGGCAAACATGTTATTGCAGCATGAGTAAAGGGCTCTTTTTCCACAGGGTTTTCGTCGGTGGAATCTAAAGTTATATGGTTACATGACTTTAGTTGTTGGTTTTTTACCCAGCTGTAATATATAGGGGCATGTTTCGTTAACTAAACTTTACCAAACTTTTGTAACCACATTGTGGGAAGCCACAAAAAATGTGGCGAATTGGTCAGGTTAGGCCGGCTGCTAAGAAAGTGTGGTATATGCAGTTGTGTGCAGTGGCGGACGCAGCGGGTGGGCAGGGTGGGCAGCGGCCCACCCAGAATTTTCGAAAAAAATTAGACCCCCTAGATATGAAGCAGATATGGGCCAATCTTGGGCTTGTTGCATGGGCCTCGTTTCCCTATTGCTATTTTTCCTGGACGAGTGGACGACCTGCTGCTGCTCTCCTCTCTGTTTCCTCGCGCACCATGGCGGCCACGACCTAGCCCCGGCTCCTCCGGCCGCCGCCCCCACTCTTGGCTCCTCCTCCGCCGGCCGACGCCCCGTGCAGCCGTGCTGGCCTGCTGGGATCCCCCGCCCTCCGCCTCCTCCGCTCTAGGCTCCCACGCCGTCGCCCGCCCGCCTCCTCTGCAGTCTGCACCGCCACCGGGCACCGGGCACCGCCACCGTCGCCCGTCGGCCGCCCGGTCTTCTGTCACTGAGTCAAGGTATAAGACATGCCGGCAGCCTCAGTTTTCGTTGATACATTATTTTGTGCTAGATTTTGCATTTTTGCTAATGGATTGGCCCAAATCTGCTCCCAACGGAAAGCAAGAATTTGCTATGCATTGTGTAAATTGACAATTTCTTGTCTCCAACTAGCAACCAATTGATTGTATATGCTGTTTATTCATTTTTCTTCTAATTGTAGGATTCATTATGATAATGAGACTTCAACTTATTTATATAGTCCTTTCAGTGCAATTATGAATTACATGTGTTGTCAAAAAAATAAAAATCGCCGGTGGCACCCTTTGATAATTTCCTAGCCCACCCTCCATTTTTTTCCTGCGTCTGCCACTGGTTGTCTATCTTAGACAAGATGTAAGATACCCGTAGTATGCTTTGTGAGGCTTATCATTTCATTGGCAATAACTTATTATGATACATAGATAGGGGTAATTCTAACAAAATATAACTTGATCAAACATAGTTGACAAGTAGTAGAAATTATGTGATTTATTTGTACGATGAAACAATCAAGCAAACTCTTTGGGTTGAAACATATGTTTGTGGGATGTTGCATGTGTCTACTTAACCTCCCGAGTATTTCCCATGTTCACCATATGCTCAGCCACTGACTAGGCTAGTTGGGAATTTACTCGACCATTTTAATTGGAGCAAGCACAATATGTTGGAAAATTTGGTTATGCCTTAGTGAAGGAAATTTGTCCAGAAACATGTTATCTCTTGACATTAGGTGGTCTTCGGATGTATGGAAAAGTTCGTCGGAGCTCCATGATAGTATGGAAAAAGGAAACATGTGGTTGGAACTAGTGGTGCTTGCATTTTTTTTTTGCAAATAATACTTCACGCGCGGTGTTAGAATATATTTGGCTTAGCTCATGTTTTCACTTTACTTGTGGATGTTGGGGTATATATGGACGTTTGTTCTCGTCCCACTCATACTATGAACCATTCTTGCGGTGTGCATCAACTAGAGATGGAAAGGACCCTAGTTAAGAATTCGAGGACAAGTTTACCCATCCTTAATTGAGACTATACATTGCTGTTAAACATGAATATATGTGGCACAAACGCCATGAAAAATGAAAACAAGATATTTACATTACAAATAAGCCTTGTATCTTTAAACCTTACACTCCTCAAAATATAAGATATATTAGTTTTTTTACTTAATCAATCATTTTGAAGTAGGATCCAATTTATAGAAAATGATATTAATATATATAGTACCAAATTGTCCAAGATAAATCTAGTGATATTAATTTGGTATTGTAGTGTTGATAATGGTTCTCTATTTCGCTATAAAATTGGACAAATTTCAAAAGTTGTATGTTGCTTGAAAACAATATAACAAATAAATTATGAGCATTTTTATGAACATGGAAGAGAAAATTATAAATTACGCGTTGAGCATGTATTCTCAAATGGTGTCTCTTTATCTATTTTTTTTTCTCAAATGGTGTCTAACTGCTGCAGGCATTTTCCAAGACAGCACAACGCGTTCGATCTACCATCACATGCATGCATGCCGCACCTGCGCGCGCATGCACACACACACATCGGCACATTGATCCTTGATCCAATACATAGCATGTAAGATAAATCAAAACATGGAGTCCTTTATCCCATTCCATCTAAATTGGCTAAATTGTTTTGTGCGTCTTCTCCGATGAGACTAGTTCTTTTTAGCGACCACTTGATTCTTGTCCTGGCCGGCTTCCATGGTCCCTCCGTTGCCACGGCCCTGCGCGATCCAAGTGACGAAGGCGTCCAGGGTGCTTGAGTCGGAGCGGTACTGCTTCTGCGTGAACTCGAGGAACTCGCGCCAGGTGAAGTCCGGGTACGCGCGCCGGCGGCCGTGGACGGCGAGCAACTCGGCCGGCGGCACGACGGGGCGGTCCAGCTGTGGGTTGAGGAAGAAGGTGAGAGACCTGCGCGCGGCCCGGCCGTTCACGACGGCGCGGTGCAGGCAGCTGGTGTGGCGCCCGTTGGTTAGCGCGGCGAAGGTGTCGCCGATGTTGACCACGAAGGCGTCGCTCCGGGGCCGCACGGCGCGCCACGCGCCGCCGGTGAACACCTCAAGCCCGCCCACCTCGTCCTGGTGGAGCAGCGTCAGCGACGTCGGGTCGTGGTGCGGGCCCGTGCCCAGCGTCAGGTGAGGCTGCGGACACGGCGGGTAGTGGTTCAGCCGCATCACGGAGTCGTCGTCTTCAAAGAAACCGCGCAGCGCGCCGCGGCCGAGGCCGAGGCACCTGGCCAGGACGTCCGTGACGTCCAGTGCGAGGCGCGTCATCTCGTTGCAGTACTCTTGGTACACCTCTCTGCATCCATATGCATTTGCAGCTATATAATATCATATCTGTCTTGCAATTTTAATTCTTAGGCGACTGAGAAGTGGGAAACATATACCATTGGATCTGAACATTAAGATTTGTCTGAATACAAAGTGAAGAACTTTATCAGATGTATATGAATGTTGAGAAAGAGTCATCACTCTATATAATATTCGCTCGTCAAAGTGGTAACTGAATTTGTCTAGGACACTGAAATAAGTTGACAGAAAGCAGCTGTACGAGCCAAATAATACATCTAGACCAACAAGTTTCGAAGATAGCTAGTATATGTTTCACTATAATCAGAGAATAGATGTCAGAATAGTAACTCTATAAGGTTTAGGGGTAAAGGGATTATACTGTGCGGATTTAATTAGAACCTTGAGCGTAATTTCACTCTATGGTTTTACAAGAAGAAAAGCGGAAGTATACATTAGAAAAATAGACAGGCGCATGCAGGTGCTTACCCCATGTGGCGGTATTCCTCGCCAAGGACGGCCACGAAGTAGTCGACGACCATGCGGGCGTTCTCCGGCGCGGTGGAGCAGTTGAACGACATGGTCTCCTTCCAGGGCAGCTTGCTGCAGAACCGCCCGACAAAGCTTCCGGCGTACCCGTGGTTCTCGCCGGGGCGTCGCTGCGCGCGCTGCTTCTCTTCGAGCGGCCGCGCGTAGAAGGCGTCGCAGCAGCGGTACGCCTCGGCGAGCAGCGCCGGGTCCACGCCGTGGTTCACCACCTGGAAGAATCCATGACGCTCGCACGCCGCGGCGAGTTCGCGGAGGCCATCGCCCGTGCCGCCGCCTGCCAGGAACCCGGCAAGGTCGACGACCGGGACGGCGATCTCCTCCACGCCGTCGACGGCCGGCGCCTCGTCGGCCGGCCAGACGAACTGCTCCGGGATGTCCGCCTTCCGGCTCAGATGTGCTGCGTCGAACACGAGGGCCATCTACGCTAGATTTTGGGGACCGATCGATGGACGGCGAGGTGGGCTGGCGCAGGCTAAGTAGCGGCGGAGGCTTTGCACGTTACCAGTTGCAAATTTGGCTGCATTGGTGGCGCTTTGCAAGTAGATGTTCCAGGTGCATATATAGCAGCGCAGCATACGTAATCGGTGCTGTGTAAGGCACGGCGTTCTGTGTTGGTATAACGTGATCACATCTCTCTTTTTTGGGGAAAAGGTTAATGAGCGTGTGGATGAATATTTTGATGCCGTCATGGAAATTGAATGTATTCGTTCTCGCCAAATTAATGTGTTGCTAAATTTGTATATGTCTTGATTACATATAAATGAATGAATTACCACAGTCCACAGCACACGGATGCGGCTAATGGTAAGAGCGAGATTAATTCGTTCTTACCCATTCACATTCAATCATCGTTGATGTCACTACCACAATCTACTAGTTGCCGAGTGTAATATATCGGGCACTCGGCAACAACAATTTTAAGCCGTGGGTTAAAAAAAAAGGACGCGACTAGGGAGTGCCCGGGCACCCGTTGGCGCTACAGGGTTCCCCCGTCGGAACAGAATCTTTCCCGAAAAGGAAAGTTCGGTCCCCCCATTGCCAAAAATGGAAAGTTCGGTCCCAGTCAGTTTTTGGCACGGCGCGCAAGCACGCAGCGCGTGATTGGCCCCCGGACCCCCACCCTGGAGGGCTGGACAGACACGGACACAAAACCACATTAAGGGTGTGTTTGGCAACCCTCCGCTCCGCTCAAATCCGTCGATCCGGCTCCGCGCGATCGAATCCTACGTTTGCAGTGGAGCTGAAAACGTTCGGCACAACTCCACCGAATTTCTGGGCCCAAAGACCATTGCGGGAGGCTGGCCTGCTAAGAAATAGGGGTTGCAGCCCGAATTTGCTAAGCATTTGAGCAGGAGTGGCAATTTCCGGGTGGGCTCTTTTGCTTGCTGGGCTTGGCCATTCAGGAGCAATAGATTGCAGCGTTTGACTCTTTTTTTTTCTCGCGATATTTGGGTTATACAGAGAGTTACAGAGAACAGTTTTACCTGTACAGAGGGTAAAAAGAGAGCAGTTTTTGCTGTTCATCATATAAAATATTTAGATAATTTGAAAGCAGATATAAGACAATATTTCACTGCCATGAAGTCTCATACAAGCATAATTCCAGTGGTTGTATCAAGTCCAAAAGCATCACGTGGCGGTATCAAGTCCAAAAGCAGCACATGTACAAATATATGTAACATGCCATTTGAATCACCATCCTAGAGCAATGGCGGTAGCTAGTTCATCTCTGAACGCATCCATGTCAGCACTGTTTGCTTCCGGAGTTGACGAATCCGAAGCACCAGCAGGAACAACGTACCGCTTGTATCGTTCCGGAATTTCGGGCACATAATCAGGATCTCTATCACACCGCTGAAAATGGATATCTTCTCTATCATGGGCACGAATATAGTTGTGCAATGCCATAGTTGCAGCGACAATCATCTTCTGGGTAGCCACGTAAAACTTTGGCATCTTGAGAAGGATCTGAAATTTCATCTTCAATACCCCGAAAGCTCTCTCAATTATATTGCGCTTGGAGGAGTGAATTCTGTTGAACTTCTCGACAGGAGTATTTGGCTCTACACCTCTATGGAACTCAGGAACACGATACCTTTCTCCTTTGTATGGTGCAAGATATCCATTTCTATTAGGATAGCCAGCATCAACAAGGTAGTACTTGCCTAAACAAAACAAAGGAAATATTGCATATTAGTTGTGACATATATTGCATCATGCAAATAATTACACGATAGTATTTGTGAAATGCTCACCCTTTGGAGGATGGGGGAAGGTGAGCCTATCCTTGTCAAGTGCATGATAAAGGACACTTGTGTCATGCATAGCACCATGTTGTCCAATTGAAGCATAAGTGAAATGCATATCAAAGTCACATACCGCCATCACATTCTGAGTTATTGTGCCTGTTCTTCCAATGTATCTCACTTGTAGGGCCGGAGAAATGACTGCCCTAATGTGAGTCCCATCTATTGCACCAATGCAGTTTTTAAAATGTGAGTATGTACGTCTATCATTCCTAATCCTAGGATGCAAGGTGCGGAAATTTGGATCCTTAGGCTTCAAGTAGTGAGAGGACATACGAACCACACAATATAGTACCTCATGAAATTTCCGGTGCACAGTGTCGGCTGAATGTTTTTTTTGAGAATAACGGGGGGGGGGAATCCCCACCGCTTGTGGCATTCATTCGAAAAGAGCCTGGCGGGCCATGTTCTTACAACAGAATAGCAATTGTACAGGGGGATACAGGGGAAGAGAAAACAATGAAAATACATGAAAAAATACAACTAGAAGAGGGAACAGCAAGAGCCACAAAGAGACACAAGAGGTGAGGGGTGTAGTCGAGGGATCACAATGCCAAGACTCTGCAATCATTGCCTCACACACCGCACCGGCATGCAACTCGAACCCCAGGCACAACTTAGGAGCACCACCATCATCATCGGAGCGTCAAGCCTAGCACCTAGCACTAACCTAGATGGGGAGCTCCGCCACGAAGAGCGAGACGAAAGCAGGTGGGGGAGACATACATTGTGTCGTCAACGAGCAAAGGTGAGCCGAGACGCCACCAAGAACACGGAGCTCCCACACCGCAACAGCAACCATTGGAGGGTCCTGGGCAAGCACATCCAAGTGACCGAGACCACTCGAAGGCCTGCCAGAGAGGGAAAAACACACCACCATCGGCTCCAAGCTAGCCGCACAACCACCACCAAAACACAGCACCACCAGCACACGCAGCAACAAAAGCCATACTTTAGTGTCTCCAGGACGACGCCACCAAGGAGGATGTGTTGTCGAGGCACAACACCGTCATCCGACCCAGCAAGCCGGGATCAAGGCTTTCACCTGGAGACAACCACAGTACTGTAGGTGCTGGAGCTCCTCAACGGCACCTCCAACGAGGAAACGGCGTCAAAGACACCTCTATCGCCGGCAACGACAAAGTCGATGCAAGGTTCTCACCTAGAGTTTGAGCACTACTACAGAAGAGGTAGTCGATCACCACCAGCGACTGCCGCAGCCAACCACACCTCGTGGAGACCACCAACGGCCAGAACATCAGCACGAGCACGAGAACCTCTAGGGTCGCCGGACGCAGCGCCAGCCACCGCACCCTGCCAAGCACCAAGCTGGCAGAGACGGAGGAGCGCTGCCCGAGGCCAGAACCTCCATGGTTCCGGGCAGCAGCCCTGCAGCACACGCCGATGTGCCCCACGCACGCCACTGCACGGCTGCCAGGGGCGGATTCGTTGCTCCAATCGCTGAAGAAGGGACGCCTGCCAGCGTCCAGGACGCCCAGCCAGGCCAGCGTGTAGCAGGGGTGGCAGCGTCGCCACGCCAGACCGGGAGGCCTGCGCGCAGCACCGCGCACGGCCGCGGCCCGCCAAGCCCATCTGGACCCAGAACGGGCCCAGGGGCCACCGCCGTCAGCTGCCGCGCTGGGGAGCCACCGACGCAGGGGAGCCACCGCCGCCATAGGTCACACCTCCCGTCGCCGCCGCAACGCGCCAGAAACATGAGGCCCTGACGCCCAGCGCGGCCCAGACGGAGGCGAGACGCGGGTCAGCCCACGCGTCCTCCGTGGGATCCCTCCCAGCCTCCATTATTGGGGCGGGAGCCACCGCCACCGCGGCGAGGCCGGCGGCAGCGGCAGAGGAGAGGAGGCGAGCGGGGGAGCTGGCGTTGGCGCTCGCTTGGGTTCCCCCGAGTCGCCCGCTGCGGGCGACGCGAGGGACGGGTGTGCCTCTTGGATGGGCTTTGTCTTCGGCTGAATGTTTGAAACGGTTTTGTGTTATCCTATTTGATTCACATCCACCCAATGTCCAAAGAAACATAGCAAGAGACTCATAACTGCTAACATAGGGGGAGTGTGAGAGCCCATACCGATCGACCAACAAGTCATGAAGGTCAAAGAATACACTTGCACTCATTCTTAGCATTGTGTAGGTCTCGCCTGGTGTGTCAATAGTCTCTTGCAGCCATCCAAACCCACTCAACACGGATGTTCTAGTCTCAGCTTTCAACAACCAATTACCACTAAATTTTGCAGCAATGTGTGCTGCATTTGAACAAGTGATGGATATTTGTTTTGTACGATGGCAAATCAACCTTCTCTTCATTCGATAAGCATTTTCATCTTCACTGTCCGTGTCAGACGACATCTGCACATACACAATGAACAAGTTACAAATAGTTAGCATCAAACACAATGATATGATACAAAGACATATGGCAAGCCAAATAATAGTACGTGGTTCAAGAAAGTGCACAAATATTATCCAAATAGAAATACGCTGTGACCACCCGTTGGCTATACCACCCCATTTGTTTTCCGTTGATTGATGAATAAGATTCGGACACGCACCCATCTATCAGTTCTTAGTTAGTCCAATGTCTGCAAATCAACTGCTGCACCGGTCCCCATATATGGGTGATAACTGACGAGCCACCTTCATATCCGGGTATAGCAGTTCATGATGTGCTTGCAAACACTAAACAAAGTGAACAAACCATGGTTTGTGTGTTGCAGACTTGGAGGCAGGTGGTCCACCGTCCACGCTATGCACACCTTGCGGGTCAAAGTATCATGTGTCATCGCTGCCCGCGCGGCAGGTGCCAGCATCGATGCATGCCTTGTACTCCGGCGCGAGAGTAGCAAATAGTGAAAAAAAAACTAGGGGATACGACAGAGTTGCTTTATGCAGTTGATTTATCATCTTCTATTTTTCTTTTGGTTCATTTCAAGTTATTGTCTAAGGATCTGATGTCGAGCAGCATACACTGCTTGGCTAGCTGCCGTTTTTGGCGTGGGAGCAAGAAGATACTTGTCTTCATACTGCTGGTATGCTAAGATGTGTGGGAGCAATGGTACATAGATGCATCATCATCACTCTTCATGAAAGACTCAAAAGAGGATTGGGATCTCTCAGCAATGTCACCAATCCTTGTAATCTGCTCCTGCATCACTAGTGCACTCTTGGGTTTCTTGTTTCCATCATGCACAAACTTTCCAAGCCTCTTGACTCCCAAAGAACTAGCTCCCACATCACCTGGACTTGGCTGCAGTTCGGTATCCTCGGAATCAAGGTCATGGATGGCATCAACATTCAAAGCATCTGCTAACGCTTCAGTTGAAGGAGGTGGTAAACCCGAAGAAGGGTTCCAATGATCACTACCATCACTAGTGATGTCTTCAAACATCATCTTCAAGTTTGCTTCATTGTGAAGCCCATGCTTATTGAACTTGCCACAACCTGGAATGTCCTGCGATACAACACAAACAACATGTCAATAAGCTAAGTTAATTAAATTGTACGAAGCAAAACATAAGCATGGAAACTCACTTTTGCTGCCTTCTTCCACCACTCGGCATCTTGTCTTACGGTATTCCTATCTATGTCCCATCCCCCTCCAGTCTCCCTCAATCTGAGCTGCTTGAATGCGTTGTAATCCTTTTTCAGCTTGTCCCATTTGTTTTTAAGTTGGGGCTGCTTATAGTCCAGTCCGGTTATCACTTGGAATTCTTTAGCAACATCCTCGTATGCTCTAGGCATCAAGTGAGTGTTTGGCCTATTACCCATATGCACTTGCTTGGCAAACAAATATGTGATTATCCTAGTGTTGTCCTCAGTCCACTCAGCAGCCATTCTCAACAAAATTCTACCACTACACAGAATAGTGCACAAATATAGAGCAAATCAACCCCCTGTGAACCTCTCCCTCTCGAGCTGCTCACCAATGCTGATATCAGACACATCTACGTGGTAGGATTTTCTCACCTGAAGGGGAACGGAGGTTGGGGACGGTGGCGGAGCAACTCGATCTGGAGGCCGGGCCGATGAAGAACCTTGACGGGAGCCGCCGGTGGGAGGCGGAGTCGGGGGCGGCGGCAGCCGGAGTCGGGGGCGGCGGCGGTCAGAGTCGAGGGCCAGCGGCGGCCGGAGTCGAGGCAGGTGGCGGCTAGGTCACGCGGTGAGAGAGTTGAGGAGAGTGGCCGGTCGGGACACGGGAGTGGCTCGCTTGGGAGGAAAGAAAAAGGAGCGAATGGTTTTCTTCACTTGGCGGTGGCAGTCCCTCCGTAAATACACGATGCTCCGCGATTTGATGCTCCGCGGATCGCCGGAAGTGGTGCTCCGCGATTCGTACAGCGAAAACGTACCGCTCCGAGGATCTGGCTCCGCGGGTCTGACATGTTCGGTGCTGCTCCGCACCGGAGCACCGCGGAGCTAGAGCGCGGAGGGTTGCCGAACACGCCCTAAATACACTCCCTCCCGACCAGCCGCCAGCTGCTTCTCTTCTTCCTCCAGCAGCCGGCAGCAGGGAAAGGAAGTTTCTTCAGGAAAATACATTGGAATTCAAAGGAAATCTCGGCAGCCCCAACAAACAGCAAAGAAACACCCCCGTAACCAACTTGTTCCATCATCTACACCCCATAAATCTGCAAAAGTACATCAGGTCGAAAATTTCTAGGAGAGAGGTGCAAGAACTCCATCAGATTGGGAAGCAAGAAACCTCCAGGTAAGAACACACACAAGAATACTTCCTGCACATATACACCTAGCTACAGAAAAAGAGTAAAATCTTCCTACATAGATACACATAGCTAGCTACAACCTGCAAGAAGAAACACAACACACCCCACACAAACTTCAGGAACTACATCATCTTCGGAATTCCAAAAAGAAAAATCACAAGTGTTGGTAGTAGTTTCTGGAAAATCAATGTGCTGGTAGTTGTTGCTTCAAAAAACAGTACTGGAAGTAGTTTGGTAGTACTTCATGCAAAACAGGGCAAAGACAGAGTCCTAGAAAAGTAACAAGGTTTAGAGTTGAAGCATGTCCATGGAAACTACAGCTAAAAACCCGGAAGGTGATATGTAGGTTTCTGCCAGAACTCCAAGTGTTGAAACCACACTGCTCCATGTGATTGGCCCAACGCGCCCAGGCCTGGACGCCAATGATATAAACTACATCTGGGAAATCCTCAAGCAAGCCTACTTGCTACCCCATCTCTTCTTCCTCCAGCGCAGCCGCCAGGTAGAGATCCTTCTCTTCTTCCTAGAGCAGCTGCCATGGAACTACGAGCATGAAATTACTTTAGAAAACTGAAAAACAGAAGCGAAACACAAAAAGATCCAAACACCCCTCCCCCATGCCCAGTAGCTCCATCGGCCAAAGAAACATCATGATCTTCAGGGGAGTAACCAAAACAAACATCCAGGAGAATAGTAGCTAAGATCATCACATCATCCAGAGCTCCAGGAAACCTCCAGGTACTGAACATTGCAGTATTTTCAACTTTTTCAGATGTAAAAAGCAGGAACTAGTTCAAATTCGGAGCAAACATTTGAGGAAAATCATGTAGGTCAGGAAAACCACTCTGGTTCAGGTCTAACTGGAACTGATGGCAAAAACTACAGTATAAAAACAAGAAACTTAATGCCATTGCAATCATGTTGCTGTCAGATGACCAAAAGCAGGGACTTGATGACATTCTCCCAAAAACTTCGGTACGAGTGGAATCATCATATATTCGCTGCTGAAAATGAAAAGATAAAGCATGTTAATGAGACTATACATTTTTCCAAAATGTTAGAAAATTATCAAAAATACATCCACAAAAACCGTATGGAACCTGACATGGAGCTTTCATCTAATTGCAGAAAATTTAACAGGAATGGTATCATCAAAAACATTCATGCAGGAGATAACAAATACATATGGAGCCTATACATGGAGTTTTCATCTAATTTATATATTATGGGTGAGGAAACTACAAACAGAACTTCGGAAACCACGGGATAACTACATGTAGTCTGTAAACTTATACATGTGCTTTATACACCGAAAATACCTCACATCAAGTATTCCAGGAGCTACAACAATTATGGATGAGAACTTACATGCTAACAATCAAAACAACTGAGCAACAAAATAGTAACTTACATGCTACAAAAACAAAAAATGAGAGTTGATAATTGCATGAATAAAATATCTTTGTTAACTCTCCAAAAATTCATGCAGGAGATAAGAAAATACATATGGAGCATATACATGGAGTTTTCATCTAATTTATACATTATGGGTGAGGAAACTACAAACGAAACTTCGGAAACCTATCAGCTAGTTTGATAGTACTTGTTTTGATAGTGGTATGTATTTTAACTAAAAAAATACACCTACATGCCAAGTTAAAACATCTACCGACACTGATAACTACATGTAGTCTGTAAACATATACATGTGCTTTATACACCAAAAATACCTCACATCTAGTATTCCAGGAGCTACATCAATCAACAATCATAACAAATGAAGATGCTGGTCGAGCAGTTCAAGCTAATGCGAAATCTATACCTGATTTCTATTCTCCTGTCCAACTTGTTCCTCATGAGGAGCTTGATCATCAAGTTGAGGAGGTGGGGGATCATCCTGCTGTAGAGGTGGAGCTTCGGTTGCAACAGGCTGGGCTTCCTCTGTATCATCTTCTAGTTGTGGATCTATAGGATCATCTGGTACTCTAATTTTCATTTGCAGCCTTTGCTTCATTCTTTTGAACTTGGATTGTCTAGGCTTGGGCAAACTCTTAGGTGTATGTGAACGTCTCTTAGGTATGATTGGGAACATCATGTACCTCTGTATGATTCCTCTACAGAAAAGCGTGTTGCCGAGACTAAATTTTCAAAATGTGAAGTGCAAAACTTAAAAGAATAATGGATTCATCATTAAAATACATGCACAGATAATTACATAATGGAACTTGACATTCAGAAACCTATTCATGCAAAATATGGGTGAGGAAAAGTACATACAAACATTTCAGAAAGGTACCAAATTATTTTCTTAGTGCTTGTTTTGATACTGCTTTGTATTTTTAATTAAAAACATACATATGCATGCCAATATAAAAAAAATACATCTATCTACACAGATAACTACATGTGCGTTGTGTACATATACATATACATATACATATACATATATATATATACATATACATGTGCTTTATACATCAAAAAATACATCAGTGTTGGCGAAAAAAAGAGAAAGCTAAAAAAATACATGTACAAACTACAAAAGGACGCATGTGAGTACAACCAGTATTAAATGAGCTACATCACTAAAAAAAAATATGTAGGAAACTGAATGCAATACACCTCCCGAGACTAGTCATCAACTTTAAAACGAGCAGACCTACTATAACACGCCAATCTGGTGTCGAATATATGCACAAAATTGATCTCCCTCAACAAAAATCACTCGTGCCCCGGATAACTACATCACTATAAACACGCCAAATTGGTGTAGAATATATGCTACACGCAAAAAAAAACATCTAACTAAGTTGCAGAGCTACTGCAGAAAAACACTAATCATCAATTTTTTGCATGGGCAGAGCTACATCTATCAGACTATCACGAGGATTGCAAACTGCAGTGATAGGGATGTACATGGAGATTACCACTCACCAGTTCAATCTCACCCAAACTTGCTTGTCCTTCTACACAGAGCACCTGCAAACCCTACACAAACAAGTACAACGCGGATTAGAAGCCAGCAATCGCACAAAATCACCATTACGCAAAACCACCAGAGACAACGAGTAGTTAGGGTCATAGCTTGACTCACATAAACAAGGACAAAAAGGGGATCGAACTCGATGTGGTTTGAAGCGAAGGAAATCGGCCGGTCTGCGACTTCACGGCGAGCCCGAGAGGATCCACTCCGCTGCTACGAAAATCCACTAAAACTAACGAGTCCATTCGATGGAGAAGCTCGACGCACGCGTCCCTGCGGATATCGTGGTCGACAGAGCTCGATTCCGCGGCAGGCGTTGAGCAGGAGTCCGAGGTACGGATCCGCTCCGCTGCTCCGAATCCACCAAATCAACTGAGACCAGTCGATGGAGGAGCTCCGTCGCCCGCGTCCCACAGGTATTTGGAGGTCAGCGCCGACGAGAATCGCCGGCGGCGACGGAGATTCGCGAGGGGCGAGAAAAGGGGACGGGGGAGAGAGAGAGAGAGGAGTTTCTCCTCGCGGGGACGAACGGCTCGTTTCCCAGGAGGTTTCAACGGGCGGTGTGGTTTGTCGGGACGCGAGACACGCGAGCTCTCGCTTCGGGCCGCGTGATGGCGATCGGACGACGCGCGCGGGTGAGCACGGGATAGAGACGCGATAGTGCGCAGGCACCGAATAGATTTTGCGTAAAAAAAATCGGCAAAACGAGGCACTCGACAACAAAGGCTGAATGCCCAGTGTTTTCACCAAAGATACTCAGCAAAAACCATCACTCAACAAAGAAGAAACAATACCAAGGGGAACACTCAGAAGCAAGATGGCGCTTCACAACAATGGAGCGCCATGTGGCACCTATCGACGAGACAAAAGGAGAAGTGACAAGGCAGAGGAAGTTACCGCCAGCCACGTCACGCACTGGACAAAGATAATTGTGTAGTGTTTGCCAGCAAAGACAACAGCGGTAAGAAGTGACACTGCGGAGAAAGTTGCCTGGTGATATGGCACTCGGCAAATAGGTTTATTTCAAAAAAAAAACTTTCTATTATTATAGAAAGGGTTTTTATTTTATTTTATGTACTTTACCTTTTCTTTCTTCTCTTTTTCCTCACTCGCTCTAGTTCTTGTCCTCTCTCACTTTCCCGTCATCTCTCTTTCCCATTTAACCGTGCTGCCACTCTTTCACGCCCTCTTTCTACCTCCCTTTTAGTTATGTCATCTTGATCCTATGTATACCTTGGAAATTGGTGGATGTCGCATTCTCCTTACCAGAATTTCTATAATAAAGAGTAAATCATGATAAAAAAAATAGTGATACAGAATGGACGTATCAACATACATGATTGAGAGGTAGGGCTGGAATTTGATAAGAGCCGAGCCTACAGCTCGACTCGTTTGAGCTGTATAAAACAATCAACGAGTTGTGCTTGGCTTGGCAGAACTCGTTTGAGCTTGTTAAAACAAAATCAATGAGTTGTGCACAGCTCGGCTTGTTATACAACAAGCTCGGATCTAAAAATTGGCTCAACTCGGTAAGCTGACGAGTTAGCTCGTTTAACTCATTTAACTCATTCTAAGTATGAGGACACGAGTGCATACAAGTAAAATTAGTAATTCTCGTACTGATTCAGAATTAGTATACACCTCTATTAGACTAATGCAAAAAAGATAGCAACTCTATGCCATTACAAGTGCAAGAAAGGTTGTCAGTTTGACACCAGTATATGGAATATTTCTGACTATGTTTGAACGAGTTTAACGAGCTAAACGAGTAACTTGTCAAGTTGACTTGCTTAACTTGATCCACTAACAACTTTAATTTCAAAACTCGGCTCACTGAGGACAAGCCGAGACGAGTCCAACCGTATCGAGGACTAAGGGTATCTCCAATGGGCCACCCCAAACCGGACATGAAAAGTGTCTGTTTTGCTCCATCTGGGGTGCCCCGTGATGTCTACTATAACTTCTATTCTTGTCGACAGTGTTGGGCCTCCAAGTGCAGAGAGGTTTGTAGAAAATCAACAAATTTCTCTTAAGTGAGTAACCCAAGGTTTATCGAACTCAGTGAGGTAGAGGTCAAAGATATCCCTCTCAAGCAACCCTGCAATTAAGATGCAAGAAGTTTCTTGTGTCCCCAACACACCTAATACACTTGTCAGATGTATAAGTACACTAGTTCAGCGAAGAGATAGTAAAATGTAGGTGATATGATATTAACAAGTGGTATATGTAGTCTGTGATAAAAATGGCAGCGAGCGAACATGCAGCAGAACTGGAAATAAACGGTGTTTCAGTGCTTGGAAATAAGGCCTAGGGATCATAATTTCACTAGTGGTCACTCTCAACAATAGTAATATAACTGAACACATATAAATACTGCGTAGGGCTACAAAGAGCACACCTTAAAGTCTGAGTAAACAAACACCACAATATCATAGAACACCAAGACCATCGCGTAGGGCTATAAAGGCACACCTTAAAGTTTGTATTCCACATCTAGGGCACCCCACGCTGTCACTATGAGCATCCTAAAATAGTACTAAACAAACACCACAATTTTATAGTGACATCCAACACAAGAACAACTCATGGTAAGTATCCCTCTAATCTTTAATCCAAAGAGTCACACGCCATCCGCACTGTCACCATGGTATTGTGTTGTCAACAATGACTCCGGAAATTATACTAGATAAAACCAATTGATTAGCATATCCATAACATAATGAAGGGGAAACATATATGAATTCAACTAGATTACAATGCGCATGATCACATAAAGATCACACCATGGGAGAGAGATAAACCACATAGCTACTGGCATGAGCCCTCAGACTCGATGAAGAACTACTCTTGGCGCATCATGGGAGGCAGCAACGGTGATGAAGATGGCTCCGGGGGCACTTCCCCGTCCAGGCAGAGTGCCAGAATAGAGAATTATGTCCCCCGAATTAGGGTTTCGGATGGCGGCGGAGCTCGGAGTTGTATTTGGGAAAATCCTTCGGGGGCTAGGTTTTTCTCGATGGGGTGAATATATAGTCCGAAGGGCGGCGCGAGGCGGTGCATGAGTCAACCAGATGACACCTCGGCGCCACCCCCTCTCTGCCGCGCCCAGGTATCATCTGGTGGCTGTGAGCCTCCCGCGGACTTGTCCTTCTGGCTCACGGTGTCTTCTGGTGAAATAGAATTTGTGTAATTTTCTGGGATTTTTCTGACCACTTTGGTTTTTAGACTTTTTCTGCAATGCACAGACATAATAAACAGAAACTGGCACTGTGGCATCTTGTTAATAGGTTAGTTCCAAAAAATGCATAATAATGGTATGAAGTGTATATAAAACATGTAGCAATAAGTATAAAACATGCATGGAACATCAAAAATTATAGATACGTTTGAGACGTATCACCCCGCGGGCAGGGCAAAGCACCATGTTCTTCCTTGATCCGTTTGGGGGTAGGTAGTGCACCCAACGACGCCCTCCATTTCCATTTTAACAATTTCACTCAATTTGCACATATGAATGAAACTAATACCAAATAAATGAAAATGATAGCAGATAATATAGCCACTCTAACCAGCATACACCAATGTACCAAAAGGATTTGAAATGACACATAGTTCATGAACGAACACACAAGATAAGATAAACATGGAGTGGAGATCACACATCACATTCTTGGATCATTTTTTGTGCTTTTTCTCGAACCAATCCCTTCTAACCGGGTTCATGATACTCAAATCGGCCATCGTGATCTGAATATCCTTGGAGAGCAACCCGATCTCTACTTCCATGGATTTGAGCTCAACTTTGTTAGCTCTTAACCGGGCATTGATCTCATCAATTCTGAGCTTCCCTTTTTGTACCTCAAGATATATATTCATTTGTTCCTCTTTCTCCCGTGTTTTCACTCATCCCTTTTGGCACTTGACACCTCCTTCACGACTTTCAACCCCTTCATTGTATGTTACAATGCAAGTATAGAAGCCTCACGCTTTGCATCTTGCTTGGAGGTTTTATGTCCCCTTGGTTGAACCGCACAGTTGCCTGTGCTTGGGGTGCCCTCTTCAAGATCGTTGACTGGTGAATCCTTGGCATGTTTATTTGATGAATCATTCCCATTTTTAATGAAGCATAAAGAGTTTTCCACTTGGAACATCCTTTGATCACCCTCCAACAATGACTCAATGTGAAAGGTTTATTGTTATCGATGTCCTTTAAGTAATCCAAAGCTTGGAGCACCTATACACATATATGAAAATTAATAATATAGAGTCACATATGCAATATATATTCACATATTTAGAATAGCCGAGTTTGTACCATATCTTCCATGAAACTTGTTGCACTTCGTTTCAATAAATGACCACCTCTTTTGAAGGGCGGTGTCATTCCAATCAGTCTCAAAATTGTAGGGTGGAAAGAGTCGTTGGTCATGAAAGTAGTCCGGGTTCCTCTTCCACTATGCCCCTCCTTTTTGCTCAGCACCTCAAATTGGATCTTGTGCAATTTCGATCCAAACATCGCAAAGCAACTTGTCCTTTTCCCGCGTGTATGCTCTGGTTTTATGGCTTTGCCGTTTTTGTGTTCCGGCTAGTCGGGTGAGCTCATCTTCAAACAATGGCTCTTCCTATATAGAAACCCATCTTGGTGAGTCTCTTCCTCAATAGGTCCGCCCATCATAAAGTTGGTGTCATCGTAGTAAGCCTATACAAGATTGCATATTTCGCACCAATATCAATGAACAAATTGACGGAGGGAGAGTTATTGTCACATCCCAAATTTGTAACAAGTGTATTAGTCAAAAATTTGGGATCAACAAAAACTTTTGTTGCTTGATGTGTGTTGATTATTCCTTGTTGATTGGGTTGCTTGTTTGATTCTAAATAAAAACTTTGAAAACAAGAATAAAGGTTAAAACAATAAAACAATGTGACAAGTGGCAGAAAAATTTCTCAAGTTAGAAATCAATATTTTCTCTCCTACAAAATTCAGAGAAGTGATAATAGGATCACTCTCATTTTACTCTTATAACTTTTCTCTCTCAATTAAATATTTCCAAAAATCTAAATTTAAAATCCTATTTCTTTCTTTAACTCTTTAAATCATCAAATGCATCAAGTTATACTTACAAAATAAATACCACAACAGGACCACAAATCTTGATAAATGTATAAGGAGCAAATTATGAAAATAATTTGCAGAAATTTGAAATTTGAATTGGTTTAGGAATTTCGTCGAACACCTGGTGGACAGCACTGTGTTCTTCTCCAAATCAATTTCAATCCGACCGAATTCGAGCAAATTTCGGCGAAATCCCGCACCACTCTTACTCCCACTCACCTCTCTCACCTCCCCCACTAGCCAGAGCACGGAAGAAACGTGCAATTTGGCCATGTTGCTCGTCGCCATTGGCGCCGCGCTGTGCTATGGCCACCACTGTGGTAGAGGACGAGGATGCCGCGCTGTGCCATGCCCCGCAGTGTCCCTTCCACCCTCCTCACCCATCCGCCACCATGGGACGTGATAAGATCACCCAGGAGCTCCCGCACACGTGCGCTTTCGCCACGCCCGAGCTCGCCGTGCGCAAGGACAGAGCGACGTCATCGATGATGAACTCTGGCCTCCACTACACCATTCGTCAGCGTAGTACCGCCCAGCCACTCCCTAGCCTCCCCGCGGCCTTCAGGACACCTTGGCATCACCTAGGGAGGTCAGCACTGACGATTGCATTCCCTCGAGCACCGTCCGCGCACCCACGGCCGTCACCACCCCGAGCTCACCGTGATCCTCTCCACACGACCATTCTTGCTCCACTGACCCCTAACGCCGTCCGTCGACGTGCTCGCATAGTACAGCCCGCCAATGGCGAGCTCTCCCACTCTCTGCACCCCTCCTACACCGTGACCACCATGGACCGAGCTTCGGCCTTATAAGCTCACCCAAGCCCTCGAATTCTCCACACACCGCGTCACTGCCCCTCACTCACTCTCCGCTCTCTCGTGCACCGCCAGGAGGGTGGAGCCACTGCTGCTGAGCTGCTGCTGCCCGTGGCCGTGCTACAAGCTCGGCCGTGCCCGAGGTTGAAGACGACCCCGCAGTCGTGCTGCTGCTCCCTCCTCTCTGCCTCTAACCCCTCTGCGTTGCTTCTCTAACTCACCGCACTCACATGCCCGCCTCTATCGTGCCCAAGAGCGCCCAGGAGCACCTCACCATCAACGTACCGTGGCCGTGGAAGTGGAGCTGCTCGCCGCCGATGATCTGGACCGTCCCAGGAAGTGCGACTCCTCCAGCAAGCTTCCCGAGGCCGCCGCGTTCGATCTGCATCATCCACGCCGTCTCCAGAGCCCCTAGGTGAGCGAATCCACCACCTCGCCGTCGCTGGCACGGCGGCGCCACCCATTTCTGGTCGTCGCCGTTCGTGGCCACCGTGAGCTGTTGGATCTTAGATCCACTGTCAGCGTTTTAAACTTATCCAGCGCGGGAGACATTTCTGTTTGAGTCACTGATGAGTGGACCCCACCCGTCAGAGATTTCAACATTATCTAGAACAGAGAGTTTTCCTAATTTTAATCCTCTGGAAATTCAGTACTGGACCTAACTTTGAAATTCAATATCTCGAGATTTTTAAGTCCAAATAAATCGAATCAAAATTCTCTGGTTAGCTAATGAATTTTTTTAACCAACCAAATTGGTTTTATCTTGTTTAGACTAATGATTAATGTGTAGTAATTAAAGTACTATAGAAGGTTTAAAACACAAACTTAATTGTTTCTGATGATCTATTAACCCAAATAATTCCAATCCAATTTTGTTAGCTTGGTACTGTGATCACTTAGCTTCCCTAATTTTGGTAGAATTAATTAAGCAATAGTATTTGCTTAGCATTTGGTTTAAGTTAGCAAACCCTTCTGCACTATAAGAATTATAGAAAATCAATGTTTAACCCAAATGAGTTAGGACCAATTTTGTTAGATCACATTTAGTCAGTGTTAGGTACCCCTAAGAGGGTTCAATTTTATGATCAACATAACTTATAAAATAGCTAAAACTTGATTAACAAGCTTCTGGAATAAAACAATTGTGTAGGGTTTTTGGTAACTCAAATTAATCCAAATCCAATTGTGTTGTCTTCTAGATGTCTTTAGCTTTCTTTAGAATTTTAGTTTATATTTTTATGGCCAACAGAGCTTGAGTTATACAATTAAACATGTACAACAAGTTTCTGCCATATTTAAGTCATATTTAAATAATGGTTAATTCAATTAAATTGAACCCAAATTGCTTGCCTTGTGTGTTACAGTAGCAATTTGTAAAGTTAAGATTGTATTGTTGTGATGTTTCGATTGAGTAGTATAGTGATTGTTTGTATTTGCTTGTTCAACGTTTAGACGAGATCGTTGCCGGGACTTGCGAGGAAGGGGAATACTTTGAACAACAGGGGCAAGACCCCGGGAACTTTGCTGAGCAAGGCAAGCTACTCTCTGAGCATGCAACCCAAATATATCTACATCTACTTTGATAACATGTTTTATTCATGGGTAGCAATGATTTTGAAAACCTTTTTCCAAAGTATATGAAAAACTATTTTGTCACCCTATGTAGAAGTATAAGTTAGTTTATATAAAACTATAGGATGGGAAAATTTGTTTATTCAAAACTCCTTTGAAATCCTTGGATGGATCATGGTATGCCGAGATGTCGGTGTTGAAGTGAAGAAATGGAGAAGGGTGATGTTTGTGAAAAATGCACATTGTGTCCTAGTACTATAACGACCAACCATACCCTATGCGACCACATTTACCCACATATGGGAACGGGCGTAGTCATATAATTTGCTCATATTAGTGTGGGATACCTCAACAACGAAGATGACTCCGTTACATGAGGGGATGGTTCGGTGACCTACCCCCAGACCCGGGTCCTCGCACATTCGTGGAGGATAGAAGGTCGGCCCCTATACACCGCCAGGCAGAATTATGAGTCCTCACACTTAGGTTCCGAAGGGCTGGAATATGCCATACGGGCAGGGTCCTAAACTAGCATGAGCAAAGGACATGCTATGGTCGGTGACTCAACTTCGCATACACCTTGTATGGCGGGACGTGGCTGACACGATGAGTTGCCGGATGGATGTGGGAAAAAACGTGCTACCTCTGCAGAGTGTAAAACTATTCGAATAGTCGAGTCCTCGGTAATGGACAGTTGGAAGGCTGTCCTATGACCATGTGCAAGTTTTGGAAAAGTTTTGAGTTTTAAAAAGAAAATGAAGTGGAGAATGTTTTATACAACTATACCAAAGGATCAGTATGCGGTTGTTGGAGGCAAATTGACCATGAAGGGCTAAGGTCGAAAAAAGGAGGAGTTTTGGGAGAAATCAATAAGATGGTGATTTTGATGGAGGAAAGTTATAAAATTCTTCTTACCCTTTTTCAATAAAGATATAGAGATGTTTTCAATAAATAAAAAGTCTTATTAAATAAAAGTAAAACTAGGGCATGTTCATGTTGGGGTAGTTTGCGAGTACAATTCAAATTGTACTCATATCGGTTTCGTCTCTGACTATTGTCTTAGCCAGATCTCGAGGAGCACTATGCCAAAGAGGAGTATGGTGACTACTATGTGAACTAGGGATCTCCATAAGTCAGCTGCCTGTCGGGTTGATGTTAGGATGTGTTTGTCTACTATGTCGTAGCTTTCGCTGAATAATCTGGTTTGGCCCATGAAGGCACCTATGTAAGACTTGGTCTAAATGACCGTATGTGTAAGACTTTAATTCGGTATTATAATGGATGTAAATTTTGGTATTCAGTTCAGATTATGTGCAACGACAGACTGATCATGAGATCGTTGTGCTACGCATAATCGGGTATTTCGGACAGCTAGTCCGGGGTCCCCACAGTTATCATACCGGGTTGGCTGTTGGCGGGGCCGACATTTCAACAAACAAGTTGCGGGGATAAGGGATGCTGTCGTAGGAGATCACCCATGTTGCCTTGCTATGCACCATCGATGGGTTGTCAGCCACAAGTGTGGCATTGAGGTCAAAGCAGGCACCACCTGGACATTCGGCACGGATGAGATCTCTGACGACGTGGCACGCTGAAAGGACAAGGATGTCGCCTAGAAGGGGGTGAATAGGCGATTAAAACTTTTCTGGTTTGGGCTTGCTAATTGCGGAATAAAACTAGGTGTTTAAATTAACAAGCCAACAACCTAAGTAAACTAGGCTCACCTATGTGCACCAACAACTTATGCTAAGCAAGACAAGAAACAAGGTGATAGCAACAAGAATACTTCAAGCACGAAGGCTATCATAATGTAAAGTGCATAAGTAAAAAGCTCGGGTATAGAAATAACCGAGGCACGCTGAGACGAGAATGTATTCCCAAGTTCCTCCTTTTTAGGGGAGTACGTCTCGTTGGAGAGGTCTGAGGCACCACAAAGGTCGATCTCAATGCCACAAAGGCTCACCCTATTCTCCGATGAACCGCACCACAAAGGTTTGGTTCACCTTCCACTATCGGAATCCTTCAAGGCGAAATCCGGAGCCTTTACAACAACAATCCGAGGCACAACCCATAACTGGATTGGGGGCTCCCGAACGGCTACAAGTGACCACAAATGTCTCAACCACCACAAAGTTGTCTAGGGTCCAAAGACCCTAGAGTAACAAGTTCACAAACATTCACTTCCACGAATCCTCGTGGAGAGCACAAACCGATGCACAAAGCAATGGCAAGAACACAAGAAGTGGTCAAGTCCTTCACTCTCAAATCCCACCAAAAGCAACTAATGCTTATGGGGGGAGAAGGGAGGAAGAACAAAGTAGGAGAATCACCAAGAACTCCAAGATCTAGATCCACTAGGTTCCCCTCACTTAGAGGAGAGATGGATTGGTGGAAATGTAGATCTAGATCTCCTCTCACTTTTCCCTCAAAGATATGCAAGAATCATGGGAGGAAACTGAGAGGGGGCAAGTTTTCCAAGGTCAACAATGGTGGGAGAGAGAGGGGAAAACGTGCAGCACCAAGAAAGAAGAAGGGGAGCCATTGGAAATAGGAAGGCCATATATTCCGGCTTAAGTGATGACCGGAATATCCGCCCCCCCTTCGAAATATCCGGCCCAAAATATCCGGCCTAGTCCAGATAGTCGCACAATTGGACAGAAAAACGCGCCAATTTTCCTGGGGGGCGGATATTCCGGTCTAAATTTGACCCGGAATATCCGGCCTGCTGAAAACTGACAGAAACAGCAAAATGAAAACTGCAATAACTTTTTCACCCGGACTCCGATTTCGATGATCTTGGACTCATTGGAATCGCAACGAAGAGCTCTTCAAGATTATGCAGAGAAACATTATAGTCCATCATGTGAGAAGGAAGCCAAATGTAGAAAGTTAAAACCTCTCTATAAAAGATGAACCGGCAAAACCTCCAAAACCGAAAACGTAACAAGAGGCTTTGCTCACATTTGCAATAAAAATGTTTTGATAAAGGCTTTGCAAGAACATATCAATTGCGACTAAAGGGATTCATGCCAAGATACAACCTACACAAGGTTGAAAGCTAGTAAAGTATGCATGAGGTAGATACTTATTACCGAGATAGCATTGGTGATGTAGAAGATAAGAGTTCACGATCATCCGAGCTTGGCTCCAATAAGCACATGGTGATAACACCTTCCTTGTAAATGAGACAAGCTTCCAATGCACCTCCGATGTACCTAAAACAAATTCAAGTACAACATGGTACCCAAACTCATTGGGTCCAAAGTAGTTAGAGCAACTACAATACATAGGACAAACTCCACATAAATATGTGCATATTGATATGAAATTGAATTTCATGCACATCTTAGCCATTTAGGATTTGATGGAGTTTATCCTATATATTGGATCAACGAAAGTAAGCATGCCATAAGATATACATATAGTAAATATGCATGCACAAGACTTTCAAGAACCAAACGAGATACAATTGGACAAAACACCAATTAAACCAAGAAAACACACACAAGTGTGACAAGAAAAGAATCATCCAAATTATATAAAAACCAAATCAACACATGATTGAAGATACCACTTTGAAAAGATGCCAAATGAAAGTAAGATACCAATTGATGAAAATCATCAAGGAATAAACCAAACCCTCTACACTTCTCATGATGGCACAAAGTACCAAGACGAGAAATGTTTGTCTTCCAAAGAGACATGTCATCGGGATCAAATGTCAATTGAAGACAACTAATGTTCAAAAGCATATAGGATAGCTCCCCCAAGATTTGTGCATTATTTATGATCTTGCATTTGAATACAAAATGCACACAAATGGGATCATCACTCTCCATACATATTATTCAAACACTAGTCATGTTCAAGAAAGCAATAAGATATAAACCAATTTAAAGAATGATGTTCTACTCAATGTAGGATAGCTTCCCAAGAATAGTGCATTATCTAGAAGTATGACTTTGAATGTAAATGCACTAGAATGGATCATTGCTTTTCCTAAAAGAGAAAGCACAAAACAAATTTTGAGTAGAGCAAAAGATCCAAAAGATACAAGGAAGACAAGAGGATTTAGATCAAACCAAATCCTTGTAACAAAAAATAAGGCAATTCAAAGCAAGAGCCAAAGTGAAGATGGTCCACAAATTCCACCACAATATGAGTATCACTTGTCATGGACAAGGAGTATATAGAGATATTTCTCGGTGGTATATAGGAATGATATTGAAGACCAATTTCACAACAAATAAGCATATGGCAAAAGATAAGATTTAAAGGCCAAAGCTTAAATAGATAGATATTCTTGATAGCTTCAAGTATTCACGCGATCATGCAAAGCACTAAAGAGTAGCTTGAAGCAATCGATTTCCCAAAAGGATATGCGAACATATTTGGGGAAAACCGTACCAAGAATGTCCATCACAAACAAGATCCAAAAGAGTGAGAAAAAAAATCATTTAAGCCAAAAGGAACTTGTTTGAGAAACATGCCACAAAGGAATAAGATAATGAAGAATATCAATTCTAGGTGGCAATACCTCACATGTTCACATTTTCTAGGCTTGTAATATGCACAAAGCTTATTACTCCCCCATAATGTGATAATCCAAATTTTCTTAACAAGAGGCAAAAAAACCAACTAGAGATAATTAATGGACATTATAGAATTTGAATTTCTCATGAGAATGACATACCACATAGAGAATAGATAATATTGATATATCATCACTAAGTGGTATTCCTCATGTACACATTTTTAGGATTGTGAAGTGCACGAAGCACATCATCCCCCAAAATGGATAGTCCATTAATCTCTCAAAAAGAGAGCCAAAAAAAGATATCAAATAAAAGCAATAAGGCTCAACACAAGTAAATGGTGTGCAAACCAACATACACATACTTGATTACTCAAGATAAGTAAGTAGAGAGCACAACACATACAAACACTAGCAAGGTACAAAACCTAACACATGCAAGGGTGCAAGCAACTTTCAATGTATATATGATAAATAAAAGTTACCGCAAGGAGGAACATTGGATATGAGATAGAACAATATAATCCAAATGACTTGGCTTGAGAGAATATAATTGATGAAGATCCCTTAATTCTTCATGATGTAGCCAAGTCTCCAATGCCCTCCAACAACACCTATTGATCAAGTTTTAGCTTGTTGGTCCCCAACCAAGTTGGGTCCTAAGAGGTTAGTCACAATAGGCTTGGCAACCCAAATGGTTCTTTTCTTGACACCACTTTGAGTACCAACATATTTGGCAAACACATTGCCAACCTTATCCTTCCGAAGAGAATAAACTTCATCAATTATAATGGGGTTGGATAAGGTACCATTAGTGCATGAAGAAGCAAGTGACCCTTCTCACGGCATATGTAGCAACATTGGCTTCCTCCTTCTTCTTAGTTGGAGTCTTGACTTGAGGAGGGGTAGCTTGATTCTTCTTGGGAAGAGGCCGTTTTCTTGAGGAACTTGAGTTTGAACTTGAGGCCTTCCCTTGTTGCTTCTCACTAAGAGCTTCTTCTTCAAAGGGCAAGATCTAACATGGTGCCCTTCAACTTTGCACTTGAAGCAAACAATCTTGGCCGAATCTTGACTTGTTCTTGGCCCTTGTTCTTCTTGATAGGCTTGGACTTGTTCTTGTTGTTGAGTTGAATCCAAGTCCACTCTTGTCATTGGGGCGTCTTTGAACACTCAACACATTGTCAAGTATGGATCCCAACATGACGCTTTTCCAAGTCTTTCTTCAAAGAAGTGACTTGGGCCTTGAGCTCATTTAATTCCTCTACATGGTTAGTATCAACACAAACACTAGAGGAAGTAGATGCTTCATTGTTAGAGCAACAAGGCATGGAAGTAATTCATCACAAGATTTAGCAATAGTATGTGATATAGAATTACTAGGACTAGCACATGGCAATAAGCATTAGAGAGAAGTTGTGCCATTGTCCACATGAGGCTCACAAGATGTTACCTTTGACATAATAGCCTCATGAGCTAACTTTAGCTTAGCATAGGATGCTAGAAGATCCTCATTAGAGCTAGAGAGCTTTTCATGACTTTCTTCCAATTTCCTATACTTGCTAGTTAGCAACTCAAGTTGAGCCCTTAGCTCAACATTCTCCTTCAAAATAGATGCTTCACAAGAAGTGGAGTTAGTAGCACAAGCATCATCAATATTAGAAATGGAAGAAGACAACTTGGCAAGCTCATCATTTTTAGATAGTTGAGTTTGGAGTTGATCATGAGACTTGATAAGGAGAGAGTGTTCACTTTCTAAAGCCTTGTGGCTTTGTCAAGTCTCTCTATGTCCTCAATTAGTCTAGCATTGCCAACACCAAATTCAACTTTTTCCTTTTTAAGCACTTTATATTTAGCAATAGCATGATCTCTTTCCTTAATGATTTTAGCAATAATAAGATCATTTGATTCATCAAGAGATTCAAGTTTCTCCTCAAGAGACACTCGAAGCTCTTGCTCTTCCTCAAGGGCATTCTCTAAGGATGCTTTTTCCATAGCATCCTCTCTCTCAATTTTACATTTCTCATCAAATTGAGTTTCCAAGTCCTCAATGATTTCCCTACTCTTAATAGCATAAGCAATGATTTCACATTGAGGAGGGATAGCTTTGCTACCTTTGGGGAGAGCACCAAATACCATTTCACCCTTCTTTGTTACGGATTCAACATCCATATGTTCTCCATAAGAATCCTCATCCACATCATCACAAGATGTAGAGGGTTCCAAAGGTGGATATACCTTTGAATCTCTATCCATAAGGCAAAGGTGGGTAATGGACGTTGATGAAGAAGAATTACTTGAAGCACCATTGAGGCCCATGTCTTGTTCCAACACATGTTGGGATTCCTCTTGTGACAAATCACATGTTGGTGAAGTGGAAGAAGTTGTGAACTCGTCACGGCCGGAGGTGGAGGGAGAACAATCATCCTCAATAATATTGGACACTTCATATTTATCTTGAAGCTTGGTCCATAGCTAATGAGCGTTCCGAAAAGGCATGATTGATGCAAGAACTACATCGCTCAAAACACATATAAGACCATTAGAAACAAGAGTTTCGAGATGAGAGTTTTCCTCATCCTATAAAGATAATTCTTGGGAATCATTTGGAGGAGAAAAACCCACATCTACAATCCTCTTAATATAATTTGGACTCATGGCCCTAAAAAGATTAAGCATGCGAATTTTCCAAACATCATAATTTATGCCATCGAATATAAGAGTGGGATCGTGCATTAATTCTCTAAGCGACATCTTTACTCTCTAGGCGGTAAAGCCCAAAAAGAGAGCCGAGGCTCTGATACCAATTGAAAGGACAAGGATGTCGCCTAGAGGGGGTGAATAGGCGATTAAAACTTTTCTCGTTTAGGCTTGCTAATTGCGGAATAAAACTGGGTGTTTAAATTAACAAGCCAACAACCTAAGTAAACTAGGCTCACCTATGTGCACCAACAACTTATGCTAAGCAAGACAAGCAACAAGGTGATAGCAATAAGAATACTTCAAGCACGAAGGCTATCACAATGTAAAGTGCATAAGTAAAAAGCTCGGGTATAGAAATAACCGAGGCACGCGGAGACGAGGATGTATTCCCGAGTTCCTCCTTTTTAGGGAGTATGTCTCGTTGGAGAGGTGTGAGCCACCACAAAGGTCGATCTCAACGCCACAAAGGCTCACCCTATTCTCCGATGAACCGCACCACAAAGGTTTGGTTCACCTTCCACTATCGGAATCCTTCAAGGCGGAATCCAGAGCCTTTACAACAACAATCCGAGGCACAACCCACAACTGGATTGGGGGCTCCCGAACAGCTACAAGTGACCACAAAGGTCTCAACCACCACAAAGGCGTCTAGGGTCCAAAGACCCAAGAGTAACAAGTTCACAAACTTTCACTTCCACGAATCCTCGTGGAGAGCACAAACCGATGCACAAAGCAATGGCTAGAACACAAGAAGTGCTCAAGTCCTTCACTCTCAAATCCCACCAAAAGCAACTAATGCTTATGGGGGGAGAAGGGAGGAAGAACAAAGTAGGAGAATCACCAAGAACTCCAAGATCTAGATCAACTAGGTTCCCCTCATTTAGAGGAGAGATGGATTGGTGGAAATGTAGATCTAGATCTCCTCTCACTTTTCCCTCAAAGATATGCAAGAATCATGGGAGGAAATTGAGAGGGGGCAAGTTTTCCAAGGTCAACAATGGTGGGAGAGAGGGGAAAACGTGCAGCACCAAGGAAGAAAAAGGGGAGGGGTATTTGTCGTGGGGTTGTCACGGCAGATGTTACCATAGGGTAACTTGAGTTGTAGGGCAAGGCGAAGCTAGTGTCTGGGAGTTTGTTTAGCTCTGCGCGGACAAGGGATTTACCCAGGTTTGGCCTCTCCATTGGAGATAAAGACCTACTTCCTGCTATGCTATTATTCATCTCGATCTCGATAACCCGGCTACGACAACAGAGCCGGATCTCGATTAGGGTTACAAGGTTCGCTTGGTAGCGGTGATAACTACGATCTCTCCCTGGTTCTCTATCTCGTAAAGCTTGTCTAGTCAAAAACTTGTCTCACTATGACCTAGGAGCCCGCTTATATAGACGGCCGGGTCTCCTGATTCTATACATGGTAAGCCCGGGTTCTACCCAGACTCGGAGTCCTAGTCTAGGTCTTCTGGCCTTCGTGTCCTCCAAGTCCTGCACCGCCTCTGGGTCTTCTAGAAGCATTCCTCTATTAGCCGGGTCACCGACAAGCTTGCTGGCCCATCGACGTAACCTGGCCCATGCTGATGGTTAGGTGTCCTAGCCGGGCCTTCTGCCTGGCAGGTCACGCTTCCCTCTTCATGGGCCTACCGGGTTATAATCCCCCCATCAGTAGCCCCCAGGTTAACCGGGTCTCCAGGTTGGCATGCTCTTCTTCTAGTCTCAGGTTTTGCTTTCTTGGTTAGATCTGTCATCCTGGCTGGCCGGGTTAACAACCTGAAATATAAGAATAACATACGACAAGTTAAATACCGGGTTACATTGCTTTTTTCCTTAGCTAGGCCAGCTCTTCTTGGCGGTCCATATCGTAACCCGGCTCGGTCATTCCGGGTTCATACGCCTCCGGGTTTCATACTCAACACTTAGTGAAAATTCCAACTAAACTGTGAGTCAATCTTTAGTCAATCTCAATCGTGATCTCGTCAGATAATTTTCCTCTTTGTCTCTTTCTGTTTGTCGTTGACCCTTGGTCAAAGATCCTTATCTCCTCGTCTTTTTACCGCAACACCCCTAGGGCTTTTTACTGCGCCTATAAGTATAGGGTTAAGGTAAACACCGCAGTCACTTTCCCCATTTCTTCCTTGGACTCTTCATCTCCTTCCTCGCGTAGCCGCCACAAATCCCATCTCAAATCGAGCTCCCAAATCTCAACAGAAATCTCCACAACCATCATCTACTCATCCATCCGTGTTGCACCCTCAATCCTAGACTCAATCTCAACCGCAATCGCTCCGCATCTTCCTCTCCCCGCACCCACCTCCATTGCTATGGTTAGGTCATCTCTGCTTTCGAGATTGGGCACCACCACAGTTCCGCATCAATGGTGAAGGAGAAGATGAAGTCCGGAGGTCCCAGGGCCGCAAAGAAGAGTGCGAAGAAAGGATCCAGCTCCAGCGCCGCCGTGGCAGCCACTCCGGTGAACTAGACTAGGTCCAGTGCCACTGACACAACACTGAAGATGTTTCAAAATCGCGGCGAGCTTCCACCCAAGAAGGAGATCCACTAGCGCGCTCCTGGAGAAGAAATGCAGCCCAAACCCAAGGAAGGTGAAATTGTTGTCTTGCTTGATCATGTTTCCCATGGTCTTCGCCCTCCGGGATCTCTGTTTTTTGCAAAGTATTTAAGTACTATGGTCTCACCACACTCGACGTTGCTCCCTACTCCATTCTCAATGTTAGCAACTTCATAGTATTCTGTGAGGACTATCTCTAGATGGCTCCCAGCTTAGAGCTATTTTTAGAGATCTTTTATTGCAACCCCTCTCACAAAAACAAACCTCTTGGCCCATATGGAGGTGTTTCCATCCAACGTTGAAGGGAATGCGATTTCCCGGCTCTTGCTCTGGCCAGTCACCCCAAGGGGTGGCAAAACTCTTATTTCTACTGCAAAGACACTTCTCCTGAGTCAGACGAGGCTCTTTACCCAGCTTTCAGAAACTCTCCCTTGGTCTACAACTCCAAGATGAACAGCTACGCCAGCGACGAAAACCGGGTCTTGGTTGAAGCTGTCCATGTCCGGGCGAGAGCTCTGCTCGCTCACGGCCTCCGCGACACTGATTTAGTCAAGTGCTGGATTAGTTGGTTCATCCAGCCTCTTAGCATCAGGACCCGGCTATTCCATGAATACACTGGAGAAACAACTGATAACATGCGTTACTCCGAAGTGACGCTTACTGATGATCAGATTGTGAAGAACGCCAAGAAGCTGCTTGGCGGGACCAAACATGACATTGTGCTGACCGTGCTTGCCCCATTCAGTGCTAAGAACAAACCTCCTACGATACGATACCAACCTTCTTTTGCTTTTTGTCTTTTGTTAACCCGGTTTTTCTCACATAAAACACTTATCTGTTCATCTTCCTTCACCTCAGGACCCGGAGTGGTGGAAAGCTGATTATACCCCTGTGTCCTCACCTGATGACGAAGATACAGATGCAAGTGATGAAGACGAAGAAGAAGGTGAGCTAGACTCAGCAGGCCAGCTCTTCCTCAACTTGATTAACAGTGAGGTCACCACTAAGGACCCTTCTACTGATAACCGGACATTTCTTGTTCCAGGCCCCACTGACCCGGCTGTCGATGAATTGCCGGGTCCCCAAACTGCTGGACCTCCTCCTCTGAAGAGGACCCGAGCTGCTATTGCAAAGGTGCCGCATTCTCGTTTTTCAAATTATGCAATGAACACATCTCAATCCCAAGCACACACACAGGCAAAGGAACTTGAGAAGGAAGCTGAAGCCAGCAAGAAACCTCAAACCCGGTCTGCTGCGAATCCGGGCTCTCTGAACACAGGTATCCCTCCATGTTCTTTAACCAGCTGGGCCAAATCCATCCAGAATATACCTTCTGTTAAACATCCTTTAGCTGGCAAAACCCGGGCCGCTAAATCCTATTCTTTGTCAGCTTCATCCTCGGACAGTGTTAGCACACCCGAGGACTTCCAAATCAATACCGGGTAAGACACGTTCAGCTACCACTATACTTTTGCTTCTCTCCATAATGTACTTTAACTAATCAAACTTCACTTTATTCCAGTGCTAAAGCTACGCTAGATGAAGAGCCAGGTTCTCCACCAGCCACGTCTCCTCCTCCAACTACGACAGAGCCTTCTCCTATGGAGACACACATCGAGGAGCCAACTCAAAGTGACAAACCAGCAGAGAATTTGACTGCATCTCCAAGATGCCCACCTACTCCTGCACCAGAGCCATCCCCAGCTGTTCAATCGCCCGGGCTAGGATCTGGCATAAAAGAGGATGACGAAGAAGTACCAACAACCGGGCCTATGGCCAAGGGCACAACTCCTGAGGTTAGGTCGGTCTCTTCTGCCAAAGGCAAGGACCCGGTTCCTTTGACTGATTTGCCGGCTCTGGACTCTATGTCCACGCCGGCTCTTTGCGGTGAGTATTTTTCTTGTCTTGCTCAACACAAGAACTTGGAAACTGAGCTGGTCGTCCTGATTCAGAAACGATACCAGGTACTCTTTTTCTTGTCTATACTTCTTGCGTAACTATACCCTGAGTAGCCCCCAAGCTCTAATATTATCACTTATTGATGAGCTTGGTGCTTATAATACGAATGCCTTAGATAAAAACTTCAATCATGTAGCCCCCAAGTGCCGGGTTGTCTGTTCACAACAACATGGGACTAAAACTTCGTCCTTTAGAACTTCTCATCCGTCATATCAAAATTTGAACACTGTAGCCCCCAAGTGTCGGGTTGCACGCCTGCAGCAACCTGGAACTAAAACTTACTTAGAAAATTTCAAACTTTATGTGTGTAGCTCCCAAGTGCCGGGTTGCACGCCTGTAGCAACCTGGGACTCCACTTTATTCTATCCTTGTAAAATTTCAACTTTGTATCCCCCAAGTTCCGGGTTATCTTTCCTACAGTAACCTGGGGCTTGACCATATATTTTTTCTCTTTTTATGCACAGGAGCACATTACCCAGGCCGACCAAGAAATTTCCTGGTATAAAGGACTCTTGAAGGATCAATCTAATGCCCGGCTTGCAGATGCAGAGAACTGCAAGCCTTTGAAAAATCTGTCACTGAGCTTACCCAAGAAAACTCTGACTTGAGGAGGGATATGCAGGAGCACGAGGACAACTTTCAAGAGGAGCAATCCATACTGCAGAAAAAATTGGACGCTGCCACTGATGAGCTGACCCGGCTAAAGAAAATGATCACGTACATGGTCACCTCATTAGTGGGTAAGTTTGACACTCCCTAACCCAGAAAATCTTGTGTAATCCAGACCCGGAATTTGAATTCTCATAACTTTGCTCTCTCCTGTTCAGGTCCACATGATGGAAACCTCCGCAAGACTGCTGTTGAAAAGATCAAATGCATGTATACTCTTGTGCGCCAACTGTATTTTAGCAGTTGTGAAGTCATCAAGGCAGCGAGAAACTGGGAGAACCCGCCAAGCACTTACACTGAGGTGCTTGGCCATCTATCAACCATGCCATACTGGATCCATCTTCTGAAGAAATCTACTTGCAGAGCTGGGGTAATGCGTGGTCTTGCTTTGGCAAAGGCCTATCATCCCAATCTTAACACGGCTCCTCTTATGGACGGCTTTCCACAGTTCAACACTGACGGCACACAGTTTGACAAGAGGAGCTATACCCGGGTTATGAAGCAAATCCGGCACGCTGCCACTGTTATTGCTAGCAAGATGAAGTTGACCACTCTGTAATATGGATACAACGAAGCCAACGAAGAGATCATCGATGATGAACCACAACGCATTAACCTTCTCCAAAGCTACAAGGACTCCATTGCCCCAGAAAAAGTTGCTCCCAGTACCTCCACTGCTCCAAGTTCATCTACTCCAATTGTTCCTCCTCCATCATGAGCTGCAGTTGAAGATGATGAGGAGGGTTATTTCCAATCCCTTCAACATGTCACCTGGCATAAAAATGGAGCCCCCAAGACCCGGGTCACAGAAGCAGAGGCGACACAAAATGACCCGGCAGTTGCCAAGGACGATAACCCGGCAGATGCTACAGAAGACACCCGGCCGCTACTCCGTCCGATAACCCGGCTCCTGACGCCGGTGCTTGAAAAACTCATGCAGATGCCTTATCTCTACAAAAAATAATCTCATTCGGCCCTTTGGGCAGTTATTGTAATAACTTAGCACCTTTTACCCTATGCTTTTGATGGTGTGTCTATACACCTATGCAACCTTGCTTTAATCATGTGGAACTCTTTGCTTTAAGATATATGTTTGTCTTTGGTTTAGATGGCCCTTTTGATTTCTTTAACCGTGAGTTGGCTTTCGCATGGATTCTCTGTCGCAACTTTTCTGATAAAAAGAGGGTCAAACCAAGTCCCCATTGGGCATCATGATTGATTGAATTTCCAGATTAGCAATCACTCCATATAATTGCGAGTCACATCAAACTCAACAGCAAAATAACCAAGAATAAAACTGGTGGCATAAAAGTCGGGTCTTGGGATTGCAGCTACAAACTATTCAAGTGAGAGCCCCCAAGACCTGGATCAATTTTTATAAAGTAATGGCTTAACTATGCAACATTACCCCATTGATCCACATACGTATGAGACGCGCTCTTTGGGCATCTTCTATGATAAAAACAGCTACCCAACTATATTTACTTGTTCTACAACAGAAAACACAAGTACGTACACTTGTACACTAAACATGCATGCTAATGAACAAAAACAGAAATAATAACCCCAAACTCTCTTTGCCGGGTCTCTAAGAACTTTGGGACCCAGATAACCATAAAGCCGGGTCCTGGATGAAAAACTGTGCCACCTCAATGACCAGCCCCCAAGACCTGACTTATCATCAAACTGTGCTATGGTACATCTCAATCTTTAGAGAATAACCGACTCTCAAAATAACCAGAACAGAAATTTTAAATGAGACAACACACACTTCTGTTCAACCTTCACTTTATTGATAAGAAAGGTTAGGTCAGCAAGCCGCCTCATTAAAAACCTTCCAGTCCCCTTAGGTACCCTGGTAAGGAAAAGAGCGCGTCTGAAACCTGCTGCCTGTTATATTACATATGATATCTTGATCTCATGCTAAGTATAATATGGGCGCAGCTAGGCAATGTTCCATGGCCGCTCGCGCTCCTCCAATGAAGAAGTGGAATGTGTTGTGTCATTCATATACTCAGATTTCACTCTAGCATCCACCAGATAATACGAACTATTGTACAGATTCTTACTTATGATGAACGGTCCCTCCCATGGAGGAGATAACTTGTGCATCCCTTCTTTGGATTGCGTCCATCGCAGCACTAAGTCACCCTCCTGGAAAGTGCGAGTTCTAACCCGGCGACTGTGATACCGCCTCAAATCTTGCTGATATATTGCAGATCTTTCCAATGCTTTTTCTCTATTCTCCTCGAGCAAGTCCAAAGAATCTTGCCGGGTCTACTCATTCTCAGTTTCAACATAAGCCGCCACTGTAGGCGAGTCATGTATAATACCACTTGGCAGTACAGCCTCTGCCCCATACTCCATAAAGAAAGGCGTCATCTTTATAGATCTATTTGGTGTTGTGTTGATTCCCCAAACTACAGATGGTAACTCCTCAACCCTCGCCCCGGCAGCTCTGATGCACGGGACCCGGAGACGTGGTTTTAAGCCTCTTAGTAATTCTTGGTTTGCTCTTTCTACTTGCCCATTGGCCTGTGGATGAGAAACTGAAGCCACATCCAGACGTATGCCATTGTTTCCACAAAATTTTGCCATTTCTCCTAGTGACATGTTTGTTCCATTATCTGTGATGATGCTATGAGGATATCCAAACCGATGTATGATCTTTTTCACAAACTTAACTGATGTAGCTGCTTCACAATTTGTAACTGGCATCACCTCAACCCACTTTGTAAATTTATCAATGGCAACAAAGAGGTGGGTTTTCTTGCAAGGGGACATATGAAAGGGACCCACCATGTCAAGCCCCCAAACTGTAAAAGGCCAGGTCAAAGGTATTGTTCGCAATTCCTGAGCCGGCACATATGAACTTGCCTTGCATATCTTTGACACCCATCACATCTGCTCACCAAGCGCTCTGCATCTGCCTGGGCCGTGAGCCAAAAGAAACCGTGTCTGAATGCTTTTGCTACTAAAGATCTTGTGGATGCATGGTGACCACAATCTCCCTCATGAACCTCTTTCAAAATTTGCCGGCCCTCCTTTCCAGATACACATCTCTGAAATACACCTGACACGCTCCTTTTGTATAACTCACCATCAATAACCACGTAAGCCTTAGCCCGGCATACTATTTGCCGGGATACAACCTCCTGCTGTGGCAACTCCCCTCGCCGAAGATACGCTAAGTAAGGTTCTGTCCACTCTGGAATTTCATGAGTTGCTGCTACCAACTGTGAATCTGGGTCATCTTGATATGCAAGTTCTTCCTCATCTTGAAGTTTGACTGAAGGAGTCCACAATTCATCCAAGAAAACATTAGGTGGAACCGGCTCTTGTCGTGAGCCGAGTCTTGATAAAGCATCTGCAGCATCATTTTTCCTGCAATCAATGTGATCCACCTGATAGCCTGAGAAGAACCCGGCTACCCTATCCACTTCTCTTCTGTAAGCCGCCATTGTTGCATCCTTCCTATCCCATGTTCCTGAAACTTGCTGTGCCACAAGATCTGAATCTCCATAGCACTTGATACGCTTGATGTTCATCTCCTTTGCCATGCGCAAACCATGCAACAAAGCCTCATATTCTGCCACATTATTGGACCAATCAAAGTGAATTTGCAGCACATAACTCAGCTTGTCACCTTTTGGAGAAGTTAAAACAACTCTGACTCCTGAACCTTGTTCCTGCTTAGAACCGTCAAAATGCATGATCCAAGACTTGATACTTGGTGTAAGAGGTGCTGCACTTAACTGTGTCCAATCATTAAAAAAAATCAGCCAATGCCTGAGACTTGATGGTTGTACGAGGCTCGTAGTTGATATGATATGGCCCCATCTCTATGGCCCACCTTCCTGTAGCTTCTGAGTTTCTGCTCATGGGATTGAACTGACCACTGTGATTGGATGTTCCTGAAAATAAGGCTTCAATTTTCTACTCGCCATGAAGACACCAAATACCAATTTCTGCCAATGTGGATAGCGATGCTTTGCCTCTGATAATACCTCACTGACGTAATAGACCGGCCTCTGGACCAGGTTTTCTTTGCCTACTTCTTTACGCTCAACCACCACCACAGCGCTAACAGCCTGAGGCCTGGCAGCGACGTATAACAGCATGGGCTCTTTGGGACCCGGCGCTGCAAGAATTGGCGCCTCTGATAGCTGCTTCTTGAGAGCTTCAAATGCCTCATCTGCCTCTTGATTCCACACGAAGTTGTCCGTTTTCTTCAGTAATTTGTATAAAGGGATGGCCTTCTCTCCGAGCCGGGATATAAACCGGGTTAGCGCAGCTACACACCCCGTTAATTTCTGAACATCTGCCAATTCCTCAGGTTTCTTCAAACTTTGAATAGCCTTGATCTTTTCCAGGTTTGCCTCAATTCCCCTCTCTGATACGATGAAACCCAGGAGTGTCACATCCCAAATTTGGAAACTAAGAAACAAGACCCAAATTTCAGAACCAACAAAAACTTTTTGAATTACTTCACTAATGATTGTGTTTCCTTCCCATTGCTATGTTTGACTTGTGTGACTTGTGTTTAAGTTGTTTGACCACTAAGTATCTACCAAGAACCCAACCAAGATAAAAATATATTCAACCTTGGTGATCATGCCATGACAAGAAAATATTCCATATATCTTTTCCATTCTTAGTTTGGCCTAATTCCATTTCAATAATGCTTAGTTTAGCAACAACCAAATACCCATTATTTGAGAAAGTAAAAGTATTTCCAAAATTATGTGTTCCCAAAAATATGGAGATCTATCTGTTATCTCCTATCTATTTTTCAACCTTGATATTTTGCATGTGTATGCAACTCCCATTTTATAAACTTTGATTATCACTTCCTTTTAAAAAGAACACAAGTGGGAAATATATTACCCCACATATTTTGCCTTGCTCAAAACCCTTTTCAAAAATACCAAGGTGGAGTTGAGATAGTTTTAAACATCATCTTGTCATAATTAAGTGTGATCATTTTTATAAGATAGTATTGTTAAGTATGTAAATGGTGGTATGATTAATTCTTGTGGTTTGATTTCTGTGATCTTGGTTGTGATGTTGATCTTGTTGTGATTGTTTGCTTGTTGGACTCATGGTGGTATTGATTGTTAATTCTTGTTTTATTGTTTGCTTGGGTGAATAATTACACACATGTACTTGAGTGTTAAGTTGAAAACCCACTGATCACAAATTTGGAATGTGACTTGAACAAAAACAAAACCTCGAAAGATATTCCAAAGACTTGAATTAAAAACCCAATTTAGAGATGAGTAATCTTATTTAATTTCCCTCTCTACCTATTTCTCTAGTTTTTGTTATAATAGTTATTTTATCTTATAAAATCCAGGAATGAGATGATAACCATCTCATTATCATATTATTCTCTCCTCAAAATATCTAATCTCCAATTACAAAGATATTTCAATTTGTCAAATTGGTCTTATCCAAAAATGACATATTTAAACTCTATGAACAAATATGGTTCAAAACATTTTATTTTCAAACACCAATTTTTGTGGAGCTTCTACATGTTATGGGGAGGCTGCCCAAATAATTTCATAATTTTTGAAATAGTTTAAAGGCCTCAATTAAATCCCAAATGGCTACTGGTTTTAAAAAGGAATTAAAAGAAATAGAACAAGGACCTAGCTATGATTGGAAAATTTTGCCAGGGGTCCTTGTGCAAAATGACCTTCTTCCTCCTGTAGAAGCAGCACGGCATGGCGCCAGTGCAGCCGTGCTCCTCGCTCCCGTGCTCCTCGTTCCCTCTCGCCGCACTGCCCTCGACCCAGCTCCTTCGCGGCCGTGTCCCGTTCCCCTCGCTGTCCCCCAGCTCGCCCCCGACCACGCGGCCAGAGCACGGCAACGCCATGCCACCGTGCTCCTCTCCCGCGTGGCACTACACCGGACCCCTCCTCTCTCCTCTCCCCTGTCCCCCTTCGTAGAGGATATGAACGCCACGACGCCGCACCTCTGCTCTCCCTCACTCGCCTGCCCCCTCGCTCTCTTTCCTCTCTCTCTATTCCCTCACCACGGCCGAACCATATCCATGTCGCCGTCGCGCATCGCCGGCAATTGAAGCCTCCCCGAGCAATTCTAAGACCACCATCGACACCGCCTCGTCGTCCTCTGCATCCACGCCGAAGGAATCGAGCTGGGAAGCCCGGGATCGCCGTTGCCGTCCGCATCCTCTTCCTCTCCGTCGCCGAGATGTCGAGCTAGGTCGCGGGTGACTCAGTCCATAATTCTCCACCATTTTTGTGTCCCTGAGCTCCCCTCATCGCGAGCCTTCTCATGGACACCGCCTCTTCTTTTTAGGACCACGGGAGCCGCCGCGTCGACCTCGCCGTACTCCTGTCGTGCCTCGCTCGTCGCTGCGTGTCACGAGGGAGACAAAGACGGCCCCGTACTGCTTCGCCGCACGCATGGGCCGCTGGATGGGCCTCTCTCTGTGTTGCTCGGCTAGGTCTGGGCCAGATCTGGCCCCTTTCTATTTTTTTCAGTGGATCTAGTTTCCTGTTTTAATTTCTCTGTTAGATCTGCTCTAGGAATTAAATCACCATTAAATCCCTGTGATAGATAATTGAGTGATTTAAATTTTGTAGTGCTCTTGTGTGTTTTCTTAGACATGCAGCACTGGTGCACTACAAAAATATGATTTTGTGTGTTGTCTAGATTAAATATGGTAAAAAGTATCTTTTTCACTAAATATTTAATATCTAGAGTTTTATAACTCCAAAATTTGTAAACTAAAATTATATGGAAAGCTTGAAGTGATACCTTTCCAGAAATGTTGGTCTTGTATGCAAATGAAACCTAAAACAAAAGTTCTATTCATTCTTGTAAACACACCAGTGGCACTTTGGTGATTTTTGTAGGTTTTTGTGAGATAAATTTTGGAGTAAATCCAATTGGCTTTCTTCTATATGTGTAGGAGAACATATCCCTAGCTTGGTTTGAATTTAGGAGTCATTGATTGACTGTGGTGCTAATTATAAGGTTTAAGCCTTTTCTGCCTATTTTTATTAGATCTTTATAAATTGTTGTGTTATAGCTTTATTGTTATAAATATGTTTCCTAGCATGTGTAGGGTGGTAATCCACTGTTGTGAAGTGTTTCCTTATTTTTACTAGCATGTTAGGAGAGCTATTTGTGAGTCATGTATTTGTTAGGGTTTTATTCCCTATATAGCTTTCTCCTAGTAATTAGGAATTTGTTAAGCTTGTTTATTTTGATATGAGAATATTGTGTGTGATTAAAATGTATGCCATGCTTGTTAATGGTTGTTGTGGTACTGTGCTTGCATGTTATTATTGCTTAGCAGGTTATAATATGTTAGTACTGTTAGTGGTATTTGTTAGACATGTTGGTATGAGTAAAATGTTCACCTTGCTTGATGAACTTGATTATCTTAAGTTGAGCACTAGCTTAGGTATCTTATTGTGTATCTACCCTAGCTTGGTGTGATGTTTTCATTTACAGAGATTATTTGGTGACTTAACTTTTGTCTGAAGTATTTCCTGTTTAGAGAAAATGGTTGTTAATACCTTTAGTGGAAGATGTCTTGCTGCTCGATGTTTTTAGCATGTGTTTGGTGTTATACTCCTGTGAGTATAAAGCCCTTGTAAATATAGATCTTAGTTTGTTGCTTGATTAAATTAGTACTATGTTTTTGGTATGATTACTTGTTTGTATACCACTTGTGGTTTGGTTGCTTATTGAGTGTTGTTTTATTTTCATGTTTGCGACGCTAGAGATAAACACTATCGGAGTGGTCTTGGAAAGGATTTATTGAAGAGGAATCGGAGTTTATTTCTTTGATCAGTGAGAAGAAGTCCAGGGACATTATGCTGGAATCAGGCAAGCTACTTCTCTGAGCTTGCATCTATATACATCTATTTTGCTTCACATGTTTTACTTATAAAGAGCATAAGTGATTTATGTGGTGTTTGCCACTAAAGTTATGATTTCAAAAACCCTTTTTCCAAAATACAAGTATATTATTTTGACACCCTATATGGATATATTAGATGGAAATTCTTTTTTTCAAACTATAGGATGGGAAAATATTGTTTACTCAAAACTCCTTTGAAAATACTTGTGTGGATGTGAAATGCCGAGATGTCGGTATTGAAGTGGAGAAGTGGAGAATTGTGATGTTTGTGAAAAATGCACATTGTGTCCTAGTACTATGACGACCAGCCGATAACCTGTCCGACCACATCTAACCACATATGGGAAAGGGCGTAGTCATATAATTTGCTCATGTTAGTATGGGATGCCTCAACAACGAGGATGACCTCGTTCCATGAGGGGATGGTTTGGTGACCTACCCCTGACCTGGGTCCTAACACGTTGGTGGGAGGATTGAAGGGTTCGCTCGCCGGGCAGAACTATGATTCCTCACACCTGGGTCCTAACACGTTGGTGGGAGGATTGAAGGGTTTTGGAAATGTTTTAAGATTTGAAAAGAAAATGGAGATGTTTGATGTATGCAACTATACCGACGGGCTGGTATGAGGTTGCTGGAGAAGGAATTGACCATGAAGGGCTATGGTCGAGAGGTGCAAAGTTTTGTGATTTGAAAGTGGAAAATGTTTTAGGCAACTATACCGAAGGGCGGGTATAAGGTTGTTAGAAAATGATTTGACCATGAAGGGCTATGGTCGGAAAAGGAGTTTTGGAGAAATAAACAAAATGGTGATTTTCCTGGAAAATGTTTATAAAAGAGACTTCTTACCTTTCCAACAAAGATGTATTTTTGGGAAAGAGTTTTAAAACGAGACTTCTTACAAAAACAGATTTATGGGAAAAAGTCCTAAAGCCTTCTTTCCTGTTTCAAATAAAGTTATAGGAATTTCAAACAAAGGTTTATTAAACAAAAGTCTATCCTTCTCTTTTCCACAACGATATAGAGTTTTCAAAGCAAACAAGGTTTCATTTAAACAATAAAAAGAGTAGTGCATGCACATTTCGGGGGTAGTTTGCGAGTACAATCAAATGTACTCATATTGGTTTCGTCCCTGGCTATTGTCTTATCTAGATTTTGAAGAAGAGCAGTTCGAAGAAAAAGACTTCAATAACGTCAATGCGAACTAGGGCGCTTCCCAGTCAGCTACCTGTAGGGTTAAGGCGAATGACTTGGGCTCCACGTTGTTTGCTGATTTTCGCTGCAAGTACCTGTTGAAGCTATGGCTTCAAACAAGTAAGTAAATTCATTCGGTATTTATGGGCGTTCTGTGATGCCAATTCGAGTTATGTGCAACAACGGACTGATCATGGGATTGTTGCAGGAAACATAACGAGTATCTCGGATAGCTAATCCGGGGTCCTCACAGACTTGGTATCAGAGCCATCCTGACTATAGGAGACCTTAGTTAGCATGGACGTTAGTTCAGAAAGGAAATATTTTGTTAAAAATATATTACTACCAAAATATATTTTTATCTTGGGAAGTCCAAATATAGCTTCCACTCTTCTCACCTTCTCAAATATTTCTGAATCTTATCCCTCTATTTAAGATTTTCCAAGGATTTCTCTACTCCCTCAAAATATTTGACGATGAACCCAAGTGAGACCTAAATAGCTAGCACCTACAAGAAGAAGCTTCTATTTCGAATATTCAACATTCAACATCAAGGTGATTGATCTGCAAATACCGAGATCGTCAGTATCAATAAAGCAAGAGACCTCGAAGACCTCAACTCAATATCAACAATTCCACTCAGTTACTACCTCGATAATCTCAATTTTTCCTGCTGACGCCTAAGGCGATAAAGTGAAGACTTCACCAACCTTGTTTAACCGAGACCATAGGATAAACCTGATAGGAACCCTGGTTGGACTACCCGACTACCACGAGTGTTGGACGTCCGTTGGTACTAGACGTACCTTGTGTGCTCTTTGCTTGTGTGTACTCTGCTTGTGTATTGTTTGTTAGTGAGTCCTCTGCTTGTGTGTTGTTTTTCCTGTGTGTTTCACAATCACGCCTTGATGGCAACACAAAGTAAGCTCAAAATTCTCTTTTTATAAAACTCCTTTTGCCACCTAGCAAAAACCATTTTGACCTCTTCGCCATAGTTGCACCTTGTTGCAGGTGTAAGCCCGTCTAGGAAAATATTTCTAAGATATCCTTCCTCTCATCTAAACCATCTCCCTATAAGAACTGACAGTTTCGCGAGATACAAAAGACCCCCGATCTTTAACCAAATAGCCCAAGATTTTTGCAACCTAACCGGCAAATCAGATAATGGCCTTCATGCACCATCTGGAGCAAGTGCGTCAAGATCTCAAAGGAAACTGCAATTTTACGCCAACCTCGTGAAGACACGAGTCTCACCTCGCAAGGTTAAGTTGTGAAATTACAAGAATGACAGACTAACTTATCGTATCTAACTTTAGACTAACATCTGACTTAAGTCCACGATAGTACCAACTAATCTTCTAGGACTATAAGTCTTGACAAAAAACGAAGACATAAGGAGACCCATTTAGGATTGCTAACTAGAGAAACTCAAGGACTGTATAAGAGTTGCTATGAAGATTCGAGCTCACAGACCGACGGTCATGTTGGGTTTCAAAGGGATCATGTATCTACTCGCTTGACGAGCAGTTCGTGGCATTTTAATCACTTGAGCTAACTTTACTAATTTTTACCTACGCGATAATCATGAGAAAAACCTCGAGTAACTCCTACCTATCACCGCAGACTTGGAAAAAAAACGGATGAGAACCCTAGCCTGCCGCGGGTTGTCTGACCTCTAATACCAATTGAACATTCATCAATTAAAGTATCTTTAGATACAACTTATGTAATAATAGTAAGATACAACCTTTATAAGAGGATTGAGATTGAAGGATAGGTAAAAACCATCATTTATGAAATAAGTAGAAATCTTACAGGAAAGAAGAATGAGAAGTTCAAGGGAGGATGATAAAAGCCTAAACTAAATCTTAATCTAGATCGTCTTACGTTATCATGGCCATCTTAGCTTCTTATCTCCCAAACCTTCTCGAAGTCATTCTGCAGGAGAAGCCACCCCCAAGAAGGAGGAACTACGACAAGAAGACCTTGAAGAGAGATTTCTTAGGTTGGCAAAGAAGTAATATACCAGACAATCATGGAATATTTGGAAACTCTTATATCAGAATATTTTATTATTAATCTCTCTAAAAATAATGTGATATTCCAATGTTCGTATTATATAAAAGTACTTTGGTAACAAGCCTCATGAACTTGTTAACAAATCACTTTTGTATGCTCAAATAATTGAGTGTCATATCCAAATAAACGGAATGTCAGATAATCCAGTACATCTCAGCCTCTGGAATATGAAAAGTGGTTTGATGACAAGACTAGTGTGGCGCCCTGACCCGACTGCTATACAGTGATGCTGTGTGTCACCGGTTAAGCGACTACAACCGGAGGTTACGGGTTTACCAATCCCCGGCCAAAACCTTTGGCAGGCGTTGCTGGGTACACCTCACTCCAGACAACGCAACACCCCGATTGATGCCTGAACACAGGCACAACTATCAAAGCATGATAGTAAGATCAAGACTTGTGGAACAACTGGCACATCACAGACTCTACGACACGAAAACACATATAGTTCAACTCTTATAAAGAGAAAGATAGCAAATGACAACCAGAGGTCACAGACCCAACATTACACCAAGCGGAAGCGAATTAGGTTGTTCTAAACAACAAGAACCAACATATGGCCTAAGAGGCCTACAGATAACATCACAACGCCAGCTGCTCCAGGATGTCCCAAGCTGCCACCTGGGAACCCCAGACTACTCGTCGACGTCCACAAAGAACCCACCGTCGAGGTCGGTGAAGTCCTCCTCTGAAACAAAAGCAAAGACATTGAGTTCGACGAACTCGCAAGATTAGGAGCTAATATATGCTCGATGATTAGCTTTCAAGGTTTTAGGCTGTTTTGCATAAAGCAGATTTTATTTATGAAACCATAACTCAAAGGCAACGACTCTTCAGAGTATTTTCAAAAGAGGTAAGAAGTAACTATTTCTTTCATCACCTTTCTCACATCAACCACTGTACCTGTTCAACAAAGGCACCTCCCCGAATCACCCTCGAGGAAGCTCACCTTGCAATCGTGAAGTGGTACCTTTAGTACCCAAATTTTAATCATTCCGTTAAAGTTATTCTATGATCTCTGAATCCGTCACCAAGTCGTCCATAACCGCAGACACGGCTTTTCGAAAAGATTTATCCCTGCAGGGGTGTACAATGTGAAAGTCGCCAGGTTCCGCGAGGGACCTCCCAGCTTCTTATCCATGCGTACCGTCCGGCTCATTGCCTACACGTAGCTCTCTTCCGGGGAAAGCCGGCTGAGTGGGAACGGTTACAACCTTTACCTTGTTGAGGACTAACCCAGGATCATCAGTGAGGACGGGACAAGTTCAGTGCTCCCAGCACCCTGCCCCGTTGCCACTCATTTTCCTAACACAACCATCCTCATCCCAGTCTTGGCCACCATCTTCACGCACACGCAAATGGAAGCTCAAACTAGAGGACCCTGGCTAGTCCCGCTCAAGTTAGTCGGTCGACGAGGGCTCCATATACCCCACGCATGGTTGCACGCTCAACTTGGCTCATAGGCGAGAACTCGCATCTAGGCGGCGAGAACGAGACAACCCACCACATCCCATGTGGCCTCTCATCCCCACCTTCTTAGCATTTTATTATCCATCTCCGCAATTCTCCACCGTCAACATCACTGTCACAAGTTAACACCTGTTTCCAGCATTCACCAGCCCTAGTACCACTAGGCATTTCACTAAGCATGGCTAAGCACTTGCATAACATAGTAAGTATTCCATGGCCAAAGATACAAACCTAGGGTAAATAGGAAGGTAAAACAGGTATTGGCGACAGGATTCTAATGCAACTAGTAGGATACTCTAATCCAGGCAAAAGACATTTAGAACCGCATGCAATAATATAGTGGAGAAAATATATTTGCGGAAAATAGGATAAGATATGCTCAGAGGGGGAATTACGCTTGCCTTGTTCGGGATACGGGTAGTACGGATCCTCGGGGTATTGCGGAGTGACCCCGGTTGCTTGATCTATCGGAACACAACACACGGGAAAAACAATCAATCACCACACATGCTTCACAAATGCAATGCGCAAACACATGATGGTATGACAATTTAATGTACCCTAATAGCTTTGAACATGATCAACAAGTTAAATGGGGTCCCCATTATATTATTTGCATTACTCGGAATAACCCCATATTAAAACTTAGTGATTCTAATGCTACTAGAGGTACATTATTGTAGTTGTGATCAATTATGCATGATGATGATGTTTCTGGGTAGTTCATATTTTTCTGAACACTTTGGTATAAGGAACACAATTTTCTGATGCACCGGTGAAAGTTATTAATTTTACAAGTTTCCCCCTTTTAATATGCCCGGTACATTATCTATTAACGACGACGAAAAACATTAATTGCCCAACTCGGAGGAGAGGGGTGAGGTAGTCGACGCATCGGAGTCGATGTCTCTAGCGGTGCGAGAGAGTGGCGGGAGTCATGCGCGGGAGGGGGTCGACGAAAGAATCCGCGAGGAAAAAACAAAACAGAACACTAAAAAAAATAAACGGGTCAGCCTCCCACCCGGCCTGGGCCGGCTGGCAGGCCGATCGATATACAGCGGGCTCCGGCCTTCTGGCCAGTTTGGGCCGGCTGGCAGGCCGGCCTGGTAACAGAGGCCTCCGGCCCTCTGGCCAGCCTGGGCTGGCTGTGAGGCCGACCGAGCTTCTGCCTCGATGCGGAACGACGAAGTACGGCGACGATCTCCCGGCGAGCAACGCGGCTAGGGGACGCGATAGGAGGAGAGGGGAAGGCAGGCTACGGCAAGGGGAGCTCACCACGGACACGTACGTGTGCTCGACGAGGCCGGAGATGAACGGGAGGCGGCGAAATCGAGCGGCAAAGCCGCGGTGGAGTTTCGGCCGGCGGCGGGGAAACGGCGTTGGCGCGGCGCAACGGCGGCGCCCCGGGTCGATTCCGGCGGCGAGGATGGAGCAGGGGACGCGGCGGTGCGTTTGTCCCTCCCGGTGATGCTCGAGGTGGCCTGCCACGGCGGGAATCGGCGGTCAACCGCGGCGGCGACGAGGACGTCCATGGCGACTCAAGGGAGAGAAAAACGGAGGGGATTCGAGAGGGAAGCAGGTGGGCACGGTGGGGGCTCGTGGCTTGCTCCTCTTCTCCACACGACGCGGAAGGAGGGCGCAAGGTGGGCAGGGTGACGCGGTGCGACGCGAGCGTGCTCGCTCGGTCGCTACAGAGGAGGAGGAAGGGGATGGAGATTTTATGAACATGCCCTTGGCAGAAATTCTTCCATCACGGGCAGGTCCCTCTGGATTTACAAACGGGTCCTCTTCTGTTTTTAGATTAAAACCAGCAGCTGCATTTGGATTAACTCAGGTATTTGAACACTTCCAAAAATTCTGAGAAAATTTGGGGAGGCTCCACATTTTATGTAGAAGTACCCCAAATTTTGGTGTGGCCAAATAAAATAATTTGGACCACTTTTGTTACTAGGGTTGACTTAAGGCATTTTTGCTAATTTCAAACTTGGTGCTCATTTGGAAAAGTTATACCCATTGCAAAATATTTCCTTAGAACCCTTGGACTTCCTTGACGGATATGGATGGTTATTTGTAGTTGTGTTTATTAGACATCAACCACATTTGAGTTGCAAGGAATTGGATCTAGGTGTGTTCTTGTTTCCACATATTTTAATTTTGTTTAGCAATTTGAGTTGAATGCCATGATGCTATGATGCATGTACTAAGCAAAAAGCGAAAATTTTATACAGATTTTAGGTTTCAAACATTGGGCTGTTACAATTCTACCCTCCTTACAGGAATCTCCTCCCGAGATTCTAAGATTGCGGAAAGAAGTCGGGATACTCCTCACGTAGACTAGACTCTCGTTCCCAAGTTGCTTCTTCCTCGGAATGATGAGACCACTGAATCTTGAGAAACTTGGTAGTCTTGTTCCGGGTCTTCCTTTCAGCTTCATCCAAGACACGGATAGGATGCTCACTATAAGTGAGGTCTTCTTGTAGATCTAGCTCCTCATGATTAACTCCATGGATAGGATCCTTGAAACACCGGCGAAGTTGAGAGACATGAAACACATCGTGCACATTTGGGAATTTGACCGGTAACTCCAATTGATAAGAAAGATCTCCTCGCTTGCCCAGAACGGTGAAAGGACCAACATAGCGAGGTGCCAATTTCCCTTTGATTCCGAAGCGGCGAACGCCACGAAGGGGAGAGACACGGAGATAAGCTTTATCACCAATTTCATAGTGAATTTCCTGATGATGCTTATCATAGTAGCTCTTCTGCCTAGACTGAGCAATCTTCAGATTCTCTCTTATGATTCGAACCTTCTCCTCAGCTTCATTGATAATATCTGGACCAAAGAGGGCTCTCTCTCCGGTTTCAGACCAATTCAGAGGAGTTCGGCATTTTCTTCCATAGAGAACCTCAAATGGAGCCATGCCCAGACTAGCTTGATAGCTATTGTTGTAGGAGAACTCCGCGAAAGGGAGATACTTTTCCCAACCCTTGCCAAAAGAGATTACACATGCTCGAAGCATGTCTTCCAACACTTGGTTCACTCTTTCGGTCTGACCATCAGTTTGAGGATGGTAGGCGGTACTGAAGTTAAGACGGGAACCCATAGCAGTTTGGAAACTCTGCCAAAACTTGGATACAAAGATACTTCCACGGTCCGATATGATCCTCAGAGGGACCCCATGTAATGGAACAATACGAGCCAAATACAGGTCAGCTAGTTGACTAGCATGTATCTCCTCACGGACTGGTAGGAAGTGAGCAACCTTAGACAGACGACGATTACCCAGATTGCATTGTTGCCCTTTGGAGACCTGGGAAACCGGTGATGAAGTCCATCCCAATTTCATCCCATTTCCACTCGGGACAGCAATAGGGCGGAGAGTGCCGGCAGGTCTTTGATGTTCAGCCTTTACCCGTCGACAGGTGTCGCATTCAGCAACATACTTGGCGATTTCTCGTTTCATACGAGTCCACCAGAATTGTGGCCGAAGGTCTTGGTACATCTTGGTACTCCGGGATGGATAGAGAGAGGTGATTCATGAGCTTCTGGAGAATGAGCTCCCTCAAATTCCGGTTCTTTGGTACCACTAGACGGTCACCAAATAAACAACTCCGGATTCATCTTCCAAGAAACATTTTGCCTTGCCACTAGCAATGTTCCTCTTGATATTCAGATACCCTCATCCAGCTTCTGAGCATCCTTAATCTGGTCTACAAGAGTAGCTTTGATCTCCAGATTTGCAAGGTAGCCGGAGGGAACAATTTCCAGGTTCAAACGGCAAACTCTTCATGAAGAGCGGGTTGGGCCTTCTCAATCATCAGATTGTTGCAATAGGACTTCCGACTTAGCGCGTCAGCCACGACGTTTGCTTTGCCGGGTTGATAGTTCAGACTCACATTGTAGTCCGTGATTAACTCCAACCAACGCCTTTGCCTGAGATTTAAATCCGGCTGGGTGAAGAGGTACTTCAGACTTTGTGATCCGAGAAGATCTCGCAACGGTTACCAAACAGGTATGGTCTCCATTGCTTCAAAGCATAGACCACAGCGGCAAGTTCTAGATCATGAGTTGGGTAGTTGAGCTCATGTGGCTTAAGTTGGCGAGAAGCATAGCCACCACATGGCCATCTTGCATCAATACACAACCCAAGCCTTGTAGAGAGGCGTCACAGAAGACGACGAAATCCTTGCTTGTGTCCGGCAGGACAAGCACAGGAGCGGACGTGAGCTTGGCTTTCAGGGCTTGGAAGCTCTCTTCAGCTTCGGCAGTCCATACGAACTTTCTATCCTTCTTGAGAAGGTCAGTCAATGCCTTGGCTATTTTGGAGAAAGCTTCGATGAATCGGCGGTAGTAACCCGCCAATCCGAGAAAGCTACGAATGTCCTTGACTGACATTGGAGTTTTCCAGTCTAGAATAGCTTGAATTTTGTCGGGGATGACTTCCACACCATTGGCAGATATTACATGTCCAAGGAAGACAAGTTTATCCAACCAAAACTCACACTTGGAGAACTTGGCATAGAGACGGTGTTCACGAAGCCGTGTCAGAACCAACCGAAGGTGTTCATCATGCTCTTCGTCGGTTTTAGAATAGATGAGGATGTCATCGATGTAAATGACGACAAACTTATCAAGATAATCCATGAAAATGGAATTCATGAGCCTCATGAAAGTAGCTGGAGCATTTGTGAGACCAAAGGACATGACGGTATACTCATATGAGCCATAGCGAGTAACAAATGCCGTCTTTGGGATATCCTCCTTTCTGATCTTTATTTGATGGTACCCTGACCTCAGATCCATCTTGGAGAATACTCTTGCACCAGCTAACTGATCCAACAGATCATTGATGCGAGGGATAGGATACTTGTTCTTGATTGTCACCGCATTCAACGGTCTATAGTCAGAGACAAGACGAGGCACGGTAGAATCCCTCTTCTTGACAAAGAGTACCGGACAACCCCATGGTGAACTGCTAGGCTGGATGAACTCCTTAGCTAACAGCTGATCAATTTGCTCCTTCAACAGAGCCAACTCTTCCACCGGCATGCGGTAGGGCTTCTTGGAAATTGGAGCAGTACCGGGAAGCAAGTCTATGACAAACTCCACACTTCGATCAGGTGGCATGCCAGGCAATTCTTCTGGGAACACATCCGGGAAGTCACACACCACGTGTATGTCCTGGATTTCAGGAGGGGACAAGCCTTCCATGAAACATAGGGTGATCTCCGGGGAGAGGGGATTGTCTGATGATGGAGGTCCTGAATATGTAGCCCAAAACTGCACATCGTAACCGGAAGGGTGGGTCACGGTGATGGACTTAGCAGCACAGTCGAGATTAGCATGGTATCTTGCTAACCAGTCCATGCCCAGTATGGCATCAAGGCCCTTCGACCTCAAGGCTATCAACGGGAAAGGGAAGGACAGGGATGCTATGATAATCTGGACCTCAGGAGTAACGCCATCGGTTTGCCATTTGGAGCCAGGAGTAGAGATCTCAAAGGTCGTCTCATCTCGAACGGTATTTGTGATCTTTTGCAAACGCAATAGAGATGAATGAATGCGATGCTCCAGAATCAAACAAAACGGTAGCAAGATGGTTGTTGATTCGAAGCTCACCCATAAGGACGCCAGGATCCTCTTCAGCTTCTTCAGCAGAGACGTGGTTCAGGCGACCACGCACCAAAGGTCCAGCCTTGCCAGTTGGAGTGGCAGGGGCTCGTGCAGGAGTTATAGCGAGAGGTGCCTTCTGGGGGCACTCCCTGGAGTAGTGGCCAGCCTGGCCACAGTGAAGCAAGTGAGCCCAGGTGGAGCAGGTAGCATAGGACGGTACCCACTTCCGCCTACCCAAGTGTCGAAGTAGTGGGGCGCGGAGGAGGTGGTCTATATCCTGCTGCCCTCGGCATGAAGGGAGCACGAGGTACGGCGCTGTAGGGGACAAACACCCTGCGCTTCTTGCTCTCAGAACCCGAGGAACTCTGGTGATCCCCATGTGCGGGCCTCTTGGAAGCTTCCAATTCCTTTCTTCCTTGCTCAGAGTGAAAGCCTGGTTGAACAGCTCCTGATAGGTCTGGAACCTGAAGGGCAAAAGCTCATAGCGGAGCTGCGGATTCAGACCCTTGCGGAACAGCTCTTGCTTGTCAGCATCATTGGTCACGTCCCTTGGGGCGTAACGAGAAAGATGGTTGAACTCACGACCATAAGTGCGGAGGTCCATCCGTCCCTGTTGCAAATCCAGGAACTCCCTCCTCTTCAAGTCCATGATAGGCTGGGGAATGTACTCCGCTCGAAAGGCAGTGCGGAACTCAGCCCAGGTGAAGACATGGTTGGCTGGAAACAAGGCCACATGGCTTTCCCACCAACAGCCAGCAGCACCAACCAAGAGATAGGTGGCAAAGTTGACTTGCTCAGCCAATGGGACATGCAGCGCGGAGAACTTGCGCTCCAAAGCACGAAGCCAATCATCAGCTTCCAGTGGCTCCTTAGCATCAGCAAAGGTGGGTGGCTGTGAGTGCAGGAACTCAGTGAGAGTGTTGCACTCGTTCCTCCGTGCATTCTGCTGCACCAACTGCTCAAGCAAACGCTCATTGCGCCCACGGTTCTCCTCAATGGCCATCAAGACTGAGCCATTGTGGGTGGTGGCGGCAGATCATCCTCATCATCATTGTGGTTACCGCGACCACCACGACCTCCACGGCCTCCTCGAGCCATTCTGGAGATTTGACAATGACACAGTTAGTATCTTTCTCCGAATGGTCGAACACTAGCATTAGCGTCTACACAAGTACACAGACTAGGGACGATAACACTTTGCGAGAGGAAAACAACAAGATAGAACTTGGGTCAAAGATCAGCATCATGTGCTACTAGTGAGAGTTAAGAAATCACAACTTAACACACTCTAGTGGACACAATCGGGACCTTATGTTCAAGTCCATGGGTTAAAACCCAAAGAAAGGATCAAAAGATTAAACTTGGTAGAAACATCTGAGTTGATTTAGGATTGCAACGCAGCGGTAGCAACGTGACACATAACACTAAAGGTCGAACCCAACCCCATTTCTAATCATTTTGAAATAACAGACGAGGAGTAAAACCTTTAAATCAAATTGAGGTAAGACTGCTCCGAGATTAGAGGGTAACCAGATAAGGAGTAAAAAGAATCCTAAGATGGTTTTCACAACTCATTTTTAGGTTGAAAATATTTTCACAAACACTAGACTCAACATCGACCAGTAGAAGGGTTTCCTACAGTGATGCTGTGTGTCACCGGCTAAGCGACTACAACCGGAGGTTACGGGTTTACCAATCCCCGGCCAAAACCTTTGGCAGGCGTTGCTGGGTACACCTCACTCCAGACAACGCAACACCCCGATTGATGCCTCAACACAGGCACAACTATCAAAGCATGATAGTAAGATCAAGACTTGTGGAACAATTGGCACATCACAGACTCTACGACACGAAAACACATATAGTTCAACTCTTATACAGAGAAAGATAGCAAATGACAACCAGAGGTCACAGACCCAACATTACACCAAGTGGAAGCGAATTAGGTTGTTCTAAGCAACAAGAACCAACATATGGCCTAAGAGGCCTACAGATAACATCACAACGCCAGCTGCTCTAGGATGTCCCAAGCTGCCACCTGGGAACCCCAGACTACTCGTCGACGTCCACAAAGAACCCACCGTCGAGGTCGGTGAAGTCCTCCTCTGAAACAAAAGCAAAGACGTTGAGTTCGACGAACTCGCAAGATTAGGAGCTAATATATGCTCGATGATTAGCTTTCAAGGTTTTAGGCTGTTTTGCATAAAGCTGATTTTATTTATGAAAACATAACTCAAAGGCAACGACTATTCAGAGTATTTTCAAAAGAGGTAAGAAGTAACTCTTTCTTTCATCACCTTTCTCACCATCAACCACTGTACCTGTTCAACAAAGGCACCTCCCCGAATCACCCTCGAGGAAGCTCACCTTGCAATCGTGAAGTGGTACCTTTAGTACCCAAATTTTAATCATTCCGTTAAAGTTATTCTATGATCTCTGAATCCGTCACCAAGTCGTCCATAACCGCGGACACGGCTTTTCGAAAAGATTTATCCCTTCAGGGGTGTACAATGTGAAAGTCGCCAGGTTCCACGAGGGACCTCCCAGCTTCTTATCCATGCGTACCGTCCAGCTCATTGCCTACACGTAGCTCTCTTCCGGGGAAAGCCGGCTGAGTGGGAACGGTTACAACCTTTACCTTGTTGAGGACTAACCCAGGATCATCAGTGAGGACGGGACAAGTTCAGTGCTCCCAGCACCCTGCCCCGTGGCCACTCATTTTCCTAACACAACCATCCTCCTCACAGTCTTGGCCACCATCTTCACGCACACGCAAATGGAAGCTCAAACTAGAGGACCCTGGCTAGTCCCGCTCAAGTTAGTCGGTCGACGAGGGCTCCATATACCCCACGCATGGTTGCACGCTCAACTTGGCTCGTAGGCGAGAACTCGCATCTAGGCGGCGAGAACGAGACAACCCACCACATCCCATGTGGCCTCTCATCCCCACCTTCTTAGCATTTTATTATCCATCTCCACAATTCTACACCGTCAACATCACTGTCACAAGTTAACACCTGTTTCCAGCATTCACCAGCCCTAGTACCACTAGGCATTTCACTAAGCATGGCTAAGCACTTGCATAACATAGTAAGTATTCCATGGCCAAAGATACAAACCTAGGGTAAATAGGAAGGTAAAACAGGTATTGGCAACAGGATTCTAATGCAACTAGTAGGATACTCTAATCCAGGCAAAAGACATTTAGAACCGCATGCAATAATATAGTGGAGAAAATATATTTGCGGAAAATAGGATAAGATATGCTCAGAGGGGGGAATTACGCTTGCCTTGTTCGGGATACGGGTAGTACGGATCCTCGGGGTATTGCGGAGTGACCCCGGTTGCTTGATCTATCGGAACACAACACACGGGAAAAACAATCAATCACCACACATGCTTCACAAATGCAATGCGCAAACACATGATGGTATGACAATTTAATGTACCCTAATAGCTTTGAACATGATCAACAAGTTAAATGGGGTCCCCATTATATTATTTGCATTACTCGGAATAACCCCATATTAAAACTTAGTGATTCTAATGCTACTAGAGGTACATTATTGTAGTTGTGATCAATTATGCATGATGATGATGTTTCTGGGTAGTTCATATTTTTCTGAACACTTTGGTATAAGGAACACAATTTTCTGATGCACCGGTGAAAAGTTATTAATTTTACAAGTTTCCCCCTTTTAATATGCCCGGTACATTATCTATTAACGACGACAAAAAACATTAATCGCCCAACTCGGAGGAGAGGGGTGAGGTAGTCGACGCATCGGAGTCGATGTCTCTAGCGGTGCGAGAGAGTGGCGGGAGTCATGCGCGGGAGGGGGTCGACGAAAGAATCCGCGAGGAAAAAACAAAACAGAACACTAAAAAAAATAAACGGGCCAGCCTCCCACCCGGCCTGGGCCGGCTGGCAGGCCGATCGATATACAGCGGGCTCCGGCCTTCTGGCCAGTTTGGGCCGGCTGGCAGGCCGGCCTGGTAACAGAGGCCTCCGGCCCTCTGGCCAGCCTGGGCTGGCTGTGAGGCCGGCCGAGCTTCTGCCTCGACGCGGAACGACGAAGTATGGCGACGATCTCCCGGCGAGCAACGCGGCTAGGGGACGCGATAGGAGGAGAGGGGAAGGCAGGCTACGGCAAGGGGAGCTCACCACGGACACGAACGTGTACTCGACGAGGCCGGAGATGGACGGGAGGCAGCGAAATCGAGCGGCGAAGCCACGGCGGAGTTTCGGCCGGCGGCGGGGAAACGGCGTTGGTGCGGCCAAATAAAATAATTTGGACCACTTTTGTTACTAGGGTTGACTTAAGGCATTTTTGCTAATTTCAAATTTGGTGCTCATTTGGAAAAGTTATACCCATTGCAAAATATTTCCTTAGAACCCTTGGACTTCCTTGACGGATATGGATGGTTATTTGTAGTTGTGTTTATTAGACATCAACCACATTTGAGTTGCAAGGAATTGGATCTAGGTGTGTTCTTGTTTCCACATATTTTAATTTTGTTTAGCAATTTGAGTTGAATGCCATGATGCTATGATGCATGTACTAAGCAAAAAGCGAAAATTTTATACAGATTTTAGGTTTCAAACGTTGGGCTGTTACAACTAGCTACCTTGTTAACAAATTCTTCTTGTATGACTAAGGCAACTCGATGTCATAAAGGACACCCAAATTCTTATACAACTGACATGAAGCTTTCCTCTTTAACTCTTACGGCTAACTGAGAATGCGACCCTTGCACCTTCTTTGAGCATCGTACCAAACCACCTACCTCAGGACACTCGAACTGACTTTTAGACTCCTCTGGAAGCTCGATACCCTAGACTCTACCTCTTAAGATTCTTACCAAAGCGTCATGAAGCTCAAGAACCAAGGAAGTCACCAATGAAGTATCTCCTTTACTCAGCTGAAGAAGGACAAAAATGAAGGCAACCAACCAACGGAATACCCCGAAGACTCAAATGACGGAAGCATCTGCTGTTGACAACATCAACCACCAAGCAAGTCCAGACGCACTTAGAAGTTTTTAACATCCTTCTTCTAACAAGAAACCGGACAGAGTCAAGTACGCAGGCTCGACGCATTCTGAGAGCAACGCGTCCCATCTACGACCCTCGTAAGGAGACAATATCAGGAAGTGATATCTGCACCAAACCCAAGCACCGCAGATTGACACCCAAGACAAAGATCATCAAGCTACCAGAAGAACAATGCCTCCAAGTAAACTCCAGCCGCAACCTTCAGCATGAACCTTCAAAACCCTTATTTTTAAGGGGGGAAGACCTGTAATGGATATACAAGAACATGGTAATAATTAGTTTCGTGCGCCTTAGCCTTGTAATATCTAGAAACAACCAACCAAGAATATCCATCAGCATCGATCGTCAAGTCAACCCCATCATCAAGGATCTGAATTCAGCACAGAAGTTTATCGACAAAGAAAGCCCCGCAACATCAATTTATCAAAATCTCACATGGCGACCTTGCTAAAGAAGCATCGACTTTGGAAGTATATTCAGCCCAAAACCCGTGCCCTCGTACTCCCTGTTACCACTGGGCAAATCTCGAGGACGGGATTTATTTTTAAGGGGGGAAGAGCTGTCACATCCCAAATTTGGAAACTAAGAAAAACTTAGTTTCAAAAGACCCAAATTTCAGAACCAACAAAAACTTTTTGAATTACTTCACTAATGATTGTGTTTCCTTCCCATTCCTATGTTTGACTTGTGTGACTTGTGTTTAAGTTGTTTGACCACTAAGTATCTACCAAGAACCCAACCAAGATAAAAATATATTCAACCTTGGTGATCATGTCATGACAAGAAAATATTCCATATATCTTTTCCATTCTTAGTTTGGCCTAAGTCCATTTCAATAATGCTTGGTTTAGTAACAACCAAATACCCATTATTTGAGAAAGTAAAAGTATTTCCAAAATTATTTGTTCCCAAAAATATGGAGATCTATCTGTTATCTCCTATCTATTTTTCAACCATGATATTTTGCATGTGTATGCAACTCCCATTTTATAAACTTTGATTATCAGTTCCTTTTAAAAAGAACAGAAGTGGGAAATATATTACCCCACATATTTTGCCTTGCTCAAAACCCTTTTCAAAAATACCAAGGTGGAGTTGAGATAGTTTTAAACATCATCTTGTCATAATTAAGTGTGATCATTTTTATAAGATAGTATTGTTAAGTATGTAAATGGTGGTATGATTAATTCTTGTGGTTTGATTTGTGTGATCTTGGTTGTGATGTTGATCTTGTTGTGATTGTTTGCTTGTTGGACTCATGGTGGTATTGATTGTTAATTCTTGTTTTATTGTTTGCTTGGGTGAATAATTACACCCATGTACTTGAGTGTTAAGTTGAAAACCCACTGATCACAAATTTGGAATGTGACTTGAACAAAAACAAAACCTCTAAAGATATTCCAAAGACTTGAATTAAAAACCCAATTTAGAGATGAGTAATCTTATTTAATGTCCCTCTCTACCTATTTCTCTATTTTGTTATAACAGTTATTTTATCTTATAAAATCCAGGAATGAGATGATAACCATCTCATTATCATATTACTCTCTCCTCAAAATATCTAATCTCCAATTACAAAGATATTTCAATTTGTCAAATTGGTCTTATCCAAAAATGACATATTTAAACTCTATGAACAAATATGGTTCAAAACATTTTATTTTCAAACACCAATTTTTGTGGAGCTTCTACATGTTATGGGGAGGCTGCCCAAATAATTTCATAATTTTTGAAATAGTTTAAAGGCCTCAATTAAATCCCCAAAAGGCTACTGGTTTTAAAAAGGAATTAAAAGAAATAAAACAAGGACCTAGCTATGATTGGAAAATTTTGCCAGGGGTCCTTGTGAAAAATGACCTTCTTCCTCCTGTAGAAGCAGCATGGCATGGTGCCAGTGCTGCCGTGCTCCTCGCGCCCGTGCTCCTCATTCCCTCTCGCCGCGCTGCCCTCGACCCAGCTCCTTCGCGGCCGTGTCCCGTTCCCCTCGCTGTCCCCTAGCTCGCCCCAACCACGCGGCCATAGCACGGCAACGCCATGCCACCGTGCTCCTCTCCCGCGTGGCACTACACCGGACCCCCCTCTCTCCTCTCCCCTGTCCCCCTTCGTAGAGGATATGAACGCCACGACGCTGCACCTCTGCTCTCCCTCACTCGCCTGCCCCCTCGCTCTCTTTCCTCTCTCTCTCTATTCCCTCACTCGCCTGCCTAGACATGCAGAACTGGTGCACTACAAAAATATGATTTTGTGTGTTGTCTAGATTAAATATGGTAAAAAGTATCATTTTCACTAAATATTTAATATCTAGAGTTTTATAACTCCAAAATTTGTAAACTAAAATTCTATGCAAAGCTTGAAGTGATACCTTTCCAAAACTGTTGGTCTTGTACGCAAATGAAACCTAAAACAAAAGTTCTATTCATTCTTGTAAACACCCCAGTGGCACTTTGGTGATTTTTGTAGGTTTTTGTGAGATAAATTTTGCAGTAAATCCAATTGGCTTGTCTTCTATATGTGTAGGAGAACATATCCCTAGCTTGGTTTGAATTTAGGAGTCATTGATTGACTGTGGTGCTAATTATAAGGTTTAAGCCTTTTCTGCCTATTTTTATGAGATCTTTATAAATTGTTGTGTTATAGCTTTATTGTTATAAATATGTTTCCTAGCATGTGTAGGGTGGTAATCCACTGTTGTGAAGTGTTTCCTTATTTTTACTAGCATGTTAGGAGAGCTATTTGTGAGTCATGTATTTGTTAGGGTTTTATTCCCTATATAGCTTTCTCCTAGTAATTAGGAATTTGTTAAGCTTGTTTATTTTGAAATGAGAATATTGTGTGTGATTAAAATGTATGCCTTGCTTGTTAATGGTTGTTGTGGTACTGTGCTTGCATGTTATTATTGCTTAGCAGGTTATAATATGTTAGTACTATTAGTGGTATTTGTTAGACATGTTGGTATGAGTAAAATGTTCACCTTGCTTGATGAACTTGATTATCTTAAGTTGAGTACTAGCTTAGGTATCTTATTGTGTATCTACCCTAGCTTGGTGTGATGTTTTCATTTACAGAGATTATTTGGTGACTTAACTTTTGTCTGAAGTATTTCCTGTTTAGAGAAAATGGTTGTTAAGTACCTTTAGTGGAAGATGTCTTGGTGCTCGATGTTTTTAGCATGTGTTTGGTGTTATACTCCTGTGAGTATAAAGCCCTTGTAAATATAGATCTTAGTTTGTTGCTTGATTAAATTAGTACTATGTTTTTGGTATGATTCCTTGTTTGTATACCACTTGTGGTTTGGTTGCTTATTGAGTGTTGTTTTATTTTCATGTTTGCGACGCTAGAGATAAACGCTATCAGAGTGGTCTTGGAAAGGATTTATTGAAGAGGAATCGGAGTTTATTTCTTTGATCAGTGAGAAGAAGTCCAGGGACATTATGCTGGAATCAGGCAAGCTACTTCTCTGAGCTTGCATCTATATACATCTATTTTGGTTCACATGTTTTACTTATAAAGAGCATAAGCGATTTATGTGGTGTTTGCCACTAAAGTTATGATTTGGAAAACCCTTTTTCCAAAATACAAGTATATTATTTTGACACCCTATATGGATATATTAGACGGAAATTCTTTTTTTCAAACTATAGGATGGGAAAATATTGTTTACTCAAAACTCCTTTGAAAATACTTGTGTGGATGTGAAATGCCGAGATGTCGGTATTGAAGTGGAGAAGTGGAGAATGGTGATGTTTGTGAAAAACACACATTGTGTCCTAGTACTATGACGACCAACCGATAACCTGTCCGACCACATCCACCCACATATGGGAAAGGGCATAGTCATATAATTTGCTCGTGTTAGTATGGGATGCCTCAACAACGAGGATGACCTCGTTTCATGAGGGGATGGTTTGGTGACCTACCCCCTGACCTGGGTCCTAACACGTTGGTGGGAGGATTGAAGGGTTCGCTCGCCGGGCAGAACTACGAGTCCTTACACTTGGGGTTCCTGTTGGGGAATTGGCCTGAGTGTCGACGGAAGTTTTCGTAGCGGCAGGGTCCTATTCTAGCATGAGCAAATGACAGGCTATGGTCGGCGGCTTACTTCGCATACACCTTGTATGGCGAGACGTGGCGGACACGATGAGTTGTCGGATGGATGTGGGAAAGTGTGCTACCTCTGCAGAGGGTAAAACTATTCGAATAGCCGAGTCCTCGGATATGGACAGTTGGGAGGCTGTCCTCTGACCATATGCAAGTTTTGGAAATGTTTTAAGATTTGAAAAGAAAATGGAGATGTTTGATGTATGCAACTATACCGACGGGCTGGTATGAGGTTGCTGGAGAAGGAATTGACCATGAAGGGCTATGGTCGAGAGGTGCAAAGTTTTGTGATTTGAAAGTGGAAAATGTTTTAGGCAACTATACCGAAGGGCGGGTATAAGGTTGTTGGAAAATGATTTGACCATGAAGGGCTATGGTCGGAAAAGGAGGAGTTTTGGAGAAATAAACAAAATGGTGATTTTCCTGGAAAATGTTTATAAAAGAGACTTCTTGCCTTTCCAACAAAGATGTATTTTTGGGAAAGAGTTTTAAAACGAGACTTCTTACAAAAACAGATTTATGGGAAAAAGTCCTAAAGCCTTCTTTCCTGTTTCAAATAAAGTTATAGAAATTTCAAACAAAGGTTTATTAAACAAAAGTCTATCCTTCTCTTTTCCACAATGATATAGAGTTTTCAAAGCAAACAAGGTTTCATTTAAACAATAAAAAGAGTAGTGCATGCTCATTTCGGGGTAGTTTGTGAGTACAATCAAATGTACTCATATTGGTTTCGTCCCTGGCTATTGTCTTAGCCAGATTTTGAAGAAGAGCAGTTCGAAGAAAAAGACTTCAATAACGTCGATGGGAACTAGGGCGCTTCCCAGTCAGCTGCCTGTAGGGTTAAGGCGAGTGACTTGGACTCCACGTTGTTTGGTGATTTCCGCTGCAAGTACCTGTTGAAGCTATGGCTTCAAACAAGTAAGTAAATTCATTCAGTATTTATGGGTGTTCTGTGATGCCAATTCGAGTTATGTGCAACAACGGACTGATCATGGGATTGTTGCAGGAAACATAACGAGTATCTCGGATAGCTAATCCGGGGTCCTCACAAGGAGCTTCCCAGCTGGAACACCAAATACAAACTTTGCAGGATTGAGCTTCATCTTGTACTTTCGCAAGTTAACAAGCGTCTCTCTTAGGTCATTAATGAATGACCCGGCTTTCTCTGTCTTGATCACCACATCATCCACATAGGTATGCACATTGCGCCCAATCTGATCATGAAAACACTTCTGAATACACCTTTGGTAGGTGGCACCTGCGTTTTTCAATCCAAACGTCATAGTCTTGTAACAAAAAGCACCAAACGGGGTTATGAACGCTGTTTTTTCCCAATCTTGCCGATTAAGTTTGATCTGATGATATCCTGAGTATGCATCCAAAAAACATAAGACCTCGCGGCCCGCAACTGCGTCAATGATTTGATCAATGCGCGGCAGTGCAAACAGGTCCTTGGGACAATGCTTATTCAGACTTGTAAAATCAATGCACATCCTCCACTCATTATTTTTCTTCAGAACTAGAACCGGGTTAGCCAACCACTCTGGGTGAAAAACTTCCATGATAAAGCCAGCTGCTAGGAGCCCGGCTATCTCTTCTCCTATAGCCTTTCTTCTCTCTGCATTCATTTTCCTCAAACCTTGTTTTATCGGCCTTGCTTTGGGATCAACATGTAAGCGGTGCTCAGCGAGTTCAGTCGAAATGCCCGGCATGTCACTAGGTGTCCATGCAAAAACATCCTGATTCTCACAGATGAACTCGATGAGCGCGCTTTCCTATTTATCAGTAAGATTGGACCCTATGGCAAACTGCTTGGAGGAATCCCCAGGCATGAAATCTACCATCTTTGTGTCTTGGGCGGCTTTGAACTTTGCCCTATCATCTTCTGTTGTTGGTTTCTTAAGTGTTGTGTTATCCTCTGGGTCAAGATTAGACCTATAAGCTTTTAGCTCCTCTATCGCACAAGCAAGTTCTGCCAAAGCCGCATCTCCTTCATCACACTGTGCCGCTATCTCTTTGTTGCCATGAACTGTGATGATCCCCTTAGGACCCGGTATTTTCAACTGTAAGTACACATAACACGGTCTCGCCATGAACTTGGCGTAAGCCAGCCTTCCAAACAGTGCATGATAAGGACTCTGAAACTTCACCACTTGAAAACGAGCCACTCTGACCTAAAGTTGTCAATTGACTCGCCAAAAGCAACCTCTAACGAAATTTTTCCCTCTGGTGTCGCTGACTTTCCAGGAACTATGCCATGAAAAATGGTGGATGTCTTTTGCAGTTGTGATGTTTTGAGGCCCATACGCAGAAACGTCTACCAATACAGTATGTTGATACTACTTCCACCATCCATCAATACTTTCTTTAGCTCAAAGCCACCCACTTGAGGAGCCACAACTAGAGCTAGCAGACCTGGGTGCTCAACAACATCCGGGTGATCCGCTCTACTCCACGTGATCATATGCTCTGACCAACTTAGATACCTTGGGACTCCTGCGGCAACTGCATTAACCACCCTTTTGACTATTTTTCGCTCTCTCTCTCTCTTTGTTGTGCCACTGGTGTATATGTGATATTTACCAAGTTGCTTTGGCTGCTGTGAAAACCCGCCTTGATTGCCTGTGTTCTGACCGGCTCCTGCGTTGTTGGTGGGTACTGCATTTGCTCCAGTTAATGGTCCTGCAACCGGGTTACCACCCGGGCCAGGTCCTCCACCTCTGCCTGCTCCTTGCAGTGCTATATGTATCTCATTATTTTTCCACCTGTTTAGATCTACACACTAGGCCAACGAGTGATTGGCGGGTCTACCGTTCCTGCTATGGCGAGGACACGACATCTTGAAAGCCTCTTCAGTGCTGGTTTGGCGTGATACTTGATAACTGTTTCCACCATTATAGTTCCCATTGTTTCCTTGATAACCTCTATTGTCATGAAAATTTCCTTCCATCCTTTGCCTCTGAAACCCGGCATTTGTGTTTGCCACCAACTCTGAATTTCCCTCATTGTGCCCGCGCTTATGCTGATTCTAGTTGTTGTTGTTATTTCCATTGCCATTGTTGTTCTTTCCTCCATTATTCACAGGACCTTTCCCTTTTTCTTCCTCGTTATCATCCTGGGTCTTGTCCGGGCTGCATGCCTGTTGCAAGCATCCATCAACTCAGCCATGGTAACTGGCTTGACCCGGTGGCCCTCCTTCATACGGCCCAGCTTTTGGACAAGGGGAGCAAACTTGCACGTTTTTCCATCGTCGAAATCACGTCCTTGGGCTCAATACCATATGAGGAGTGAAGGATCTCTGTGACCCATCTCATCCAATGCCGTGCTGACTCGCCCTTCCTCTGTACACAGCGATCAAGGTCTTCAATAGAGAACAAACGCTTGCATGTACCTTGAAAGTGCTTGGTGAAAACTGTCTTCAGCTCGTCCCATGACTTGATGGATTTCTCTGGTAAGTTCTTGAACCATAATTTCGCTGCTCCATCGCTCATCATCAATTACATATATTTTGCATAAACATTCTCCGTGGCATTGCGTATACACATTGCCATCTCATAACTGCTCAACCAGCTTGCCGGGTCCATGCTAGGCTCATAATTGGATATCTTGTTGGGCTCCTTAAACTTCTCAGGGAAAGGCTCCGCTCTCATGGCATCTGAAAGACACTTTGGCCTGGCTAAGTTAGAAGAACTTGCTAAAAAATAATTGTTACCTAGTGAACTTATGGACGCAGCTGCCGCGGTGCCGGGTCCTCCTTGCGGCACTGCTGTGACAGGTACCGTCGGGTTTGCGCTGGCCGCTCTTCTCGCTCACGATCCATTAACTATCTGCTGAGCCACCGAAACTGCTGGGGCGGGCTGGTATTGCTGGTTGTTCTGGTTCTATTGAGGTGGATTCTGCTACTGCGCCACGGCAGGCCCGGCCAACGACGCGGTCACGCCATGGCGGCTCTTGGTATGCTTACTACGATAGGTTGTGGAATGAAGATAGTTGGGTCAACGACGGGGTCACGCCACGCCACGCCATCTCAATGCAAACATTAGTCTATAAGGATTGTCATTAATTACCAAAACTACGCATGGGGCAACACATGCACTTTCACACGCGAGCAGCCGAGCCGAGACGGTGCGAGTTCGGGAGGGAACACACACGGCGGCGACACCGATGAGAGTGATGTTGACTTGGGTCGAGGCGGCCGGTTCGTGGATGAGACTGAGCTCGTCATCGTGGCCAGGGAGTTGCTGACGATGTCGACGTTCACCAGTGCGGTGGTCAGTGGCTCCTCCTTGAGCATGAGCACAGCATGGCACCTGGGCGGTGGCTTGAGCGACGATGGCGTCGATATTGGCGCAAGACTGAAGGACGTCGACGTATTGCGATTCAACCCCCCAAGGGGTGGCGGCTATCGAGTGGGTTCAGGAATGAAAGGGGAGGATCAGGGCGGATGCCCATACTATCGGTTGGACTGCAAAACTAGCCCATGGGTCAAAACGGACATGTTCGTGACGCTCGGTCCGTTTGCGCCGTGCCGTTGGGCCGTGCCCTCTCTGTTTGGGTGGCCCGTTACAGATGCCCTAAAGAGAGGAGGAGAGCTGGTGGAGAGAAGAAGAAAAACCGCCATGCTGAGGGTAAACTAGACTCTAGCCTGCGCACGCTAGGGCCTAGGTCATCCGGCTGCTGGCGTACCTCCCGCCGCTCTCATCCTGCCGTCACTCCCCATCTTCTTTTTTCTTCTCCCTTCGCCGTCCCTCCCGCCCCTCCCTGTGCAACCTCGTTGGTGCTCTAGATCGGCCCGTCGGTACTCGTCCGCCGGACTCCTCACCGCAATTGGAGGTACTGCTCCTGTCCCCTCCTTCTTCTCCCGTCCTCTCGCCGCCCCCGACCTCTCCACTCCTCCCGCCTCTCCGCCTCTAGTGGTTGCTCGACCTCGCCGTCCGCCGCCGCCGCCAGTGCTCCTCGCCCGACCCACACCCATCTTCTTTGCTTCCGCCGGATCAGAGACACTATGGTCAAATCACTGTCGTTTATTTGGGGAAATTTGAACTAGGGTTTGGGCCTCTCTTTTTTTCCACGCCACTGCATTATTATAACCTAGAAACCTCGACCTATGGTGAGGGAAACAGGCTTGTGTCAATGTGATCATTATGATAAAATTGCCGTATGTGAGCTCTTTAACTTTTCGCAGTAGTGTAGCTCGTATCTTTATTTAGTTGGTAATCTGGTAACTTTGCAAGGACTAAATTGGACAGACGGAAGAAAAAAAGGTCTTCATCTGAACAAGCACTAGTGTTTTTCACTATCACCACTTTGAATCTTCAATAGTCACAGTGAATTAATTTTTAGGCAATACATTGGCTTCTTTCGTCAAACTAGGGCATTGTTATCCGTGTGAAGGTACTCAATATCATGGACGATTATCTTTGAGCAAAATTTGGAACTATTCAAAAGATATCATTGAAATTAGTTTCAATTGATAAGATGACTATTTTTTCTGGCTTAATAACCCACATAGCGGGTGATGCTGTTCTAAAGATGAGACTTTAATTCATTTGTGATACCCTAATTCCATCTCCTTGATGTGTTTAACATTGCAAGAATGATAACCAACGGGGCATTGTTTGGAGTGATACAAGATCAGGATTTCGTTTTCTCAGAGTATTTTTTTTCTTCGAAACTTTCAATTCGTGATTGATTAAGTCGAAAAGAGTTGGACAGTTTATAAGGAAAACCGGCCAAATTCAGAACAATTGAATCGGGTTGTTGCACGCTTTGTTTTTAGACAAAAGGTTGTGATAAGCAATTAAGCATCGATATTCTGGATCGCCACACCTCTTCCGTGAGGTATTTGTCTTGTATTTGAAATATTCTCTGCACATCCATTGCATTACCGTTTGGTTGTGTAGACTGGTATTTATCAAATGATTGGGCTAGCAAACTATGGATCAAATTTCCTGCAGCTGGTTTGGTTAATGTGAGATTCTTGGTAAAGATGGCAGATACCGGTAAAGCAAAGTCAGGCTCAGGAGGAGCCTATACAATCAATATAGAGAACTTCAGTAAGCGGCTCAAGGTGTTCTATGACCATTGGAATGGAAACAAGTCTGATCTTTGGGTTCTTCTGATGCAATTGCAATTGCTAATCCTCCTCCTTCTGATGATCTTCGTTATTTGAAATCCTCAGCTCTGAATGTTTGGCTACTTGGATACGAATTCCAGAAACCATAATGGTATTCATGCAGAAGCAGATACATTTCTTATGCAGCCAGAAGAAAGCAAATCTCCTTGGAACCCTCAATAATGCTGCAAATGAGGCTGTTGGTGCGATATTGTCTTGCACGTGAAGAGCAAGAATGGGGATGGCATTGACCTGATGGATGACATACTGCGTGTTGTTTGCGTGATGGGGGATGCCCAACCGGGTAGGCCCAGGACCCCGAGTCGGCCCTCAAGGCCGGGTGGCCCAAAGCCCACCCGATGTACATCTTCCAAGATACTGGGTCCCCGAAGATCCCGGTATGACGGCTCGGGGAGGCGGCAGCAGATATCTTCGACCAGTCTGCGATTGTGTATCCCGAAGAGTGCGCTCCACGAAGCCGCACTTGTAGGCAGGATAGCTAGCGTCGCCAGCGGAACCCGTCATTCCCTGTAAACCCTAGCCGGCTCTCCATATAAAGCCGGCAGGGAGCAACCCTAGAGAGGGACAGATCTCATTCCGTAGCCTCCAGAGCACCCGTAAGCTCTGGTGCGCACACCATTGTACACCCCATTCAGATCCAAATACATACAAGCAGGAGTAGGTCTTTACCTCACACAGAGGGGCCGAACCTGGGTAAACTCTGCGTGTGCTACCTCTCTGTGAATCCTACGTCGCCTGGCTCACACCCGAGTTAAGCCACCCCGTATGGCATCTGCCGTGATTACCCCACGACAGTTGGCGCCCACCGTGGGGCCAGCGATCGCTGGAATTTACTTCATGGAGAGTCCTGAACCCGGCACTGGCGTCTACTTCAGCCCCAAGCCATGTCGGTCACGGTGACATCGTCACCGGCAGCTACTTCGAGCATGGAGGGATCGGCTACGTCGCCGATCCACACACTTGGGGCAGGCCCAACTACGCCCCGATCACTCGCGCGATGGCCATCCCATTCGGGACCGCTGTCACCGCATACGTCGGCTTCTGCGGCTCGGACGAGGAAGGAGTCGCCAACAACTACAATGGTACTTCCTCCCGTCGACTCGCCCGACGAAGCCGCCATCGACACCGCGGTTGCGAACCACTTCGCACCCGCCCCATCTGCCGAGACCGTCCAGATCTCGAACGACGACGACACCGGATCGATCTTGCCCGTTCTCGACTACGAGTCGGAGGGCTCGACCGATCTGGCCTCGGACGGCACGGCGACACCAGCCCTCATCTACATGACGGGCGAGGCGGCAAACTCTGCTGCCGCAAAACCCGCGGCAGCAAACGCTGCCACAACGGAGGCCAACGCGCAGAAGCAACGCGACCAGGCACGCGCGAGCAGGAGGCTCGCGAAAAGCAGCAACGCGACGAATCTCTCGCCGCCCTGCGAGGACAAGCAGGTCGGGTGGCTGACCCGCTCAGCACCCCGATCATGCCGGCGAACGTCGTCGACCAGGCAACGCAGCTCGAGCAGCTGCGCCGGAAGATGGCTCACCAGCAGGAGGAGATCCGCCAGAAGGAGCTGGAGGTCGATGCTCTGTCGACCGCTCTCTCCGCGGTCACGCGGCACCACAAAAACCGCAAATCACGGCTTAACCCTGCGCGCCCACTCGCGCGCTCGACAACGCCTTCACGCGCGAGACTGAACTGGAGAGGCAGCGTGACGAGTGTCGCAGGGCCCAGCCCGGCGGCTCGAGTCAAGCTCCGCCTCAACCTCGCCCGGCGATGCCGCCTCCGGCGTCGCGGCCTCCACCGAACCCGGCTCGTCCTCAACCCCAGCCGCGGAGCGACGACGACGCCGACCTCGCGATCTTCGGCACCCCGGTCGATTGCATGACTATCGCCGCTCTCTCTTCAAGAGGATCCGGGTCAAGGACAACCCCTACTGGAGCAAGGGGTGCAAGCTGGTGGACAAGGCGCTGGAGCTGCAGGAGAACATGTCGCAATCCGACGGCAAGCTCTACTCCAGATCGCCACCCAGCGAGAAAACGGCCTCGGCACCACACCGAAGCCAGGGAAACAAGGGTTCCCCCAGGCGTGACGCTGCCCCACACCGCCACGCAGTCGGCACGAGGAGCCGGCAGTGTCGAGCAACGCGAGGGCTGGAGGCAACCCGCCTCGGCTCGCCCGCAACGACGCCCGGCACACCATCAACAACCAGGCGCAGGCGCGCTCCAATCACTCCGCTCCGGATCTGCGCCACCACCTCAACGACAAGCGCGCCGAGGCGACGCGCAACAACAACGACGACGACGTCGGCCCTAGATGCTTTGGACCCGCCATCAGAGGCGAGCGTTTCCCTAGCAGCTTCAAAGGACCGAGAGAGGCGCCCAAGTACAACGCTGCCATGAACCCGGAAACTTGGGTCCAGGACTACTTGGCCGCCATGAGCATCCAGAACGCATCTTCGCTCTGTTGTGTGCGCTATTTTCCTCTCATGCTTGAGGGAACGGCTCGCACTTGGCTCAACAACCTCCCCAGGAACAGCGTCAACTCCTGGGGCGAGTTGAAGAGGCTCTTCATCACCAACTTCGAAGGGACCTGCAAGCGCCCGGCCACGGTCGAGGACCTCAAGCGCTGCGTCCAGAAGGAGGGCGAGTCCACTAGAAAGTGGTATCGCCGAGTCGCCGACCTCATCAACTCGGCAGAACACCTCAGCGTCGACACGGTGCACTCTCACCTCGAGGACAACACCACCTTCGAGTCGCTCAAGCAGAAGCTGAGGCGCTCGCACAAGGGCGACATGACGATGGGCCAGCTACTCGCCATCGTGCACAAGTACGCCGAGTCCGACGTCACCAAGGACGACTCCGAGGAGGACGACGACGAGAAGAAAGGCGGCAAAAACAAGAGCAAGGCCAAGCACTCCAGCGCTCATAAGCGCAAGGGCGACGGCGGCTCCGAGCTTGTAGCCGCCACGGCTACGGGGGGCCGCGGCTTCAAGAGCCAACGCGGCAACTTCCCGCGAAAGAAGCTCACCGCCACGGAGATCTGGCCATGCCGTGTAGGTATCATAGCCTACCCGGCAAGCCAGCCGGCCACACACTGACGAGTGCAGCTGGACTGCAGAAATCGTCAAAGCCAAGACTGGTGCCAAGAAGCGGGCACCCGACGGAGACGACGACGGTGAGCAGCAGCAGGGCATGCCTCCCACTGCCGGCTTCATGGGCCACACCTTCGTCGGCCTCGATTCCAGGCGGGAGGAGAAGGTCATTCGGCGCGCCGTCCACGCGACTCTGCCAGACGTGCCCCAGTGGCTCGACTGGTCAGAGCAGCCGATCACATGGAGCCGTCAAGACCACCCGCCCCGCGTCGATTACCCGGGCAAATTCGCTCTGGTGGTCGCGCCCCAGGTCAAGGGCTACATCTTGACCAAGACATTGATGGACGGAGGGTCAAGCATCAACATCCTCTACTACGAGACGTTCCAACGCATGAAATTGCGTGACGAACAGCTAGTCCCCACCATCACCACCTTCCACGGCATCGTCCCGGGAAAGAAGGCCTACCCGCTAGGCAAAATCGCACTCGACGTCGTCTTCGGCACCGCCAAGAACTTCCGGCTCGAGAAGATCTGGTTCGAGGTGGTGAACTTCCGTAGTTCATACCACGCGATCCTTGGGCGACCCGCCTTCACCAAGTTCATGGCAAGGCCCTGCTACGCCTACCTGAAGATGAAACTGCCGGGTCCGAACGGCATCATCACTGTACACGACGTCGACCGCGCCATCGAGTGCGAAAAGGGCAACGCCGTCTTTGCCGAGTCCGTCATCGCCACGGAGCAGCTGGAGCAACTCAAGCTGCAAGTCGACCCCAACGACATGACCATCGTCAAGAAGCCGACTCTGGACTCACGCGACAAGTTCCAGTCGGCACAGGAGACCAAGCGCATCCCGCTGGTCGAGGGCGACTCCTCCAAGACGGCGGTGATCGGCTCGCACATGGACATCGCATAGGAAAGCGCGCTCTGCGACTTCCTCCGTGAGAATCGGGACATCTTCGCATGGAAACCATCTGACATGCCAGGCGTCCCGAGGGAGCTCGCAGAGCACAAGCTCAACGTTGACCCCAAGCTGAAGCCGGTGAAGCAGTTCCTGCGTCGCTTCACTGGTGAGAGACAGAAGGCTATCGAAGAAATAGCCCGGCTCCTAGCTGCCGGGTTCATCGCCGAGGTCATACACCCGGAATGGCTTGCCAACCCGGTGCTCGTTCTGAAGAAGAACGGAACATGGCGGATGTGCATCGACTACACAGGCTTGAACAAAGCCTGTCCCAAGGATCCATTCGCATTGCCTCGCATCGATCAGCTGATCGACTCGACGGCAGGGTGCGAGGCGCTATGCTTCCTCGACGCCTACTCCGGGTACCACCAGATCAAGATGGCGCCCGAAGACCAGGAAAAGACGTCTTTCATCACGCCCTATGGCGCGTTTTGTTACGTCTCCATGCCCTTCGGCTTGAAAAACACCGGACAACTTACCAGCGGTGCATACAGAACTGCTTGCACGAGCAGATCGGCCGCAATGTCCACGCATACGTGGACGACATCGTTGTCAAGTCCAAACTGAAGACAGACCTGATTGCCGACCTCACGGAGACATTCACCAACCTCCGCAAGTACAGGATAAAGCTCAACCTGAAAAATGCGTCTTTGGCGTACCCGCGGGCAAACTCCTGGGCTTCATCGTCTCCGAGCGGGGCATCGAGGCCAATCCAGAGAAGATCAAGGCGATCGAAGTTCTGAAGAAGCCGGAAAACCTCCGAGACGTGCAGCGGCTCACAGGCTGTGTTACTGCCTTAAACCGATTCATCTCGCGGCTCGGTGAGAAGGCAATGCCTCTATGCCGACTCCTCAAGAAGTCGGACACGTTCACTGGAACGACGAGGCGGATGCCGCCTTGACAGCACTCAAGAAGACGTTGGCCGAGGCGCCCATCCTTGCATCTCCACTGGAAAAGGAGCCGATGCTCCTCTACATCGCCGCGACCAACCGAGTCGTCACGGTGGTCGTCGTCGAGCGCAAGGAGGAAGGCCACGAGCAACTGGTCCAGCGGCCAGTCTACTATGTCAGCGAAGTCCTGACGGATTCGAAGCAACGTTACCCGCATTACCAAAAACTTGTATACGGTGTTTTCTTTGCTTCAAGAAAATTGCGACACTACTTCATGGGCCACCCGATGACGGTGGTCAGCTCGTCTCCCCTAGCTGAAATAATCCGCAACAGGGAGGCAACTGGACGCGTCGCCAAATGGGCCTCCGAGCTACAGCCTTTCGGCCCCAGCTATGCGGCCCGCACTGCGATCAAGTCGCAGTCACTATCCAACTTCCTCGTCGACTGGATGGAGAAACAGCTGCCGGCTCTGACCTACGAAGCCGACAGATGGACGCTGTTCTTTGACGAGTCAAAGATGTATGAGGGCTCGGGGGCTGGAGTCGTCCTCACTTCCCCCCAAGGCGACAAGATGCGATATGTGCTGCAGATACACTTCACCTGCACCAACAACGTTGCCGAGTACGAAGCCCTCCTACACGGACTATGCGTGGCCAAGGAGATGGGAGTCAGCCGTATCAAATGTTATGGTGACTCTGACCTCGTCGTTCAGCAAACGATGGGGACCTGGGATGCAAATGATCCCAACATGGCGGCTTACCGCCGGCTCGTCGATCAAGTCGGCGGTCACTTCGCCGGCATGGAGCTGGAACACGTCGACCGGAGGAAGAACGAGGCGGCTGACGCACTCTCTCGCTTCGGGTCTAAGCGGGACCGAGTCCCACCCGGCGTCTTCCTCGACCATCTACATAACCCCTCTGTACGCCCGCCGACCGAAGTCGACATCGCCAACCCGCCCTCATCAGACACAATTCTGGTGGCAGCAACACAAGAGACAAGCGACTGGAGGGAACCCTACATTGAGTTCCTCACCACCAATAAGCTGCTAGCCGACGAGGTCCAAGCACGGCGAGTCGTGCGCCGGGCCTCAGCTTACGCCATCATCAACAACGAGCTCTACAAATGCAGCACATCGGGAGTTTTCCTCCGCTGCGTCGAGCCAGAGGAGGGAAGGCGCATCCTTCATGAAATCCACTCGGGTGATTGCGGCCACCACGTCGGCGCCCGCAACCTGGTCGCCAAGGCGTTCAAGCACGGTTTCTTCTGGCTCTCTGCACATCAGGATGCAGTCAACATCGTAAGTCGTTGCATCGGGTGCCAGAAGTATGCCCGGCAGGATCACAGATGTCTACGCACGCTTCTATTTTTGTAGACAGTGTTGGGCCTCCAAGTGCAGAGGTTTGTAGAACAGCAGCAAGTTTCCCTCAAGTGAATCACCCAAGGTTTATCGAACTCAGGGAGGTAGAGGTCAAAGATATCCCTCTCAAGCAACCCTGCAATTAAGATACAAGAAGTCTCTTGTGTCCCCAACACACCTAATACACTTGTCAGGTGTATAGGTGCACTAGTTCGGCGAAGAGATATTAAAATACAAGTAATATGGATGATTATAAGTGGTAATTGCAATCTGAAATAAAAATGGCAGCAAGCAAACATGTAGCAGAACTGGTTGTAAACGGTGTTTCAATGCTTAGAAACAAGGCCTAGGGATCATACTTTCACTAGTGGACACTCTCAACAATAATAATATAATTGAATACATAGATATTTCCTCTTCACTATGCTACTCTGAGTTATTCTCTCGTTGGATAACGAACACCAATCCACCGCGTAGGGCTATAAAAGCACACCTTAAAGTCGCATTCCCATGTCTAGTTAACCCCACACTGTCAACTTGAGCGCCCTAGAAGGTACTAGACAAACACCGCAATTTCATAGAGACATCCAACGCAAATAATAACTCATGATAAGTATTCCTGTTATCTTTAGCCTAAGAGCCACACACGGGGCGCACACTGTCAACTTCGCACCGTGGGACAAAGGTGACTCCGGAGATTACATTAATAAAACCACTTGAGTAGCATATAAGATAATGAAGAGTACATCTATGGATTCAACTAGATTACAAAGCTCATGATCACATAAAGATCACACCATGGGAGAGAGAGATAAACCACATAGCTACCGGTAGAGCCCTCAGCCTCGGGGGAAACTACTCCCTCCTCATCATGGGAGGCAGCAACGGCGATGAAGATGGCGGTGGCGTCGATGGAGATGGCTCCGGGGGCAATTCCCCGTCCCGGCAAGGTGCCGGAACAGAGACTTCTGTCCCCCGAAACGGAGTTTCGTGGCGGCGGAGCACGGAGATGTATTCGGGAGTTTCGTCAATTGTGTTAGGGTTTACTCCGCGGGGGCTATTTATGGTCCAAAGGGCAGCTTCAGAAGGTTCCCGAGGCCACCACACGTGGCCTCGGCGCGGCAGATTTTCTGGCCAGCCGACTTGTCGGGCCTCTCAGGCCGCATACGAACTCGATGGAGATGAACCTTTTGTATAAAACGTGCGGCGGAAAATTCCCGCAACTTTCGCGACTAGACTTTTTCCATTTGACGTCGTCTTCAGGCCCGAACGTGACGATCTTTGAAAATAGTTTTCAGACAGATTTCTGGAAAGTCCCAATTTGACTCCAACAAGGTTTCCTTTGCCCAATTTTGATAATTTCTACACATCAAAGTGTAAAACAAGAACATTGTGCACTTTGGCAACTATTAGTAGGTTAGTCCAATAAATGTCATAATATGATATAAAGTGCATATAAAACATGTGACAATTGATATAAAACATGCATGGAACATCAAAAATTATAGATACGTTTGAGACGTATCAGCATCCCCAAGCTTAGTTCCTACTCGTCCTCGAGTAGGTAAACGATAAAACAATATAATTTTTGAAGTGACATGCTACCAACATAATCTTGATCTAATATGATGTAATGGTAAGTGAGCTGAGATCAAATCATTCAAAGCAAATGTCTATAATTGATATTAAATAAGAGATAATAAAGCAAGATAGTTAAACAAGCTAAAAGTTTTCATGAATGACGGCCTTTAAGACATGAAACCGTACAAGGTTCATTATAGATGTTTTAAGTATCCAGTGTAGGAGTTCTATCCTTCAATTCCAAGCATCAAGCAATTTTTCATAACATAGAGAACGGATCCAGTCAAGTAAAAGTAAACATGAACGTCATGAATCCACTGTTTCGAGGTCTACTCAACCGGTGAGCGTAAGCATTTAGTATTGGCACCAGGATGTTATGGCAAAGAGAACGTTAATGGGGGTTTGGAAGGCCAATGGAAGAAAGTCTCACAAAGCTATAAGTGATCATTAGACAAGAGGAAGTCTTATAATCGAAGCTATGCAAGGAGTAGTGATTGCCATGCAACGGATGCACATAGAGCTATATGTGTATGAAAGCTCTCCAATGGAACTAGTGGGGGTGCATCCAACTCGGTTGCTCACGAAGACCTAGAGCACTTTTGAGGAAGCTCATCATTGGAATATACAACCCAAGTTCTATAACGTAATATTCCCCACATAGTTATACTAGTAAAGCATGAAAACTCTCTCAAATGGAGCATAGGTGCTAAACATGAGCACAAATGATGACTATGAATACTGCAAGTGCTAAACATGAGCACAACTTTGATAAAGGATAGTAGTGTTGCCCCCCTTTTCTTTCTTTTTTTCTTTTTTTTTTTTTTTTTTTTTTTTCTTTTTCTGTTTCTCTTTTCGATGGCCTCCATGGCTCTTTTCTAGCAGGGGCAACACTCTAATATGATTACAAACTTTTTGGTACAAATAACTCATAATGAACAAAACATGATGTATAAAACTGTATGCCTCTGCCAGTGTAGCAGGATGTGCAATGATCTAGCGTAACATGGGTAAACCACACATCAGCTGTATAGAATCATGCAAAGCAATATATAAATGATAAATGACAACAAGTCATGTAATGTAAAATGGAAGTTGCATGGCAATATATCTCGGAACAGCTATGGAAATGCTGTGGTAGGTAGGTATGGTGGCTGTTTTGAGGAAGATGTATGGGTTTATGTGTAGGAGAACAAGAGGAAGTCCTCCCACGGGTTTTGGATGTACTGGCGAAGTATGCACAACTCTCAATGTGAGAAAAGGGCAATGCACAGCACCGAAGAGGCTAGCAAATTTGGATGGTGGAAGTGCCAAAACCGTAGCTTAACATTAGTCAAAAAGAACTCACAAGTTTATTGCAAACAACTAGCAGGTTCAACATTAAGCGCATGGTTAACATTTACCCCAAGGAGGGCCGTTCACGGCGGCACAAGTACCCCGTTAGATCCCTCGACCTTCACACACAACCTAGTTATTACGAACCACTTTTCAGACATGGAAAGCTATCAAGTCCAACTACACCTTCAACAATTTTAGTGTTTGTAGTACGGTACAAGCTTAAAGACAATAATCCACTAATGATTTTAACTTAATTAACCAGCAAGCTTTACCATCTATTACTTAATACCTCAAAACGTTTGCAAGGAATCAGGTTATCAAAGTTCAATGATCTACAAGATTATGCAAGTTTTCATTATACCACTACCACACGCAACATTTTCTGAACCAACATATTAACCAAGCAACTCTCCAAACAAATATAAGTGAAGCAAGAGAGTACTTTCTACAAAAGAACTAATAGCTCTGACAAGAGGTACATGAAAACCAAGAGCTAGAAGCTAAACAGCGCGAAAATTGAATACTCAACAGATATAAGTGAAGAACAAGAGTATTCCAAGAAAAAGCGGAGCGTGTCTCTCTCCCAATCAAGAATGTTGTGATCAAGCTTATTGCAAAAATAAAAGTACAATACTGAAAATAAAAGCACACAGACGCTCCAAGAACAGCACATATGATGTGAAAGAATTAAAATATAGTTTCACTAGAGATGACCTGATAATTTTGCCGATGAAGAAGGGGATGCCTTGGGCATCCCCAAGCTTAGACGCTTGAGTCTTCTTGAAATATGCTGGGGAGATCCATGGGAGCCTCCCCAAGCTTAAGCTCTTCACTCTTCTTGATCCTATTATATCATCCTTCTCTCTTGACCCTTGAAAACTTCCGTCACAC